>JARQAD010000003.1:21953209-22643209 GCA_029955455.1 Quercus agrifolia
GTACTAAGTTTCTTTTCAAGGTCCATCTTAGCCACTCAAACCAATTTTAGCCTTGTCCTCAAGAAATGGTATCTAAATGCTGGAGTTGGATTCCCTTCAAACTGCCATAAAACTCAACCCACCAATGACTTTCAAGAAGAAATGGTTGAGCAACCCCCTCAATTATTGTCCTCCAAATTGTACTAAGTTTCTTTTCAAGATCCATCTTAGCCACTTAAACCAATCTTAGCCTTATCCTCAAGAAGTGGTATTTACATGCTGGAGTTCGATTCACTTCAATCTGCCATAAAACTCAACCCACCAATAACTTTCAAGAAGAAATGTTTGTGGAACCCCCTTCAATTATTGTCCTCCAGATTGTACTAAGTTTCTTTTCAAGGCCCATCTTAGCCACTCAAACCAATCTTAGCCTTGTCCTCAAGAAATAGTATTTACATGCTGGAGTTTGATTCCCATCAAACTGCAATAAAACTCAACCCACCATTGACTTTCAAGAAGAAATGGTTGTGGAATCCCCTTCAATTATTGTCCTCCAAATTGTACTAAGTTTCTTTTCAAGGTCCATCTCAGCCACTCAAACCAATCTTAGCCTTGTCCTCAAGAAATGGTATTTAAATGCTGGAGTTGGATTCCCTTCAAACTACCATAAAACTCAACCCACCAATGACTATCAAGAAGAAATGGTTGTGGAACCCCCTTCAGTTATTGTTCTCCAAATTGTACCAAGTTTCCTTTCAAGGTCCATCTTAGCCACTCAAACCAATCTTAGCCTTGTCCTCAAGAAATGGCATTTACATGCTGGAGTTTGATTCCCTTCAAACTGCCATAAAACTCAACACATCATTGACTTTCTAGAAGAAATGGTTGTGGAATCCCCTTCAATTATTGTCCTCCAAATTGTACTAAGTTTCTTTTCAAGATCCATCTTAGCCACTTAAACCAATCTTAGCCTTATCCTCAAGAAGTGGTATTTACATGCTGGAGTTCGATTCACTTCAATCTGCCATAAAACTCAACCCACCAATAACTTTCAAGAAGAAATGGTTGTGGAACCCCCTTCAATTATTGTCCTCCAGATTGTACTAAGATTCCTTTCAAGGTCCATCTTAGCCACCCAAACCAATCATAGCCTTGTCCTCAAGAAATGGTATTTAAATGCTGGAGTTGGATTCCCTTCAAACTGCCATAAAACTCAACCCACCAATGACTATCAAGAAGAAATGGTTGTGGAACCCCCTTCAATTATTGTCCTCCAGATTGTACTAAGATTCTTTTCAAGGTCCATCTTAGCCACTCAAACCAATCATAGCCTTGTCCTCAAGAAATGGTATTTAAATGCTGGAGTTGGATTCCCTTCAAACTGCCATAAAACTCAACCCACCAATGACTATCAAGAAGAAATGGTTGTGGAACCCCCTTCAATTACTGTCCTCCAAATTGTACTAAGTTTATTTTCAAGATCCATCTTAGCCACCCAAACCAATCTTAGCCTTATCCTCAAGAAATGGTATTTACATGCTGGAGTTTGATTCGCTTCAAACTGCCATAAAACTCAACCCACCAATGACTTTCAAATAGAAATGGTTGAGCAACCCCCTCAATTATTGTCCTCCAAATTGTACTAAGTTTCTTTTTAAGATCCATCTTAGCCACTCAACCCAATCTTAGCCTTGTCCGCAAGAAATGGTATTTACATGCTGGAGTTTGATTCCCTTCAAACTGCCATAAAACTCAACCCACCATTGACATTCAAGAAGAAATGGTTGTGGAATCCCCTTCAATTATTTTCCTCCAAATTATACTAAGTTTCTTTTCAAGATCCATCTTAGCCACTCAAACCAATCTTAGCCTTATCCTCAAGAAGTGGTATTTACATGCTGGAGGTTGATTCCCTTCAAACTGCCATAAAACTCAACCCACCATTGACTTTCAAGAAGAAATGGTTGTGGAACCCCCTTCAATTATTGTCCTCCAGATTGTACTAAGTTTCTTTTCAAGGTCCATCTTAGCCACTCAAACCAATCTTAGCCTTGTCCTCAAGAAATGGTATTTAATTGCTGGAGTTGGATTCCCTTCAAACTACCATAAAACTCAACCCACCAATGACTATCAAGAAGAAATGGTTGTGGAACCCCCTTCAATTACTGTCCTCCAAATTGTACTAAGTTTCTTTTCAAGATCCATCTTAGCCACTCAAACCAATCTTAGCCTTGTCCTCAAGAAATGGTTGAGCAACCCCCTCAATTATTGTCCTCCAAATTGTACTAAGTTTCTTTTCAAGATCCATCTTAGCCACTCAAACCAATCTTAGCCTTGTCCTCAAGAAATGGCATTTACATGCTGGAGTTTGATTCCCTTCAAACTGCCATAAAACTCACCCCACCATTGACTTTCAAGAAGAAATGGTTGTGGAATCCCCTTCAATTATTTTCCTCCAAATTGTACTAAGTTTCTTTTCAAGATCCATCTTAGCCACTCAAACCAATCTTAGCCTTGTCCTCAAGAAATGGCATTTACATGCTGGAGTTTGATTCCCTTCAAACTGCCATAAAACTCAACACATCATTGACTTTCTAGAAGAAATGGTTGTGGAATCCCCTTCAATTATTGTCCTCCAAATTGTACTAAGTTTCTTTTCAAGATCCATCTTAGCCACTTAAACCAATCTTAGCCTTATCCTCAAGAAGTGGTATTTACATGCTGGAGTTCGATTCACTTCAATCTGCCATAAAACTCAACCCACCAATAACTTTCAAGAAGAAATGGTTGTGGAACCCCCTTCAATTATTGTCCTCCAGATTGTACTAAGATTCCTTTCAAGGTCCATCTTAGCCACCCAAACCAATCATAGCCTTGTCCTCAAGAAATGGTATTTAAATGCTGGAGTTGGATTCCCTTCAAACTGCCATAAAACTCAACCCACCAATGACTATCAAGAAGAAATGGTTGTGGAACCCCCTTCAATTATTGTCCTCCAGATTGTACTAAGATTCTTCTCAAGGTCCATCTTAGCCACTCAAACCAATCATAGCCTTGTCCTCAAGAAATGGTATTTAAATGCTGGAGTTGGATTCCCTTCAAACTGCCATAAAACTCAACCCACCATTGACTTTCAAGAAGAAATGGTTGTGGAATCCCCTTCAATTATTTTCCTCCAAATTGTACTAAGTTTCTTTTCAAGATCCATCTTAGCCACTCAAACCAATCTTAGCCTTATCCTCAAGAAGTGGTATTTACATGCTGGAGTTTGATTCCCTTCAAACTGCCATAAAACTCAACCCACCATTGACTTTCAAGAAGAAATGGTTGTGGAACCCCCTTCAATTATTGTCCTCCAGATTGTACTAAGTTTCTTTTCAAGGTCCATCTTAGCCACTCAAACCAATCTTAGCCTTGTCCTCAAGAAATGGTATTTAATTGCTGGAGTTGGATTCCCCTCAAACTACCATAAAACTCAACCCACCAATGACTATCAAGAAGAAATGGTTGTGGAACCCCCTTCAATTACTGTCCTCCAAATTGTACTAAGTTTCTTTTCAAGATCCATCTTAGCCACTCAAACCAATCTTAGCCTTGTCCTCAAGAAATGGTTGAGCAACCCCCTCAATTATTGTCCTCCAAATTGTACTAAGTTTCTTTTCAAGATCCATCTTAGCCACTCAAACCAATCTTAGCCTTGTCCTCAAGAAATGGCATTTACATGCTGGGGTTTGATTCCCTTCAAACTGCCATAAAACTCACCCCACCATTGACTTTCAAGAAGAAATGGTTGTGGAATCCTCTTCAATTATTTTCCTCCAAATTGTACTAAGTTTCTTTTCAAGATCCATCTTAGCCACTCAAACCAATCTTAGCCTTGTCCTCAAGAAATGGCATTTACATGCTGGAGTTTGATTCCCTTCAAACTGCCATAAAACTCAACCCACCATTGACTTTCAAGAAGAAATGGTTGTGGAATCCCCTTCAATTATTTTCCTCCAAATTGTACTAAGTTTCTTTTCAAGATCCATCTTAGCCACTCAAACCAATCTTAGCCTTATCCTCAAGAAGTGGTATTTACATGCTGGAGTTTGATTCCCTTCAAACTGCCATAAAACTTAACCCACCAATGACTTTCAAGAAGAAATGGTTGTGGAATCCCCTTCAATTATTTTCCTCCAAATTGTACTAAGTTTCTTTTCAAGATCCATCTTAGCCACTCAAACCAATCTTAGCCTTGTCCTCAAGAAATGGCATTTACATGCTGGAGTTTGATTCCCTTCAAACTGCCATAAAACTCAACCCACCATTGACTTTCAAGAAGAAATGGTTGTGGAATCCCCTTCAATTATTTTCCTCCAAATTGTACTAAGTTTCTTTTCAAGATCCATCTTAGCCACTCAAACCAATCTTAGCCTTATCCTCAAGAAGTGGTATTTACATGCTGGAGTTTGATTCCCTTCAAACTGCCATAAAACTTAACCCACCAATGACTTTCAAGAAGAAATGGTTGTGGAACCCCCTTCAATTATTATCCTCCAAATTGTACTAAGTTTCTTTTCAAGGTCCATCTTAGCCACTCAAACCAATTTTAGCCTTGTCCTCAAGAAATGGTATCTAAATGCTGGAGTTGGATTCCCTTCAAACTGCCATAAAACTCAACCCACCAATGACTTTCAAGAAGAAATGGTTGAGCAACCCCCTCAATTATTGTCCTCCAAATTGTACTAAGTTTCTTTTCAAGATCCATCTTAGCCACTCAAACCAATCTTAGCCTTGTCCTCAAGAAATGGTATTTACATGCTGGAGTTTGATTCCCTTCAAACTGCCATAAAACTTAACCCACCAATGACTTTCAAGAAGAAATGGTTGTCGAACCCCCTTCAATTATTGTCCTCCAGATTGTACTAAGTTTCTTTTTAAGGCCCATCTTAGCCACTCAAACCAATCTTAGCCTTGTCCTCAAGAAATGGCATTTACATGCTGGAGTTTGATTCCCTTCAAACTGCCATAAAACTCAACACATCATTGACTTTCAAGAAGAAATGGTTGTGGAATCCCCTTCAATTATTGTCCTCCAAATTGTACTAAGTTTCTTTTCAAGATCCATCTTAGCCACTTAAACCAATCTTAGCCTTATCCTCAAGAAGTGGTATTTACATGCTGGAGTTCGATTCACTTCAATCTGCCATAAAACTCAACCCACCAATAACTTTCAAGAAGAAATGGTTGTGGAACCCCCTTCAATTATTGTCCTCCAGATTGTACTAAGTTTCTTTTCAAGGCCCATCTTAGCCACTCAAACCAATCTTAGCCTTGTCCTCAAGAAATAGTATTTACATGCTGGAGTTTGATTCCCATCAAACTGCAATAAAACTCAACCCACCATTGACTTTCAAGAAGAAATGGTTGTGGAATCCCCTTCAATTATTGTCCTCCAAATTGTACTAAGTTTCTTTTCAAGGTCCATCTCAGCCACTCAAACCAATCTTAGCCTTGTCCTCAAGAAATGGTATTTAAATGCTGGAGTTGGATTCCCTTCAAACTACCATAAAACTCAACCCACCAATGACTATCAAGAAGAAATGGTTGTGGAACCCCCTTCAGTTATTGTCCTCCAAATTGTACCAAGTTTCCTTTCAAGGTCCATCTTAGCCACTCAAACCAATCTTAGCCTTGTCCTCAAGAAATGGCATTTACATGCTGGAGTTTGATTCCCTTCAAACTGCCATAAAACTCAACACATCATTGACTTTCTAGAAGAAATGGTTGTGGAATCCCCTTCAATTATTGTCCTCCAAATTGTACTAAGTATCTTTTCAAGATCCATCTTAGCCACTTAAACCAATCTTAGCCTTATCCTCAAGAAGTGGTATTTACATGCTGGAGTTCGATTCACTTCAATCTGCCATAAAACTCAACCCACCAATAACTTTCAAGAAGAAATGGTTGTGGAACCCCCTTCAATTATTGTCCTCCAGATTGTACTAAGATTCCTTTCAAGGTCCATCTTAGCCACCCAAACCAATCATAGCCTTGTCCTCAAGAAATGGTATTTAAATGCTGGAGTTGGATTCCCTTCAAACTGCCATAAAACTCAACCCACCAATGACTATCAAGAAGAAATGGTTGTGGAACCCCCTTCAATTACTGTCCTCCAAATTGTACTAAGTTTCTTTTCAAGATCCATCTTAGCCACCCAAACCAATCTTAGCCTTATCCTCAAGAAATGGTATTTACATGCTGGAGTTTGATTCGCTTCAAACTGCCATAAAACTCAACCCACCAATGACTTTCAAATAGAAATGGTTGAGCAACCCCCTCAATTATTGTCCTCCAAATTGTACTAAGTTTCTTTTCAAGATCCATCTTAGTCACTCAACCCAATCTTAGCCTTGTCCGCAAGAAATGGTATTTACATGTTGGAGTTTGATTCCCTTCAAACTGCCATAAAACTCAACCCACCATTGACTTTCAAGAAGAAATGGTTGTGGAATCCCCTTCAATTATTTTCCTCCAAATTGTACTAAGTTTCTTTTCAAGATCCATCTTAGCCACTCAACCCAATCTTAGCCTTGTCCGCAAGAAATGGTATTTACATGCTGGAGTTTGATTCCCTTCAAACTGCCATAAAACTCAACCCACCATTGACTTTCAAGAAGAAATGGTTGTGGAATCCCCTTCAATTATTTTCCCCCAAATTGTACCAAGTTTCTTTTCAAGATCCATCTTAGCCACTCAAACCAATCTTAGCCTTATCCTCAAGAAGTGGTATTTACATGCTGGAGTTTGATTCCCTTCAAACTGCCATAATACTCAACCCACCAATGACTTTCAAGAAGAAATGGTTGTGGAACCCCCTTCAATTATTATCCTCCAAATTGTACTAAGTTTCTTTTCAAGGTCCATCTTAGCCACTCAAACCAATCTTAGCCTTGTCCTCAAGAAATGGTATCTAAATGCTGGAGTTGGATTCCCTTCAAACTGCCATAAAACTCAACCCACCAATGACTTTCAAGAAGAAATGGTTGTGGAACCCCCTTCAGTTATTGTCCTCCAAATTGTACCAAGTTTCTTTTCAAGGTCCATCTTAGCCACTCAAACCAATCTTAGCCTTATCCTCAAGAAATGGTATTTAAATGCTGGAGTTGGATTCCCTTCAAACTGCCATAAAAATCAACCCACCAATGACTTTCAAGAAGAAATGGTTGTGGAACCCCCTTCAATTATTGTCCTCCAGATTGTACTAAGTTTCTCTTTTAAGGCCCATCTTAGCCACTCAAACCAATGTTAGCCTTGTCCTCAAGAAATGGCATTTACATGCTGGAGTTTGATTCCCTTCAAACTGCCATAAAACTCAACACACCATTGACTTTCAAGAAGAAATGGTTGTGGAATCCCCTTCAATTATTGTCCTCCAAATTGTACTAAGTTTCTTTTCAAGATCCATCTTAGCCACTCAAACCAATCTTAGCCTTATCCTCAAGAAGTGGTATTTACATGCTGGAGTTCGATTCACTTCAATCTGCCATAAAACTCAACCCACCAATAACTTTCAAGAAGAAATGGTTGTGGAACCCCCTTCAATTATTGTCCTCCAGATTGTACTAAGTTTCTTTTCAAGGCCCATCTTAGCCACTCAAACCAATCTTAGCCTTGTCCTCAAGAAATGGTATTTACATGCTGGAGTTTGATTCCCTTCAAACTGCAATAAAACTCAACCCACCATTGACTTTCAAGAAGAAATGGTTGTGGAATCCCCTTCAATTATTGTCCTCCAAATTGTACTAAGTTTCTTTTCAAGATCCATCCTAGCCACTCAAACCAATCTTATCCTTATCCTCAAGAAGTGGTATTTACATGCTGGAGTTTGATTCACTTCAATTTGCCATAAAACTCAACCCACCAATGACTTTCAAGAAGAAATGGTCGTGGAACCCCCTTCAATTATTGTCCTCCAGATTGTACTAAGATTCTTTTCAAGGTCCATCTTAGCCACTCAAACCAATCTTAGCCTTGTCCTCAAGAAATGGTATTTAAATGCTGGAGTTGGATTCCCTTCAAACTGCCATAAAACTCAACCCACCAATGACTATCAAGAAGAAATGGTTGTGGAACCCCCTTCAATTACTGTCCTCCAAATTGTACTAAGTTTCTTTTCAAGATCCATCTTAGCCACCCAAACCAATCTTAGCCTTATCCTCAAGAAATGATATTTACATGCTGGAGTTTGACTCGCTACAAACTGCCATAAAACTCAACCCACCAATGACTTTCAAATAGAAATGGTTGAGCAACCCCCTCAATTATTGTCCTCCAAATTGTACTAAGTTTCTTTTCAAGATCCATCTTAGCCACTCAACCCAATCTTAGCCTTGTCCGCAAGAAATGGTATTTACATGCTGGAGTTTGATTCCCTTCAAACTGCCATAAAACTCAACCCACCATTGACTTTCAAGAAGAAATGGTTGTGGAATCCCCTTCAATTATTTTCCTCCAAATTGTACTAAGTTTCTTTTCAAGATCCATCTTAGCCACTCAAACCAATCTTAGCCTTATCCTCAAGAAGTGGTATTTACATGCTGGAGTTTGATTCCCTTCAAACTGCCATAAAACTCAACCCACCATTGACTTTCAAGAAGAAATGGTTGTGGAACCCCCTTCAATTATTGTCCTCCAGATTGTACTAAGTTTCTTTTCAAGGTCCATCTTAGCCACTCAAACCAATCTTAGCCTTGTCCTCAAGAAATGGTATTTAAATGCTGGAGTTGGATTCCCTTCAAACTACCATAAAACTCAACCCACCAATGACTATCAAGAAGAAATGGTTGTGGAACCCCCTTCAATTACTGTCCTCCAAATTGTACTAAGTTTCTTTTCAAGATCCATCTTAGCCACCCAAACCAATCTTAGCCTTATCCTCAAGAAATGGTATTTACATGCTGGAGTTTGATTCGCTTCAAACTGCCATAAAACTCAACCCACCAATGACTTTCAAATAGAAATGGTTGAGCAACCCCCTCAATTATTGTCCTCCAAATTGTACTAAGTTTCTTTTCAAGATCCATCTTAGCCACTCAAACCAATCTTAGCCTTGTCCTCAAGAAATGGCATTTACATGCTGGAGTTTGATTCCCTTCAAACTGTCATAAAACTCAACCCACCATTGACTTTCAAGAAGAAATGGTTGTGGAATCTCCTTCAATTATTGTCCTCCTAATTGAACTAAGTTTCTTTTCAAGATCCATCTTAGCCACTCAAACCAATCTTAGCCTTATCCTCAAGAAGTGGTATTTACATGCTGGAGTTCGATTCACTTCAATCTGCCATAAAACTCAACCCACCAATAACTTTCAAGAAGAAATGGTTGTGGAACCCCCTTCAATTATTGTCCTCCAGATTGTACTAAGTTTCTTTTCAAGGCCCATCTTAGCCACTCAAACAAATCTTAGCCTTGTCCTCAAGAAATGGTATTTACATGCTGGAGTTTGATTCCCTTCAAACTGCCATAAAACTCAACCCACCATTGACTTCCAAGAAGAAATGGTTGTGGAATCCCCTTCAATTATTGTCCTCCAAATTGTACTAAGTTTCTTTTCAAGATCCATCTTAGCCACTCAAACCAATCTTATCCTTATCCTCAAGAAGTGGTATTTACATGCTGGAGTTTGATTCACTTCAATCTGCCATAAAACTCAACCCACCAATGACTATCAAGAAGAAATGGTTGTGGAACCCCCTTCAATTACTGTCCTCCAAATTGTACTAAGTTTCTTTTCAAGATCCATCTTAGCCACCCAAACCAATCTTAGCCTTATCCTCAAGAAATGGTATTTACATGCTGGAGTTTGATTCGCTTCAAACTGCCATAAAACTCAACCCACCAATGACTTTCAAATAGAAATGGTTGAGCAACCCCCTCAATTATTGTCCTCCAAATTGTACTAAGTTTCTTTTCAAGATCCATCTTAGCCACTCAAACCAATCTTAGCCTTGTCCTCAAGAAATGGTATTTACATGCTGGAGTTTGATTCCCTTCAAACTGCCATAAAACTCAACCCACCATTGACTTTCAAGAAGAAATGGTTGTGGAATCCCCTTCAATTATTTTCCTCCAAATTGTACTAAGTTTCTTTTCAAGATCCATCTTAGCCACTCAAACCAATCTTAGCCTTATCCTCAAGAAGTGGTATTTACATGCTGGAGTTTGATTCCCTTCAAACTGCCATAAAACTCAACCCACCAATGACTTTCAAGAAGAAATGGTTGTGGAACCCCCTTCAGTTATTGTCCTCCAAATTGTACCAAGTTTCTTTTCAATGTCCATCTTAGCCACTCAAACCAATCTTAGCCTTGTCCTCAAGAAATGGTATTTAAATGTTGTAGTTGGATTCCCTTCAAACTGCCATAAAACTCAACCCACCAATGACTTTCAAGAAGAAATGGCTGTGGAACCCCCTTCAATTATTGTCCTCCGGATTGTACTAAGTTTCTTTTTAAGGCCCATCTTAGGCACTCAAACCAATCTTAGCCTTGTCCTCAAGAAATGGCATTTACGTGCTGGAGTTTGATTCCCTTCAAACTGTCATAAAACTCAACACACCATTGACTTTCAAGAAGAAATGGTTGTGGAATCCCCTTCAATTATTGTCCTCCTAATTGTACTAAGTTTCTTTTCAAGATCCATCTTAGCCACTCAAACCAATCTTAGCCTTATCCTCAAGAAGTGGTATTTACATGCTGGAGTTCGATTCACTTCAATCTGCCATAAAACTCAACCCACCAATAACTTTCAAGAAGAAATGGTTGTGGAACCCCCTTCAATTATTGTCCTCCAGATTGTACTAAGTTTCTTTTCAAGGCCCATCTTAGCCACTCAAACAAATCTTAGCCTTGTCCTCAAGAAATGGTATTTACATGCTGGAGTTTGATTCCCTTCAAACTGCCATAAAACTCAACCCACCATTGACTTTGAAGAAGAAATGGTTGTGGAATCCCCTTCAATTATTGTCCTCCAAATTGTACTAAGTTTCTTTTCAAGATCCATCTTAGCCACTCAAACCAATCTTATCCTTATCCTCAAGAAGTGGTATTTACATGCTGGAGTTTGATTCACTTCAATCTGCCATAAAACTCAACCCACCAATGACTTTCAAGAAGAAATGGTCGTGTAACCCCCTTCAATTATTGTCCTCCAGATTGTACTAAGTTTCTTTTCAAGGCCCATCTTCGCCACTCAAACCAATCTTAGCCTTGTCCTCAAGAAATGGTATTTACATGCTGGAGTTTGATTCCCTTCAAACTGCCATAAAACTCAACCCACCATTGACTTTCAAGAAGAAATGGTTGTGGAACCCCCTTCAATTATTTTCCTTGAAAGTTTGCTAGATTTTTTTTCAAGATCCATCTAAGCCACTCAAAACAATCTTAGCGTTACCCTCAAGAAATGGCATTTACATGCTGGAGTTGGATTCCCTTCAAACTGCCATAAAACTCAACCCACCAATGACTTTCAAGAAGAAATGGTTGTGGAACCCCCTTCAATTATTTTCCTTGAAAGTTTGCTAGATTTTTTTTCAAGATCCATCTAAGCCACTCAAAACAATCTTAGCGTTACCCTCAAGAAATGGCATTTACATGCTGGAGTTGGATTCCCTTCAAACTGCCATAAAACTCAACCCACCAATGACTTTCAAGAAGAAATGGTTGTGGAACCCCCTTCAGTTATTGTCCTCCAAATTGTACCAAGTTTCTTTTCAAGGTCCATCTTAGCCACTCAAACCAATCTTAGCCTTGTCCTCAAGAAATGGTATTTAAATGCCGGAGTTGGATTCCCTTCAAACTGCCATAAAACTCAACCCACCAATGACTTTCAAGAAGAAATGGTTGTGGAACCCCCTTCAATTATTGTCCTCCAAAATTTTCTAAGTTTCTTTTCAAGATCCACCTTAGCCACTCAAACCAATCTTAGCCTTGTCCTCAAGAAATGGTATTTACATGCAGGAGTTTGATTCCCTTCAAACTGCCATAAAACTCAACCCACCATTGACTTTCAAGAAGAAATGATTGTTGAACCCAGTTCAATTATTGTCCTCCAAGTTGTACTAAGTTTCTTTTCAAGATCCATCTTAGCCACTCAAACAAATTTTATCCTTATCCTCAAGAAGTGGTATTTACATGCTGGAGTTTGATTCACTTCAATCTGCCATAAAACTCAACCCACCAATGACTTTCAAGAAGAAATGGTCGTGGAACCCCCTTCAATTATTGTCCTCCAGATTGTACTAAGTTTCTTTTCAAGGTCCATCTTAGCCACTCAAACCAATCTTAGCCTTGTCCTCAAGAAATGGTATTTAAATGCTGGAGTTGGATTCCCTTCAAACTACCATAAAACTCAACCCACCAATGACTATCAAGAAGAAATGGTTGTGGAACCCCCTTCAATTACTGTCCTCCAAATTGTACTAAGTTTCTTTTCAAGATCCATCTTAGCCACCCAAACCAATCTTAGCCTTATCCTCAAGAAATGGTATTTACATGCTGGAGTTTGATTCGCTTCAAACTGCCATAAAACTCAACCCACCAATGACTTTCAAATAGAAATGGTTAAGCAACCCCCTCAATTATTGTCCTCCAAATTGTACTAAGTTTCTTTTCAAGATCCATCTTAGCCACTCAAACCAATCTTAGCCTTGTCCTCAAGAAATGGTATTTACATGCTGGAGTTTGATTCCCTTCAAACTGCCATAAAACTCAACCCACCATTGACTTTCATGAAGAAATGGTTGTGGAATCCCCTTCAATTATTTTCCCCCAAATTGTACCAAGTTTCTTTTCAAGATCCATCTTAGCCACTCAAACCAATCTTAGCCTTATCCTCAAGAAGTGGTATTTACATGCTGGAGTTTGATTCCCTTCAAACTGCCATAATACTCAACCCACAAATGACTTTCAAGAAGAAATGGTTGTGGAACCCCCTTCAATTATTATCCTCCAAATTGTACTAAGTTTCTTTTCAAGGTCCATCTTAGCCACTCAAACCAATCTTAGCCTTGTCCTCAAGAAATGGTATCTAAATGCTGGAGTTGGATTCCCTTCAAACTGCCATAAAACTCAACCCACCAATGACTTTCAAGAAGAAATGGTTGTGGAACCCCCTTCAGTTATTGTCCTCCAAATTGTACCAAGTTTCTTTTCAAGGTCCATCTTAGCCACTCAAACCAATCTTAGCCTTATCCTCAAGAAGTGGTATTTACATGCTGGAGTTCGATTCACTTCAATCTGCCATAAAACTCAACCCACCAATAACTTTCAAGAAGAAATGGTTGTGGAACCCCCTTCAGTTATTGTCCTCCAAATTGTACCAAGTTTCTTTTCAAGGTCCATCTTAGCCACTCAAACCAATCTTAGCCTTATCCTCAAGAAGTGGTATTTACATGCTGGAGTTCGATTCACTTCAATCTGCCATAAAACTCAACCCACCAATAACTTTCAAGAAGAAATGGTTGTGGAACCCCCTTCAATTATTGTCCTCCAGATTGTACTAAGATTCTTTTCAAGGCCCATCTTAGCCACTCAAACCAATCTTAGCCTTGTCCTCAAGAAATGGTATTTACATGCTGGAGTTTGATTCCCTTCAAACTGCCATAAAACTCAACCCACCATTGACTTTCAAGAAGAAATGGTTGTGGAACCCCCTTCAATTATTGTCCTTGAAAGTTTGCTAGATTTTTTTTCAAGATCCATCTAAGCCACTCAAAACAATCTTAGCCTTACCCTCAAGAAATGGCATTTACATGCTGGAGTTGGATTCCCTTCAAACTGCCATAAAACTAAACCCACCAATGACTTTCAAGAAGAAATGGTTGTGGAACCCCCTTCAGTTATTGTCCTCCAAATTGTACCAAGTTTCTTTTCAAGGTCCATCTTAGCCACTCAAACCAATCTTAGCCTTGTCCTCAAGAAATGGTATTTACATGCTGGAGTTTGATTCACTTCAATCTGCCATAAAACTCAACCCACCAATGACTATCAAGAAGAAATGGTTGTGGAACCCCCTTCAATTACTGTCCTCCAAATTGTACTAAGTTTCTTTTCAAGATCCATCTTAGCCACCCAAACCAATCTTAGCCTTATCCTCAAGAAATGGTATTTACATGCTGGAGTTTGATTCGCTTCAAACTGCCATAAAACTCAACCCACCAATGACTTTCAAATAGAAATGGTTGAGCAACCCCCTCAATTATTGTCCTCCAAATTGTACTAAGTTTCTTTTCAAGATCCATCTTAGCCACTCAAACCAATCTTAGCCTTGTCCTCAAGAAATGGTATTTAAATGCTGGAGTTGGATTCCCTTCAAACTGCCATAAAACTCAACCCACCAATGACTATCAAGAAGAAATGGTTGTGGAACCCCCTTCAATTACTGTCCTCCAAATTGTACTAAGTTTCTTTTCAAGATCCATCTTAGCCACCCAAACCAATCTTAGCCTTATCCTCAAGAAATGGTATTTACATGCTGGATTTTGATTCGCTTCAAACTGCCATAAAACTCAACCCACCAATGACTTTCAAATAGAAATGGTTGAGCAACCCCCTCAATTATTGTCCTCCAAATTGTACTAAGTTTCTTTTCAAGATCCATCTTAGCCACTCAACCCAATCTTAGCCTTGTCCGCAAGAAATGGTATTTACATGCTGGAGTTTGATTCCCTTCAAACTGCCATAAAACTCAACCCACCATTAACTTTCAAGAAGAAATGGTTGTGGAATCCCCTTCAATTATTTTCCTCCAAATTGTACTAAGTTTCTTTTCAATATCCATCTTAGCCGCTCAAACCAATCTTAGCCTTATCCTCAAGAAGTGGTATTTACATGCTGGAGTTTGATTCCCTTCAAACTGCCATAAAACTCAACCCACCATTGACTTTCAAGAAGAAATGGTTGTGGAATCCCCTTCAATTATTGTCCTCCAAATTGTACTAAGTTTCTTTTCAAGATCCATCTTAGCCACTCAAACCAATCTTAGCCTTATCCTCAAGAAGTGGTATTTACATGCTGGAGTTTGATTCACTTCAATCTGCCATAAAACTCAACCCACCAATGACTTTCAAGAAGAAATGGTCGTGGAACCCCCTTCAATTATTGTCCTCCAGATTGTACTAAGATTCTTTTCAAGGTCCATCTTAGCCACTCAAACCAATCTTAGCCTTGTCCTCAAGAAATGGTATTTAAATGCTGGAGTTGGATTCCCTTCAAACTGCCATAAAACTCAACCCACCAATGACTATCAAGAAGAAATGGTTGTGGAATCCCCTTCAATTACTGTCCTCCAAATTGTACTAAGTTTCTTTTCAAGATCCATCTTAGCCACCCAAACCAATCTTAGCCTTATCCTCAAGAAATGGTATTTACATGCTGGTGTTTGACTCGCTACAATTTGCCATAAAACTCAACCCACCAATGACTTTCAAATAGAAATGGTTGAACAACCCCCTCAATTATTGTCCTCCAAATTGTACTAAGTTTCTTTTCAAGATCCATCTTAGCCACTCAACCCAATCTTAGCCTTGTCCGCAAGAAATGGTATTTACATGCTGGAGTTTGATTCCCTTCAAACTGCCATAAAACTCAACCCACCATTGACTTTCAAGAAGAAATGGTTGTGGAATCCCCTTCAATTATTTTCCTCCAAATTGTACTAAGTTTCTTTTCAAGATCCATCTTAGCCACTCAAACCAATCTTAGCCTTATCCTCAAGAAGTGGTATTTACATGCTGGAGTTTGATTCCCTTCAAACTGCCATAAAACTCAACCCACCATTGACTTTCAAGAAGAAATGGTTGTGGAACCCCCTTCAATTATTGTGCTCCAGATTGTACTAAGTTTCTTTTCAAGGTCCATCTTAGCCACTCAAACCAATCTTAGCCTTGTCCTCAAGAAATGGTATTGAAATGCTGGAGTTGGATTCCCTTCAAACTACCATAAAACTCAACCCACCAATGACTATCAAGAAGAAATGGTTGTGGAACCCCCTTCAATTACTGTCCTCCAAATTGTACTAAGTTTCTTTTAAAGATCCATCTTAGCCACCCAAACCAATCTTAGCCTTATCCTCAAGAAATGGTATTTACATGCTGGAGTTTGATTCGCTTCAAACTGCCATAAAACTCAACCCACCAATGACTTTCAAATAGAAATGGTTGAGCAACCCCCTCAATTATTGTCCTCCAAATTGTACTAAGTTTCTTTTCAAGATCCATCTTAGCCACTCAAACCAATCTTAGCCTTGACCTCAAGAAATGGTATTTACATGCTGGAGTTTGATTCCCTTCAAACTGCCAAAAAACTCAACCCACCATTGACTTTCAAGAAGAAATGGTTGTGGAATCCCCTTCAATTATTTTCCTCCAAATTGTACTAAGTTTCTTTTCAATATCCATCTTAGCCACTCAAACCAATCTTAGCCTTATCCTCAAGAAGTGGTATTTACATGCTGGAGTTTGATTCCCTTCAAACTGCCATAAAACTCAACCCACCATTGACTTTCAAGAAGAAATGGTTGTGGAATCCCCTTCAATTATTGTCCTCCAAATTGTACTAAGTTTCTTTTCAAGATCCATCTTAGCCACTCAAACCAATCTTATCCTTACCCTCAAGAAGTGGTATTTACATGCTGGAGTTTGATTCACTTCAATCTGCCATAAAACTCAACCCACCAATGACTTTCAAGAAGAAATGGTCGTGGAACCCCCTTCAATTATTGTCCCCCAGATTGTACTAAGATTCTTTTCAAGGTCCATCTTAGCCACTCAAACCAATCTTAGCCTTGTCCTCAAGAAATGGTATTTAAATGCTGGAGTTGGATTCCCTTCAAACTGCCATAAAACTCAACCCACCAATGACTATCAAGAAGAAATGGTTGTGGAACCCCCTTCAATTACTGTCCTCCAAATTGTACTAAGTTTCTTTTGAAGATCCATCTTAGCCACCCAAACCAATCTTAGCCTTATCCTCAAGAAATGGTATTTACATGCTGGAGTTTGATTCGCTTCAAACTGCCATAAAACTCAACCCACCAATGACTTTCAAATAGAAATGGTTGAGCAACCCCCTCAATTATTGTCCTCCAAATTGTACTAAGTTTCTTTTCAAGATCCATCTTAGCCACTCAAACCAATCTTAGCCTTGACCTCAAGAAATGGTATTTACATGCTGGAGTTTGATTCCCTTCAAACTGCCAAAAAACTCAACCCACCATTGACTTTCAAGAAGAAATGGTTGTGGAATCCCCTTCAATTATTTTCCTCCAAATTGTACTAAGTTTCTTTTCAATATCCATCTTAGCCACTCAAACCAATCTTAGCCTTATCCTCAAGAAGTGGTATTTACATGCTGGAGTTTGATTCCCTTCAAACTGCCATAAAACTCAACCCACCATTGACTTTCAAGAAGAAATGGTTGTGGAATCCCCTTCAATTATTGTCCTCCAAATTGTACTAAGTTTCTTTTCAAGATCCATCTTAGCCACTCAAACCAATCTTATCCTTACCCTCAAGAAGTGGTATTTACATGCTGGAGTTTGATTCACTTCAATCTGCCATAAAACTCAACCCACCAATGACTTTCAAGAAGAAATGGTCGTGGAACCCCCTTCAATTATTGTCCCCCAGATTGTACTAAGATTCTTTTCAAGGTCCATCTTAGCCACTCAAACCAATCTTAGCCTTGTCCTCAAGAAATGGTATTTAAATGCTGGAGTTGGATTCCCTTCAAACTGCCATAAAACTCAACCCACCAATGACTATCAAGAAGAAATGGTTGTGGAACCCCCTTCAATTACTGTCCTCCAAATTGTACTAAGTTTCTTTTCAAGATCCATCTTAGCCACCCAAACCAATCTTAGCCTTATCCTCAAGAAATGGTATTTACATGCTGGTGTTTGACTCGCTACAAACTGCCATAAAACTCAACCCACCAATGACTTTCAAATAGAAATGGTTGAACAACCCCCTCAATTATTGTCCTCCAAATTTTACTAAGTTTCTTTTCAAGATCCATCTTAGCCACTCAACCCAATCTTAGCCTTGTCCGCAAGAAATGGTATTTACATGCTGGAGTTTGATTCCCTTCAAACTGCCATAAAACTCAACCCACCATTGACTTTCAAGAAGAAATGGTTGTGGAATCCCCTTCAATTATTTTCCTCCAAATTGTACTAAGTTTCTTTTCAAGATCCATCTTAGCCACTCAAACCAATCTTAGCCTTATCCTCAAGAAGTGGTATTTACATGCTGGAGTTTGATTCCCTTCAAACTGCCATAAAACTCAACCCACCATTGACTTTCAAGAAGAAATGGTTGTGGAACCCCCTTCAATTATTGTCCTCCAGATTGTACTAAGTTTCTTTTCAAGGTCCATCTTAGCCACTCAAACCAATCTTAGCCTTGTCCTCAAGAAATGGTATCTAAATGCTGGAGTTGGATTCCCTTCAAACTGCCATAAAACTCAACCCACCAATGACTTTCAAGAAGAAATGGTTGTGGAACCCCCTTCAGTTATTGTCCTCCAAATTGTACCAAGTTTCTTTTCAATGTCCATCTTAGCCACTCAAACCAATCTTAGCCTTGTCCTCAAGAAATGGTATTTAAATGTTGTAGTTGGATTCCCATCAAACTGCCATATAACTCAACCCACCAATGACTTTCAGGAAGAAATGGCTGTGGAACCCCCTTCAATTATTGTCCTCCGGATTGTACTAAGTTTCTTTTTAAGGCCCATCTTAGGCACTCAAACCAATCTTAGCCTTGTCCTCAAGAAATGGCATTTACATGCTGGAGTTTGATTCCCTTCAAACTGCGATAAAACTCAACCCACCATTGACTTTCAAGAAGAAATGGTTGTGGAACCCCCTTCAATTATTGTCCTCCAGATTGTACTAAGTTTCTTTTCAAGGTCCATCTTAGCCACTCAAACCAATCTTAGCCTTGTCCTCAAGAAATGGTATCTAAATGCTGGAGTTGGATTCCCTTCAAACTGCCATAAAACTTAACCCACCAATGACTTTCAAGAAGAAATGGTTGAGCAACCCCCTCAATTATTGTCCTCCAAATTGTACTAAGTTTCTTTTCAAGATCCATCTTAGCCACTCAAACCAATCTTAGCCTTGTCCTCAAGAAATGGTATTTACAGGCTGGAGTTTGATTCCCTTCAAACTGCCAAAAAACTCAACCCACCATTGACTTTCAAGAAGAAATGGTTGTGGAATCCCCTTCAATTATTTTCCTCCAAATTGTACTAAGTTTCTTTTCAAGATCCATCTTAGCCACTCAAACCAATCTTAGCCTTATCCTCAAGAAGTGGTATTTACATGCTGGAGTTTGATTCCCTTCAAACTGCCATAAAACTCAACCCACCAATGACTTTCAAGAAGAAATGGTTGTGGAACCCCCTTCAATTATTATCCTCCAAATTGTACTAAGTTTCTTCTCAAGGTCCATCTTAGCCACTCAAACCAATCTTAGCCTTGTCCTCAAGAAATGGTATCTAAATGCTGGAGTTGGATTCCCTTCTAACTGCCATAAAACTCAACCCACCAATGACTTTCAAGAAGAAATGGTTGTGGAACCCCCTTCAGTTATTGTCCTCCAAATTGTACCAAGTTTCTTTTCAATGTCCATCTTAGCCACTCAAACCAATCTTAGCCTTGTCCTCAAGAAATGGTATTTAAATGTTGTAGTTGGATTCCCATCAAACTGCCATATAACTCAACACACCATTGACTTTCAAGAAGAAATGGTTGTGGAATCCCCTTCAATTATTGTCCTCCTAATTGTACTAAGTTTCTTTTCAAGATCCATCTTAGCCACTCAAACCAATCTTAGCCTTATCCTCAAGAAGTGGTATTTACATGCTGGAGTTCGATTCACTTCAATCTGCCATAAAACTCAACCCACCAATAACTTTCAAGAAGAAATGGTTGTGGAACCCCCTTCAATTATTGTCCTCCAGTTTGTACTAAGTTTCTTTTCAAGGCCCATCTTAGCCACTCAAACAAATCTTAGCCTTGTCCTCAAGAAATGGTATTTACATGCTGGAGTTTGATTCCCTTTAAACTGCCATAAAACTCAACCCACCATTGACTTTCAAGAAGAAATGGTTGTGGAATCCCCTTCAATTATTTTCCTCCAAATGGTACTAAGTTTCTTTTCAAGATCCATCTTAGCCACTCAAACCAATCTTAGCCTTCTCCTCAAGAAGTGGTATTTACATGCTGGAGTTTGATTCCCTTCAAACTGCCATAAAACTCAACCCACCATTGACTTTCAAGAAGAAATGGTTGTGGAACCCCCTTCAATTATTGTCCTCCAGATTGTACTAAGTTTCTTTTCAAGGTCCATCTTAGCCACTCAAACCAATCTTAGCCTTGTCCTCAAGAAATGGTATTTAAATGCTGGAGTTGGATTCCCTTCAAACTACCATAAAACTCAACCCACCAATGACTATCAAGAAGAAATGGTTGTGGAACCCCCTTCAATTACTGTCCTCCAAATTGTACTAAGTTTCTTTTCAAGATCCATCTTAGCCACCCAAACCAATCTTAGCCTTATCCTCAAGAAATGGTATTTACATGCTGGAGTTTGATTCGCTTCAAACTGCCATAAAACTCAACCCACCAATGACTTTCAAATAGAAATGGTTGAGCAACCCCCTCAATTATTGTCCTCCAAATTGTACTAAGTTTCTTTTCAAGATCCATCTTAGCCACTCAAACCAATCTTAGCCTTGTCCTCAAGAAATGGTATTTACATGCTGGAGTTTGATTGCCTTCAAACTGCCAAAAAACTCAACCCACCAATTACTTTCAAGAAGAAATGGTTGTGGAATCCCCTTCAATTATTTTCCTCCAAATTGTACTAAGTTTCTTTTCAAGATCCATCTTAGCCACTCAAACCAATCTTAGCCTTATCCTCAAGAAGTGGTATTTACATGCTGGAGTTTGATTCCCTTCAAACTGCCATAAAACTCAACCCACCAATGACTTTCAAGAAGAAATGGTTGTGGAACCCCCTTCAATTATTATCCTCCAAATTGTACTAAGTTTCTTCTCAAGGTCCATCTTAGCCACTCAAACCAATCTTAGCCTTGTCCTCAAGAAATGGTATCTAAATGCTGGAGTTGGATTCCCTTCAAACTGCCATAAAACTCAACCCACCAATGACTTTCAAGAAGAAATGGTTGTGGAACCCCCTTCAGTTATTGTCCTCCAAATTGTACCAAGTTTCTTTTCAATGTCCATCTTAGCCACTCAAACCAATCTTAGCCTTGTCCTCAAGAAATGGTATTTAAATGTTGTAGTTGGATTCCCATCAAACTGCCATAAAACTCAACCCACCAATGACTTTCAAGAAGAAATGGCTGTGGAACCCCCTTCAATTATTGTCCTCCGGATTGTACTAAGTTTCTTTTTAAGGCCCATCTTAGGCACTCAAACCAATCTTAGCCTTGTCCTCAAGAAATGGCATTTACATGCTGGAGTTTGATTCCCTTCAAACTGCCATAAAACTCAACACACCATTGACTTTCAAGAAGAAATGGTTGTGGAATCCCCTTCAATTATTGTCCTCCTAATTGTACTAAGTTTCTTTTCAAGATCCATCTTAGCCACTCAAACCAATCTTAGCCTTATCCTCAAGAAGTGGTATTTACATGCTGGAGTTCGATTCACTTCAATCTGCCATAAAACTCAACCCACCAATAACTTTCAAGAAGAAATGGTTGTGGAACCCCCTTCAATTATTGTCCTCCAGTTTGTACTAAGTTTCTTTTCAAGGCCCATCTTAGCCACTCAAACAAATCTTAGCCTTGTCCTCAAGAAATGGTATTTACATGCTGGAGTTTGATTCCCTTCAAACTGCCATAAAACTCAACCCACCATTGACTTTCAAGAAGAAATGGTTGTGGAATCCCCTTCAATTATTGTCCTCCAAATTGTACTAAGTTTGTTTTCAAGATCCATCTTAGCCACTCAAACCAATCTTATCCTTATCCTCAAGAAGTGGTATTTACATGTTGGAGTTTGATTCACTTCAATCTGCCATAAAACTCAACCCACCAATGACTTTCAAGAAGAAATGGTCGTGGAACCCCCTTCAATTATTGTCCTCCAGATTGTACTAAGTTTCTTTTCAAGGCCCATCTTCGCCACTCAAACCAATCTTAGCCTTGTCCTCAAGAAATGGTATTTACATGCTGGAGTTTGATTCCCTTCAAACTGCCATAAAACTCAACCCACCAATGACTTTCAAGAAGAAATGGTTGTGGAACCCTCTTCAATTATTGTCCTTGAAAGTTTGCTAGATTTTTTTTCAAGATCCATCTAAGCCACTCAAAACAATCTTAGCCTTACCCTCAAGAAATGGCATTTACATGCTGGAGTTGGATTCCCTTCAAACTGCCATAAAACTCAACCCACCAATGACTTTCAAGAAGAAATGGTTGTGGAACCCCCTTCAGTTATTGTCCTCCAGATTGTACCAAGTTTCTTTTCAAGGTCCATCTTAGCCACTCAAACCAATCTTAGCCTTGCCCTCAAGAAATGGTATTTAAATGCCGGAGTTGGATTCCCTTCAAACTGCCATAAAACTCAACCCACCAATGACTTTCAAGAAGAAATGGTTGTGGAACCCCCTTCAATTATTGTCCTCCAAAATTTTCTAAGTTTCTTTTCAAGATCCACCTTAGCCACTCAAACCAATCTTAGCCTTGTCCTCAAGAAATGGTATTTACATGCAGGAGTTCGATTCCCTTCAAACTGCCATAAAACTCAACCCACCATTGACTTTCAAGAAGAAATGATTGTTGAACCCACTTCAATTATTGTCCTCCAAGTTGTACTAAGTTTCTTTTCAAGATCCATCTTAGCCACTCAAACAAATTTTATCCTTATCCTCAAGAAGTGGTATTTACATGCTGGAGTTTGATTCCCTTCAAACTGCCATAAAACTCAACCCACCAATGACTTTCAAGAAGAAATGGTTGTGGAACCCCCTTCAATTATTATCCTCCAAATTGTACTAAGTTTCTTCTCAAGGTCCATCTTAGCCACTCAAACCAATCTTAGCCTTGTCCTCAAGAAATGGTATCTAAATGCTGGAGTTGGATTCCCTTCAAACTGCCATAAAACTCAACCCACCAATGACTTTCAAGAAGAAATGGTTGTGGAACCCCCTTCAGTTATTGTCCTCCAAATTGTACCAAGTTTCTTTTCAATGTCCATCTTAGCCACTCAAACCAATCTTAGCCTTGTCCTCAAGAAATGGTATTTAAATGTTGTAGTTGGATTCCCTTCAAACTGCCATAAAACTCAACCCACCAATGACTTTCAAGAAGAAATGGCTGTGGAACCCCCTTCAATTATTGTCCTCCGGATTGTACTAAGTTTCTTTTTAAGGCCCATCTTAGGCACTCAAACCAATCTTAGCCTTGTCCTCAAGAAATGGCATTTACATGCTGGAGTTTGATTCCCTTCAAACTGCCATAAAACTCAACACACCATTGACTTTCAAGAAGAAATGGTTGTGGAATCCCCTTCAATTATTGTCCTCCAAATTGTACTAAGTTTCTTTTCAAGATCCATCTTAGCCACTCAAACCAATCTTATCCTTATCCTCAAGAAGTGGTATTTACATGCTGGAGTTTGATTCACTTCAATCTGCCATAAAACTCAACCCACCAATGACTTTCAAGAAGAAATGGTCGTGGAACCCCCTTCAATTATTGTCCTCCAGATTGTACTAAGTTTCTTTTCAAGGCCCATCTTCGCCACTCAAACCAATCTTAGCCTTGTCCTCAAGAAATGGTATTTACATGCTGGAGTTTGATTCCCTTCAAACTGCCATAAAACTCAACCCACCATTGACTTTCAAGAAGAAATGGTTGTGGAACCCCCTTCAATTATTGTCCTTGAAAGTTTGCTAGATTTTTTTTCAAGATCCATCTAAGCCACTCAAAACAATCTTAGCCTTACCCTCAAGAAATGGCATTTACATGCTGGAGTTGGATTCCCTTCAAACTGCCATAAAACTCAACCCACCAATGACTTTCAAGAAGAAATGGTTGTGGAACCCCCTTCAGTTATTGTCCTCCAAATTGTACCAAGTTTCTTTTCAAGGTCCATCTTAGCCACTCAAACCAATCTTAGCCTTGTCCTCAAGAAATGGTATTTAAATGCCGGAGTTGGATTCCCTTCAAACTGCCATAAAACTCAACCCACCAATGACTTTCAAGAAGAAATGGTTGTGGAACCCCCTTCAATTATTGTCCTCCAAAATTTTCTAAGTTTCTTTTCAAGATCCACCTTAGCCACTCAAACCAATCTTAGCCTTGTCCTCAAGAAATGGTATTTACATGCAGGAGTTTGATTCCCTTCAAACTGCCATAAAACTCAACCCACCATTGACTTTCAAGAAGAAATGATTGTTGAACCCACTTCAATTATTGTCCTCCAAGTTGTACTAAGTTTCTTTTCAAGATCCATCTTAGCCACTCAAACAAATTTTATCCTTATCCTCAAGAAGTGGTATTTACATGCTGGAGTTTGATTCACTTCAATCTGCCATAAAACTCAACCCACCAATGACTTTCAAGAAGAAATGGTCGTGGAACCCCCTTCAATTATTGTCCTCCAGATTGTACTAAGTTTCTTTTCAAGGTCCATCTTAGCCACTCAAACCAATCTTAGCCTTGTCCTCAAGAAATGGTATTTAAATGCTGGAGTTGGATTCCCTTCAAACTACCATAAAACTCAACCCACCAATGACTATCAAGAAGAAATGGTTGTGGAACCCCCTTCAATTACTGTCCTCCAAATTGTACTAAGTTTCTTTTCAAGATCCATCTTAGCCACCCAAACCAATCTTAGCCTTATCCTCAAGAAATGGTATTTACATGCTGGAGTTTGATTCGCTTCAAACTGCCATAAAACTCAACCCACCAATGACTTTCAAATAGAAATGGTTAAGCAACCCCCTAAATTATTGTCCTCCAAATTGTACTAAGTTTCTTTTCAAGATCCATCTTAGCCACTCAAACCAATCTTAGCCTTGTCCTCAAGAAATGGTATTTACATGCTGGAGTTTGATTCCCTTCAAACTGCCATAAAACTCAACCCACCATTGACTTTCAAGAAGAAATGGTTGTGGAATCCCCTTCAATTATTTTCCCCCAAATTGTACCAAGTTTCTTTTCAAGATCCATCTTAGCCACTCAAACCAATCTTAGCCTTATCCTCAAGAAGTGGTATTTACATGCTGGAGTTTGATTCCCTTCAAACTGCCATAATACTCAACCCACCAATGACTTTCAAGAAGAAATGGTTGTGGAACCCCCTTCAATTATTATCCTCCAAATTGTACTAAGTTTCTTTTCAAGGTCCATCTTAGCCACTCAAACCAATCTTAGCCTTGTCCTCAAGAAATGGTATCTAAATGCTGGAATTGGATTCCCTTCAAACTGCCATAAAACTCAACCCACCAATGACTTTCAAGAAGAAATGGTTGTGGAACCCCCTTCAGTTATTGTCCTCCAAATTGTACCAAGTTTCTTTTCAAGGTCCATCTTAGCCACTCAAACCAATCTTAGCCTTGTCCTCAAGAAATGGTATTTACATGCAGGAGTTTGATTCCCTTCACACTGCCATAAAACTCAACCCACCATTGACTTTCAAGAAGAAATGATTGTTGAACCCACTTCAATTATTGTCCTCCAAGTTGTACTAAGTTTCTTTTCAAGATCCATCTTAGCCACTCAAACAAATTTTATCCTTATCCTCAAGAAGTGGTATTTACATGCTGGAGTTTGATTCACTTCAATCTGCCATAAAACTCAACCCACCAATGACTTTCAAGAAGAAATGGTTGTGGAATCCCCTTCAATTATTTTCCCCCAAATTGTACCAAGTTTCTTTTCAAGATCCATCTTAGCCACTCAAACCAATCTTAGCCTTATCCTCAAGAAGTGGTATTTACATGCTGGAGTTCGATTCACTTCAATCTGCCATAAAACTCAACCCACCAATAACTTTCAAGAAGAAATGGTTGTGGAACCCCCTTCAGTTATTGTCCTCCAAATTGTACCAAGTTTCTTTTCAAGGTCCATCTTAGCCACCCAAACCAATCTTAGCCTTATCCTCAAGAAGTGGTATTTACATGCTGGAGTTCGATTCACTTCAATCTGCCATAAAACTCAACCCACCAATAACTTTCAAGAAGAAATGGTTGTGGAACCCCCTTCAATTATTGTCCTCCAGATTGTACTAAGTTTCTTTTCAAGGCCCATCTTAGCCACTCAAACCAATCTTAGCCTTATCCTCAAGAAGTGGTATTTACATGCTGGAGTTCGATTCACTTCAATCTGCCATAAAACTCAACCCACCAATGACTTTCAAGAAGAAATGGTCGTGGAACCCCCTTCAATTATTGTCCTCCAGATTGTACTAAGTTTCTTTTCAAGGCCCATCTTAGCCACTCAAACCAATCTTAGCCTTATCCTCAAGAAGTGGTATTTACATGCTGGAGTTCGATTCACTTCAATCTGCCATAAAACTCAACCCACCAATGACTTTCAAGAAGAAATGGTCGTGGAACCCCCTTCAATTATTGTCCTCCAGATTGTACTAAGTTTCTTTTCAAGGCCCATCTTCGCCACTCAAACCAATCTTAGCCTTGTCCTCAAGAAATGGTATTTACATGCTGGAGTTTGATTCCCTTCAAACTGCCATAAAACTCAACCCACCATTGACTTTCAAGAAGAAATGGTTGTGGAACCCCCTTCAATTATTGTCCTTGAAAGTTTGCTAGATTTTTTTTCAAGATCCATCTAAGCCACTCAAAACAATCTTAGCCTTACCCTCAAGAAATGGCATTTACATGCTGGAGTTGGATTCCCTTCAAACTGCCATAAAACTCAACCCACCAATGACTTTCAAGAAGAAATGGTTGTGGAACCCCCTTCAGTTATTGTCCTCCAAATTGTACCAAGTTTCTTTTCAAGGTCCATCTTAGCCACTCAAACCAATCTTAGCCTTGTCCTCAAGAAATGGTATTTAAATGCCGGAGTTGGATTCCCTTCAAACTGCCATAAAACTCAACCCACCAATGACTTTCAAGAAGAAATGGTTGTGGAACCCCCTTCAATTATTGTCCTCCAAAATTTTCTAAGTTTCTTTTCAAGATCCACCTTAGCCACTCAAACCAATCTTAGCCTTGTCCTCAAGAAATGGTATTTACATGCAGGAGTTTGATTCCCTTCAAACTGCCATAAAACTCAACCCACCATTGACTTTCAAGAAGAAATGATTGTTGAACCCACTTCAATTATTGTCCTCCAAGTTGTACTAAGTTTCTTTTCAAGATCCATCTTAGCCACTCAAACAAATTTTATCCTTATCCTCAAGAAGTGGTATTTACATGCTGGAGTTTGATTCACTTCAATCTGCCATAAAACTCAACCCACCAATGACTTTCAAGAAGAAATGGTCGTGGAACCCCCTTCAATTATTGTCCTCCAGATTGTACTAAGTTTCTTTTCAAGGTCCATCTTAGCCACTCAAACCAATCTTAGCCTTGTCCTCAAGAAATGGTATTTAAATGCTGGAGTTGGATTCCCTTCAAACTACCATAAAACTCAACCCACCAATGACTATCAAGAAGAAATGGTTGTGGAACCCCCTTCAATTACTGTCCTCCAAATTGTACTAAGTTTCTTTTCAAGATCCATCTTAGCCACCCAAACCAATCTTAGCCTTATCCTCAAGAAATGGTATTTACATGCTGGAGTTTGATTCGCTTCAAACTGCCATAAAACTCAACCCACCAATGACTTTCAAATAGAAATGGTTAAGCAACCCCCTAAATTATTGTCCTCCAAATTGTACTAAGTTTCTTTTCAAGATCCATCTTAGCCACTCAAACCAATCTTAGCCTTGTCCTCAAGAAATGGTATTTACATGCTGGAGTTTGATTCCCTTCAAACTGCCATAAAACTCAACCCACCATTGACTTTCAAGAAGAAATGGTTGTGGAATCCCCTTCAATTATTTTCCCCCAAATTGTACCAAGTTTCTTTTCAAGATCCATCTTAGCCACTCAAACCAATCTTAGCCTTATCCTCAAGAAGTGGTATTTACATGCTGGAGTTTGATTCCCTTCAAACTGCCATAATACACAACCCACCAATGACTTTCAAGAAGAAATGGTTGTGGAACCCCCTTCAATTATTATCCTCCAAATTGTACTAAGTTTCTTTTCAAGGTCCATCTTAGCCACTCAAACCAATCTTAGCCTTGTCCTCAAGAAATGGTATCTAAATGCTGGAATTGGATTCCCTTCAAACTGCCATAAAACTCAACCCACCAATGACTTTCAAGAAGAAATGGTTGTGGAACCCCCTTCAGTTATTGTCCTCCAAATTGTACCAAGTTTCTTTTCAAGGTCCATCTTAGCCACTCAAACCAATCTTAGCCTTGTCCTCAAGAAATGGTATTTACATGCAGGAGTTTGATTCCCTTCACACTGCCATAAAACTCAACCCACCATTGACTTTCAAGAAGAAATGATTGTTGAACCCACTTCAATTATTGTCCTCCAAGTTGTACTAAGTTTCTTTTCAAGATCCATCTTAGCCACTCAAACAAATTTTATCCTTATCCTCAAGAAGTGGTATTTACATGCTGGAGTTTGATTCACTTCAATCTGCCATAAAACTCAACCCACCAATGACTTTCAAGAAGAAATGGTTGTGGAATCCCCTTCAATTATTTTCCCCCAAATTGTACCAAGTTTCTTTTCAAGATCCATCTTAGCCACTCAAACCAATCTTAGCCTTATCCTCAAGAAGTGGTATTTACATGCTGGAGTTCGATTCACTTCAATCTGCCATAAAACTCAACCCACCAATAACTTTCAAGAAGAAATGGTTGTGGAACCCCCTTCAGTTATTGTCCTCCAAATTGTACCAAGTTTCTTTTCAAGGTCCATCTTAGCCACCCAAACCAATCTTAGCCTTATCCTCAAGAAGTGGTATTTACATGCTGGAGTTCGATTCACTTCAATCTGCCATAAAACTCAACCCACCAATAACTTTCAAGAAGAAATGGTTGTGGAACCCCCTTCAATTATTGTCCTCCAGATTGTACTAAGTTTCTTTTCAAGGCCCATCTTAGCCACTCAAACCAATCTTAGCCTTGTCCTCAAGAAATGGTATTTACATGCTGGAGTTTGATTCCCTTCAAACTGCCATAAAACTCAACCCACCAATGACTTTCAAGAAGAAATGGCTGTGGAACCCCCTTCAATTATTGTCCTCCGGATTGTACTAAGTTTCTTTTTAAGGCCCATCTTAGGCACTCAAACCAATCTTAGCCTTGTCCTCAAGAAATGGCATTTACATGCTGGAGTTTGATTCCCTTCAAACTGCCATAAAACTCAACACACCATTGACTTTCAAGAAGAAATGGTTGTGGAATCCCCTTCAATTATTGTCCTCCTAATTGTACTAAGTTTCTTTTCAAGATCCATCTTAGCCACTCAAACCAATCTTATCCTTATCCTCAAGAAGTGGTATTTACATGCTGGAGTTTGATTCACTTCAATCTGCCATAAAACTCAACCCACCAATGACTTTCAAGAAGAAATGGTCGTGGAACCCCCTTCAATTATTGTCCTCCAGATTGTACTAAGTTTCTTTTCAAGGCCCATCTTCGCCACTCAAACCAATCTTAGCCTTGTCCTCAAGAAATGGTATTTACATGCTGGAGTTTGATTCCCTTCAAACTGCCATAAAACTCAACCCACCATTGACTTTCAAGAAGAAATGGTTGTGGAACCCCCTTCAATTATTGTCCTTGAAAGTTTGCTAGATTTTTTTTCAAGATCCATCTAAGCCACTCAAAACAATCTTAGCCTTACCCTCAAGAAATGGCATTTACATGCTGGAGTTGGATTCCCTTCAAACTGCCATAAAACTCAACCCACCAATGACTTTCAAGAAGAAATGGTTGTGGAACCCCCTTCAGTTATTGTCCTCCAAATTGTACCAAGTTTCTTTTCAAGGTCCATCTTAGCCACTCAAACCAATCTTAGCCTTGTCCTCAAGAAATGGTATTTAAATGCCGGAGTTGGATTCCCTTCAAACTGCCATAAAACTCAACCCACCAATGACTTTCAAAAAGAAATGGTTGTGGAACCCCCTTCAATTATTGTCCTCCAAAATTTTCTAAGTTTCTTTTCAAGATCCACCTTAGCCACTCAAACCAATCTTAGCCTTGTCCTCAAGAAATGGTATTTACATGCAGGAGTTTGATTCCCTTCAAACTGCCATAAAACTCAACCCACCATTGACTTTCAAGAAGAAATGATTGTTGAACCCACTTCAATTATTGTCCTCCAAGTTGTACTAAGTTTCTTTTCAAGATCCATCTTAGCCACTCAAACAAATTTTATCCTTATCCTCAAGAAGTGGTATTTACATGCTGGAGTTTGATTCACTTCAATCTGCCATAAAACTCAACCCACCAATGACTTTCAAGAAGAAATGGTCGTGGAACCCCCTTCAATTATTGTCCTCCAGATTGTACTAAGTTTCTTTTCAAGGTCCATCTTAGCCACTCAAACCAATCTTAGCCTTGTCCTCAAGAAATGGTATTTAAATGCTGGAGTTGGATTCCCTTCAAACTACCATAAAACTCAACCCACCAATGACTATCAAGAAGAAATGGTTGTGGAACCCCCTTCAATTACTGTCCTCCAAATTGTACTAAGTTTCTTTACAAGATCCATCTTAGCCACCCAAACCAATCTTAGCCTTATCCTCAAGAAATGGTATTTACATGCTGGAGTTTGATTCGCTTCAAACTGCCATAAAACTCAACCCACCAATGACTTTCAAATAGAAATGGTTAAGCAACCCCCTCAATTATTGTCCTCCAAATTGTACTAAGTTTCTTTTCAAGATCCATCTTAGCCACTCAAACCAATCTTAGCCTTGTCCTCAAGAAATGGTATTTACATGCTGGAGTTTGATTCCCTTCAAACTTCCATAAAACTCAACCCACCATTGACTTTCAAGAAGAAATGGTTGTGGAATCCCCTTCAATTATTTTCCCCCAAATTGTACCAAGTTTCTTTTCAAGATCCATCTTAGCCACTCAAACCAATCTTAGCCTTATCCTCAAGAAGTGGTATTTACATGCTGGAGTTTGATTCCCTTCAAACTGCCATAATACTCAACCCACCAATGACTTTCAAGAAGAAATGGTTGTGGAACCCCCTTCAATTATTATCCTCCAAATTGTACTAAGTTTCTTTTCAAGGTCCATCTTAGCCACTCAAACCAATCTTAGCCTTGTCCTCAAGAAATGGTATCTAAATGCTGGAATTGGATTCCCTTCAAACTGCCATAAAACTCAACCCACCAATGACTTTCAAGAAGAAATGGTTGTGGAACCCCCTTCAGTTATTGTCCTCCAAATTGTACCAAGTTTCTTTTCAAGGTCCATCTTAGCCACTCAAACCAATCTTAGCCTTGTCCTCAAGAAATGGTATTTACATGCAGGAGTTTGATTCCCTTCACACTGCCATAAAACTCAACCCACCATTGACTTTCAAGAAGAAATGATTGTTGAACCCACTTCAATTATTGTCCTCCAAGTTGTACTAAGTTTCTTTTCAAGATCCATCTTAGCCACTCAAACAAATTTTATCCTTATCCTCAAGAAGTGGTATTTACATGCTGGAGTTTGATTCACTTCAATCTGCCATAAAACTCAACCCACCAATGACTTTCAAGAAGAAATGGTTGTGGAATCCCCTTCAATTATTTTCCCCCAAATTGTACCAAGTTTCTTTTCAAGATCCATCTTAGCCACTCAAACCAATCTTAGCCTTATCCTCAAGAAGTGGTATTTACATGCTGGAGTTCGATTCACTTCAATCTGCCATAAAACTCAACCCACCAATAACTTTCAAGAAGAAATGGTTGTGGAACCCCCTTCAGTTATTGTCCTCCAAATTGTACCAAGTTTCTTTTCAAGGTCCATCTTAGCCACTCAAACCAATCTTAGCCTTATCCTCAAGAAGTGGTATTTACATGCTGGAGTTCGATTCACTTCAATCTGCCATAAAATTCAACCCACCAATAACTTTCAAGAAGAAATGGTTGTGGAACCCCCTTCAATTATTGTCCTCCAGATTGTACTAAGTTTCTTTTCAAGGCCCATCTTAGCCACTCAAACCAATCTTAGCCTTGTCCTCAAGAAATGGTATTTACATGCTGGAGTTTGATTCCCTTCAAACTGCCATAAAACTCAACCCACCATTGACTTCCAAGAAGAAATGGTTGTGGAACCCCCTTCAATTATTGTCCTTGAAAGTTTGCTAGATTTTTTTTCAAGATCCATCTAAGCCACTCAAAACAATCTTAGCCTTACCCTCAAGAAATGGCATTTACATGCTGGAGTTGGATTCCCTTCAAACTTCCATAAAACTAAACCCACCAATGACTTTCAAGAAGAAATGGTTGTGGAACCCCCTTCAGTTATTGTCCTACAAATTGTACCAAGTTTCTTTTCAAGGTCCATCTTAGCCACTCAAACCAATCTTAGCCTTGTCCTCAAGAAATGGTATTTACATGCAGGAGTTTGATTCCCTTCAAACTGCCATAAAACTCAACCCACCATTGACTTTCAAGAAGAAATGATTGTTGAACCCACTTCAATTATTGTCCTCCAAGTTGTACTAAGTTTCTTTTCAAGATCCATCTTAGCCACTCAAACAAATTTTATCCTTATCCTCAAGAAGTGGTATTTACATGCTGGAGTTTGATTCACTTCAATCTGCCATAAAACTCAACCCACCAATGACTTTCAAGAAGAAATGGTCGTGGAACCCCCTTCAATTATTGTCCTCCAGATTGTACTAAGTTTCTTTTCAAGGTCCATCTTAGCCACTCAAACCAATCTTAGCCTTGTCCTCAAGAAATGGTATTTAAATGCTGGAGTTGGATTCCCTTCAAACTACCATAAAACTCAACCCACCAATGACTATCAAGAAGAAATGGTTGTGGAACCCCCTTCAATTACTGTCCTCCAAATTGTACTAAGTTTCTTTACAAGATCCATCTTAGCCACCCAAACCAATCTTAGCCTTATCCTCAAGAAATGGTATTTACATGCTGGAGTTTGATTCGCTTCAAACTGCCATAAAACTCAACCCACCAATGACTTTCAAATAGAAATGGTTAAGCAACCCCCTCAATTATTGTCCTCCAAATTGTACTAAGTTTCTTTTCAAGATCCATCTTAGCCACTCAAACCAATCTTAGCCTTGTCCTCAAGAAATGGTATTTACATGCTGGAGTTTGATTCCCTTCAAACTGCCATAAAACTCAACCCACCATTGACTTTCAAGAAGAAATGGTTGTGGAATCCCCTTCAATTATTTTCCCCCAAATTGTACCAAGTTTCTTTTCAAGATCCATCTTAGCCACTCAAACCAATCTTAGCCTTATCCTCAAGAAGTGGTATTTACATGCTGGAGTTTGATTCCCTTCAAACTGCCATAATACTCAACCCACCAATGACTTTCAAGAAGAAATGGTTGTGGAACCCCCTTCAATTATTATCCTCCAAATTGTACTAAGTTTCTTTTCAAGGTCCGTCTTAGCCACTCAAACCAATCTTAGCCTTGTCCTCAAGAAATGGTATCTAAATGCTGGAATTGGATTCCCTTCAAACTGCCATAAAACTCAACCCACCAATGACTTTCAAGAAGAAATGGTTGTGGAACCCCCTTCAGTTATTGTCCTCCAAATTGTACCAAGTTTCTTTTCAAGGTCCATCTTAGCCACTCAAACCAATCTTAGCCTTGTCCTCAAGAAATGGTATTTACATGCAGGAGTTTGATTCCCTTCACACTGCCATAAAACTCAACCCACCATTGACTTTCAAGAAGAAATGATTGTTGAACCCACTTCAATTATTGTCCTCCAAGTTGTACTAAGTTTCTTTTCAAGATCCATCTTAGCCACTCAAACAAATTTTATCCTTATCCTCAAGAAGTGGTATTTACATGCTGGAGTTTGATTCACTTCAATCTGCCATAAAACTCAACCCACCAATGACTTTCAAGAAGAAATGGTTGTGGAATCCCCTTCAATTATTTTCCCCCAAATTGTACCAAGTTTCTTTTCAAGATCCATCTTAGCCACTCAAACCAATCTTAGCCTTATCCTCAAGAAGTGGTATTTACATGCTGGAGTTCGATTCACTTCAATCTGCCATAAAACTCAACCCACCAATAACTTTCAAGAAGAAATGGTTGTGGAACCCCCTTCAGTTATTGTCCTCCAAATTGTACCAAGTTTCTTTTCAAGGTCCATCTTAGCCACTCAAACCAATCTTAGCCTTATCCTCAAGAAGTGGTATTTACATGCTGGAGTTCGATTCACTTCAATCTGCCATAAAACTCAACCCACCAATAACTTTCAAGAAGAAATGGTTGTGGAACCCCCTTCAATTATTGTCCTCCAGATTGTACTAAGTTTCTTTTCAAGGCCCATCTTAGCCACTCAAACCAATCTTAGCCTTGTCCTCAAGAAATGGTATTTACATGCTGGAGTTTGATTCCCTTCAAACTGCCATAAAACTCAACCCACCATTGACTTCCAAGAAGAAATGGTTGTGGAACCCCCTTCAATTATTGTCCTTGAAAGTTTGCTAGATTTTTTTTCAAGATCCATCTAAGCCACTCAAAACAATCTTAGCCTTACCCTCAAGAAATGGCATTTACATGCTGGAGTTGGATTCCCTTCAAACTTCCATAAAACTAAACCCACCAATGACTTTCAAGAAGAAATGGTTGTGGAACCCCCTTCAGTTATTGTCCTACAAATTGTACCAAGTTTCTTTTCAAGGTCCATCTTAGCCACTCAAACCAATCTTAGCCTTGTCCTCAAGAAATGGTATTTACATGCAGGAGTTTGATTCCCTTCACACTGCCATAAAACTCAACCCACCATTGACTTTCAAGAAGAAATGATTGTTGAACCCACTACAATTATTGTCCTCCAAATTGTACTAAGTTTCTTTTCAAGATCCATCTTAGCCACTCAAACCAATCTTATCCTTATCCTCAAGAAGTGGTTTTTACATGCTGGAGTTTGATTGACTTCAATCTGTCATAAAACTCAACCCACCAATGACTTTCAAGAAGAAATGGTCGTGGAACCCCCTTCAATTATTGTCCTCCAGATTGTACTAAGATTCTTTTCAAGGTCCATCTTAGCCACTCAAACCAATCTTAGCCTTGTCCTCAAGAAATGGTATTTAAATGCTGGAGTTGGATTCCCTTCAAACTGCCATAAAACTCAACCCACCAATGACTGTCAAGAAGAAATGGTTGTGGAACCCCCTTCAATTACTGTCCTCCAAATTGTACTAAGTTTCTTTTCAAGATCCATCTTAGCCACCCAAACCAATTTTAACCTTATCCTCAAGAAATGGTATTTACATGCTGGAGTTTGATTCGCTTCAAACTGCCATAAAACTCAACCCACCAATGACTTTCAAATAGAAATGGTTAAGCAACCCCCTCAATTATTGTCCTCCAAATTGTACTAAGTTTCTTTTCAAGATCCATCTTAGCCACTCAAACCAATCTTAGCCTTGTCCTCAAGAAATGGTATTTACATGCTGGAGTTTGATTCCCTTCAAACTGCCATAAAACTCAACCCACCATTGACTTTCAAGAAGAAATGGTTGTGGAATCCCCTTCAATTATTTTCCCCCAAATTGTACCAAGTTTCTTTTCAAGATCCATCTTAGCCACTCAAACCAATCTTAGCCTTATCCTCAAGAAGTGGTATTTACATGCTGGAGTTTGATTCCCTTCAAACTGCCATAATACTCAACCCACCAATGACTTTCAAGAAGAAATGGTTGTGGAACCCCCTTCAATTATTATCCTCCAAATTGTACTAAGTTTCTTTTCAAGGTCCATCTTAGCCACTCAAACCAATCTTAGCCTTGTCCTCAAGAAGTGGTATCTAAATGCTGGAATTGGATTCCCTTCAAACTGCCATAAAACTCAACCCACCAATGACTTTCAAGAAGAAATGGTTGTGGAACCCCCTTCAGTTATTGTCCTCCAAATTGTACCAAGTTTCTTTTCAAGGTCCATCTTAGCCACTCAAACCAATCTTAGCCTTGGCCTCAAGAAATGGTATTTACATGCAGGAGTTTGATTCCCTTCACACTGCCATAAAACTCAACCCACCATTGACTTTCAAGAAGAAATGATTGTTGAACCCACTTCAATTATTGTCCTCCAAGTTGTACTAAGTTTCTTTTCAAGATCCATCTTAGCCACTCAAACAAATTTTATCCTTATCCTCAAGAAGTGGTATTTACATGCTGGAGTTTGATTCACTTCAATCTGCCATAAAACTCAACCCACCAATGACTTTCAAGAAGAAATGGTTGTGGAATCCCATTCAATTATTTTCCCCCAAATTGTACCAAGTTTCTTTTCAAGATCCATCTTAGCCACTCAAACCAATCTTAGCCTTATCCTCAAGAAGTGGTATTTACATGCTGGAGTTCGATTCACTTCAATCTGCCATAAAACTCAACCCACCAATAACTTTCAAGAAGAAATGGTTGTGGAACCCCCTTCAGTTATTGTCCTCCAAATTGTACCAAGTTTCTTTTCAAGGTCCATCTTAGCCACTCAAACCAATCTTAGCCTTATCCTCAAGAAGTGGTATTTACATGCTGGAGTTCGATTCACTTCAATCTGCCATAAAACTCAACCCACCAATAACTTTCAAGAAGAAATGGTTGTGGAACCCCCTTCAATTATTGTCCTCCAGATTGTACTAAGTTTCTTTTCAAGGCCCATCTTAGCCACTCAAACCAATCTTAGCCTTGTCCTCAAGAAATGGTATTTACATGCTGGAGTTTGATTCCCTTCAAACTGCCATAAAACTCAACCCACCATTGACTTCCAAGAAGAAATGGTTGTGGAACCCCCTTCAATTATTGTCCTTGAAAGTTTGCTAGATTTTTTTTCAAGATCCATCTAAGCCACTCAAAACAATCTTAGCCTTACCCTCAAGAAATGGCATTTACATGCTGGAGTTGGATTCCCTTCAAACTTCCATAAAACTAAACCCACCAATGACTTTCAAGAAGAAATGGTTGTGGAACCCCCTTCAGTTATTGTCCTCCAAATTGTACCAAGTTTCTTTTCAAGGTCCATCTTAGCCACTCAAACCAATCTTAGCCTTGTCCTCAAGAAATGGTATTTACATGCAGGAGTTTGATTCCCTTCACACTGCCATAAAACTCAACCCACCATTGACTTTCAAGAAGAAATGATTGTTGAACCCACTACAATTATTGTCCTCCAAATTGTACTAAGTTTCTTTTCAAGATCCATCTTAGCCACTCAAACCAATCTTATCCTTATCCTCAAGAAGTGGTTTTTACATGCTGGAGTTTGATTGACTTCAATCTGCCATAAAACTCAACCCACCAATGACTTTCATGAAGAAATGGTCGTGGAACCCCCTTCAATTATTGTCCTCCAGATTGTACTAAGTTTCTTTTCAAGGCCCATCTTCGCCACTCAAACCAATTTTAGCCTTGTCCTCAAGAAATGGTATTTACATGCTGGAGTTTGATTCCCTTCAAACTGCCATAAAACTAAACCCACCATTGACTTTCAAGAAGAAATGGTTGTGGAACCCCCTTCAATTATTGTCCTTGAAAGTTTGCTAGATTTTTTTTCAAGATCCATCTAAGCCACTCAAAACAATCTTAGCCTTACCCTCAAGAAATGGCATTTACATGCTGGAGTTGGATTCCCTTCAAACTGCCATAAAACTCAACCCACCAATTACTTTCAAGAAGAAATGGTTGTGGAACCCCCTTCAGTTATTGTCCTCCAAATTGTACCAAGTTTCTTTTCAAGGTCCATCTTAGCCACTCAAACCAGTCTTAGCCTTGTCCTCAAGAAATGGTATTTAAATGCTGGAGTTGGATTCCCTTCAAACTGCCACAAAACTCAACCCACCAATGACTTTCAAATAGAAATGGTTGAGCAACCCCCTCAATTATTGTCCTCCAAATTGTACTAAGTTTCTTTTCAACATCCAACTTAGCCACTCAAACCAATCTTAGCCTTGTCCTCAAGAAATGGTATTTACATGCTGGAGTTTGATTCCCTTCAAACTGCCATAAAACTCAACCCACCAATGACTTTCAAGAAGAAATGGTTGTGGAACCCCCTTCAGTTATTGTCCTCCAAATTGTACCAAGTTTCTTTTCAAGGTCCATCTTAGCCACTCAAACCAATCTTAGCCTTCTCCTCAAGAAATGGTATCAAAATGCTGGAGTTGGATTCCCTTCAAACTGCCATAAAACTCAACCCACCAATGACTTTCAAGAAGAAATGGTTGTGGAATCCCCTTCAATTATTGTCCTCCAAATTGTACTAAGTTTCTTTTCAAGATCCATCTTAGCCACTCAAACCAATCTTAGCCTTACCCTCAAGAAGTGGTATTTACATGCTGGAGTTTGATTCCCTTCAAACTGCCATAAAACTCAACCCACCATTGACTTTCAAGAAGAAATGGTTGTGGAATCCCCTTCAATTGTTGTCCTCTAAATTGTACTAAGTTTCTTTTCAAGATCCATCTTAGCCACTCAAACCAATCTTATCCTTATCCTCAAGAAGTGGTATTTACATGCTGGAGTTTGATTCACTTCAATCTGCCATAAAACTGAACCCACCAATGACTTTCAAGAAGAAATGGTCGTGGAACCCCCTTCAATTATTGTCCTCCAGATTGTACTAAGTTTCTTTTCAAGGCCCATCTTAGCCACTCAAACCAATCTTAGCCTTGTCCTCAAGAAATGGCATTTACATGCTGGAGTTGGATTCCCTTCAAATTGCCATAAAACTCAACCCACCAATGACTTTCAAGAAGAAATGGTTGTGGAACCTTCTTCAGTTATTGTCCTCCAAATTGTACCAAGTTTCTTTTGAAGGTCCATCTTAGCCACTCAAACCAATCTTAGCCTCGTCCTCAAGAAATGGTATTTAAATGCTGGAGTTGGATTCCCTTCAAACTGCCATAAAACTCAACCCACCAATGACTTTCAAATAGAAATGGTTGAGCAACCCCCTCAATTATTGTCCTCCAAATTGTACTAAGTTTCTTTTCAACATCCAACTTAGCCACTCAAACCAATCTTTGCCTTGTCCTCAAGAAATGGTATTTACATGCTGGAGTTTGATTCCCTTCAAACTGCCATAAAACTCAACCCACCATTGACTTTCAAGAAGAAATGGTTGTGGAATCCCCTTCAATTATTTTCCTCCAAATTGTACTAAGTTTCTTTTCAAGATCCATCTTAGCCACTCAAACCAATCTTAGCCTTGTCCTCAAGAAATGGTATTTACATGCTGGAGTTTGATTCCCTTCAAACTGCCATAAAACTCAACCCACCAATGACTTTCAAGAAGAAATGGTTGTGGAACCCCCTTCAGTTATTGTCCTCCAAATTGTACCAAGTTTCTTTTCAAGGTCCATCTTAGCCACTCAAACCAATCTTAGCCTTATCCTCAAGAAGTGGTATTTACATGCTGGAGTTCGATTCACTTCAAACTGCCATAAAACTCAACCCACCAATGACTTTCAAGAAGAAATGGTTGTGGAATCCCCTTCAATTATTGTCCTCCAAATTGTACTAAGTTTCTTTTCAAGATCCATCTTAGCCACTCAAACCAATCTTAGCCTTACCCTCAAGAAGTGGTATTTACATGCTGGAGTTTGATTCCCTTCAAACTGCCATAAAACTCAACCCACCATTGACTTTCAAGAAGAAATGGTTGTGGAATCCCCTTCAATTGTTGTCCTCTAAATTGTACTAAGTTTCTTTTCAAGATCCATCTTAGCCACTCAAACCAATCTTATCCTTATCCTCAAGAAGTGGTATTTACATGCTGGAGTTTGATTCACTTCAATCTGCCATAAAACTGAACCCACCAATGACTTTCAAGAAGAAATGGTCGTGGAACCCCCTTCAATTATTGTCCTCCAGATTGTACTAAGTTTCTTTTCAAGGCCCATCTTAGCCACTCAAACCAATCTTAGCCTTGTCCTCAAGAAATGGCATTTACATGCTGGAGTTGGATTCCCTTCAAATTGCCATAAAACTCAACCCACCAATGACTTTCAAGAAGAAATGGTTGTGGAACCTTCTTCAGTTATTGTCCTCCAAATTGTACCAAGTTTCTTTTGAAGGTCCATCTTAGCCACTCAAACCAATCTTAGCCTCGTCCTCAAGAAATGGTATTTAAATGCTGGAGTTGGATTCCCTTCAAACTGCCATAAAACTCAACCCACCAATGACTTTCAAATAGAAATGGTTGAGCAACCCCCTCAATTATTGTCCTCCAAATTGTACTAAGTTTCTTTTCAACATCCAACTTAGCCACTCAAACCAATCTTTGCCTTGTCCTCAAGAAATGGTATTTACATGCTGGAGTTTGATTCCCTTCAAACTGCCATAAAACTCAACCCACCATTGACTTTCAAGAAGAAATGGTTGTGGAATCCCCTTCAATTATTTTCCTCCAAATTGTACTAAGTTTCTTTTCAAGATCCATCTTAGCCACTCAAACCAATCTTAGCCTTGTCCTCAAGAAATGGTATTTACATGCTGGAGTTTGATTCCCTTCAAACTGCCATAAAACTCAACCCACCAATGACTTTCAAGAAGAAATGGTTGTGGAACCCCCTTCAGTTATTGTCCTCCAAATTGTACCAAGTTTCTTTTCAAGGTCCATCTTAGCCACTCAAACCAATCTTAGCCTTATCCTCAAGAAGTGGTATTTACATGCTGGAGTTCGATTCACTTCAATCTGCCATAAAACTCAACCCACCAATAACTTTCAAGAAGAAATGGTTGTGGAACCCCCTTCAATTATTGTCCTTGAAAGTTTGCTAGATTTTTTTTCAAGATCCATCTAAGCCACTCAAAACAATCTTAGCCTTACCCTCAAGAAATGGCATTTACATGCTGGAGTTGGATTCCCTTCAAACTGCCATAAAACGCAACCCACCAATGACTTTCAAGAAGAAATGGTTGTGGAACCCCCTTCAGTTATTGTCCTCCAAATTGTACCAAGTTTCTTTTCAAGGTCCATCTTAGCCACTCAAACCAATCTTAGCCTTATCCTCAAGAAGTGGTATTTACATGCTGGAGTTCGATTCACTTCAAACTGCCATAAAACTCAACCCACCAATGACTTTCAAGAAGAAATGGTTGTGGAATCCCCTTCAATTATTGTCCTCCAAATTGTACTAAGTTTCTTTTCAAGATCCATCTTAGCCACTCAAACCAATCTTAGCCTTACCCTCAAGAAGTGGTATTTACATGCTGGAGTTTGATTCCCTTCAAACTGCCATAAAACTCAACCCACCATTGACTTTCAAGAAGAAATGGTTGTGGAATCCCCTTCAATTGTTGTCCTCTAAATTGTACTAAGTTTCTTTTCAAGATCCATCTTAGCCACTCAAACCAATCTTATCCTTATCCTCAAGAAGTGGTATTTACATGCTGGAGTTTGATTCACTTCAATCTGCCATAAAACTGAACCCACCAATGACTTTCAAGAAGAAATGGTCGTGGAACCCCCTTCAATTATTGTCCTCCAGATTGTACTAAGTTTCTTTTCAAGGCCCATCTTAGCCACTCAAACCAATCTTAGCCTTGTCCTCAAGAAATGGCATTTACATGCTGGAGTTGGATTCCCTTCAAATTGCCATAAAACTCAACCCACCAATGACTTTCAAGAAGAAATGGTTGTGGAACCTTCTTCAGTTATTGTCCTCCAAATTGTACCAAGTTTCTTTTGAAGGTCCATCTTAGCCACTCAAACCAATCTTAGCCTCGTCCTCAAGAAATGGTATTTAAATGCTGGAGTTGGATTCCCTTCAAACTGCCATAAAACTCAACCCACCAATGACTTTCAAATAGAAATGGTTGAGCAACCCCCTCAATTATTGTCCTCCAAATTGTACTAAGTTTCTTTTCAACATCCAACTTAGCCACTCAAACCAATCTTTGCCTTGTCCTCAAGAAATGGTATTTACATGCTGGAGTTTGATTCCCTTCAAACTGCCATAAAACTCAACCCACCATTGACTTTCAAGAAGAAATGGTTGTGGAATCCCCTTCAATTATTTTCCTCCAAATTGTACTAAGTTTCTTTTCAAGATCCATCTTAGCCACTCAAACCAATCTTAGCCTTGTCCTCAAGAAATGGTATTTACATGCTGGAGTTTGATTCCCTTCAAACTGCCATAAAACTCAACCCACCAATGACTTTCAAGAAGAAATGGTTGTGGAACCCCCTTCAGTTATTGTCCTCCAAATTGTACCAAGTTTCTTTTCAAGGTCCATCTTAGCCACTCAAACCAATCTTAGCCTTATCCTCAAGAAGTGGTATTTACATGCTGGAGTTCGATTCACTTCAATCTGCCATAAAACTCAACCCACCAATAACTTTCAAGAAGAAATGGTTGTGGAACCCCCTTCAATTATTGTCCTTGAAAGTTTGCTAGATTTTTTTTCAAGATCCATCTAAGCCACTCAAAACAATCTTAGCCTTACCCTCAAGAAATGGCATTTACATGCTGGAGTTGGATTCCCTTCAAACTGCCATAAAACGCAACCCACCAATGACTTTCAAGAAGAAATGGTTGTGGAACCCCCTTCAGTTATTGTCCTCCAAATTGTACCAAGTTTCTTTTCAAGGTCCATCTTAGCCACTCAAACCAATCTTAGCCTTGTCCTCAAGAAATGGTATTTAAATGCTGGAGTTTGATTCCCTTCAAACTGCCATAAAACTCAACCCACCATTGACTTTCAAGAAGAAATGGTTGTGGAATCCCCTTCAATTATTGTCCTCCAGATTGTACTAAGTTTCTTTTCAAGGCCCATCTTAGCCACTCAAACCAATCTTAGCCTTGTCCTCAAGAAATGGTATTTACATGCTGGAGTTTGATTCCCTTCAAACTGCCATAAAACTCAACCCACCATTGACTTTCAAGAAGAAATGGTTGTGGAACCCCCTTCAATTATTGTCCTTGAAAGTTTGCTAGATTTTTTTTCAAGATCCATCTAAGCCACTCAAAACAATCTTAGCCTTACCCTCAAGAAATGGCATTTACATGCTGGAGTTGGATTCCCTTCAAACTGCCATAAAACTCAACCCACCAATGACTTTCAAGAAGAAATGGTTGTGGAACCCCCTTCAGTTATTGTCCTCCAAATTGTACCAAGTTTCTTTTCAAGGTCCATCTTAGCCACTCAAACCAATCTTAGCCTTGTCCTCAAGAAATGGTATTTAAATGCTGGAGTTTGATTCCCTTCAAACTGCCATAAAACTCAACCCACCATTGACTTTCAAGAAGAAATGGTTGTGGAATCCCCTTCAATTATTGTCCTCCAGATTGTACTAAGTTTCTTTTCAAGGCCCATCTTAGCCACTCAACCCAATCTTAGCCTTGTCCGCAAGAAATGGTATTTACATGCTGGAGTTTGATTCCCTTCAAACTGCCATAAAACTCAACCCACCATTGACTTTCAAGAAGAAATGGTTGTGGAATCCCCTTCAATTATTTTCCTCCAAATTGTACTAAGTTTCTTTTCAAGATCCATCTTAGCCACTCAAACCAATCTTAGCCTTACCCTCAAGAAGTGGTATTTACATGCTGGAGTTTGATTCCCTTCAAACTGCCATAAAACTCAACCCACCATTGACTTTCAAGAAGAAATGGTTGTGGAACCCCCTTCAATTATTGTCCTCCAAAATGTACTAAGTTTCTTTTCATGGTCCATCTTAGCCACTCAAACCTATCTTAGCCTTGTCCTCAAGAAATGGTATTTAAATGCTGGAGTTGGATTCCCTTCAAACTACCATAAAACTCAACCCACCAATGACTATCAAGAAGAAATGGTTGTGGAACCCCCTTCAATTACTGTCCTCCAAATTGTACTAAGTTTCTTTTCTAGATCCATCTTAGCCACCCAAACCAATCTTAGCCTTATCCTCAAGAAATGGTATTTACATGCTGGAGTTTGATTCTCTTCAAACTGCCATAAAACTCAACCCACCAATGACTTTCAAATAGAAATGGTTGAGCAACCCCCACAATTATTGTTGTGATACCCCAATTTGATTGATTGTGTGATGTGTGTGGGTGTGTAATGAGTCCCACATCGGGTATTTACTGGGTAGATCTGGGCTTTATTAACAACTACAAGGAGTCTCAATTGTGACTAGTCCTTTTGAGGTATAGCGCAGATGTGGCTAGCGCTTTTCCTTGGGTCGTTACATATGGTATCAGAGCCGACCCGGTAATCCTGTGTGGGCTCAGAGACACTACCCCACAAAGTGGGCCCTAACGAGGACGTTAGGGATTTAAGTGGGGGAGATTGTGATGCCCCAATTTGATTGATTGTATGATGTGTGTGGGTGTGTGATGAGTCCCACATCGGATATTTACTAGGTAGATCTAAGCTTTATTAACAACTACAAGGAGCCTCAATTGTGACTAGTCCTTTTGAGGTATAGCGCAGATGTGGCTAGCGCTTTTCCTTGGGTCGTTACATATGGTATCAGAGCCGGCCCGGTAATCCCGTGTGGGCTCAGAGATACTACCCCACAAAGTGGGCCCTAACGAGGACGTTAGGGATTTAAGTGGGGGAGATTGTGATACCCCAATTTGATTGATTGTGTGATGTGTGTGGGTGTGTAATGAGTCCCACATCGGGTATTTACTGGGTAGATCTGGGCTTTATTAACAACTACAAGGAGTCTCAATTGTGACTAGTCCTTTTGAGGTATAGCGCAGATGTGGCTAGCGCTTTTCCTTGGGTCGTTACAATTGTCCTCCAAATTGTACTAAGTTTCTTTTCAAGATCCATCTTAGCCACTCAAACCAATCTTAGCCTTGTCCTCAAGAAATGGTATTTACATGCTGGAGTTTGATTCCCTTCAAACTGCCATAAAACTCAACCCACCATTGACTTTCAAGAAGAAATGGTTGTGGAACCCCCTTCAATTATTATCCTCCAAATTGTACTAAGTTTCTTTTCAAGGTCCATCTTAGCCACTCAAACCAATCTTAGCCTTGTCCTCAAGAAATGGTATCTAAATGCTGGAGTTGGATTCCCTTCAAACTGCCATAAAACTCAACCCACCAATGACTTTCAAGAAGAAATGGTTGTGGAACCCCCTTCAGTTATTGTCCTCCAAATTGTACCAAGTTTCTTTTCAAGGTCCATCTTAGCCACTCAAACCAATCTTAGCCTTGTCCTCAAGAAATGGTATTTAAATGTTGTAGTTGGATTCCCTTCAAACTGCCATAAAACTCAACCCACCAATGACTTTCTAGAAGAAATGGTTGTGGAACCCCCTTCAATTATTGTCCTCCAGATTGTACTAAGTTTCTTTTTAAGGCCCATCTTAGGCACTCAAACCAATCTTAGCCTTGTCCTCAAGAAATGGCATTTACATGCTGGAGTTTGATTCCCTTCAAACTGCCATAAAACTCAACACACCATTGACTTTCAAGAAGAAATGGTTGTGGAATCCCCTTCAATTATTGTCCTCCAAATTGTACTAAGTTTCTTTTCATGATCCATCTTAGCCACTCAAACCAATCTTAGCCTTATCCTCAAGAAGTGGTATTTACATGCTGGAGTTCGATTCACTTCAATCTGCCATAAAACTCAACCCACCAATAACTTTCAAGAAGAAATGGTTGTGGAACCCCCTTCAATTATTGTCCTCCAGATTGTACTAAGTTTCTTTTCAAGGCCCATCTTAGCCACTCAAACAAATCTTAGCCTTGTCCTCAAGAAATGGTATTTACATGCTGGAGTTTGATTCCCTTCAAACTGCGATAAAACTCAACCCACCATTGACTTTCAAGAAGAAATGGTTGTGGAATCCCCTTCAATTATTGTCCTCCAAATTGTACTAAGTTTCTTTTCAAGGCCCATCTTAGCCACTCAACCCAATCTTAGCCTTGTCCGCAAGAAATGGTATTTACATGCTGGAGTTTGATTCCCTTCAAACTGCCATAAAACTCAACCCACCATTGACTTTCAAGAAGAAATGGTTGTGGAATCCCCTTCAATTATTTTCCTCCAAATTGTACTAAGTTTCTTTTCAAGATCCATCTTAGCCACTCAAACCAATCTTAGCCTTACCCTCAAGAAGTGGTATTTACATGCTGGAGTTTGATTCCCTTCAAACTGCCATAAAACTCAACCCACCATTGACTTTCAAGAAGAAATGGTTGTGGAACCCCCTTCAATTATTGTCCTCCAAAATGTACTAAGTTTCTTTTCATGGTCCATCTTAGCCACTCAAACCTATCTTAGCCTTGTCCTCAAGAAATGGTATTTAAATGCTGGAGTTGGATTCCCTTCAAACTACCATAAAACTCAACCCACCAATGACTATCAAGAAGAAATGGTTGTGGAACCCCCTTCAATTACTGTCCTCCAAATTGTACTAAGTTTCTTTTCTAGATCCATCTTAGCCACCCAAACCAATCTTAGCCTTATCCTCAAGAAATGGTATTTACATGCTGGAGTTTGATTCTCTTCAAACTGCCATAAAACTCAACCCACCAATGACTTTCAAATAGAAATGGTTGAGCAACCCCCACAATTATTGTTGTGATACCCCAATTTGATTGATTGTGTGATGTGTGTGGGTGTGTAATGAGTCCCACATCGGGTATTTACTGGGTAGATCTGGGCTTTATTAACAACTACAAGGAGTCTCAATTGTGACTAGTCCTTTTGAGGTATAGCGCAGATGTGGCTAGCGCTTTTCCTTGGGTCGTTACATATGGTATCAGAGCCGACCCGGTAATCCTGTGTGGGCTCAGAGACACTACCCCACAAAGTGGGCCCTAACGAGGACGTTAGGGATTTAAGTGGGGGAGATTGTGATGCCCCAATTTGATTGATTGTATGATGTGTGTGGGTGTGTGATGAGTCCCACATCGGATATTTACTAGGTAGATCTAAGCTTTATTAACAACTACAAGGAGCCTCAATTGTGACTAGTCCTTTTGAGGTATAGCGCAGATGTGGCTAGCGCTTTTCCTTGGGTCGTTACATATGGTATCAGAGCCGGCCCGGTAATCCCGTGTGGGCTCAGAGATACTACCCCACAAAGTGGGCCCTAACGAGGACGTTAGGGATTTAAGTGGGGGAGATTGTGATACCCCAATTTGATTGATTGTGTGATGTGTGTGGGTGTGTAATGAGTCCCACATCGGGTATTTACTGGGTAGATCTGGGCTTTATTAACAACTACAAGGAGTCTCAATTGTGACTAGTCCTTTTGAGGTATAGCGCAGATGTGGCTAGCGCTTTTCCTTGGGTCGTTACAATTGTCCTCCAAATTGTACTAAGTTTCTTTTCAAGATCCATCTTAGCCACTCAAACCAATCTTAGCCTTGTCCTCAAGAAATGGTATTTACATGCTGGAGTTTGATTCCCTTCAAACTGCCATAAAACTCAACCCACCATTGACTTTCAAGAAGAAATGGTTGTGGAACCCCCTTCAATTATTATCCTCCAAATTGTACTAAGTTTCTTTTCAAGGTCCATCTTAGCCACTCAAACCAATCTTAGCCTTGTCCTCAAGAAATGGTATCTAAATGCTGGAGTTGGATTCCCTTCAAACTGCCATAAAACTCAACCCACCAATGACTTTCAAGAAGAAATGGTTGTGGAACCCCCTTCAGTTATTGTCCTCCAAATTGTACCAAGTTTCTTTTCAAGGTCCATCTTAGCCACTCAAACCAATCTTAGCCTTGTCCTCAAGAAATGGTATTTAAATGTTGTAGTTGGATTCCCTTCAAACTGCCATAAAACTCAACCCACCAATGACTTTCTAGAAGAAATGGTTGTGGAACCCCCTTCAATTATTGTCCTCCAGATTGTACTAAGTTTCTTTTTAAGGCCCATCTTAGGCACTCAAACCAATCTTAGCCTTGTCCTCAAGAAATGGCATTTACATGCTGGAGTTTGATTCCCTTCAAACTGCCATAAAACTCAACACACCATTGACTTTCAAGAAGAAATGGTTGTGGAATCCCCTTCAATTATTGTCCTCCAAATTGTACTAAGTTTCTTTTCATGATCCATCTTAGCCACTCAAACCAATCTTAGCCTTATCCTCAAGAAGTGGTATTTACATGCTGGAGTTCGATTCACTTCAATCTGCCATAAAACTCAACCCACCAATAACTTTCAAGAAGAAATGGTTGTGGAACCCCCTTCAATTATTGTCCTCCAGATTGTACTAAGTTTCTTTTCAAGGCCCATCTTAGCCACTCAAACAAATCTTAGCCTTGTCCTCAAGAAATGGTATTTACATGCTGGAGTTTGATTCCCTTCAAACTGCGATAAAACTCAACCCACCATTGACTTTCAAGAAGAAATGGTTGTGGAATCCCCTTCAATTATTGTCCTCCAAATTGTACTAAGTTTCTTTTCAAGATCCATCTTAGCCACTCAAACCAATCTTATCCTTATCCTCAAGAAGTGGTATTTACATGCTGGAGTTTGATTCACTTCAATCTGCCATAAAACTCAACCCACCAATGACTTTCATGAAGAAATGGTCGTGGAACCCCCTTCAATTATTGTCCTCCAGATTGTACTAAGTTTCTTTTCAAGGCCCATCTTCGCCACTCAAACCAATCTTAGCCTTGTCCTCAAGAAATGGTATTTACATGCTGGAGTTTGATTCCCTTCAAACTGCCATAAAACTAAACCCACCATTGACTTTCAAGAAGAAATGGTTGTGGAACCCCCTTCAATTATTGTCCTTGAAAGTTTGCTAGATTTTTTTTCAAGATCCATCTAAGCCACTCAAAACAATCTTAGCCTTACCCTCAAGAAATGGCATTTACATGCTGGAGTTGGATTCCCTTCAAACTGCCATAAAACTCAACCCACCAATGACTTTCAAGAAGAAATGGTTGTGGAACCCCCTTCAGTTATTGTCCTCCAAATTGTACCAAGTTTCTTTTCAAGGTCCATCTTAGCCACTCAAACCAGTCTTAGCCTTGTCCTCAAGAAATGGTATTTAAATGCTGGAGTTGGATTCCCTTCAAACTGCCACAAAACTCAACCCACCAATGACTTTCAAATAGAAATGGTTGAGCAACCCCCTCAATTATTGTCCTCCAAATTGTACTAAGTTTCTTTTCAACATCCAACTTAGCCACTCAAACCAATCTTAGCCTTGTCCTCAAGAAATGGTATTTACATGCTGGAGTTTGATTCCCTTCAAACTGCCATAAAACTCAACCCACCAATGACTTTCAAGAAGAAATGGTTGTGGAACCCCCTTCAGTTATTGTCCTCCAAATTGTACCAAGTTTCTTTTCAAGGTCCATCTTAGCCACTCAAACCAATCTTAGCCTTGTCCTCAAGAAATGGTATCTAAATGCTGGAGTTGGATTCCCTTCAAACTGCCATAAAACTCAACCCACCAATGACTTTCAAGAAGAAATGGTTGTGGAATCCCCTTCAATTATTGTACTCCAAATTGTACTAAGTTTCTTTTCAAGATCCATCTTAGCCACTCAAACCAATCTTATCCTTATCCTCAAGAAGTGGTATTTACATGCTGGAGTTTGATTCACTTCAATCTGCCATAAAACTCAACCCACCAATGACTTTCAAGAAGAAATGGTCGTGGAACCCCCTTCAATTATTGTCCTCCAGATTGTACTAAGTTTCTTTTCAAGGCCCATCTTCGCCACTCAAACCAATCTTAGCCTTGTCCTCAAGAAATGGTATTTACATGCTGGAGTTTGATTCCCTTCAAACTGCCATAAAACTAAACCCACCATTGACTTTCAAGAAGAAATGGTTGTGGAACCCCCTTCAATTATTGTCCTTGAAAGTTTGCTAGATTTTTTTTCAAGATCCATCTAAGCCACTCAAAACAATCTTAGCCTTACCCTCAAGAAATGGCATTTACATGCTGGAGTTGGATTCCCTTCAAACTGCCATAAAACTCAACCCACCAATGACTTTCAAGAAGAAATGGTTGTGGAACCCCCTCAATTATTGTCCTCCAAATTGTACCAAGTTTCCTTTCAAGGTCCATCTTAGCCACTCAAACCAATCTTAGCCTTGTCCTCAAGAAATGGTATTTAAATGCTGGAGTTGGATTCCCTTCAAACTGCCACAAAACTCAACCCACCAATGACTTTCAAATAGAAATGGTTGAGCAACCCCCTCAATTATTGTCCTCCAAATTGTACCAAGTTTCTTTTCAAGGTCCATCTTAGCCACTCAAACCAATCTTAGCCTTGTCCTCAAGAAATGGTATTTAAATGCTGGAGTTGGATTCCCTTCAAACTGCCACAAAACTCAACCCACCAATGACTTTCAAATAGAAATGGTTGAGCAACCCCCTCAATTATTGTCCTCTAAATTGTACTAAGTTTCTTTTCAAGGTCCATCTTAGCCACTCAAACCAATCTTAGCCTTGTCCTCAAGAAATGGTATTTAAATGCCGGAGTTGGATTCCCTTCAAACTGCCATAAAACTCAACCCACCAATGACTTTCAAGAAGAAATGGTTGTGGAACCCCCTTCAATTATTGTCCTCCAAAATTTACTAAGTTTCTTTTCAAGATCCACCTTAGCCACTCAAACCAATCTTAGCCTTGTCCTCAAGAAATGGTATTTAAATGCTGGAGTTGGATTCCCTTCAAACTCCCATAAAACTCATCCCACCAATGACTATCAAGAAGAAATGGTTGTGGAACCCCCTTCAATTACTGTCCTCCAAATTGTACTAAGTTTCTTTTCAAGGTCCATCTTAGCCACTCAAACCAATCTTAGCCTTGTCCTCAAGAAATGGTATTTAAATGCTGGAGTTGGATTCCCTTCAAACTACCATAAAACTCAACCCACCAATGACTATCAAGAAGAAATGGTTGTGGAACCCCCTTCAATTACTGTCCTCCAAATTGTACTAAGTTTCTTTTCAAGATCCATCTTAGCCACCCAAACCAATCTTAGCCTTATCCTCAAGAAATTGTATTTACATGCTGGAGTTTGATTCGCTTCAAACTGCCATAAAACTCAACCCACCAATGACTTTCAAATAGAAATGGTTATGCAACCCCCTCAATTATTGTCCTCCAAATTGTACTAAGTTTCTATCCAAGATCCATCTTAGCCACTCAAACCATTCTTAGCCTTGTCCTCAAGAAATGGTATTTACATGCTGGAGTTTGATTCCCTTCAAACTGCCATAAAACTAAACCCACCATTGACTTCCAAGAAGAAATGGTTGTGGAACCCCCTTCAATTATTGTCCTTGAAAGTTTGCTAGATTTTTTTTCAAGATCCATCTAAGCCACTCAAAACAATCTTAGCCTTACCCTCAAGAAATGGCATTTACATGCTGGAGTTGGATTCCCTTCAAACTGCCATAAAACTCAACCCACCAATGACTTTCAAGAAGAAATGGTTGTGGAACCCCCTTCAGTTATCGTCCTCCAAATTGTACCAAGTTTCTTTTCAAGGTCCATCTTAGCCACTCAAACCAATCTTAGCCTTGTCCTCAAGAAATGGTATTTAAATGCTGGAGTTGGATTCCCTTCAAACTGCCACAAAACTCAACCCACCAATGACTTTCAAAAAGAAATGGTTGAGCAACCCCCTCAATTATTGTCCTCCAAATTGTACTAAGTTTCTTTTCAACATCCAACTTAGCCACTCAAACCAATCTTAGCCTTGTCCTCAAGAAATGGTATTTACATGCTGGAGTTTGATTCCCTTCAAACTTCCATAAAACTCAACCCACCAATGACTTTCAAGAAGAAATGGTTGTGGAACCCCCTTCAGTTATTGTCCTCCAAATTGTACCAAATTTCTTTTCAAGGTCCATCTTAGCCACTCAAACCAATCTTAGCCTTGTCCTCAAGAAATGGTATTTAAATGCCGGAGTTGGATTCCCTTCAAACTGCCATAAAACTCAACCCACCAATGACTTTCAAGAAGAAATGGTTGTGGAACCCCCTTCAATTATTGTCCTCCAAAATTTACTAAGTTTCTTTTCAAGATCCACCTTAGCCACTCAAACCAATCTTAGCCTTGTCCTCAAGAAATGGTATTTAAATGCTGGAGTTGGATTCCCTTCAAACTACCATAAAACTCAACCCACCAATGACTATCAAGAAGAAATGGTTGTGGAACCCCCTTCAATTACTGTCCTCCAAATTGTACTAAGTTTCTTTTCAAGGTCCATCTTAGCCACTCAAACCAATCTTTGCCTTGTCCTCAAGAAATGGTATTTAAATGCTGGAGTTGGATTCCCTTCAAACTGCCATAAAACTCAACCCACCAATGACTATCAAGAAGAAATGGTTGTGGAACCCCCTTCAATTACTGTCCTCCAAATTGTACTAAGTTTCTTTTCAAGATCCATCTTAGCCACCCAAACCAATCTTAGCCTTATCCTCAAGAAATGGTATTTACATGCTGGAGTTTGATTCGCTTCAAACTGCCATAAAACTCAACCCACCAATGACTTTCAAATAGAAATGGTTAAGCAACCCCCTCAATTATTGTCCTCCAAATTGTACTAAGTTTCTATTCAAGATCCATCTTAGCCACTCAAACCAATCTTAGCCTTGTCCTCAAGAAATGGTATTTACATGCTGGAGTTTGATTCCCTTCAAACTGCCATAAAACTCAACCCACCATTGACTTTCAAGAAGAAATGGTTGTGGAATCCCCTTCAATTATTTTCCCCCAAATTGTACTAAGTTTCTTTTCAAGATCCATCTTAGCCACTCAAACCAATCTTAGCCTTATCCTCAAGAAGTGGTATTTACATGCTGGAGTTTGATTCCCTTCAAACTGCCATAAAACTCAACCCACCAATGACTTTCAAGAAGAAATGGTTGTGGAACCCCCTTCAATTATTATCCTCCAAATTGTACTAAGTTTCTTTTCAAGGTACATCTTAGCCACTCAAACCAATCTTAGCCTTGTCCTCAAGAAATGGTATCTAAATGCTGGAGTTGGATTCCCTTCAAACTGCCATAAAACTCAACCCACAATGACTTTCAAGAAGAAATGGTTGTGGAACCCCCTTCAGTTATTGTCCTCCAAATTGTACCAAGTTTCTTTTCAAGGTCCATCTTAGCCACTCAAACCAATCTTAGCCTTGTCCTCAAGAAATGGTATTTAAATGCTGGAGTTGGATTCCCTTCAAACTGCCATAAAACTCAACCCACCAATGACTTTCAAGAAGAAATGGTTGTGGAACCCCCTTCAATTAGTGTCCTCCAGATTGTACTAAGTTTCTTTTTAAGGCCCATCTTAGCCACTCAAACTAATCTTAGCCTTGTCCTCAAGAAATGGCATTTACATGCTGGAGTTTGATTCCCTTCAAACTGCCATAAAACTCAACACACCATTGACTTTCAAGAAGAAATGGTTGTGGAATCCCCTTCAATTATTGTCCTCCAAAATTGTACTAAGTTTCTTTTCAAGATCCATCTTAGCCACTCAAACCAATCTTAGCCTTATCCTCAAGAAGTGGAATTTACATGCTGGAGTTCGATTCACTTCAATCTGCCATAAAACTCAACCCACCAATAACTTTCAAGAAGAAATGGTTGTGGAACCCCCTTCAATTATTGTCCTCCAGATTGTACTAAGTTTCTTTTCAAGGCCCATCTTAGCCACTCAAACCAATCTTAGCCTTGTCCTCAAGAAATGGTATTTACATGCTGGAGTTTGATTCCCTTCAAACTGCCATAAAACTCAACCCACCATTGACTTTCAAGAAGAAATGGTTGTGGAATCCCCTTCAATTATTTTCCCCCAAATTGTACTAAGTTTCTTTTCAAGATCCATCTTAGCCACTCAAACCAATCTTAGCCTTATCCTCAAGAAATGGCATTTACATGCTGGAGTTTGATTCCCTTCAAACTGCCATAAAACTCAACCCACCAATGACTTTCAAGAAGAAATGGTTGTGGAACCCCCTTCAATTATTATCCTCCAAATTGTACTAAGTTTCTTTTCAAGGTACATCTTAGCCACTCAAACCAATCTTAGCCTTGTCCTCAAGAAATGGTATCTAAATGCTGGAGTTGGATTCCCTTCAAACTGCCATAAAACTCAACCCACCAATGACTTTCAAGAAGAAATGGTTGTGGAACCCCCTTCAATTATTGTCCTCCAGATTGTACTAAGTTTCTTTTTAAGGCCCATCTTAGCCACTCAAACTAATCTTAGCCTTGTCCTCAAGAAATGGCATTTACATGCTGGAGTTTGATTCCCTTCAAACTGCCATAAAACTCAACACACCATTGACTTTCAAGAAGAAATGGTTGTGGAATCCCCTTCAATTATTGTCCTCCAAATTGTACTAAGTTTCTTTTCAAGATCCATCTTAGCCACTCAAACCAATCTTAGCCTTATCCTCAAGAAGTGGAATTTACATGCTGGAGTTCGATTCACTTCAATCTGCCATAAAACTCAACCCGACAATAACTTTCAAGAAGAAATGGTTGTGGAACCCCCTTCAATTATTGTCCTCCAGATTGTACTAAGTTTCTTTTCAAGGCCCATCTTAGCCACTCAAACCAATCTTAGCCTTGTCCTCAAGAAATGGTATTTACATGCTGGAGTTTGATTCCCTTCAAACTGCCATAAAACTCAACCCACCATTGACTTTCAAGAAGAAATGGTTGTGGAACCCCCTTCAATTATTGTCCTTGAAAGTTTGCTAGATTTTTTTTCAAGATCCATCTAAGCCACTCAAAACAATCTTAGCCTTACCCTCAAGAAATGGCATTTACATGCTGGAGTTGGATTCCCTTCAAACTGCCATAAAACTCAACCCACCAATGACTTTCAAGAAGAAATGGTTGTGGAACCCCCTTCAGTTATTGTCCTCTAAATTGTACCAAGTTTCTTTTCAAGGTCCATCTTAGCCACTCAAACCAATCTTAGCCTTGTCCTCAAGAAATGGTATTTACATGCAGGAGTTTGATTCCCTTCACACTGCCATAAAACTCAACCCACCATTGACTTTCAAGAAGAAATGATTGTTGAACCCACTTCAATTATTGTCCTCCAAATTGTACTAAGTTTCTTTTCAAGATCCACCTTAGCCACTCAAACCAATCTTATCCTTATCCTCAAGAAGTGGTATTTACATGCTGGAGTTTGATTCACTTCAATCTGCCATAAAACTCAACCCACCAATGACTTTCAAGAAGAAATGATTGTTGAACCCACTTCAATTATTGTCCTCCAAATTGTACTAAGTTTCTTTTCAATATCCATCTTAGCCACTCAAACCAATCTTAGCCTTATCCACAAGAAGTGGTATTTACATGCTGGAGTTTGATTCCCTTCAAACTGCCATAAAACTCAACCCACCATTGACTTTCAAGAAGAAATGGTCGTGGAACCCCCTTCAATTATTGTCCTCCAGATTGTACAAAGTTTCTTTTCAAGGTCCATCTTAGCCACTCAAACCAATCTTCGCCTTGTCCTCAAGAAATGGTATTTAAATGCTGGAGTTGGATTCCCTTCAAACTACCATAAGACTCAACCCACCAATGACTATCAAGAAGAAATGGTTGTGGAACCCCCTTCAATTACTGTCCTCCAAATTGTACTAAGTTTCTTTTCAAGATCCATCTTAGCCACCCAAACCAATCTTAGCCTGATCCTCAAGAAATGGTATTTACATGCTGGAGTTTGATTCGCTTCAAACTGCCATAAAACTCAACCCACCATTGACTTTCAAGAAGAAATGGTCGTGGAACCCCCTTCAATTATTGTCCTCCAGATTGTACAAAGTTTCTTTTCAAGGTCCATCTTAGCCACTCAAACCAATCTTCGCCTTGTCCTCAAGAAATGGTATTTAAATGCTGGAGTTGGATTCCCTTCAAGCTACCATAAGACTCAACCCACCAATGACTATCAAGAAGAAATGGTTGTGGAACCCCCTTCAATTACTGTCCTCCAAATTGTACTAAGTTTCTTTTCAAGATCCATCTTAGCCACCCAAACCAATCTTAGCCTTATCCTCAAGAAATGGTATTTACATGCTGGAGTTTGATTCGCTTCAAACTGCCATAAAACTCAACCCACCAATGACTTTCAAATAGAAATGGTTAAGCAACCCCCTCAATTATTGTCCTCCAAATTGTACTAAGTTTCTATTCAAGATCCATCTTAGCCACTCAAACCAATCTTAGCCTTGTCCTCAAGAAATGGTATTTACATGCTGGAGTTTGATTCCCTTCAAACTGCCATAAAACTCAACCCACCATTGACTTTCAAGAAGAAATGGTTGTGGAATCCCCTTCAATTATTTTCCCCCAAATTGTACTAAGTTTCTTTTCAAGGTACATCTTAGCCACTCAAACCAATCTTAGCCTTGTCCTCAAGAAATGGTATCTAAATGCTGGAGTTGGATTCCCTTCAAACTGCCATAAAACTCAACCCACCAATGACTTTCAAGAAGAAATGGCTGTGGAACCTCCTTCAGTTATTGTCCTCCAAATTGTACCAAGTTTCTTTTCAAGGTCCATCTTAGCCACTCAAACCAATCTTAGCCTTGTCCTCAAGAAATGGTATTTAAATGCTGGAGTTGGATTCCCTTCAAACTGCCATAAAACTCAACCCACCAATGACTTTCAAGAAGAAATGGTTGTGGAACCCCCTTCAATTATTATCCTCCAAATTGTACTAAGTTTCTTTTCAAGGTACATCTTAGCCACTCAAACCAATCTTAGCCTTGTCCTCAAGAAATGGTATCTAAATGCTGGAGTTGGATTCCCTTCAAACTGCCATAAAACTCAACCCACCAATGACTTTCAAGAAGAAATGGCTGTGGAACCTCCTTCAGTTATTGTCCTCCAAATTGTACCAAGTTTCTTTTCAAGGTCCATCTTAGCCACTCAAACCAATCTTAGCCTTGTCCTCAAGAAATGGTATTTAAATGCTGGAGTTGGATTCCCTTCAAACTGCCATAAAACTCAACCCACCAATGACTTTCAAGAAGAAATGGTTGTGGAACCCCCTTCAATTATTGTCCTCCAGATTGTACTAAGTTTCTTTTTAAGGCCCATCTTAGCCACTCAAACTAATCTTAGCCTTGTCCTCAAGAAATGGCATTTACATGCTGGAGTTGGATTCCCTTCAAACTGCCATAAAACTCAACACACCATTGACTTTCAAGAAGAAATGGTTGTGGAATCCCCTTCAATTATTGTCCTCCAAATTGTACTAAGTTTCTTTTCAAGATCCATCTTAGCCACTCAAACCAATCTTAGCCTTATCCTCAAGAAGTGGAATTTACATGCTGGAGTTCGATTCACTTCAATCTGCCATAAAACTCAACCCACCATTGACTTTCAAGAAGAAATGATTGTTGAACCCCCTTCAGTTATTGTCCTCTAAATTGTACCAAGTTTCTTTTCAAGGTCCATCCTAGCCACTCAAACCAATCTTAGCCTTGTCCTCAAGAAATGGTATTTACATGCAGGAGTTTGATTCCCTTCACACTGCCATAAAACTCAACCCACCATTGACTTTCAAGAAGAAATGATTGTTGAACCCACTTCAATTATTGTCCTCCAAATTGTACTAAGTTTCTTTTCAAGATCCACCTTAGCCACTCAAACCAATCTTATCCTTATCCTCAAGAAGTGGTATTTACATGCTGGAGTTTGATTCACTTCAATCTGCCATAAAACTCAACCCACCAATGACTTTCAAGAAGAAATGATTGTTGAACCCACTTCAATTATTGTCCTCCAAATTGTACTAAGTTTCTTTTCAAGATCCATCTTAGCCACTCAAACCAATCTTAGCCTTATCCACAAGAAGTGGTATTTACATGCTGGAGTTTGATTCCCTTCAAACTGCCATAAAACTCAACCCACCATTGACTTTCAAGAAGAAATGGTCGTGGAACCCCCTTCAATTATTGTCCTCCAGATTGTACAAAGTTTCTTATCAAGGTCCATCTTAGCCACTCAAACCAATCTTCGCCTTGTCCTCAAGAAATGGTATTTAAATGCTGGAGTTGGATTCCCTTCAAACTACCATAAGACTCAACCCACCAATGACTATCAAGAAGAAATGGTTGTGGAACCCCCTTCAATTACTGTCCTCCAAATTGTACTAAGTTTCTTTTCAAGATCCATCTTAGCCACCCAAACCAATCTTAGCCTGATCCTCAAGAAATGGTATTTACATGCTGGAGTTTGATTCGCTTTAAACTGCCATAAAACTCAACCCACCAATGACTTTCAAATTGAAATGGTTGAGCAACCCCCTCAATTATTGTCCTCCAAATTGTACTAAGTTTCTTTTCAAGATCCATCTTAGCCACTCAAACCAATCTTAGCCTTGTCCTCAAGAAATGGTATTTACATGCTGGAGTTTGATTCCCTTCAAACTGCCATAAAACTCAACCCACCATTGACTTTCAAGAAGAAATGGTTGTGGAATCCCCTTCAATTATTTTCCTCCAAATTGTACTAAGTTTCTTTTCAAGATCCATCTTAGCCACTCAAACCAATCTTAGCCTTGTCCTCAAGAAATGGTATCTAAATGCTGGAGTTGGATTCCCTTCAAACTGCCATAAAACTCAACCCACCAAAGACTTTCAAGAAGAAATGGTTGTGGAACCCCCTTCAGTTATTGTCCTCCAAATTGTACCAAGTTTCTTTTCAAGGTCCATCTTAGCCACTCAAACCAAACTTAGCCTTGCCCTCAAGAAATGGTATTTAAATGCTGGAGTTGGATTCCCTTCAAACTGCCATAAAACTCAACCCACCAATGACTTTCAAGAAGAAATGGTTGTGGAACCCCCTTCAATTATTATCCTCGAAATTGTACTAAGTTTCTCTTCAAGGTCCATCTTAGCCACTCAAACCAAACTTAGCCTTGCCCTCAAGAAATGGTATTTAAATGCTGGAGTTGGATTCCCTTCAAACTGCCATAAAACTCAACCCACCAATGACTTTCAAGAAGAAATGGTTGTGGAACCCCCTTCAATTATTGTCCTCCAGATTATACTAAGTTTCTTTTTAAGGCCCATCTTATCCACTCAAACCAATCTTAGCCTTGTCCTCAAGAAATGGAATTTACATGCTGGAGTTTGATTCCCTTCAAACTGCCATAAAACTCAACACACCATTGACTTTCAAGAAGAAATGGTTGTGGAATCCCCTTCATTTATTGTCCTCCAAATTGTACTAAGTTTCTTTTCAAGATCCATCTTAGCCACTCAAACCAATCTTAGCCTTATCCTCAAGAAGTGGTATTTACATGCTGGAGTTCGATTCACTTCAATCTGCCATAAAACTCAACCCACCAATAACTTCCAAGAAGAAATGGTTGTGGAACCCCCTTCAATTATTGTCCTCCAGATTGTACTAAGTTTCTTTTCAAGGCCCATCTTAGCCACTCAAACCAATCTTAGCCTTGTCCTCAAGAAATGGTATTTACATGCTGGAGTTTGATTCCCTTCAAACTGCCATAAAACTCAACCCACCATTGACTTTCAAGAAGAAATGGTTGTGGAATCCCCTTCAATTGTTGTCCTCTAAATTGTACTAAGTTTCTTTTCAAGATCCATCTTAGCCACTCAAACCAATCTTATCCTTATCCTCAAGAAGTGGTATTTACATGCTGGAGTTTGATTCACTTCAATCTGCCATAAAACTGAACCCACCAATGACTATCAAGAAGAAATGGTCGTGGAACCCCCTTCAATTATTGTCCTCCAGATTGTACTAAGTTTCTTTTCAAGGCCCATCTTAGCCACTCAAACCAATCTTAGCCTTGTCCTTAAGAAATGGTATTTAAATGCTGGAGTTTGATTCCCTTCAAACTGCCATAAAACTCAACCCACCATTGACTTTCAAGAAGAAATGGTTGTGGAACCCCCTTCAATTATTGTCCTTGAAATTTTGCAAGATTTTTTTTCAAGATCCATCTAAGCCACTCAAAACAATCTTAGCCTTACCCTCAAGAAATGGCATTTACATGCTGGAGTTGGATTCCCTTCAAACTGCCATAAAACTCAACCCACCAATGACTTTCAAGAAGAAATGGTTGTGGAACCCCTTTCAGTTATTGTCCTCCAAATTGTACCAAGTTTCTTTTGAAGGTCCATCTTATCCACTCAAACCAAACTTAGCCTTGCCCTCAAGAAATGGTATTTAAATGCTGGAGTTGGATTCCCTTCAAACTGCCATAAAACTCAACCCACCAATGACTTTCAAGAAGAAATGGTTGTGGAACCCCCTTCAATTATTGTCCTCTAGATTATACTAAGTTTCTTTTTAAGGCCCATCTTAGCCACTCAAACCAATCTTAGCCTTGTCCTCAAGAAATGGAATTTACATGCTGGAGTTTGATTCCCTTCAAACTGCCATAAAACTCAACACACCATTGACTTTCAAGAAGAAATGGTTGTGGAATCCCCTTCTTTTATTGTCCTCCAAATTGTACTAAGTTTCTTTTCAAGATCCATCTTAGCCACTCAAACCAATCTTAGCCTTATCCTCAAGAAGTGGTATTTACATGCTGGAGTTCGATTCACTTCAATCTGCCATAAAACTCAACCCACCATTGACTTTCAAGAAGAAATGGTTGTGGAATCCCCTTCAATTGTTGTCCTCTAAATTGTACTAAGTTTCTTTTCAAGATCCATCTTAGCCACTCAAACCAATCTTATCCTTATCCTCAAGAAGTGGTATTTACATGCTGGAGTTTGATTCACTTCAATCTGCCATAAAACTGAACCCACCAATGACTTTCAAGAAGAAATGGTCGTGGAACCCCCTTCAATTATTGTCCTCCAGATTGTACTAAGTTTCTTTTCAAGGCCCATCTTAGCCACTCAAACCAATCTTAGCCTTGTCCTCAAGAAATGGTATTTAAATGCTGGAGTTTGATTCCCTTCAAACTGCCATAAAACTCAACCCACCATTGACTTTCAAGAAGAAATGGTTGTGGAACCCCCTTCAATTATTGTCCTTGAAAGTTTGCTAGATTTTTTTTCAAGATCCATCTAAGCCACTCAAAACAATCTTAGCCTTACCCTCAAGAAATGGCATTTACATGCTGGAGTTGGATTCCCTTCAAACTGCCATAAAACTCAATCCACCAATGACTTTCAAGAAGAAATGGTTGTGGAACCCCCTTCAATTATTGTCCTCCAGATTGTACTAAGTTTCTTTTTAAGGCCCATCTTAGCCACTCAAACCAAACTTAGCCTTGCCCTCAAGAAATGGTATTTAAATGCTGGAGTTGGATTCCCTTCAAACTGCCATAAAACTCAACCCACCAATGACTTTCAAGAAGAAATGGTTGTGGAACCCCCTTCAATTATTGTCCTCCAGATTGTACTAAGTTTCTTTTTAAGGCCCATCTTAGCCACTCAAACCAATCTTAGCCTTGTCCTCAAGAAATGGTATCTAAATGCTGGAGTTGGATTCCCTTCAAACTGCCATAAAACTCAACCCACCAATGACTTTCAAGAAGAAATGGCTGTGGAACCCCCTTCAATTATTATCCTCGAAATTGTACTAAGTCTCTCTTCAAGGTCCATCTTAGCCACTCAAACCAATCTTAGCCTTGTCCTCAAGAAATGGTATCTAAATGCTGGAGTTGGATTCCCTTCAAACTGCCATAAAACTCAACCCACCAATGACTTTCAAGAAGAAATGGTTGTCGAACCCCCTTCAGTTATTGTCCTCCAAATTGTACCAAGTTTCTTTTCAAGGTCCATCTTAGCCACTCAAACCAAAGTTTGCCTTGCCCTCAAGAAATGGTATTTAAATGCTGGAGTTGGATTCCCTTCAAACTGCCATAAAACTCAACCCACCAATGACTTTCAAGAAGAAATGGTTGTGGAACCCCCTTCAATTATTGTCCTCCAGATTGTACTAAGTTTCTTTTCAAGGCCCATCTTAGCCACTCAAACCAATCTTAGCCTTGTCCTCAAGAAATGGTATTTACATGCTGGAGTTTGATTCCCTTCAAACTGCCATAAAACTCAACCCACCATTGACTTTCAAGAAGAAATGGTTGTGGAATCCCCTTCAATTGTTGTCCTCTAAATTGTACTAAGTTTCTTTTCAAGATCCATCTTAGCCACTCAAACCAATCTTATCCTTATCCTCAAGAAGTGGTATTTACATGCTGGAGTGTGATTCACTTCAATCTGCCATAAAACTGAACCCACCAATGACTTTCAAGAAGAAATGGTCGTGGAACCCCCTTCAATTATTGTCCTCCAGATTGTACTAAGTTTCTTTTCAAGGCCCATCTTAGCCACTCAAACCAATCTTAGCCTTGTCCTCAAGAAATGGTATTTAAATGCTGGAGTTTGATTCCCTTCAAACTGCCATAAAACTCAACCCACCATTGACTTTCAAGAAGAAATGGTTGTGGAACCCCCTTCAATTATTGTCCTTGAAAGTTTGCTAGATTTTTTTTCAAGATCCATCTAAGCCACTCAAAACAATCTTAGCCTTACCCTCAAGAAATGGCATTTACATGCTGGAGTTGGATTCCCTTCAAACTGCCATAAAACTCAATCCACCAATGACTTTCAAGAAGAAATGGTTGTGGAACCCCCTTCAGTTATTGTCCTCCAAATTGTACCAAGTTTCTTTTCAAGGTCCATCTTATCCACTCAAACCAAACTTAGCCTTGCCCTCAAGAAATGGTATTTAAATGCTGGAGTTGGATTCCCTTCAAACTGCCATAAAACTCAACCCACCAATGACTTTCAAGAAGAAATGGTTGTGGAACCCCCTTCAATTATTGTCCTCCAGATTGTACTAAGTTTCTTTTTAAGGCCCATCTTAGCCACTCAAACCAATCTTAGCCTTGTCCTCAAGAAATGGTATCTAAATGCTGGAGTTGGATTCCCTTCAAACTGCCATAAAACTCAACCCACCAATGACTTTCAAGAAGAAATGGCTGTGGAACCCCCTTCAATTATTATCCTCGAAATTGTACTAAGTCTCTCTTCAAGGTCCATCTTAGCCACTCAAACCAATCTTAGCCTTGTCCTCAAGAAATGGTATCTAAATGCTGGAGTTGGATTCCCTTCAAACTGCCATAAAACTCAACCCACCAATGACTTTCAAGAAGAAATGGTTGTCGAACCCCCTTCAGTTATTGTCCTCCAAATTGTACCAAGTTTCTTTTCAAGGTCCATCTTAGCCACTCAAACCAAACTTAGCCTTGCCCTCAAGAAATGGTATTTAAATGCTGGAGTTGGATTCCCTTCAAAATGCCATAAAACTCAACCCACCAATGACTTTCAAGAAGAAATGGTTGTGGAACCCCCTTCAATTATTGTCCTCCAGATTATACTAAGTTTCTTTTTAAGGCCCATCTTAGCCACTCAAACCAATCTTAGCCTTGTCCTCAAGAAATGGAATTTACATGCTGGAGTTTGATTCCCTTCAAACTGCCATAAAACTCAACACACCATTGACTTTCAAGAAGAAATGGTTGTGGAATCCCCTTCATTTATTGTCCTCCAAATTCTACTAAGTTTCTTTTCAAGATCCATCTTAGCCACTCAAACCAATCTTAGCCTTATCCTCAAGAAGTGGTATTTACATGCTGGAGTTCGATTCACTTCAATCTGCCATAAAACTCAACCCACCAATAACTTCCAAGAAGAAATGGTTGTGGAACCCCCTTCAATTATTGTCCTCCAGATTGTACTAAGTTTCTTTTCAAGGCCCATCTTAGCCACTCAAACCAATCTTAGCCTTGTCCTCAAGAAATGGTATTTACATGATGGAGTTTGATTCCCTTCAAACTGCCATAAAACTCAACACACCATTGACTTTCAAGAAGAAATGGTTGTGGAATCCCCTTCTTTTATTGTCCTCCAAATTGTACTAAGTTTCTTTTCAAGATCCATCTTAGCCACTCAAACCAATCTTAGCCTTATCCTCAAGAAGTGGTATTTACATGCTGGAGTTCGATTCACTTCAATCTGCCATAAAACTCAACCCACCATTGACTTTCAAGAAGAAATGGTTGTGGAATCCCCTTCAATTGTTGTCCTCTAAATTGTACTAAGTTTCTTTTCAAGGCCCATCTTAGCCACTCAAACCAATCTTATCCTTATCCTCAAGAAGTGGTATTTACATGCTGGAGTTTGATTCACTTCAATCTGCCATAAAACTGAACCCACCAATGACTTTCAAGAAGAAATGGTCGTGGAACCCCCTTCAATTATTGTCCTCCAGATTGTACTAAGTTTCTTTTCAAGGCCCATCTTAGCCACTCAAACCAATCTTAGCCTTGTCCTCAAGAAATGGTATTTAAATGCTGGAGTTTGATTCCCTTCAAACTGCCATAAAACTCAACCCACCATTGACTTTCAAGAAGAAATGGTTGTGGAACCCCCTTCAATTATTGTCCTTGAAAGTTTGCTAGATTTTTTTTCAAGATCCATCTAAGCCACTCAAAACAATCTTAGCCTTACCCTCAAGAAATGGCATTTACATGCTGGAGTTGGATTCCCTTCAAACTGCCATAAAACTCAATCCACCAATGACTTTCAAGAAGAAATGGTTGTGGAACCCCCTTCAGTTATTGTCCTCCAAATTGTACCAAGTTTCTTTTCAAGGTCCATCTTATCCACTCAAACCAAACTTAGCCTTGCCCTCAAGAAATGGTATTTAAATGCTGGAGTTGGATTCCCTTCAAACTGCCATAAAACTCAACCCACCAATGACTTTCAAGAAGAAATGGTTGTGGAACCCCCTTCAATTATTGTCCCCCAGATTGTACTAAGTTTCTTTTTAAGGCCCATCTTAGCCACTCAAACCAATCTTAGCCTTGTCCTCAAGAAATGGTATCTAAATGCTGGAGTTGGATTCCCTTCAAACTGCCATAAAACTCAACCCACCAATGACTTTCAAGAAGAAATGGCTGTGGAACCCCCTTCAATTATTATCCTCGAAATTGTACTAAGTCTCTCTTCAAGGTCCATCTTAGCCACTCAAACCAATCTTAGCCTTGTCCTCAAGAAATGGTATCTAAATGCTGGAGTTGGATTCCCTTCAAACTGCCATAAAACTCAACCCACCAATGACTTTCAAGAAGAAATGGTTGTCGAACCCCCTTCAGTTATTGTCCTCCAAATTGTACCAAGTTTCTTTTCAAGGTCCATCTTAGCCACTCAAACCAAACTTAGCCTTGCCCTCAAGAAATGGTATTTAAATGCTGGAGTTGGATTCCCTTCAAACTGCCATAAAACTCAACCCACCAATGACTTTCAAGAAGAAATGGTTGTGGAACCCCCTTCAATTATTGTCCTCCAGATTGTACTAAGTTTCTTTTCAAGGCCCATCTTAGCCACTCAAACCAATCTTAGCCTTGTCCTCAAGAAATGGTATTTACATGCTGGAGTTTGATTCCCTTCAAACAGCCATAAAACTCAACCCACCATTGACTTTCAAGAAGAAATGGTTGTGGAATCCCCTTCAATTGTTGTCCTCTAAATTGTACTAAGTTTCTTTTCAAGATCCATCTTAGCCACTCAAACCAATCTTATCCTTATCCTCAAGAAGTGGTATTTACATGCTGGAGTTTGATTCACTTCAATCTGCCATAAAACTGAACCCACCAATGACTTTCAAGAAGAAATGGTCGTGGAACCCCCTTCAATTATTGTCCTCCAGATTGTACTAAGTTTCTTTTCAAGGCCCATCTTAGCCACTCAAACCAATCTTAGCCTTGTCCTCAAGAAATGGTATTTAAATGCTGGAGTTTGATTCCCTTCAAACTGCCATAAAACTCAACCCACCATTGACTTTCAAGAAGAAATGGTTGTGGAACCCCCTTCAATTATTGTCCTTGAAAGTTTGCTAGATTTTTTTTCAAGATCCATCTAAGCCACTCAAAACAATCTTAGCCTTACCCTCAAGAAATGGCATTTACATGCTGGAGTTGGATTCCCTTCAAACTGCCATAAAACTCAATCCACCAATGACTTTCAAGAAGAAATGGTTGTGGAACCCCCTTCAGTTATTGTCCTCCAAATTGTACCAAGTTTCTTTTCAAGGTCCATCTTATCCACTCAAACCAAACTTAGCCTTGCCCTCAAGAAATGGTATTTAAATGCTGGAGTTGGATTCCCTTCAAACTGCCATAAAACTCAACCCACCAATGACTTTCAAGAAGAAATGGTTGTGGAACCCCCTTCAATTATTGTCCTCCAGATTGTACTAAGTTTCTTTTTAAGGCCCATCTTAGCCACTCAAACCAATCTTAGCCTTGTCCTCAAGAAATGGTATCTAAATGCTGGAGTTGGATTCCCTTCAAACTGCCATAAAACTCAACCCACCAATGACTTTCAAGAAGAAATGGCTGTGGAACCCCCTTCAATTATTATCCTCGAAATTGTACTAAGTCTCTCTTCAAGGTCCATCTTAGCCACTCAAACCAATCTTAGCCTTGTCCTCAAGAAATGGTATCTAAATGCTGGAGTTGGATTCCCTTCAAACTGCCATAAAACTCAACCCACCAATGACTTTCAAGAAGAAATGGTTGTCGAACCCCCTTCAGTTATTGTCCTCCAAATTGTACCAAGTTTCTTTTCAAGGTCCATCTTAGCCACTCAAACCAAACTTAGCCTTGCCCTCAAGAAATGGTATTTAAATGCTGGAGTTGGATTCCCTTCAAACTGCCATAAAACTCAACCCACCAATGACTTTCAAGAAGAAATGGTTGTGGAACCCCCTTCAATTATTGTCCTCCAGATTATACTAAGTTTCTTTTTAAGGCCCATCTTAGCCACTCAAACCAATCTTAGCCTAGTCCTCAAGAAATGGAATTTACATGCTGGAGTTTGATCCCCTTCAAACTGCCATAAAACTCAACACACCATTGACTTTCAAGAAGAAATGGTTGTGGAGTCCCCTTCATTTATTGTCCTCCAAATTGTACTAAGTTTCTTTTCAAGATCCATCTTAGCCACTCAAACCAATCTTAGCCTTATCCTCAAGAAGTGGTATTTACATGCTGGAGTTCGATTCACTTCAATCTGCCATAAAACTCAACCCACCAATAACTTCCAAGAAGAAATGGTTGTGGAACCCCCTTCAATTATTGTCCTCCAGATTGTACTAAGTTTCTTTTCAAGGCCCATCTTAGCCACTCAAACCAATCTTAGCCTTGTCCTCAAGAAATGGTATTTACATGATGGAGTTTGATTCCCTTCAAACTGCCATAAAACTCAACCCACCATTGACTTTCAAGAAGAAATGGTTGTGGAATCCCCTTCAATTGTTGTCCTCTAAATTGTACTAAGTTTCTTTTCAAGATCCATCTTAGCCACTCAAACCAATCTTATCCTTATCCTCAAGAAGTGGTATTTACATGCTGGAGTTTGATTCACTTCAATCTGCCATAAAACTGAACCCACCAATGACTTTCAAGAAGAAATGGTCGTGGAACCCCCTTCAATTATTGTCCTCCAGATTGTACTAAGTTTCTTTTCAAGGCCCATCTTAGCCACTCAAACCAATCTTAGCCTTGTCCTCAAGAAATGGTATTTAAATGCTGGAGTTTGATTCCCTTCAAACTGCCATAAAACTCAACCCACCATTGACTTTCAAGAAGAAATGGTTGTGGAACCCCCTTCAATTATTGTCCTTGAAAGTTTGCTAGATTTTTTTTCAAGATCCATCTAAGCCACTCAAAACAATCTTAGCCTTACCCTCAAGAAATGGCATTTACATGCTGGAGTTGGATTCCCTTCAAACTGCCATAAAACTCAATCCACCAATGACTTTCAAGAAGAAATGGTTGTGGAACCCCCTTCAGTTATTGTCCTCCAAATTGTACCAAGTTTCTTTTCAAGGTCCATCTTATCCACTCAAACCAAACTTAGCCTTGCCCTCAAGAAATGGTATTTAAATGCTGGAGTTGGATTCCCTTCAAACTGCCATAAAACTCAACCCACCAATGACTTTCAAGAAGAAATGGTTGTGGAACCCCCTTCAATTATTGTCCTCCAGATTGTACTAAGTTTCTTTTTAAGGCCCATCTTAGCCACTCAAACCAATCTTAGCCTTGTCCTCAAGAAATGGTATCTAAATGCTGGAGTTGGATTCCCTTCAAACTGCCATAAAACTCAACCCACCAATGACTTTCAAGAAGAAATGGCTGTGGAACCCCCTTCAATTATTATCCTCGAAATTGTACTAAGTCTCTCTTCAAGGTCCATCTTAGCCACTCAAACCAATCTTAGCCTTGTCCTCAAGAAATGGTATCTAAATGCTGGAGTTGGATTCCCTTCAAACTGCCATAAAACTCAACCCACCAATGACTTTCAAGAAGAAATGGTTGTCGAACCCCCTTCAGTTATTGTCCTCCAAATTGTACCAAGTTTCTTTTCAAGGTCCATCTTAGCCACTCAAACCAAACTTAGCCTTGCCCTCAAGAAATGGTATTTAAATGCTGGAGTTGGATTCCCTTCAAACTGCCATAAAACTCAACCCACCAATGACTTTCAAGAAGAAATGGTTGTGGAACCCCCTTCAATTATTGTCCTCCAGATTATACTAAGTTTCTTTTTAAGGCCCATCTTAGCCACTCAAACCAATCTTAGCCTTGTCCTCAAGAAATGGAATTTACATGCTGGAGTTTGATTCCCTTCAAACTGCCATAAAACTCAACACACCATTGACTTTCAAGAAGAAATGGTTGTGGAATCCCCTTCATTTATTGTCCTCCAAATTGTACTAAGTTTCTTTTCAAGATCCATCTTAGCCACTCAAACCAATCTTAGCCTTATCCTCAAGAAGTGGTATTTACATGCTGGAGTTCGATTCACTTCAATCTGCCATAAAACTCAACCCACCAATAACTTCCAAGAAGAAATGGTTGTGGAACCCCCTTCAATTATTGTCCTCCAGATTGTACTAAGTTTCTTTTCAAGGCCCATCTTAGCCACTCAAACCAATCTTAGCCTTGTCCTCAAGAAATGGTATTTACATGATGGAGTTTGATTCCCTTCAAACTGCCATAAAACTCAACCCACCATTGACTTTCAAGAAGAAATGGTTGTGGAATCCCCTTCAATTGTTGTCCTCTAAATTGTACTAAGTTTCTTTTCAAGATCCATCTTAGCCACTCAAACCAATCTTATCCTTATCCTCAAGAAGTGGTATTTACATGCTTGAGTTTGATTCACTTCAATCTGCCATAAAACTGAACCCACCAATGACTTTCAAGAAGAAATGGTCGTGGAACCCCCTTCAATTATTGTCCTCCAGATTGTACTAAGTTTCTTTTCAAGGCCCATCTTAGCCACTCAAACCAATCTTAGCCTTGTCCTCAAGAAATGGTATTTACATGCTGGAGTTTGATTCCCTTCATACTGCCATAAAACTAAACCCACCAATGACTTTCAAGAAGAAATGGTCGTGGAACCCCCTTCAATTATTGTCCTCTAGATTGTACTAAGTTTCTTTTCAAGGCCCATCTTAGCCACTCAAACCAATCTTAGCCTTGTCCTCAAGAAATGGTATTTACATGCTGGAGTTTGATTCCCTTCAAACTGCCATAAAACTCAACCCACCAATGACTATCAAGAAGAAATGGTTGTGGAACCCCCTTCAATTACTGTCCTCCAAGTTGTACTAAGTTTCTTTTCAAGATCCATCTTAGCCACCCAAACCAATCTTAGCCTTATCCTCAAGAAATGGTATTTACATGCTGGAGTTTGATTCGCTTCAAACTGCCATAAAACTCAACCCACCAATGACTTTCAAATAGAATGGTTGAGCAACCCCCTCAATTATTGTCCTCCAAATTGTACAAAGTTTCTTTTCAACATCCAACTTAGCCACTCAAACCAATCTTAGCCTTGTCCTCAAGAAATGGTATTTACATGCTGGAGTTCGATTCCCTTCAAACTGCCATAAAACTCAACCCACCATTGACTTTCAAGAAGAAATGGTTGTGGAATCCCCTTCAATTATTTTCCTCCAAATTGTACTAAGTTTCTTTTCAAGATCCATCTTAGCCACTCAAACCAATCTTATCCTTATACTCAAGAAGTGGTATTTACATGCTGGAGTTTGATTCACTTCAATCTGCCATAAAACTAAACCCACCAATGACTTTCAAGAAGAAATGGTCGTGGAACCCCCTTCAATTATTGTCCTCTAGATTGTACTAAATTTCTTTTCAAGGCCCATCTTAGCCACTCAAACCAATCTTAGCCTTGTCCTCAAGAAATGGTATTTACATGCTGGAGTTTGATTCCCTTCAAACTGCCATAAAACTCAACCCACCAATGACTATCAAGAAGAAATGGTTGTGGAACCCCCTTCAATTACTGTCCTCCAAGTTGTACTAAGTTTCTTTTCAAGATCCATCTTAGCCACCCAAACCAATCTTAGCCTTATCCTCAAGAAATGGTATTTACATGCTGGAGTTTGATTCGCTTCAAACTGCCATAAAACTCAACCCACCAATGACTTTCAAATAGAAATGGTTGAGCAACCCCCTCAATTATTGTCCTCCAAATTGTACAAAGTTTCTTTTCAACATCCAACTTAGCCACTCAAACCAATCTTAGCCTTGTCCTCAAGAAATGGTATTTACATGCTGGAGTTTGATTCCCTTCAAACTGCCATAAAACTCAACCCACCATTGACTTTCAAGAAGAAATGGTTGTGGAATCCCCTTCAATTATTGTCCTCCAGATTGTACTAAGTTTCTTTTTAAGGCCCATCTTAGCCACTCAAACCAATCTTAGCCTTGTCCTCAAGAAATGGCATTTACATGCTGGAGTTTGATTCCCTTCAAACTGCCATAAAACTCAACACGCCATTGACTTTCAAGAAGAAATGGTTGTGGAATCCCCTTCAATTGTTGTCCTCCAAATTGTACTAAGTTTCTTTTCAAGATCCATCTTAGCCACTCAAACCAATCTTATCCTTATACTCAAGAAGTGGTATTTACATGCTGGAGTTTGATTCACTTCAATCTGCCATAAAACTAAACCCACCAATGACTTTCAAGAAGAAATGGTCGTGGAACCCCCTTCAATTATTGTCCTCTAGATTGTACTAAGTTTCTTTTCAAGGCCCATCTTAGCCACTCAAACCAATCTTAGCCTTGTCCTCAAGAAATGGTATTTACATGCTGGAGTTTGATTCCCTTCAAACTGCCATAAAACTCAACCCACCATTGACTTTCAAGAAGAAATGGTTGTGGAATCCCCTTCAATTATTGTCCTCCAGATTGTACTAAGTTTCTTTTTAAGGCCCATCTTAGCCACTCAAACCAATCTTAGCCTTGTCCTCAAGAAATGGCATTTACATGCTGGAGTTCGATTCCCTTCAAACTGCCATAAAACTCAACCCACCATTGACTTTCAAGAAGAAATGGTTGTGGAATCCCCTTCAATTGTTGTCCTCCAAATTGTACTAAGTTTCTTTTCAAGATCCATCTTAGCCACTCAAACCAATCTTAGCCTTGTCCTCAAGAAATGGCATTTACATGCTGGAGTTTGATTCCCTTCAAACTGCCATAAAACTCAACACGCCATTGACTTTCAAGAAGAAATGGTTGTGGAACCCCCTTCAATTATTGTCCTCCAGATTGTACTAAGTTTCTTTTCAAGGCCCATCTTAGCCACTCAAACCAATCTTAGCCTTGTCCTCAAGAAATGGTATTTACATGCTGGAGTTTGATTCCCTTCAAACTGGCATAAAACTCAACCCACCATTGACTTTCAAGAAGAAATGGTTGTGGAATCCCCTTCAATTGTTGTCCTCCAGATTGTACTAAGTTTCTTTTCAAGGCCCATCTTAGCCACTCAAACCAATCTTAGCCTTGTCCTCAAGAAATGGTATTTACATGCTGGAGTTTGATTCCCTTCAAACTGGCATAAAACTCAACCCACCATTGACTTTCAAGAAGAAATGGTTGTGGAATCCCCTTCAATTATTGTCCTCCAGATTGTACTAAGTTTCTTTTTAAGGCCCATCTTAGCCACTCAAACCAATCTTAGCCTTGTCCTCAAGAAATGGCATTTACATGCTGGAGTTTGATTCCCTTCAAACTGCCATAAAACTCAACACGCCATTGACTTTCAAGAAGAAATGGTCGTGGAACCCCCTTCAATTATTGTCCTCCAGATTGTACTAAGTTTCTTTTCAAGGCCCATCTTAGCCACTCAAACCAATCTTAGCCTTGTCCTCAAGAAATGGTATTTACATGCTGGAGTTTGATTCCCTTCAAACTGCCATAAAACTCAACCCACAATTGACTTTCAAGAAGAAATGGTTGTGGAACCCCCTTCAATTATTGTCCTTGAAAGTTTGCTAGATTTTTTTTCAAGATCCATCTAAGCCACTCAAAACAATCTTAGCCTTACCCTCAAGAAATGGCATTTACATGCTGGAGTTGGATTCGCTTCAAACTGCCATAAAACTCAACCCACCAATGACTTTCAAGAAGAAATGGTTGTGGAACCCCCTTCAGTTATTGTCCTCCAAATTGTACGAAGTTTCTTTTCAAGGTCCATCTTAGCCACTCAAACCAATATTAGCCTTGTCCTCAAGAAATGGTATTTAAATGCTGGAGTTGGATTCCCTTCAAACTGCCATAAAACTCAACCCACCAATGACTTTCAAGAAGAAATGGTTGTGGAACCCCCTTCAATTATTGTCCTCCAAAATTTACTAAGTTTCTTTTCAAGATCCACCTTAGCCACTCAAACCAATCTTAGCCTTGTCCTCAAGAAATGGTATTTACATGCAGGAGTTTGATTCCCTTCACACTGCCATAAAACTCAACCCACCATTGACTTTCAAGAAGAAATGATTGTTGAACCCTCTTCAATTATTGTCCTTCAAATTGTACAAAGCTTCTTTTCAAGATCCATCTTAGCCACTCAAACCATCTTAGCCTTATCCTCAAGAAATGGTATTTACATGCTGGAGTTTGATTCGCTTCAAACTGCCATAAAACTCAACCCACCATTGACTTTCAAGAAGAAATGGTTGTGTAACCCCCTTCAATTACTGTCCTCCAAATTGTACTAAGTTTCTTTTCAAGATCCATCTTAGCCACTCAAACCAATCATAGCCTTGTCCTCAAGAAATAGTATTTAGATGCTGGAGTTTTATTCCCTTCAAACTGCCATAAAACTCAACCCACCAATGACTTTCAAGGAGAAATGGTTGTGGAACCCCCTTCAATTACTGTCCTCCAAATTGTACTAAGTTTCTTTTCAAGATCCATCTTAGCCACTCAAACAAATCTTAGCCTTATCCTCAAGAAATGGCATTTACATGCTGGAGTTTGGTTCACTTTAATCTGCCATAAAACTCAACCCACCAATGACTTTCAAAAAGAAATGGTTGTGGAACCTCCTCAATTATTTTCCTTCAAATTGTACAAAGCTTCTTTTCAAGATCCATCTTAGCCACTCAAACCATCTTAGACTTATCCTCAAGAAATGGTATTTACATGCTGGAGTTTGATTCGCTTCAAACTGCCATAAAACTCAACCCACCATTGACTTTCAAAAAGAAATGGTTGTGGAATCCCCTTCAATTATTGTCCTCCAGATTGTACTAAGTTTCTTTTTAAGGCCCATCTTAGCCACTCAAACCAATCTTAGCCTTGTCCTCAAGAAATGGCATTTACATGCTGGAGTTTGATTCCCTTCAAACTGCCATAAAACTCAACACGCCATTGACTTTCAAGAAGAAATGGTTGTGGAATCCCCTTCAATTGTTGTCCTCCAAATTGTACTAAGTTTCTTTTCAAGATCCATCTTAGCCACTCAAACCAATCTTATCCTTATACTCAAGAAGTGGTATTTACATGCTGGAGTTTGATTCACTTCAATCTGCCATAAAACTAAACCCACCAATGACTTTCAAGAAGAAATGGTCGTGGAACCCCCTTCAATTATTGTCCTCTAGATTGTACTAAGTTTCTTTTCAAGGCCCATCTTAGCCACTCAAACCAATCTTAGCCTTGTCCTCAAGAAATGGTATTTACATGCTGGAGTTTGATTCCCTTCAAACTGCCATAAAACTCAACCCACCATTGACTTTCAAGAAGAAATGGTTGTGGAATCCCCTTCAATTATTGTCCTCCAGATTGTACTAAGTTTCTTTTTAAGGCCCATCTTAGCCACTCAAACCAATCTTAGCCTTGTCCTCAAGAAATGGCATTTACATGCTGGAGTTCGATTCCCTTCAAACTGCCATAAAACTCAACCCACCATTGACTTTCAAGAAGAAATGGTTGTGGAATCCCCTTCAATTGTTGTCCTCCAAATTGTACTAAGTTTCTTTTCAAGATCCATCTTAGCCACTCAAACCAATCTTAGCCTTGTCCTCAAGAAATGGCATTTACATGCTGGAGTTTGATTCCCTTCAAACTGCCATAAAACTCAACACGCCATTGACTTTCAAGAAGAAATGGTTGTGGAACCCCCTTCAATTATTGTCCTCCAGATTGTACTAAGTTTCTTTTCAAGGCCCATCTTAGCCACTCAAACCAATCTTAGCCTTGTCCTCAAGAAATGGTATTTACATGCTGGAGTTTGATTCCCTTCAAACTGGCATAAAACTCAACCCACCATTGACTTTCAAGAAGAAATGGTTGTGGAATCCCCTTCAATTGTTGTCCTCCAGATTGTACTAAGTTTCTTTTCAAGGCCCATCTTAGCCACTCAAACCAATCTTAGCCTTGTCCTCAAGAAATGGTATTTACATGCTGGAGTTTGATTCCCTTCAAACTGGCATAAAACTCAACCCACCATTGACTTTCAAGAAGAAATGGTTGTGGAATCCCCTTCAATTATTGTCCTCCAGATTGTACTAAGTTTCTTTTTAAGGCCCATCTTAGCCACTCAAACCAATCTTAGCCTTGTCCTCAAGAAATGGCATTTACATGCTGGAGTTTGATTCCCTTCAAACTGCCATAAAACTCAACACGCCATTGACTTTCAAGAAGAAATGGTCGTGGAACCCCCTTCAATTATTGTCCTCCAGATTGTACTAAGTTTCTTTTCAAGGCCCATCTTAGCCACTCAAACCAATCTTAGCCTTGTCCTCAAGAAATGGTATTTACATGCTGGAGTTTGATTCCCTTCAAACTGCCATAAAACTCAACCCACAATTGACTTTCAAGAAGAAATGGTTGTGGAACCCCCTTCAATTATTGTCCTTGAAAGTTTGCTAGATTTTTTTTCAAGATCCATCTAAGCCACTCAAAACAATCTTAGCCTTACCCTCAAGAAATGGCATTTACATGCTGGAGTTGGATTCGCTTCAAACTGCCATAAAACTCAACCCACCAATGACTTTCAAGAAGAAATGGTTGTGGAACCCCCTTCAGTTATTGTCCTCCAAATTGTACGAAGTTTCTTTTCAAGGTCCATCTTAGCCACTCAAACCAATATTAGCCTTGTCCTCAAGAAATGGTATTTAAATGCTGGAGTTGGATTCCCTTCAAACTGCCATAAAACTCAACCCACCAATGACTTTCAAGAAGAAATGGTTGTGGAACCCCCTTCAATTATTGTCCTCCAAAATTTACTAAGTTTCTTTTCAAGATCCACCTTAGCCACTCAAACCAATCTTAGCCTTGTCCTCAAGAAATGGTATTTACATGCAGGAGTTTGATTCCCTTCACACTGCCATAAAACTCAACCCACCATTGACTTTCAAGAAGAAATGATTGTTGAACCCTCTTCAATTATTGTCCTTCAAATTGTACAAAGCTTCTTTTCAAGATCCATCTTAGCCACTCAAACCATCTTAGCCTTATCCTCAAGAAATGGTATTTACATGCTGGAGTTTGATTCGCTTCAAACTGCCATAAAACTCAACCCACCATTGACTTTCAAGAAGAAATGGTTGTGTAACCCCCTTCAATTACTGTCCTCCAAATTGTACTAAGTTTCTTTTCAAGATCCATCTTAGCCACTCAAACCAATCATAGCCTTGTCCTCAAGAAATAGTATTTAGATGCTGGAGTTTTATTCCCTTCAAACTGCCATAAAACTCAACCCACCAATGACTTTCAAGGAGAAATGGTTGTGGAACCCCCTTCAATTACTGTCCTCCAAATTGTACTAAGTTTCTTTTCAAGATCCATCTTAGCCACTCAAACAAATCTTAGCCTTATCCTCAAGAAATGGCATTTACATGCTGGAGTTTGGTTCACTTTAATCTGCCATAAAACTCAACCCACCAATGACTTTCAAAAAGAAATGGTTGTGGAACCTCCTCAATTATTTTCCTTCAAATTGTACAAAGCTTCTTTTCAAGATCCATCTTAGCCACTCAAACCATCTTAGACTTATCCTCAAGAAATGGTATTTACATGCTGGAGTTTGATTCGCTTCAAACTGCCATAAAACTCAACCCACCATTGACTTTCAAAAAGAAATGGTTGTGGGACCCCCTCAATTATTGTCCTCAAAATTGTACTAAGTTTCTTTTCAAGATCCATCTTGGCCACTCAAACCAATCTGAGCCTTATCCTCAAGAATTGGTATTTACATGCTGGAGTTTGATTTGCTTCAAACTGCCATAAAACTCAACCCACCAATGACTTTCAAGAAGAAATGGTTGTGGAACCCCCTTCAATTATTGTCCTCCAAATTGTACTAAGTTTCTTTTCAAGATCCATCTTAGCCACTCAAACAAATCTTAGCCTTATCCTCAAGAAATGGTATTTACATGTTGTAGTTTAATTCACTTCAAATTGCAATAAAACTCAACCCACCAATGACTTTCAAAAAGAAATGGTTGTGGAACCTCCTCAATTATTGTCCTTCAAATTGTACAAAGCTTCTTTGCAAGGTCCATCTTAGCCACTCAAACCAATCTTAGCCTTGTCCTCAAGAAATGGTATTTAAATGCTGGAGTTGGATTCCCTTCAAACTGCCATAAAACTCAGCCCACCAATGACTTTCAAGGAGAAATGGTTGTGGAACCCCCTTCAATTACTGTCCTCCAAATTGTACTAAGTTTCTTTTCAAGATCCATCTTAGCTACTCAAACCAATCTTAGCCTTGTCCTCAAGAAATAGTATTTAGATGCTGGAGTTTTATTCCCTTCAAACTGCCATAAAACTCAACCCACCATTGACTTTCAAGAAGAAATGGTTGTGTAACCCCCTTCAATTACTGTCCTCCAAATTGTACTAAGTTTCTTTTCAAGATCCATCTTAGCCACTCAAACCAATCATAGCCTTGTCCTCCAGAAATAGTATTTAGATGCTGGAGTTTTATTCCCTTCAAACTGCCATAAAACTCAACCCACCATTGACTTTCAAGAAGAAATGGTTGTGGAACCTTCTTCAATTATTATCCTCCAAATAGTACTAAGTTTCTTTTCAAGATTCATCTTAGCCACTCAAACCAATCTTAGCCTTATCCTCAAGAAATGGTATTTACATGCTGGATTTTGATTCACTTTAATCTGCCATAAAACTCAACACGCCATTGACTTTCAAGAAGAAATGGTTGTGGAACCCCCTTCAATTATTGTCCTCCAGATTGTGCTAAGTTTCTTTTTAAGGCCCATCTTAGCCACTTAAACCAATTTTAGCCTTGTCCTCAAGAAATGGCATTTACATGCTGGAGTTTGATTCCCTTCAAACTGCCATAAAACTCAACACACCATTGACTTTCAAGAAGAAATGGTTGTGGAACCCCCATCAATTATTGTCCTCCAGATTGTACTAAGTTTCTTTTCAAGGCCCATCTTAGCCACTCAAACCAATCTTAGCCTTGTCCTCAAGAAATGGTATTTACATGCTGGAGTTTGATTCCCTTCAAACTGCCATAAAACTCAACCCACCATTGACTTTCAAGAAGAAATGGTTGTGGAATCCCCTTCAATTGTTGTCCTCCAAATTGTACTAAGTTTCTTTTCAAGATCCATCTTAGCCACTCAAACCAATCTTATCCTTATCCTCAAGAAGTGGTATTTACATGCTGGAGTTTGATTCACTTCAATCTGCCATAAAACTAAACCCACCAATGACTTTCAAGAAGAAATGGTCGTGGAACCACCTTCAATTATTGTCCTCTAGATTGTACTAAGTTTCTTTTCAAGGCCCATCTTAGCCACTCAAACCAATCTTAGCCTTGTCCTCAAGAAATGGTATCTACATGCTGGAGTTTGATTCCCTTCAAACTGCCATAAAACTCAACCCACCAATGACTATCATGAAGAAATGGTTGTGGAACCCCCTTCAATTACTGTCCTCCAAGTTGTACTAAGTTTCTTTTCAAGATCCATCTTAGCCACCCAAACCAATCTTAGCCTTATCCTCAAGAAATGGTATTTACATGCTGGAGTTTTGATTCGCTTCAAACTGCCATAAAACTCAACCCACCAATGACTTTCAAATAGAAATGGTTGAGCAACCCCCTCAATTATTGTCCTCCAAATTGTACAAAGTTTCTTTTCAACATCCAACTTAGCCACTCAAACCAATCTTAGCCTTGTCCTCAAGAAATGGTATTTACATGCTGGAGTTTGATTCCCTTCAAACTGCCATAAAACTCAACCCACCATTGACTTTCAAGAAGAAATGGTTGTGGAATCCCCTTCAATTATTTTCCTCCAAATTGTACTAAGTTTCTTTTCAAGATCCATCTTAGCCACTCAAACCAATCTTAGCCTTATCCTCAAGAAGTGGTATTTACAAGCTGGAGTTCGATTCACTTCAATCTGCCATAAAACTCAACCCACCAATAACTTTCAAGAAGAAATGGTTGTGGAACGCCCTTCAATTATTGTCCTCCAGATTGTACTAAGTTTCTTTTTAAGGCCCATCTTAGCCACTCAAACCAATCTTAGCCTTGTCCTCAAGAAATGGTATTTACATGCTGGAGTTTGATTCCCTTCAAACTGCCATAAAACTCAACACGCCATTGACTTTCAAGAAGAAATGGTTGTGTAACCCCCTTCAATTACTGTCCTCCAAATTGTACTAAGTTTCTTTTCAAGATCCATCTTAGCCACTCAAACCAATCATAGCCTTGTCCTCCAGAAATAGTATTTAGATGCTGGAGTTTTATTCCCTTCAAACTGCCATAAAACTCAACCCACCATTGACTTTCAAGAAGAAATGGTTGTGGAACCTTCTTCAATTATTATCCTCCAAATTGTACTAAGTTTCTTTTCAAGATTCATCTTAGCCACTCAAACCAATCTTAGCCTTATCCTCAAGAAATGGTATTTACATGCTGGAGTTTGATTCACTTTAATCTGCCATAAAACTCAACCCACCAATGACTTTCAAAAAGAAATGGTTGTGGAACCTCCTCAATTATTGTCCTTCAAATTGTACAAAGCTTCTTTTCAAGATCCATCTTAGCCACTCAAACCATCTTAGCCTTATCCTCAAGAAATGGTATTTACATGCTGGAGTTTGATTCGCTTCAAACTGCCATACAACTCAACCCACCATTGACTTTCAAGAAGAAATGGTTGTGGAACCCCCTTCAATTATTGTCCTCCAAATTGTACTAAGTTTCTTTTCAATATCCATCTTAGCCACTCAAACCAATCTTAGCCTTATCCTCAAGAAATGGTATTTACATGCTGAGTTTGATTCACTTCAAATTGCCATAAAACTCAACACTCCAATGACTTTCAAAAAGAAATGGTTGTGGAACCTCCTCAATTATTGTCCTTCAAATTGTACAAAGCTTCTTTTCAAGATCCATCTTAGCCACTCAAACCATCTTAGCCTTATCCTCAAGAAATGGTATTTACATGCTGGAGTTTGATTCGCTTCAAACTGCCATAAAACTCAACCCACCATTGACTTTCAAGAAGAAATGGTTGTGTAACCCCCTTCAATTACTGTCCTCCAAATTGTACTAAGTTTCTTTTCAAGATCCATCTTAGCCACTCAAACCAATCATAGCCTTGTCCTCAAGAAATAGTATTTAGATGCTGGAGTTTTATTCCCTTCAAACTGCCATAAAACTCAACCCACCAATGACTTTCAAGGAGAAATGGTTGTGGAACCCCCTTCAATTACTGTCCTCCAAATTGTACTAAGTTTCTTTTCAAGATCCATCTTAGCCACTCAAACCAATCTTAGCCTTGTCCTCAAGAAATAGTATTTAGATGCTGGAGTTTTATTCCCTTCAAACTGCCATAAAACTCTACCCACGAATGACTTTCAAGAAGAAACGGTTGTGGAACCCCCTTCAATTACTGTCCTCCAAATTGTACTAAGTTTCTTTTCAAGATCCATGTTAGCCACTCAAACCAATCTTCGCCTTGTCCTCAAGAAATACTATTTAGATGCTGGAGTTTTATTCCCCTCAAACTGCCATAAAACTCAACCCACCAATGACTTTCAAGAAGAAATGGTTATGGAACCCCCTTCAATTATTGTCCTCCAAATTGTACTAAGTTTCTTTTCAAGATCCATCTTAGCCACTCAAACCAATCTTATCCTTATCCTCAAGAAGTGGTATTTACATGCTGGAGTTTGATTCACTTCAATCTGCCATAAAACTAAACCCACCAATGACTTTCAAGAAGAAATGGTCGTGGAACCCCCTTCAATTATTGTCCTCCAGATTGTACTAAGTTTCTTTTCAAGGCCCATCTTAGCCACTCAAACCAATCTTAGCCTTGTCCTCAAGAAATGGTATTTACATGCTGGAGTTTGATTCCCTTCAAACTGCCATAAAACTCAACATACAATTGACTTTCAAGAAGAAATGGTTGTGGAACCCCCTTCAATTATTGTCCTTGAAAGTTTGCTAGATTTTTTTTCAAGATCCATCTAAGCCACTCAAAACAATCTTAGCCTTACCCTCAAGAAATGGCATTTACATGCTGGAGTTGGATTCCCTTCAAACTGCCATAAAACTCAACCCACCAATGACTTTCAAGAAGAAATGGTTGTGGAACCCCCTTCAGTTATTGTCCTCCAAATTGTACGAAGTTTCTTTTCAAGGTCCATCTTAGCCACTCAAACCAATATTAGCCTTGTCCTCAAGAAATGGTATTTAAATGCTGGAGTTGGATTCCCTTCAAACTGCCATAGAACTCAACCCACCAATGACTTTCAAGAAGAAATGGTTGTGGAACCCCCTTCAATTATTGTCCTCCAAAATTTACTAAGTTTCTTTTCAAGATCCACCTTAGCCACTCAAACCAATCTTAGCCTTGTCCTCAAGAAATGGTATTTACATGCAGGAGTTTGATTCCCTTCACACTGCCATAAAACTCAACCCACCATTGACTTTCAAGAAGAAATGATTGTTGAACCCACTTCAATTATTGTCCTCCAAATTGTACTAAGTTTCTTTTCAAGATCCATCTTAGCCACTCAAACCAATCTTATCCTTATCCTCAAGAAGTGGTATTTACATGCTGGAGTTTGATTCACTTCAATCTGCCATAAAACTCAACCCACCAATGACTTTCAAGAAGAAATGGTTGTGGAATCCCCTTCAATTATTGTCCTCCAAATTGTACTAAGTTTCTTTTCAAGATCCATCTTAGCCACTCAAACAAATCTTAGCCTTATCCTCAAGAAATGGTATTTACATGTTGTAGTTTAATTCACTTCAAATTGCAATAAAACTCAACCCACCAATGACTTTCAAAAAGAAATGGTTGTGGAACCTCCTCAATTATTGTCCTTCAAATTGTACAAAGCTTCTTTTCAAGGTCCATCTTAGCCACTCAAACCAATCTTAGCCTTGTCCTCAAGAAATGGTATTTAAATGCTGGAGTTGGATTCCCTTCAAACTGCCATAAAACTCAGCCCACCAATGACTTTCATGGAGAAATGGTTGTGGAACCCCCTTCAATTACTGTCCTCCAAATTGTACTAAGTTTCTTTTCAAGATCCATCTTAGCTACTCAAACCAATCTTAGCCTTGTCCTCAAGAAATAGTATTTAGATGCTGGAGTTTTATTCCCTTCAAACTGCCATAAAACTCTACCCACGAATGACTTTCAAGAAGAAACGGTTGTGGAACCCCCTTCAATTACTGTCCTCCAAATTGTACTAAGTTTCTTTTCAAGATCCATGTTAGCCACTCAAACCAATCTTCGCCTTGTCCTCAAGAAATACTATTTAGATGCTGGAGTTTTATTCCCCTCAAACTGCCATAAAACTCAACCCACCAATGACTTTCAAGAAGAAATGGTTATGGAACCCCCTTCAATTATTGTCCTCCAAATTGTACTAAGTTTCTTTTCAAGATCCATCTTAGCCACTCAAACCAATCTTATCCTTATCCTCAAGATGTGGTATTTACATGCTGTAGTTTGATTCACTTCAATCTGCCATAAAACTAAACCCACCAATGACTTTCAAGAAGAAATGGTCGTGGAACCCCCTTCAATTATTGTCCTCCAGATTGTACTAAGTTTCTTTTCAAGGCCCATCTTAGCCACTCAAACCAATCTTAGCCTTGTCCTCAAGAAATGGTATTTACATGCTGGAGTTTGATTCCCTTCAAACTGCCATAAAACTCAACCCACAATTGACTTTCAAGAAGAAATGGTTGTGGAACCCCCTTCAATTATTGTCCTTGAAAGTTTGCTAGATTTTTTTTCAAGATCCATCTAAGCCACTCAAAACAATCTTAGCCTTACCCTCAAGAAATGGCATTTACATGCTGGAGTTGGATTCCCTTCAAACTGCCATAAAACTCAACCCACCAATGACTTTCAAGAAGAAATGGTTGTGGAACCCCCTTCAGTTATTGTCCTCCAAATTGTACGAAGTTTCTTTTCAAGGTCCATCTTAGCCACTCAAACCAATATTAGCCTTGTCCTCAAGAAATGGTATTTAAATGCTGGAGTTGGATTCCCTTCAAACTGCCATAGAACTCAACCCACCAATGACTTTCAAGAAGAAATGGTTGTGGAACCCCCTTCAATTATTGTCCTCCAAAATTTACTAAGTTTCTTTTCAAGATCCACCTTAGCCACTCAAACCAATCTTAGCCTTGTCCTCAAGAAATGGTATTTACATGCAGGAGTTTGATTCCCTTCACACTGCCATAAAACTCAACCCACCATTGACTTTCAAGAAGAAATGATTGTTGAACCCACTTCAATTATTGTCCTCCAAATTGTACTAAGTTTCTTTTCAAGATCCATCTTAGCCACTCAAACCAATCTTATCCTTATCCTCAAGAAGTGGTATTTACATGCTGGAGTTTGATTCACTTCAATCTGCCATAAAACTCAACCCACCAATGACTTTCAAGAAGAAATGGTTGTGGAATCCCCTTCAATTATTGTCCTCCAAATTGTACTAAGTTTCTTTTCAAGATCCATCTTAGCCACTCAAACAAATCTTAGCCTTATCCTCAAGAAATGGTATTTACATGTTGTAGTTTAATTCACTTCAAATTGCAATAAAACTCAACCCACCAATGACTTTCAAAAAGAAATGGTTGTGGAACCTCCTCAATTATTGTCCTTCAAATTGTACAAAGCTTCTTTTCAAGGTCCATCTTAGCCACTCAAACCAATCTTAGCCTTGTCCTCAAGAAATGGTATTTAAATGCTGGAGTTGGATTCCCTTCAAACTGCCATAAAACTCAGCCCACCAATGACTTTCATGGAGAAATGGTTGTGGAACCCCCTTCAATTACTGTCCTCCAAATTGTACTAAGTTTCTTTTCAAGATCCATCTTAGCTACTCAAACCAATCTTAGCCTTGTCCTCAAGAAATAGTATTTAGATGCTGGAGTTTTATTCCCTTCAAACTGCCATAAAACTCTACCCACGAATGACTTTCAAGAAGAAACGGTTGTGGAACCCCCTTCAATTACTGTCCTCCAAATTGTACTAAGTTTCTTTTCAAGATCCATGTTAGCCACTCAAACCAATCTTCGCCTTGTCCTCAAGAAATACTATTTAGATGCTGGAGTTTTATTCCCCTCAAACTGCCATAAAACTCAACCCACCAATGACTTTCAAGAAGAAATGGTTATGGAACCCCCTTCAATTATTGTCCTCCAAATTGTACTAAGTTTCTTTTCAAGATCCATCTTAGCCACTCAAACCAATCTTATCCTTATCCTCAAGATGTGGTATTTACATGCTGGAGTTTGATTCACTTCAATCTGCCATAAAACTAAACCCACCAATGACTTTCAAGAAGAAATGGTCGTGGAACCCCCTTCAATTATTGTCCTCCAGATTGTACTAAGTTTCTTTTCAAGGCCCATCTTAGCCACTCAAACCAATCTTAGCCTTGTCCTCAAGAAATGGTATTTACATGCTGGAGTTTGATTCCCTTCAAACTGCCATAAAACTCAACCCACAATTGACTTTCAAGAAGAAATGGTTGTGGAACCCCCTTCAATTATTGTCCTTGAAAGTTTGCTAGATTTTTTTTCAAGATCCATCTAAGCCACTCAAAACAATCTTTGCCTTACCCTCAAGAAATGGCATTTACATGCTGGAGTTGGATTCCCTTCAAACTGCCATAAAACTCAACCCACCAATGACTTTCAAGAAGAAATGGTTGTGGAACCCCCTTCAGTTATTGTCCTCCAAATTGTACGAAGTTTCTTTTCAAGGTCCATCTTAGCCACTCAAACCAATATTAGCCTTGTCCTCAAGAAATGGTATTTAAATGCTGGAGTTGGATTCCCTTCAAACTGCCATAGAACTCAACCCACCAATGACTTTCAAGAAGAAATGGTTGTGGAACCCCCTTCAATTATTGTCCTCCAAAATTTACTAAGTTTCTTTTCAAGATCCACCTTAGCCACTCAAACCAATCTTAGCCTTGTCCTCAAGAAATGGTATTTACATGCAGGAGTTTGATTCCCTTCACACTGCCATAAAACTCAACCCACCATTGACTTTCAAGAAGAAATGATTGTTGAACCCACTTCAATTATTGTCCTCCAAATTGTACTAAGTTTCTTTTCAAGATCCATCTTAGCCACTCAAACCAATCTTATCCTTATCCTCAAGAAGTGGTATTTACATGCTGGAGTTTGATTCACTTCAATCTGCCATAAAACTCAACCCACCAATGACTTTCAAGAAGAAATGGTTGTGGAATCCCCTTCAATTATTGTCCTCCAAATTGTACTAAGTTTCTTTTCAAGATCCATCTTAGCCACTCAAACCATCTTAGCCTTATCCTCAAGAAATGGTATTTACATGTTGTAGTTTAATTCGCTTCAAATTGCAATAAAACTCAACCCACCAATGACTTTCAAAAAGAAATGGTTGTGGAACCTCCTCAATTATTGTCCTTCAAATTGTACAAAGCTTCTTTTCAAGGTCCATCTTAGCCACTCAAACCAATCTTAGCCTTGTCCTCAAGAAATGGTATTTAAATGCTGGAGTTGGATTCCCTTCAAACTGCCATAAAACTCAGCCCACCAATGACTTTCATGGAGAAATGGTTGTGGAACCCCCTTCAATTACTGTCCTCCAAATTGTACTAAGTTTCTTTTCAAGATCCATCTTAGCTACTCAAACCAATCTTAGCCTTGTCCTCAAGAAATAGTATTTAGATGCTGGAGTTTTATTCCCTTCAAACTGCCATAAAACTCTACCCACGAATGACTTTCAAGAAGAAACGGTTGTGGAACCCCCTTCAATTACTGTCCTCCAAATTGTACTAAGTTTCTTTTCAAGATCCATGTTAGCCACTCAAACCAATCTTCGCCTTGTCCTCAAGAAATACTATTTAGATGCTGGAGTTTTATTCCCCTCAAACTGCCATAAAACTCAACCCACCAATGACTTTCAAGAAGAAATGGTTATGGAACCCCCTTCAATTATTGTCCTCCAAATTGTACTAAGTTTCTTTTCAAGATCCATCTTAGCCACTCAAACCAATCTTATCCTTATCCTCAAGATGTGGTATTTACATGCTGGAGTTTGATTCACTTCAATCTGCCATAAAACTAAACCCACCAATGACTTTCAAGAAGAAATGGTCGTGGAACCCCCTTCAATTATTGTCCTCCAGATTGTACTAAGTTTCTTTTCAAGGCCCATCTTAGCCACTCAAACCAATCTTAGCCTTGTCCTCAAGAAATGGTATTTACATGCTGGAGTTTGATTCCCTTCAAACTGCCATAAAACTCAACCCACAATTGACTTTCAAGAAGAAATGGTTGTGGAACCCCCTTCAATTATTGTCCTTGAAAGTTTGCTAGATTTTTTTTCAAGATCCATCTAAGCCACTCAAAACAATCTTAGCCTTACCCTCAAGAAATGGCATTTACATGCTGGAGTTGGATTCCCTTCAAACTGCCATAAAACTCAACCCACCAATGACTTTCAAGAAGAAATGGTTGTGGAACCCCCTTCAGTTATTGTCCTCCAAATTGTACGAAGTTTCTTTTCAAGGTCCATCTTAGCCACTCAAACCAATATTAGCCTTGTCCTCAAGAAATGGTATTTAAATGCTGGAGTTGGATTCCCTTCAAACTGCCATAGAACTCAACCCACCAATGACTTTCAAGAAGAAATGGTTGTGGAACCCCCTTCAATTATTGTCCTCCAAAATTTACTAAGTTTCTTTTCAAGATCCACCTTAGCCACTCAAACCAATCTTAGCCTTGTCCTCAAGAAATGGTATTTACATGCAGGAGTTTGATTCCCTTCACACTGCCATAAAACTCAACCCACCATTGACTTTCAAGAAGAAATGATTGTTGAACCCACTTCAATTATTGTCCTCCAAATTGTACTAAGTTTCTTTTCAAGATCCATCTTAGCCACTCAAACCAATCTTATCCTTATCCTCAAGAAGTGGTATTTACATGCTGGAGTTTGATTCACTTCAATCTGCCATAAAACTCAACCCACCAATGACTTTCAAGAAGAAATGATTGTTGGACCCTCTTCAATTATTGTCCTTCAAATTGTACAAAGCTTCTTTTCAAGATCCATCTTAGCCACTCAAACCATCTTAGCCTTATCCTCAAGAAATGGTATTTACATGCTGGAGTTTGATTCGCTTCAAACTGCCATAAAACTCAACCCACCATTGACTTTCAAGAAGAAATGGTTGTGTAACCCCCTTCAATTACTGTCCTCCAAATTGTACTAAGCTTCTTTTCAAGGTCCATCTTAGCCACTCAAACCAATCTTAGCCTTGTCCTCAAGAAATGGTATTTACATGCTGGAGTTTGATTCGCTTCAAACTGCCATAAAACTCAACCCACCATTGACTTTCAAGAAGAAATGGTTGTGTAACCCCCTTCAATTACTGTCCTCCAAATTGTACTAAGCTTCTTTTCAAGGTCCATCTTAGCCACTCAAACCAATCTTAGCCTTGTCCTCAAGAAATGGTATTTAAATGCTGGAGTTGGATTCCCTTCAAACTGCCATAAAACTCAGCCCACCAATGACTTTCAAGGAGAAATGGTTGTGGAACCCCCTTCAATTACTGTCCTCCAAATTGTACTAAGTTTCTTTTCAAGATCCATCTTAGCTACTCAAACCAATCTTAGCCTTGTCCTCAAGAAATAGTATTTAGATGCTGGAGTTTTATTCCCTTCAAACTGCCATAAAACTCAACCCACCATTGACTTTCAAGAAGAAATGGTTGTGTAACCCCCTTCAATTACTGTCCTCCAAATTGTACTAAGTTTCTTTTCAAGATCCATCTTTGCCACTCAAACCAATCATAGCCTTGTCCTCCAGAAATAGTATTTAGATGCTGGAGTTTTATTCCCTTCAAACTGCCATAAAACTAAACCCACGAATGACTTTCAAGAAGAAACGGTTGTGGAACCCCCTTCAATTACTGTCCTCCAAATTGTACTAAGTTTCTTTTCAAGATCCATGTTAGCCACTCAAACCAATCTTCGCCTTGTCCTCAAGAAATACTATTTAGATGCTGGAGTTTTATTCCCTTCAAACTGCCATAAAACTCAACCCACCAATGACTTTCAAGGAGAAATGGTTGTGGAACCCCCTTCAATTACTGTCCTCCAAATTGTACTAAGTTTCTTTTCAAGATCCATCTTAGCCACTCAAACCAATCTTCGCCTTGTCCTCAAGAAATACTATTTAGATGCTGGAGTTTTATTCCCCTCAAACTGCCATAAAACTCAACCCACCAATGACTTTCAAGAAGAAATGGTTATGGAACCCCCTTCAATTATTGTCCTCCAAATTGTACTAAGTTTCTTTTCAATATCCATCTTAGCCACTCAAACCAATCTTAGCCTTATCCTCGAGAAATGGTTTTTACATGCTGGAGCTTGATTTACTTCAATCTGCCATAAAACTCAACCCACCAATGACTTTCAAAAAGAAATGGTTGTGGAACCTCCTCAATTATTGTCCTTCAAATTGTACAAAATTTCTTTTCAAGATCCATCTTAGCCACTCAAACCATCTTAGCCTTATCCTCAAGAAATGGTATTTACATGCTGGAGTTTGATTCGCTTCAAACTTCCATAAAACTCAACCCACCAATGACTTTCAAGAAGAAATGGTTGTGGAACCCCCTTCAATTACTGTCCTCCAAATTGTACTAAGTTTCTTTTCATGATCCATCTTAGCCACTGAAACCAATCTTAGCCTTGTCCTCAAGAAATAGTATTTAGATCCTGGAGTTTTATTCCCTTCAAACTGCCATAAAACTCAACCCACCAATGACTTTCAAGAAGAAATGGTTGTGGAACCCCCTTCAATTACTGTCCTCCAAATTGTACTAAGTTTCTTTTCATGATCCATCTTAGCCACTGAAACCAATCTTAGCCTTGTCCTCACGAAATAGTATTTAGATCCTGGAGTTTTATTCCCTTCAAACTGCCATAAAACTCAACCCACCAATGACTTTCAAGAAGAAACGGTTGTGGAACCCCCTTCAATTACTGTCCTCCAAATTGTACTAAGTTTCTTTTCAAGATCCATGTTAGCCACTCAAACCTATCTTCGCCTTGTCCTCAAGAAATACTATTTAGATGCTGGAGTTTTATTCCCCTCAAACTGCCATAAAACTCAACCCACCAATGACTTTCAAGAAGAAATGGTTGTGGAACCCCCTTCAATTATTGTCCTCCAAATTGTACTAAGTTTCTTTTCAAGATCCATCTTAGCCACTCAAACCAATCTTAGCCTTATCCTCGAGAAACGGTTTTTCCATGCTGGAGCTTGATTCACTTCAATCTGCCATAAAACTCAACCCACCAATGACTTTCAAAAAGAAATGGTTGTGGAACCTCCTCAATTATTGTCCTTCAAATTGTACAAAATTTCTTTTCAAGATCCATCTTAGCCACTCAAACCATCTTAGCCTTATCCTCAAGAAATGGTATTTACATGCTGGAGTTTGATTCGCTTCAAACTTCCGTAAAACTCAACCCACCATTAACTTTCAAGGAGAAATGGTTGTGGAACCCCCTTCAATTACTGTCCTCCAAATTGTACTAAGTTTCTTTTCAATATCCATCTTAGCCACTCAAACCAATCTTAGCATTGTCCTCAAGAAATGGTATTTAAATGCTGGAGTTGAATTCCCTTCAAACTGGCATAAAACTCAACCCACCAATGACTTTCAAGAAGAAATGGTTGTGGAACCCCCTTCAATTACTGTCCTCCAAATTGTACTAAGTTTCTTTTCATGATCCATCTTAGCCACTGAAACCAATCTTAGCCTTGTCCTCAAGAAATAGTATTTAGATCCTGGAGTTTTATTCCCTTCAAACTGCCATAAAACGCAACCCACCAATGACTTTCAAGAAGAAATGGTTGTGGAACCCCCTTCAATTATTGTCCTCCAAATTGTACTAAGTTTCTTTTCAAGATCCATCTTAGCCACTCAAACCAATCTTAGCCTTATCCTCGAGAAATGGTTTTTACATGCTGGAGCTTGGTTCACTTCAATCTGCCATAAAACTCAACCCACCAATGACTTTCAAAAAGAAATGGTTGTGGAACCTCCTCAATTATTGTCCTTCAAATTGTACAAAGCTTCTTTTCAAGATCCATCTTAGCCACTCAAACCATCTTAGCCTTATCCTCAAGAAATGGTATTTACATGCTGGAGTTTGATTCGCTTCAAACTTCCATAAAACTCAACCCACCATTAACTTTCAAGAAGAAATGGTTGTGGAACCCCCTTCAATTATTGTCCTCCAAATTGTACTAAGTTTCTTTTCAAGATCCATCTTAGCCATTCAAACCAATCTTAGCCTTATCCTCAAGAAATGGTATTTACATGCTGTAGTTTAATTCACTTCAAATTGCCATAAAACTCAACCCACCAATGACTTTCAAAAGGAAATGGTTGTGGAACCTCCTCAATTATTGTCCTTCAAATTGTACAAAGCTTCTTTTCAAGATCCATTTTAGCCACTCAAACCATCTTAGCCTTATCCTCAAGAAATGGTATTTACATGCTGGAGTTTGATTCGCATCAAACTGCCATAAAACTCAACCCACCGTTGACTTTCAAGAAGAAATGGTTGTGAAACCCCCTTCAATTATTGTCCTCCAAATTGTACTAAGTTTCTTTTCAAGATCCATCTTAGCCACTCAAACCAATCTTAGCCTTATCCTCAAGAAATGGTATTTACACGCTGTAGTTTAATTCACTTCAAATTGCCATAAAACTCAACCCACCAATGACATTCAAAAAGAAATGGTTGTGGAACCTCCTCAATTATTGTCCTTCAAATTTTACAAAGCTTCTTTTCAAGATCCATCTTAGCCACTCAAACCATCTTAGCCTTATCCTCAAGAAATGGTATTTACATGCTGGAGTTTGATTCGCATCAAACTGCCATAAAACTCAACCCTACATTGACTTTCAAGAAGAAATGGTTGTGCAACCCCCTTCAATTATTGTCCTTGAAAGTTCACTAAATTTTTTTTCAAGATCCATCTAAGCCACTCAAACCAATCTTAGCCTTACCTTCAAGAAATGGCATTTACATGCTGAAGTTGGATTCCCTTCAAACTGCCATAAAACTCAACCCACCAATGACTTTCAAGAAGAAATGGTTGTGGAACCCCCTTCAATTATTGTCCTCCAAATTGTACTAAGTTCCTTTTCAAGTCCATCTTAGCCACTCAAACCAATCTTAGCCTTGTCCTCAAGAAATACTATTTAGATGCTGGAGTTTTATTCCCCTCAAACTGCCATAAAACTCAACCCACCAATGACTTTCAAGAAGAAATGGTTATGGAACCCCCTTCAATTATTGTCCTCCAAATTGTACTAAGTTTCTTTTCAATATCCATCTTAGCCACTCAAACCAATCTTAGCCTTATCCTCGAGAAATGGTTTTTACATGCTGGAGCTTGATTTACTTCAATCTGCCATAAAACTCAACCCACCAATGACTTTCAAAAAGAAATGGTTGTGGAACCTCCTCAATTATTGTCCTTCAAATTGTACAAAATTTCTTTTCAAGATCCATCTTAGCCACTCAAACCATCTTAGCCTTATCCTCAAGAAATGGTATTTACATGCTGGAGTTTGATTCGCTTCAAACTTCCATAAAACTCAACCCACCAATGACTTTCAAGAAGAAATGGTTGTGGAACCCCCTTCAATTACTGTCCTCCAAATTGTACTAAGTTTCTTTTCAAGATCCATCTTGGCCACTCAAACCAATCTGAGCCTTATCCTCCAGAAATGGTATTTACATGCTGGAGTTTGATTTGCTTCAAACTGCCATAAGACTCAACCCACCAATGACTTTCAAGAAGAAATGGTTGTGGAACCCCATTCAATTATTGTCCTCCAAATTATACTAAGTTTCTTTTCAAGATCCATATTCGCCACTCAAACCAATCTTGGCCTTATCCTCAAGAAACGGTATTTACTTGCTGTAGTTTAATTCACTTCAAATTGCCATAAAACTCAACCCACCAATGACTTTCAAAAAGAAATGGTTGTGGAACCCCCTTCAATTATTGTCCTCCAAATTGTACTAAGTTTCTTTTCAAGATCCATCTTAGCCACTCAAACCAATATTGGCCTTATCCTCGAGAAATGGTTTTTACATGCTAGAGTTTGGTTCACTTCAATCTGCCATAAAACTCAACCCACTAATGACTTTCAAAAAGAAATGGTTGTGGAACCTCCTCAATTATTGTCCTTCAAATTGTACAAAGCTTCTTTTCAAGATCCATCTTAGCCACTCAAACCATCTTAGCCTTATCCTCAAGAAATGGTATTTACATGCTGGAGTTGGATTCCCTTCAAACTGCCATAAGACTCAACCCACCAATAACTTTCAAGAAGAAATGGTTATGGAACCTCCTTAATTATTGTCCTTTAAATTGTACAAAGCTTCTTTTCAAGATCCATCTTAGCCACTCAAACCATCTTAGCCTTATCCTCAAGAAATGGTATTTACATGCTGGAGTTGGATTCCCTTCAAACTGCCATAAAACTCAACCCACCAATGACTTTCAAGAAGAAATGGTTGTGGAACCCCATTCAATTATTGTCCTCCAAATTATACTAAGTTTCTTTTCAAGATCCATATTCGCCACTCAAACCAATCTTAGCCTTATCCTCAAGAAATGGTATTTACATGCTGGAGTTTTATTCCCTTCAAACTGCCATAAAACTCAACCCACCGATGACTATCAAGAAGAAATGGTTGTGGAACCCCCTTCAATTGGTGTCCTTCAAATTGTACAAAGCTTATTTTCAAGATCCATCTTAGCCACTCAAACCATCTTAGCCTTATCCTCAAGAAATGGTATTTACATGCTGGAGTTTGATTTTCTTCAAACTGCCATAAAACTCAACCCACCAATGACTTTCAAGAAGAAATGGTTGTGGAACCCCATTCAATTATTGTCCTCCAAATTATACTAAGTTTCTTTTCAAGATCCATATTCGCCACTCAAACCAATCTTGGCCTTATCCTCAAGAAATGGTATTTACATGCTGGAGTTTGATTCGCTTCAAACTTCCATAAAACTCAACCCACCATTAACTTTCAAGGAGAAATGGTTGTGGAACCCCCTTCAATTACTGTCCTCCAAATTGTACTAAGTTTCTTTTCAATATCCATCTTAGCCACTCAAACCAATCTTAGCATTGTCCTCAAGAAATGGTATTTAAATGCTGGAGTTGAATTCCCTTCAAACTGGCATAAAACTCAACCCACCAATGACTTTCAAGAAGAAATGGTTGTGGAACCCCCTTCAATTACTGTCCTCCAAATTGTACTAAGTTTCTTTTCATGATCCATCTTAGCCACTGAAACCAATCTTAGCCTTGTCCTCAAGAAATAGTATTTAGATCCTGGAGTTTTATTCCCTTCAAACTGCCATAAAACTCAACCCAACAATGACTTTCAAGAAGAAATGGTTGTGGAACCCCCTTCAATTATTGTCCTCCAAATTGTACTAAGTTTCTTTTCAAGATCCATCTTAGCCACTCAAACCTATCTTAGCCTTATCCTCGAGAAATGGTTTTTACATGCTGGAGCTTGGTTCACTTCAATCTGCCATAAAACTCAACCCACCAATGACTTTCAAAAAGAAATGGTTGTGGAACCTCCTCAATTATTGTCCTTCAAATTGTACAAAGCTTCTTTTCAAGATCCATCTTAGCCACTCAAACCATCTTAGCCTTATCCTCAAGAAATGGTATTTACATGCTGGAGTTGGATTCCCTTCAAACTGCCATAAGACTCAACCCACCAATAACTTTCAAGAAGAAATGGTTATGGAACCTCCTTAATTATTGTCCTTTAAATTGTACAAAGCTTCTTTTCAAGATCCATCTTAGCCACTCAAACCATCTTAGCCTTATCCTCAAGAAATGGTATTTACATGCTGGAGTTGGATTCCCTTCAAACTGCCATAAAACTCAACCCACCAATGACTTTCAAGAAGAAATGGTTGTGGAACCCCATTCAATTATTGTCCTCCAAGTTATACTAAGTTTCTTTTCAAGATCCATATTCGCCACTCAAACCAATCTTAGCCTTATCCTCAAGAAATGGTATTTACATGCTGGAGTTTTATTCCCTTCAAACTGCCATAAAACTCAACCCACCGATGACTATCAAGAAGAAATGGTTGTGGAACCCCCTTCAATTGGTGTCCTTCAAATTGTACAAAGCTTATTTTCAAGATCCATCTTAGCCACTCAAACCATCTTAGCCTTATCCTCAAGAAATGGTATTTACATGCTGGAGTTTGATTTTCTTCAAACTGCCATAAAACTCAACCCACCAATGACTTTCAAGAAGAAATGGTTGTGGAACCCCATTCAATTATTGTCCTCCAAATTATACTAAGTTTCTTTTCAAGATCCATATTCGCCACTCAAACCAATCTTGGCCTTATCCTCAAGAAATGGTATTTACATGCTGGAGTTTGATTCGCTTCAAACTTCCATAAAACTCAACCCACCATTAACTTTCAAGGAGAAATGGTTGTGGAACCCCCTTCAATTACTGTCCTCCAAATTGTACTAAGTTTCTTTTCAATATCCATCTTAGCCACTCAAACCAATCTTAGAATTGTCCTCAAGAAATGGTATTTAAATGCTGGAGTTGAATTCCCTTCAAACTGGCATAAAACTCAACCCACCAATGACTTTCAAGAAGAAATGGTTGTGGAACCCCCTTCAATTACTGTCCTCCAAATTGTACTAAGTTTCTTTTCATGATCCATCTTAGCCACTGAAACCAATCTTAGCCTTGTCCTCAAGAAATAGTATTTAGATCCTGGAGTTTTATTCCCTTCAAACTGCCATAAAACTCAACCCAACAATGACTTTCAAGAAGAAATGGTTGTGGAACCCCCTTCAATTATTGTCCTCCAAATTGTACTAAGTTTCTTTTCAAGATCCATCTTAGCCACTCAAACCTATCTTAGCCTTATCCTCGAGAAATGGTTTTTACATGCTGGAGCTTGGTTCACTTCAATCTGCCATAAAACTCAACCCACCAATGACTTTCAAAAAGAAATGGTTGTGGAACCTCCTCAATTATTGTCCTTCAAATTGTACAAAGCTTCTTTTCAAGATCCATCTTAGCCACTCAAACCATCTTAGCCTTATCCTCAAGAAATGGTATTTACATGCTGGAGTTGGATTCCCTTCAAACTGCCATAAGACTCAACCCACCAATAACTTTCAAGAAGAAATGGTTATGGAACCTCCTTAATTATTGTCCTTTAAATTGTACAAAGCTTCTTTTCAAGATCCATCTTAGCCACTCAAACCATCTTAGCCTTATCCTCAAGAAATGGTATTTACATGCTGGAGTTGGATTCCCTTCAAACTGCCATAAAACTCAACCCACCAATGACTTTCAAGAAGAAATGGTTGTGGAACCCCATTCAATTATTGTCCTCCAAGTTATACTAAGTTTCTTTTCAAGATCCATATTCGCCACTCAAACCAATCTTAGCCTTATCCTCAAGAAATGGTATTTACATGCTGGAGTTTTATTCCCTTCAAACTGCCATAAAACTCAACCCACCGATGACTATCAAGAAGAAATGGTTGTGGAACCCCCTTCAATTGGTGTCCTTCAAATTGTACAAAGCTTATTTTCAAGATCCATCTTAGCCACTCAAACCATCTTAGCCTTATCCTCAAGAAATGGTATTTACATGCTGGAGTTTGATTTTCTTCAAACTGCCATAAAACTCAACCCACCAATGACTTTCAAGAAGAAATGGTTGTGGAACCCCATTCAATTATTGTCCTCCAAATTATACTAAGTTTCTTTTCAAGATCCATATTCGCCACTCAAACCAATCTTGGCCTTATCCTCAAGAAATGGTATTTACATGCTGGAGTTTGATTCGCTTCAAACTTCCATAAAACTCAACCCACCATTAACTTTCAAGGAGAAATGGTTGTGGAACCCCCTTCAATTACTGTCCTCCAAATTGTACTAAGTTTCTTTTCAATATCCATCTTAGCCACTCAAACCAATCTTAGAATTGTCCTCAAGAAATGGTATTTAAATGCTGGAGTTGAATTCCCTTCAAACTGGCATAAAACTCAACCCACCAATGACTTTCAAGAAGAAATGGTTGTGGAACCCCCTTCAATTACTGTCCTCCAAATTGTACTAAGTTTCTTTTCATGATCCATCTTAGCCACTGAAACCAATCTTAGCCTTGTCCTCAAGAAATAGTATTTAGATCCTGGAGTTTTATTCCCTTCAAACTGCCATAAAACTCAACCCAACAATGACTTTCAAGAAGAAATGGTTGTGGAACCCCCTTCAATTATTGTCCTCCAAATTGTACTAAGTTTCTTTTCAAGATCCATTTAGCCACTCAAACCTATCTTAGCCTTATCCTCGAGAAATGGTTTTTACATGCTGGAGCTTGGTTCACTTCAATCTGCCATAAAACTCAACCCACCAATGACTTTCAAAAAGAAATGGTTGTGGAACCTCCTCAATTATTGTCCTTCAAATTGTACAAAGCTTCTTTTCAAGATCCATCTTAGCCACTCAAACCATCTTAGCCTTATCCTCAAGAAATGGTATTTACATGCTGGAGTTTGATTCGCTTCAAACTTCCATAAAACTCAACCCACCATTAACTTTCAAGAAGAAATGGTTGTGGAACCCCCTTCAATTATTGGCCTCCAAATTGTACTAAGTTTCTTTTCAAGATCCATCTTAGCCATTCAAACCAATCTTAGCCTTATCCTCAAGAAATGGTATTTACATGCTGTAGTTTAATTCACTTCAAATTGCCATAAAACTCAACCCACCAATGACTTTCAAAAGGAAATGGTTGTGGAACCTCCTCAATTATTGTCCTTCAAATTGTACAAAGCTTCTTTTCAAGATCCATTTTAGCCACTCAAACCATCTTAGCCTTATCCTCAAGAAATGGTATTTACATGCTGGAGTTTGATTCGCATCAAACTGCCATAAAACTCAACCCACCGTTGACTTTCAAGAAGAAATGGTTGTGAAACCCCCTTCAATTATTGTCCTCCAAATTGTACTAAGTTTCTTTTCAAGATCCATCTTAGCCACTCAAACCAATCTTAGCCTTATCCTCAAGAAATGGTATTTACACGCTGTAGTTTAATTCACTTCAAATTGCCATAAAACTCAACCCACCAATGACATTCAAAAAGAAATGGTTGTGGAACCTCCTCAATTATTGTCCTTCAAATTGTACAAAGCTTCTTTTCAAGATCCATCTTAGCCACTCAAACCATCTTAGCCTTATCCTCAAGAAATGGTATTTACATGCTGGAGTTGGATTCCCTTCAAACTGCCATAAGACTCAACCCACCAATAACTTTCAAGAAGAAATGGTTATGGAACCTCCTTAATTATTGTCCTTCAAATTGTACAAAGCTTCTTTTCAAGATCCATCTTAGCCACTCAAACCATCTTAGCCTTATCCTCAAGAAATGGTATTTACATGCTGGAGTTGGATTCCCTTCAAACTGCCATAAAACTCAACCCACCAATGACTTTCAAGAAGAAATGGTTGTGGAACCCCATTCAATTATTGTCCTCCAAATTATACTAAGTTTCTTTTCAAGATCCATATTCGCCACTCAAACCAATCTTAGCCTTATCCTCAAGAAATGGTATTTACATGCTGGAGTTTTATTCCCTTCAAACTGCCATAAAACTCAACCCACCGATGACTATCAGGAAGAAATGGTTGTGGAACCCCCTTCAATTGGTGTCCTTCAAATTGTACAAAGCTTATTTTCAAGATCCATCTTAGCCACTCAAACCATCTTAGCCTTATCCTCAAGAAATGGTATTTACATGCTGGAGTTTGATTCGCTTCAAACTGCCATAAAACTCAACCCACCATTGACTTTCAAGAAGAAATGGTTGTGAAACCCCCTTCAATTAGTGTCCTCCAAATTGTTCTAAGTTTCTTTTCAAGATCCATCTTAGCCACTGAAACCAATCTTAGCCTTGTCCTCAAGAAGTAGTATTTAGATGCAGGAGTTTTATTCCCTTCAAACTGCCAGAAAACTCAACCCACCAATGACTTTCAAGAAGAAATGGTTGTGGAACCCCCTTCAATTGGTGTCCTTCAAATTGTACTAAGTTTCTTTTCAAGATCCATCTTAGCCACTCAAACCAATCTTAGCCTTATCCTCGAGAAATGGTTTTTACATGCTGGAGTTTGATTCACTTCAATCTGCCATAAAACTCAACCCACCAATGACTTTCAAAAGAAATGGTTATGGAACCTCCTTAATTATTGTCCTTCAAATTGTACAAAGCTTCTTTTCAAGATCCATCTTAGCCACTCAAACCATCTTAGCCTTATCCTCAAGAAATGGTATTTACATGCTGGAGTTGGATTCCCATCAAACTGCCATAAAACTCAACCCACCAATGACTTTCAAGGAGAAATGGTTGTGGAACCCCCTTCAATTACTGTCCTCCAAATTGTACTATGTTTCTTTTCAAGATCCATCTTAGCCACTCAAACCAATCTTAGTCTTGTCCTCAAGAAATAGTATTTGGATGCTGGATTTTTATTCCCTTCAAACTGCCATAAAACTCAACCCACCATTGACTTTCAATAAGAAATGGTTGTGGAACCCCCTTCAATTATTGTCCTCCAAATTGTACTAAGTTTCCTTTCAATATCCATCTTAGCCACTCAAACCAAGCTTAGCCTTATCCTTAAGAAATGGTATTTACAAGCTGGAGTTTGATTCACTTCAAATTGCCATAAAACTCAACACACCAATGACTTTCAAAAAGAAATGGTTGTGGAACCTCCCCAATTATTGTCCTTCAAATTGTACAAAGCTTCTTTTCAAGATCCATCTTAGCCACTCACACCATCTTAGCCTTATCCTCAAGAAATGGTATTTACATTCTGGAGTTTGATTCACTTCAAACTGCCATAAAACTCAACCCACCATTGACTTTCAAGAAGAAATGGTTGTGGAACCCCCTTCAATTATTGTCCTTGAAAGTTTACTAAATTTTTTTTCAAGATCCATCTAAGCCACTCAAACCAATCTTAGCCTTACCCTCAAGAAATGGCATTTACATGCTGGAGTTGGATTTCCTTCAAACTGCCATAAAACTCAACCACCAATGACTTTCAAAAAGAAATGGTTGTGGAACCTCCTCAATTATTGTCCTCCAAATTGTACAAAGCTTCTTTTCAAGATCCATCTTAGCCACTGAAACCATCTTAGCCTTATCCTCAAGAAATGGTATTTACATGCTGGAGTTTGATTCGCTTCAAACTGCCATAAAACTCAACCCAACATTGACTTTCAAGAAGAAATGGTTGTGGAACCCCCTTGAATTATTGTCCTTGAAAGTTTACTAAATTTTTTTTCAAGATCCATCTAAGCCACTCAAACCAATTTTAGCCTTACCCTCAAGAAATGGCATTTACATGCTGGAGTTGGATTCCCTTCAAACTGCCATAAAACTCAACCCAACAATGACTTCCAAGAAGAAATGGTTGTGGAACCCCCTTCAATTATTGTCCTCCAAATTGTACTAAGTTTCTTTTCAAGGTCCATCTTAGCCACTCAAACCAATCTTAGCCTTGTCCTCAAGAAATAGTATTTAGATGCTGGAGTTTTAATTCCTTCAAACTGCCATAAAACTCAACCCACCATTGACTTTCAAGAAGAAATGGTTGTGAAACCCCCTTCAATTAGTGTCCTCCAAATTGTTCTAAGTTTCTTTTCAAGATCCATCTTAGCCACTCAAATCAATCTTAGCCTTGTCCTCAAGAAATAGTATTTAGATGCTGGAGTTTTAATTCCTTCAAACTGCCATAAAACTCAACCCACCATTGACTTTCAAGAAGAAATGGTTGTGAAACCCCCTTCAATTAGTGTCCTCGAAATTGTTCTAAGTTTCTTTTCAAGATCCATCTTAGCCACTCCAACCAATCTTAGCCTTGTCCTCAAGAAATAGTATTTAGATGCTGGAGTTTTATTCCCTTCAAACAGCCATAAAACTCAACCCACCATTAACTTTCAAGAAGAAATGGTTGTGGAACCCCGTTCAATTATTGTCCTCCAAATTGTACTAAGTTTCTTTTCAAGGTCCATCTTAGCCACTCAAACCAATCTTAGCCTTGTCCTCAAGAAATGGTATTTAAATGCTGGAGTTGGATTCCCTTAAAACTGCCATAAAACTCAACCCACCAATGACTTTCAAGAAGGAATGGTTGTGGAACCCCCTTCAATAATTGTCCTCCAAATTGTACTAAGTTTCTTTTCAAGATTCATCTTAGCCACTCAATCCAATCTTAGCCTTATCCTCGAGAAATGGTTTTTACATGCTGGAGTTTGATTCACTTCAATCTGCCATAAAACTCATCCCACCAATGACTTTTAAAAAGAAATGGTTGTGGAACCTCCTCAATGATTGTCCTTCAAATTGTACAAAGCTTCTTTTCAAGATCCATCTTAGCCAATCAAACCATCTTAGCCTTATCCTCAAGAAATGGAATTTACATGCTGGAGTTGGATTCCCTTCAAACTGCCATAAAACTCAACCCACCAATAACTTTCAAGAAGAAATGGTTGTGGAACCCCCTTCAATTATTGTCCTCCAAATTGTACTAAGTTTCTTTTCAAGGTCCATCTTAGCCACTCAAACCAATCTTAGCCTTGTCCTCAAGAAATGGTATTTAAATGCTGGAGTTGGATTCCCTTCAAACTGCCATAAAACTCAACCCACCAATGACTTTCAAGAAGAAATGGTTGTGGAACCCCCTTCAATTACTGTCCCCCAAATTGTACTAAGTTTCCTTTCAAGATCCATCTTAGTCACTCAAACCAATCTTAGCCTTGTCGTCAAGAAATAGTATTTAGATGCTGGAGTTTTATTCCCTTCAAACTGCCATAAAACTCAACCCACCAATGACTTTCAAGAAGATATAGTTGTGGAACCCCCTTCAACTATTGTCCTTCGAATTGTACAAAGCTTCTTTTCAAGATCCATCTTAGCCACTCAAACCATCTTAGCCTTATCCTCAAGAAATGGTATTTACATGCTGGAGTTTGATTTCCTTCAAACTGCCATAAAACTCAACCCACCAATAACTTTCAAGAAGAAATGGTTCTGGAACCCCCTTCAATTATTGTCCTCCAAATTGTAATAAGTTTCTTTTCAAGGTCCATCTTAGCCACTCAAACCAATCTTAGCCTTGTCCTCAAGAAATGGTATTTAAATGCTGGAGTTGGATTCCCTTCAAACTGCCATAAAACTCAACCCACCAATGACTTTCAAGAAGAAATGGTTGTGGAACCCCCTTCAATTACTGTCCTCCAAATTGTACTAAGTTTCTTTTCAAGATCCTTCTTAGCCACTCAAACCAATCTTAGCCTTGTCCTCAAGAAATAGTATTTAGATGCTGGAGTTTTAATTCCTTCAAACTGCCATAAAACTCAACCCACCATTGACTTTCAAGAAGAAATGGTTGTGAAACCCCCTTCAATTAGTGTCCTCCAAATTGTTCAAAGTTTCTTTTCAAGATCCATCTTAGCCACTCAAACCAATCTTAGCCTTGTCCTCAAGAAATAGTATTTAGATGCTGGAGTTTTATTCCTTTCAAACTGCCATAAAACTCATCCCACCAATGACTTTCAAGAAGAAATGGTTGTGGAACCCCCTTCAATAATTGTTCTCCAAATTGTATTAAGTTTCTTTTCAAGATTCATCTTAGCCACTCAAACCAATATTAGCCTTATCCTAGAGAAATGGTTTTTACATGCTGGAGTTTGATTCACTTCAATCTGCCATAAAACTCAACCCACCGATGACTTTCAAAAAGAAATGGTTGTGGAACCTCCTCAATTATTGTCCTTCAAATTGTACAAAGCTTCTTTTCAAAATCCATCTTAGCCACTCAAACCATCTTAGCCTTATCCACAAGAAATGGTATTTACATGCTGGAGTTGGATTCCCTTCAAACTGCCATAAAACTCAACCCACCAATAACTTTCAAGAAGAAATAGTTGGGGAACCCCCTCAATTATTGTCCTCCAAATTGTACTAAGTTTCTTTTCAAGGTCCATTTTAGCCACTCAAACCAATCTTAGCATTATCCTCGAGAAATGGTTTTGACATGCTGGAGTTTGATTCACTTCAATCTGCCATAAAACTCAACCCACCAATGACTATCAAGAAGAAATGGTTGTGGAACCCCCTTCAATTACTGTCCTCCAAATTGTACTAAGTTTCTTTTCAAGATCCTTCTTAGCCACTCAAACCAATCTTAGCCTTGTCCTCAAGAAATAGTATTTAGATGCTGGAGTTTTAATTCCTTCAAACTGCCATAAAACTCAACCCACCATTGACTTTCAAGAAGAAATGGTTGTGAAACCCCCTTCAATTAGTGTCCTCCAAATTGTTCAAAGTTTCTTTTCAAGATCCATCTTAGCCACTCAAACCAATCTTAGCCTTGTCCTCAAGAAATAGTATTTAGATGCTGGAGTTTTATTCCTTTCAAACTGCCATAAAACTCAACCCACCATTGACTTTCAAGAAGAAATTGTTGTGGGACCCCCTTCAATTAGTGTCCTTGAAAGTTTACTAAATTTTTTTTCAAGATCCATCTAAGCCACTCAAACCAATCTTAGGCTTACCCTCAAGAAATGGCATTTACATGCTGGAATTGTATTCCCTTAAAACTGCCATAAAACTCAACCCACCAATGACTTTCAAGGAGAAATGGTTGTGGAACCCCCTTCAATTACTGTCCTCCAAATTGTACTAAGTTTCTTTCCAAGGTCCATCTTAGCCACTCAAACCAATCTTAGCCTTGTCCTCAAGAAATAGTATTTAGATGCTGGAGTTTTATTCCCTTCAAACTGCCATAAAACTCAACCCACCAAGGACTTTCAAGAAGAAATGGTTGTGGAACCCCCTTCAATTACTGTCCTCCAAATTGTACTAAGTTTCTTTTCAAGGTCCATCTTAGCCACTCAAACCAATCTTAGCCTTGTCCTCAAGAAATAGTATTTAGATGCTGGAGTTTTAATTCCTTCAAATTGCCATAAAACTCAACCCACCATTGACTTTCAAGAAGAAATGGTTGTGGAACCCCCTTCAATTATTGTCCTCCAAATTGTACTAAGTTTCTTTTCAATATCCATCTTAGCCACCTAAACCAATCTTAGCCTTATCCTCAAGAAATGGTATTTACATGCCGGAGTTTGATTCACTTCAAATTGCCATAAAACTCAACACATCAATGACTTTCAAAAAGAAATGGTTGTGGAACCTCCTCAATTATTGTCCTTCAAATTGTAAAACGCTTCTTTTCAAGATCCATCTTAGCCACTCAAACCATCTTAGCCTTATCCTCAAGAAATGGTATTTACATGCTGGAGTTTGATTCACTTCAAACTGCCATAAAACTCAACCCACCATTGACTTTCAAGAAGAAATTGTTGTGGGACCCCCTTCAATTAGTGTCCTTGAAAGTTTACTAAATTTTTTTTCAAGATCCATCTAAGCCACTCAAACCAATCTTAGGCTTACCCTCAAGAAATGGCATTTACATGCTGGAGTTGTATTCCCTTCAAACTGCCATAAAACTCAACCCACCAATGACTTTCAAGGAGAAATGGTTGTGGAACCCCCTTCAATTACTGTCCTCCAAATTGTTCTAAGTTTCTTTTCAAGATCCATCTTAGCCACTCAATCCAATCTTAGCCTTGTCCTCAAGAAATAGTATTTAGATGCTGGAGTTTTAATTCCTTCAAACTGCCATAAAACTCAACCCACCATTGACTTTCAAGAAGAAGTGGATGTGGAACCCCCTTCAATAATTGTCCTCCAAATTGTACTAAGTTTCTTTTCAAGATTCATCTTAGCCACTCAAACCAATCTTAGCCTTATCCTCGAGAAATGGTTTTTACATGCTGGAGTTTGATTCACTTCAATCTGCCATAAAACTCAACCCACCAATGACTTTCAAAAAGAAATGGTTGTGGAACCTCCTCAATTACTGTCCTCCAAATTGTACTAAGTTTCTTTTCAAGATCCATCTTAGCCATTCAAACCAATCTTAGCCTTGTCCTCAAGAAATAGTATTTGGATGCTGGAGTTTTATTCCCTTCAAACCGCCATAAAACTCAACCCACCGATGACTTTCAAGAAGAAACGGTTGCGGAACCCCCTTCAATTATTGTCTTTCAAATTGTACAAAGCTTCTTTTCAAGATCCATCTTAGCCACTCAAACCATCTTAGCCTTATCCTCAAGAAATGGTATTTACATGCCTGAGTTTGATTCCCTTCAAACTGCCATAAAACTCAACCCACCAATAACTTTCAAGAAGAAATGGTTGTGGAACCCCCTTCAGTTATTGTCCTCCAAATTGTAATAAGTTTCTTTTCAAGGTCCATCTTAGCCACTCAAACCAATCTCAGCCTTGTCCTCAAGAAATGGTATTTAAATGCTGGAGTTGGATTCCCCTCAAACTGCCATAAAACTCAACCCACCAATGACTTTCAAGAAGAAAAGGTTGTGGAACCCCCTTCAATTACTGTCCTCCAAATTGTACTAAGTTTCTTTTCAAGATCCATCTTAGCCACTCAAACCAATCTTAGCCTTGTCCTCAAGAAATAGTATTTGGATGCTGGAGTTTTATTCCCTTCAAACTGCCATAAAACTCAACCCACCGATGACTTTCAAGAAGAAATGGTTGTGGAACCCCCTTCAATTATTGTCCTTCAAATTGTACAAAGCTTCTTTTCAAGATCCATCTTAGCCACTCAAACCATCTTAGCCTTATCCTCAAGAAATGGTATTTACATGCTGGAGTTTGATTCGCTTCAAACTGCCATAAAACTCAACCCACCATTGACTTTCTAGAAGAAATGGTTGTGAAACCCCCGTCAATTAGTGTCCTCCAAATTGTTCTAAGTTTCTTTTCAAGATCCATCTTAGCCACTCAAACCAATCTTCGCCTTGTCCTCAAGAAATAGTATTTAGATGCAGGAGTTTTATTCCCTTCAAACTGCCAGAAAACTCATCCCACCTTTGACTTTCTAGAAGAAATGGTTGTGGAACCCCCTTCAATTATTGTCCTCCAAATTGTACTAAGTTTCTTTTCAAGATCCATCTTAGCTACCCAAACCAATCTTAGCCTTGTCCTCAAGAAATAGTATTTAGATGCAGGAGTTTTATTCCCTCCAAACTGCCAGAAAACTCAACCCACCAATGACTTTCAAGAAGAAATGGTTGTGGAACCTCCTCAATTACTGTCCTTCAAATTGTCCAAAGCTTCTTTTCAAGATCCATCTTAGCCACTCAAACCATCTTAGCCTTATCCTCAAGAAATGGTATTTACATGCTGGAGTTTGATTCGCTTCAAACTGCCATAAAACTCAACCCACCATTGACTTTCTAGAAGAAATGGTTGTGAAACCCCCGTCAATTAGTGTCCTCCAAATTGTTCTAAGTTTCTTTTCAAGATCCATCTTAGCCACTCAAACCAATCTTCGCCTTGTCCTCAAGAAATAGTATTTAGATGCAGGAGTTTTATTCCCTTCAAACTGCCAGAAAACTCATCCCACCTTTGACTTTCTAGAAGAAATGGTTGTGGAACCCCCTTCAATTATTTTCCTCCAAATTGTACTAAGTTTCTTTTCAAGATCCATCTTAACCACTCAAACCAATCTTAGCATTATCCTCGAGAAATGGTTTTGACATGCTGGAGTTTGATTCACTTCAATCTGCCATAAAACTCAACCCACCGATGACTATCAAAAAGAAATGGTTGTGGAACCTCCTCAATTACTGTCCTTCAAATTGTCCAAAGCTTCTTTTCAAGATCCATCTTTGCCACTCAAACCATCTTAGCCTTGTCCTCAAGAAATGGTATTTACATGCTGGAGTTGGATTCCCTTCAAACTGCCATAAAACTCAACCCACCAATAACTGCCAAGAAGAAATGGTTGTGGAACCTCCTTCAATTATTGTCCTCCAAATTGTACTAAGTTTCTTTTCAAGGTACATCTTAGCCACTCAAACCAATCTTCGCCTTGCCCTCAAGAAATGGTATTTAAATGCTGGAGTTGGATTCCCTTCAAACTGCCATAAAACTCAACCCACCAATGACTTTCAAGAAGAAATGGTTGTGGAACCCCCTTCAATTACTGTCCTCCAAATTGTACAAAGTTTCTTTTCAAGATCCATCTTAGCCACTCAAACCAATCTTAGCCTTGTCCTCAAGAAATAGTATTTAGATGCTGGAGTTTTAATTCCATCAAACTGCCATAAAACTCAACCCACCATTGACTTTCAAGAAGAAATGGTTGTGAAACCCCCTTCAATTAGTGTCCTCCAAATTGTTCTAAGTTTCTTTTCAAGATCCATCTTTGTCACTCAAACCAATCTTAGCCTTGTCCTCAAGAAATGGTATTTAAATGCTGGAGTTGGATTCCCTTCAAACTGCCATAAAACTCAACCCACCAATGACTTTCAAGAAGAAATGGTTGTGGAACCCCCTTCAATTATTTTCCTCCAAATTGTACTAAGTTTCATTTCAAGATCCATCTTAACCACTCAAACCAATCTTAGCATTATCCTCGAGAAATGGTTTTGACATGCTGGAGTTTGATTCACTTCAATCTGCCATAAAACTCAACCCACCAATGACTATCAAAAAGAAATGGTTGTGGAACCTCCTCAATTACTGTCCTTCAAATTGTCCAAAGCTTCTTTTCAAGATCCATCTTTGCCACTCAAACCATCTTAGCCTTGTCCTCAAGAAATGGTATTTACATGCTGGAGTTGGATTCCCTTCAAACTGCCATAAAACTCAACCCACCAATAACTGCCAAGAAGAAATGGTTGTGGAACCTCCTTCAATTATTGTCCTCCAAATTGTACTAAGTTTCTTTTCAAGGTACATCTTAGCCACTCAAACCAATCTTCGCCTTGCCCTCAAGAAATGGTATTTAAATGCTGGAGTTGGATTCCCTTCAAACTGCCATAAAACTCAACCCACCAATGACTTTCAAGTAGAAATGGTTGTGGAACCCCCTTCAATTACTGTCCTCCAAATTGTACTAAGTTTCTTTTCAAGATCCATCTTAGCCACTCAAACCAATCTTAGCCTTGTCCTCAAGAAATAGTATTTGGATGCTGGAGTTTTATTCCCTTCAAACTGCCATAAAACTCAACCCACCGATGACTTTCAAGAAGAAATGGTTGTGGAACCCCCTTCAATTATTGTCCTTCAAATTGTACAAAGCTTCTTTTCAAGATCCATCTTAGCCACTCAAACCATCTTAGCCTTATCCTCAAGAAATGGTATTTACATGCTGGAGTTTGATTTGCTTCAAACTGCCATAAAACTCAACCCACCAATGACTTTCAAGAAGAAATGGTTGTGGAACCCCCTTCAATTACTGTCCTCCAAATTGTACAAAGTTTCTTTTCAAGATCCATCTTAGCCACTCAAACCAATCTTAGCCTTGTCCTCAAGAAATAGTATTTAGATGCTGGAGTTTTAATTCCATCAAACTGCCATAAAACTCAACCCACCATTGACTTTCAAGAAGAAATGGTTGTGAAACCCCCTTCAATTAGTGTCCTCCAAATTGTTCTAAGTTTCTTTTCAAGATCCATCTTTGTCACTCAAACCAATCTTAGCCTTGTCCTCAAGAAATGGTATTTAAATGCTGGAGTTGGATTCCCTTCAAACTGCCATAAAACTCAACCCACCAATGACTTTCAAGAAGAAATGGTTGTGGAACCCCCTTCAATTATTTTCCTCCAAATTGTACTAAGTTTCTTTTCAAGATCCATCTTAACCACTCAAACCAATCTTAGCATTATCCTCGAGAAATGGTTTTGACATGCTGGAGTTTGATTCACTTCAATCTGCCATAAAACTCAACCCACCAATGACTATCAAAAAGAAATGGTTGTGGAACCTCCTCAATTACTGTCCTTCAAATTGTCCAAAGCTTCTTTTCAAGATCCATCTTTGCCACTCAAACCGTCTTAGCCTTGTCCTCAAGAAATGGTATTTACATGCTGGAGTTGGATTCCCTTCAAACTGCCATAAAACTCAACCCACCAATAACTGCCAAGAAGAAATGGTTGTGGAACCTCCTTCAATTATTGTCCTCCAAATTGTACTAAGTTTCTTTTCAAGGTACATCTTAGCCACTCAAACCAATCTTCGCCTTGCCCTCAAGAAATGGTATTTAAATGCTGGAGTTGGATTCCCTTCAAACTGCCATAAAACTCAACCCACCAATGACTTTCAAGTAGAAATGGTTGTGGAACCCCCTTCAATTACTGTCCTCCAAATTGTACTAAGTTTCTTTTCAAGATCCATCTTAGCCACTCAAACCAATCTTAGCCTTGTCCTCAAGAAATAGTATTTGGATGCTGGAGTTTTATTCCCTTCAAACTGCCATAAAACTCAACCCACCGATGACTTTCAAGAAGAAATGGTTGTGGAACCCCCTTCAATTATTGTCCTTCAAATTGTACAAAGCTTCTTTTCAAGATCCATCTTAGCCACTCAAACCATCTTAGCCTTATCCTCAAGAAATGGTATTTACATGCTGGAGTTTGATTTGCTTCAAACTGCCATAAAACTCAACCCACCAATGACTTTCAAGAAGAAATGGTTGTGGAACCCCATTCAATTATTGTCCTCCAAATTATACTAAGTTTCTTTTCAAGATCCATATTCGCCACTCAAACCAATCTTGGCCTTATCCTCAAGAAACGGTATTTACTTGCTGTAGTTTAATTCACTTCAAATTGCCATAAAACTCAACCCACCAATGACTTTCAAAAAGAAATGGTTGTGGAACCCCCTTCAATTATTGTCCTCCAAATTGTACTAAGTTTCTTTTCAAGATCCATCTTAGCCACTCAAACCAATATTGGCCATATCCTCGAGAAATGGTTTTTACATGCTAGAGTTTGGTTCACTTCAATCTGCCATAAAACTCAACCCACTAATGACTTTCAAAAAGAAATGGTTGTGGAACCTCCTCAATTATTGTCCTTCAAATTGTACAAAGCTTCTTTTCAAGATCCATCTTAGCCACTCAAACCATCTTAGCCTTATCCTCAAGAAATGGTATTTACATGCTGGAGTTGGATTCCCTTCAAACTGCCATAAGACTCAACCCACCAATAACTTTCAAGAAGAAATGGTTATGGAACCTCCTTAATTATTGTCCTTCAAATTGTATAAAGCTTCATTTCAAGATCCATCTTAGCCACTCAAACAATCTTAGCCTTATCCTCAAGAAATGGTATTTACATGCTGGAGTTGGATTCCCTTCAAACTGCCATAAAACTCAACCCACCAATGACTTTCAAGAAAAATGGTTGTGGAACCCCATTCAATTATTGTCCTCCAAATTATACTAAGTTTCTTTTCAAGATCCATATTCGCCACTCAAACCAATCTTAGCCTTATCCTCAAGAAATGGTATTTACATGCTGGAGTTTTATTCCCTTCAAACTGCCATAAAACTCAACCCACCGATGACTATCAAGAAGAAATGGTTGTGGAACCCCCTTCAATTGGTGTCCTTCAAATTGTACAAAGCTTATTTTCAAGATCCATCTTAGCCACTCAAACCATCTTAGCCTTATCCTCAAGAAATGGTATTTACATGCTGGAGTTTGATTCGCTTCAAACTGCCATAAAACTCAACCCACCATTGACTTTCAAGAAGAAATGGTTGTGAAACCCCCTTCAATTAGTGTCCTCCAAATTGTTCTAAGTTTCTTTTCAAGATCCATCTTAGCCACTGAAACCAATCTTAGCCTTGTCCTCAAGAAATAGTATTTAGATGCAGGAGTTTTATTCCCTTCAAACTGCCATAAAACTCAACCCACCATTGACTTTCAATAAGAAATGGTTGTGGAACCCCCTTCAATTATTGTCCTCCAAATTGTACTAAGTTTCCTTTCAATATCCATCTTAGCCACTCAAACCAAGCTTAGCCTTATCCTTAAGAAATGGTATTTACAAGCTGGAGTTTGATTCACTTCAAATTGCCATAAAACTCAACACACCAATGACTTTCAAAAAGAAATGGTTGTGGAACCTCCCCAATTATTGTCCTTCAAATTGTACAAAGCTTCTTTTCAAGATCCATCTTAGCCACTCACACCATCTTAGCCTTATCCTCAAGAAATGGTATTTACATTCTGGAGTTTGATTCACTTCAAACTGCCATAAAACTCAACCCACCATTGACTTTCAAGAAGAAATGGTTGTGGAACCCCCTTCAATTATTGTCCTTGAAAGTTTACTAAATTTTTTTTCAAGATCCATCTAAGCCACTCAAACCAATCTTAGCCTTACCCTCAAGAAATGGCATTTACATGCTGGAGTTGGATTTCCTTCAAACTGCCATAAAACTCAACCACCAATGACTTTCAAAAAGAAATGGTTGTGGAACCTCCTCAATTATTGTCCTCCAAATTGTACAAAGCTTCTTTTCAAGATCCATCTTAGCCACTGAAACCATCTTAGCCTTATCCTCAAGAAATGGTATTTACATGCTGGAGTTTGATTCGCTTCAAACTGCCATAAAACTCAACCCAACATTGACTTTCAAGAAGAAATGGTTGTGGAACCCCCTTGAATTATTGTCCTTGAAAGTTTACTAAATTTTTTTTCAAGATCCATCTAAGCCACTCAAACCAATTTTAGCCTTACCCTCAAGAAATGGCATTTACATGCTGGAGTTGGATTCCCTTCAAACTGCCATAAAACTCAACCCAACAATGACTTCCAAGAAGAAATGGTTGTGGAACCCCCTTCAATTATTGTCCTCCAAATTGTACTAAGTTTCTTTTCAAGGTCCATCTTAGCCACTCAAACCAATCTTAGCCTTGTCCTCAAGAAATGGTATTTAAATGCTGGAGTTGGATTCCCTTAAAACTGCCATAAAACTCAACCCACCAATGACTTTCAAGAAGGAATGGTTGTGGAACCCCCTTCAATAATTGTCCTCCAAATTGTACTAAGTTTCTTTTCAAGATTCATCTTAGCCACTCAATCCAATCTTAGCCTTATCCTCGAGAAATGGTTTTTACATGCTGGAGTTTGATTCACTTCAATCTGCCATAAAACTCATCCCACCAATGACTTTTAAAAAGAAATGGTTGTGGAACCTCCTCAATGATTGTCCTTCAAATTGTACAAAGCTTCTTTTCAAGATCCATCTTAGCCAATCAAACCATCTTAGCCTTATCCTCAAGAAATGGAATTTACATGCTGGAGTTGGATTCCCTTCAAACTGCCATAAAACTCAACCCACCAATAACTTTCAAGAAGAAATGGTTGTGGAACCCCCTTCAATTATTGTCCTCCAAATTGTACTAAGTTTCTTTTCAAGGTCCATCTTAGCCACTCAAACCAATCTTAGCCTTGTCCTCAAGAAATGGTATTTAAATGCTGGAGTTGGATTCCCTTCAAACTGCCATAAAACTCAACCCACCAATGACTTTCAAGAAGAAATGGTTGTGGAACCCCCTTCAATTACTGTCCCCCAAATTGTACTAAGTTTCCTTTCAAGATCCATCTTAGTCACTCAAACCAATCTTAGCCTTGTCCTCAAGAAATAGTATTTAGATGCTGGAGTTTTATTCCCTTCAAACTGCCATAAAACTCAACCCACCAATGACTTTCAAGAAGATATAGTTGTGGAACCCCCTTCAACTATTGTCCTTCGAATTGTACAAAGCTTCTTTTCAAGATCCATCTTAGCCACTCAAACCATCTTAGCCTTATCCTCAAGAAATGGTATTTACATGCTGGAGTTTGATTTCCTTCAAACTGCCATAAAACTCAACCCACCAATAACTTTCAAGAAGAAATGGTTGTGGAACCCCCTTCAATTATTGTCCTCCAAATTGTACTAAGTTTCTTTTCAAGGTCCATCTTAGCCACTCAAACCAATCTTAGCCTTGTCCTCAAGAAATGGTATTTAAATGCTGGAGTTGGATTCCCTTCAAACTGCCATAAAACTCAACCCACCAATGACTTTCAAGAAGAAATGGTTGTGGAACCCCCTTCAATTACTGTCCCCCAAATTGTACTAAGTTTCCTTTCAAGATCCATCTTAGTCACTCAAACCAATCTTAGCCTTGTCCTCAAGAAATAGTATTTAGATGCTGGAGTTTTATTCCCTTCAAACTGCCATAAAACTCAACCCACCAATGACTTTCAAGAAGATATAGTTGTGGAACCCCCTTCAACTATTGTCCTTCGAATTGTACAAAGCTTCTTTTCAAGATCCATCTTAGCCACTCAAACCATCTTAGCCTTATCCTCAAGAAATGGTATTTACATGCTGGAGTTTGATTTCCTTCAAACTGCCATAAAACTCAACCCACCAATAACTTTCAAGAAGAAATGGTTCTGGAACCCCCTTCAATTATTGTCCTCCAAATTGTAATAAGTTTCTTTTCAAGGTCCATCTTAGCCACTCAAACCAATCTTAGCCTTGTCCTCAAGAAATGGTATTTAAATGCTGGAGTTGGATTCCCTTCAAACTGCCATAAAACTCAACCCACCAATGACTTTCAAGAAGAAATGGTTGTGGAACCCCCTTCAATTACTGTCCTCCAAATTGTACTAAGTTTCTTTTCAAGATCCTTCTTAGCCACTCAAACCAATCTTAGCCTTGTCCTCAAGAAATAGTATTTAGATGCTGGAGTTTTAATTCCTTCAAACTGCCATAAAACTCAACCCACCATTGACTTTCAAGAAGAAATGGTTGTGAAACCCCCTTCAATTAGTGTCCTCCAAATTGTTCAAAGTTTCTTTTCAAGATCCATCTTAGCCACTCAAACCAATCTTAGCCTTGTCCTCAAGAAATAGTATTTAGATGCTGGAGTTTTATTCCTTTCAAACTGCCATAAAACTCATCCCACCAATGACTTTCAAGAAGAAATGGTTGTGGAACCCCCTTCAATAATTGTTCTCCAAATTGTATTAAGTTTCTTTTCAAGATTCATCTTAGCCACTCAAACCAATATTAGCCTTATCCTAGAGAAATGGTTTTTACATGCTGGAGTTTGATTCACTTCAATCTGCCATAAAACTCAACCCACCGATGACTTTCAAAAAGAAATGGTTGTGGAACCTCCTCAATTATTGTCCTTCAAATTGTACAAAGCTTCTTTTCAAAATCCATCTTAGCCACTCAAACCATCTTAGCCTTATCCACAAGAAATGGTATTTACATGCTGGAGTTGGATTCCCTTCAAACTGCCATAAAACTCAACCCACCAATAACTTTCAAGAAGAAATAGTTGGGGAACCCCCTCAATTATTGTCCTCCAAATTGTACTAAGTTTCTTTTCAAGGTCCATTTTAGCCACTCAAACCAATCTTAGCCTTGTCCTCAAGAAATAGTATTTAGATGCTGGAGTTTTAATTCCTTCAAATTGCCATAAAACTCAACCCACCATTGACTTTCAAGAAGAAATGGTTGTGGAACCCCCTTCAATTATTGTCCTCCAAATTGTACTAAGTTTCTTTTCAATATCCATCTTAGCCACCTAAACCAATCTTAGCCTTATCCTCAAGAAATGGTATTTACATGCCGGAGTTTGATTCACTTCAAATTGCCATAAAACTCAACACACCAATGACTTTCAAAAAGAAATGGTTGTGGAACCTCCTCAATTATTGTCCTTCAAATTGTAAAACGCTTCTTTCCAAGATCCATCTTAGCCACTCAAACCATCTTAGCCTTATCCTCAAGAAATGGTATTTACATGCTGGAGTTTGATTCACTTCAAACTGCCATAAAACTCAACCCACCATTGACTTTCAAGAAGAAATTGTTGTGGGACCCCCTTCAATTAGTGTCCTTGAAAGTTTACTAAATTTTTTTTCAAGATCCATCTAAGCCACTCAAACCAATCTTAGGCTTACCCTCAAGAAATGGCATTTACATGCTGGAATTGTATTCCCTTAAAACTGCCATAAAACTCAACCCACCAATGACTTTCAAGGAGAAATGGTTGTGGAACCCCCTTCAATTACTGTCCTCCAAATTGTACTAAGTTTCTTTCCAAGGTCCATCTTAGCCACTCAAACCAATCTTAGCCTTGTCCTCAAGAAATAGTATTTAGATGCTGGAGTTTTATTCCCTTCAAACTGCCATAAAACTCAACCCACCAAGGACTTTCAAGAAGAAATGGTTGTGGAACCCCCTTCAATTACTGTCCTCCAAATTGTACTAAGTTTCTTTTCAAGGTCCATCTTAGCCACTCAAACCAATCTTAGCCTTGTCCTCAAGAAATAGTATTTAGATGCTGGAGTTTTAATTCCTTCAAATTGCCATAAAACTCAACCCACCATTGACTTTCAAGAAGAAATGGTTGTGGAACCCCCTTCAATTATTGTCCTCCAAATTGTACTAAGTTTCTTTTCAATATCCATCTTAGCCACCTAAACCAATCTTAGCCTTATCCTCAAGAAATGGTATTTACATGCCGGAGTTTGATTCACTTCAAATTGCCATAAAACTCAACACACCAATGACTTTCAAAAAGAAATGGTTGTGGAACCTCCTCAATTATTGTCCTTCAAATTGTAAAACGCTTCTTTTCAAGATCCATCTTAGCCACTCAAACCATCTTAGCCTTATCCTCAAGAAATGGTATTTACATGCTGGAGTTTGATTCACTTCAAACTGCCATAAAACTCAACCCACCATTGACTTTCAAGAAGAAATTGTTGTGGGACCCCCTTCAATTAGTGTCCTTGAAAGTTTACTAAATTTTTTTTCAAGATCCATCTAAGCCACTCAAACCAATCTTAGGCTTACCCTCAAGAAATGGCATTTACATGCTGGAGTTGTATTCCCTTCAAACTGCCATAAAACTCAACCCACCAATGACTTTCAAGGAGAAATGGTTGTGGAACCCCCTTCAATTACTGTCCTCCAAATTGTTCTAAGTTTCTTTTCAAGATCCATCTTAGCCACTCAATCCAATCTTAGCCTTGTCCTCAAGAAATGGTATTTACATGCTGCAGTTTGATTCCCTTCAAACTGCCATAAAACTCAACCCACCATTGACTTTCAAGAAGAAGTGGATGTGGAACCCCCTTCAATAATTGTCCTCCAAATTGTACTAAGTTTCTTTTCAAGATTCATCTTAGCCACTCAAACCAATCTTAGCCTTATCCTCGAGAAATGGTTTTTACATGCTGGAGTTTGATTCACTTCAATCTGCCATAAAACTCAACCCACCAATGACTTTCAAAAAGAAATGGTTGTGGAACCTCCTCAATTACTGTCCTCCAAATTGTACTAAGTTTCTTTTCAAGATCCATCTTAGCCATTCAAACCAATCTTAGCCTTGTCCTCAAGAAATAGTATTTGGATGCTGGAGTTTTATTCCCTTCAAACCGCCATAAAACTCAACCCACCGATGACTTTCAAGAAGAAACGGTTGCGGAACCCCCTTCAATTATTGTCTTTCAAATTGTACAAAGCTTCTTTTCAAGATCCATCTTAGCCACTCAAACCATCTTAGCCTTATCCTCAAGAAATGGTATTTACATGCCTGAGTTTGATTCCCTTCAAACTGCCATAAAACTCAACCCACCAATAACTTTCAAGAAGAAATGGTTGTGGAACCCCCTTCAGTTATTGTCCTCCAAATTGTAATAAGTTTCTTTTCAAGGTCCATCTTAGCCACTCAAACCAATCTCAGCCTTGTCCTCAAGAAATGGTATTTAAATGCTGGAGTTGGATTCCCCTCAAACTGCCATAAAACTCAACCCACCAATGACTTTCAAGAAGAAATGGTTGTGGAACCCCCTTCAATTACTGTCCTCCAAATTGTACTAAGTTTCTTTTCAAGATCCATCTTAGCCACTCAAACCAATCTTAGCCTTGTCCTCAAGAAATAGTATTTGGATGCTGGAGTTTTATTCCCTTCAAACTGCCATAAAACTCAACCCACCGATGACTTTCAAGAAGAAATGGTTGTGGAACCCCCTTCAATTATTGTCCTTCAAATTGTACAAAGCTTCTTTTCAAGATCCATCTTAGCCACTCAAACCATCTTAGCCTTATCCTCAAGAAATGGTATTTACATGCTGGAGTTTGATTCGCTTCAAACTGCCATAAAACTCAACCCACCATTGACTTTCTAGAAGAAATGGTTGTGAAACCCCCGTCAATTAGTGTCCTCCAAATTGTTCTAAGTTTCTTTTCAAGATCCATCTTAGCCACTCAAACCAATCTTCGCCTTGTCCTCAAGAAATAGTATTTAGATGCAGGAGTTTTATTCCCTTCAAACTGCCAGAAAACTCATCCCACCTTTGACTTTCTAGAAGAAATGGTTGTGGAACCCCCTTCAATTATTGTCCTCCAAATTGTACTAAGTTTCTTTTCAAGATCCATCTTAGCTACCCAAACCAATCTTAGCCTTGTCCTCAAGAAATAGTATTTAGATGCAGGAGTTTTATTCCCTCCAAACTGCCAGAAAACTCAACCCACCAATGACTTTCAAGAAGAAATGGTTGTGGAACCTCCTCAATTACTGTCCTTCAAATTGTCCAAAGCTTCTTTTCAAGATCCATCTTAGCCACTCAAACCATCTTAGCCTTATCCTCAAGAAATGGTATTTACATGCTGGAGTTTGATTCGCTTCAAACTGCCATAAAACTCAACCCACCATTGACTTTCTAGAAGAAATGGTTGTGAAACCCCCGTCAATTAGTGTCCTCCAAATTGTTCTAAGTTTCTTTTCAAGATCCATCTTAGCCACTCAAACCAATCTTCGCCTTGTCCTCAAGAAATAGTATTTAGATGCAGGAGTTTTATTCCCTTCAAACTGCCAGAAAACTCATCCCACCTTTGACTTTCTAGAAGAAATGGTTGTGGAACCCCCTTCAATTATTTTCCTCCAAATTGTACTAAGTTTCTTTTCAAGATCCATCTTAACCACTCAAACCAATCTTAGCATTATCCTCGAGAAATGGTTTTGACATGCTGGAGTTTGATTCACTTCAATCTGCCATAAAACTCAACCCACCAATGACTATCAAAAAGAAATGGTTGTGGAACCTCCTCAATTACTGTCCTTCAAATTGTCCAAAGCTTCTTTTCAAGATCCATCTTTGCCACTCAAACCATCTTAGCCTTGTCCTCAAGAAATGGTATTTACATGCTGGAGTTGGATTCCCTTCAAACTGCCATAAAACTCAACCCACCAATAACTGCCAAGAAGAAATGGTTGTGGAACCTCCTTCAATTATTGTCCTCCAAATTGTACTAAGTTTCTTTTCAAGGTACATCTTAGCCACTCAAACCAATCTTCGCCTTGCCCTCAAGAAATGGTATTTAAATGCTGGAGTTGGATTCCCTTCAAACTGCCATAAAACTCAACCCACCAATGACTTTCAAGAAGAAATGGTTGTGGAACCCCCTTCAATTACTGTCCTCCAAATTGTACAAAGTTTCTTTTCAAGATCCATCTTAGCCACTCAAACCAATCTTAGCCTTGTCCTCAAGAAATAGTATTTAGATGCTGGAGTTTTAATTCCATCAAACTGCCATAAAACTCAACCCACCATTGACTTTCAAGAAGAAATGGTTGTGAAACCCCCTTCAATTAGTGTCCTCCAAATTGTTCTAAGTTTCTTTTCAAGATCCATCTTTGTCACTCAAACCAATCTTAGCCTTGTCCTCAAGAAATGGTATTTAAATGCTGGAGTTGGATTCCCTTCAAACTGCCATAAAACTCAACCCACCAATGACTTTCAAGAAGAAATGGTTGTGGAACCCCCTTCAATTATTTTCCTCCAAATTGTACTAAGTTTCTTTTCAAGATCCATCTTAACCACTCAAACCAATCTTAGCATTATCCTCGAGAAATGGTTTTGACATGCTGGAGTTTGATTCACTTCAATCTGCCATAAAACTCAACCCACCAATGACTATCAAAAAGAAATGGTTGTGGAACCTCCTCAATTACTGTCCTTCAAATTGTCCAAAGCTTCTTTTCAAGATCCATCTTTGCCACTCAAACCATCTTAGCCTTGTCCTCAAGAAATGGTATTTACATGCTGGAGTTGGATTCCCTTTAAACTGCCATAAAACTCAACCCACCAATAACTGCCAAGAAGAAATGGTTGTGGAACCTCCTTCAATTATTGTCCTCCAAATTGTACTAAGTTTCTTTTCAAGGTACATCTTAGCCACTCAAACCAATCTTCGCCTTGCCCTCAAGAAATGGTATTTAAATGCTGGAGTTGGATTCCCTTCAAACTGCCATAAAACTCAACCCACCAATGACTTTCAAGTAGAAATGGTTGTGGAACCCCCTTCAATTACTGTCCTCCAAATTGTACTAAGTTTCTTTTCAAGATCCATCTTAGCCACTCAAACCAATCTTAGCCTTGTCCTCAAGAAATAGTATTTGGATGCTGGAGTTTTATTCCCTTCAAACTGCCATAAAACTCAACCCACCGATGACTTTCAAGAAGAAATGGTTGTGGAACCCCCTTCAATTATTGTCCTTCAAATTGTACAAAGCTTCTTTTCAAGATCCATCTTAGCCACTCAAACCATCTTAGCCTTATCCTCAAGAAATGGTATTTACATGCTGGAGTTTGATTCGCTTCAAACTTCCATAAAACTCAACCCACCATTGACTTTCTAGAAGAAATGGTTGTGAAACCCCCGTCAATTAGTGTCCTCCAAATTGTTCTAAGTTTCTTTTCAAGATCCATCTTAGCCACTCAAACCAATCTTCGCCTTGTCCTCAAGAAATAGTATTTAGATGCAGGAGTTTTATTCCCTTCAAACTGCCAGAAAACTCATCCCACCTTTGACTTTCTAGAAGAAATGGTTGTGGAACCCCCTTCAATTATTGTCCTCCAAATTGTACTAAGTTTCTTTTCAAGATCCATCTTAGCTACCCAAACCAATCTTAGCCTTGTCCTCAAGAAATAGTATTTAGATGCAGGAGTTTTATTCCCTCCAAACTGCCAGAAAACTCAACCCACCAATGACTATCAAAAAGAAATGGTTGTGGAACCTCCTCAATTACTGTCCTTCAAATTGTCCAAAGCTTCTTTTCAAGATCCATCTTTGCCACTCAAACCATCTTAGCCTTGTCCTCAAGAAATGGTATTTACATGCTGGAGTTGGATTCCCTTCAAACTGCCATAAAACTCAACCCACCAATAACTGCCAAGAAGAAATGGTTGTGGAACCTCCTTCAATTATTGTCCTCCAAATTGTACTAAGTTTCTTTTCAAGGTACATCTTAGCCACTCAAACCAATCTTCGCCTTGCCCTCAAGAAATGGTATTTAAATGCTGGAGTTGGATTCCCTTCAAACTGCCATAAAACTCAACCCACCAATGACTTTCAAGTAGAAATGGTTGTGGAACCCCCTTCAATTACTGTCCTCCAAATTGTACTAAGTTTCTTTTCAAGATCCATCTTAGCCACTCAAACCAATCTTAGCCTTGTCCTCAAGAAATAGTATTTGGATGCTGGAGTTTTATTCCCTTCAAACTGCCATAAAACTCAACCCACCGATGACTTTCAAGAAGAAATGGTTGTGGAACCCCCTTCAATTATTGTCCTTCAAATTGTACAAAGCTTCTTTTCAAGATCCATCTTAGCCACTCAAACCATCTTAGCCTTATCCTCAAGAAATGGTATTTACATGCTGGAGTTTGATTCGCTTCAAACTGCCATAAAACTCAACCCACCATTGACTTTCTAGAAGAAATGGTTGTGAAACCCCCGTCAATTAGTGTCCTCCAAATTGTTCTAAGTTTCTTTTCAAGATCCATCTTAGCCACTCAAACCAATCTTCGCCTTGTCCTCAAGAAATAGTATTTAGATGCAGGAGTTTTATTCCCTTCAAACTGCCAGAAAACTCATCCCACCTTTGACTTTCTAGAAGATATGGTTGTGGAACCCCCTTCAATTATTTTCCTCCAAATTGTACTAAGTTTCTTTTCAAGATCCATCTTAACCACTCAAACCAATCTTAGCATTATCCTCGAGAAATGGTTTTGACATGCTGGAGTTTGATTCACTTCAATCTGCCATAAAACTCAACCCACCAATGACTATCAAAAAGAAATGGTTGTGGAACCTCCTCAATTACTGTCCTTCAAATTGTCCAAAGCTTCTTTTCAAGATCCATCTTTGCCACTCAAACCATCTTAGCCTTGTCCTCAAGAAATGGTATTTACATGCTGGAGTTGGATTCCCTTCAAACTGCCATAAAACTCAACCCACCAATAACTGCCAAGAAGAAATGGTTGTGGAACCTCCTTCAATTATTGTCCTCCAAATTGTACTAAGTTTCTTTTCAAGGTACATCTTAGCCACTCAAACCAATCTTCGCCTTGCCCTCAAGAAATGGTATTTAAATGCTGCAGTTGGATTCCCTTCAAACTGCCATAAAACTCAACCCACCAATGACTTTCTAGAAGAAATGGTTGTGGAACCCCCTTCAATTACTGTCCTCCAAATTGTACAAAGTTTCTTTTCAAGATCCATCTTAGCCACTCAAACCAATCTTAGCCTTGTCCTCAAGAAATAGTATTTAGATGCTGGAGTTTTAATTCCATCAAACTGCCATAAAACTCAACCCACCATTGACTTTCAAGAAGAAATGGTTGTGAAACCCCCTTCAATTAGTGTCCTCCAAATTGTTCTAAGTTTCTTTTCAAGATCCATCTTAGTCACTCAAACCAATCTTAGCCTTGTCCTCAAGAAATGGTATTTAAATGCTGGAGTTGGATTCCCTTCAAACTGCCATAAAACTCAACCCACCAATGACTTTCAAGAAGAAATGGTTGTGGAACCCCCTTCAATTACTGTCCTCCAAATTGTACAAAGTTTCTTTTCAAGATCCATCTTAGCCACTCAAACCAATCTTAGCCTTGTCCTCAAGAAATAGTATGTAGATGCTGGAGTTTTATTCCCCTCAAACTGCCATAAAACTCTACCCACCAATGACTTTCAAGAAGAAATGGTTGTGGAACCCCCTTCAATAATTGTCCTCCAAATTGTACTAAGTTTCATTTCAAGATTCATCTTAGCCACTCAAACCAATCTTAGCCTTGTCCTCAGGAAACAGTATTTAAATGATGGAGTTGGATTCCCTTCAAACTGCCATAAAACTCAACCCACCAATGACTTTGAAGAAGAAATGGTTGTGGAACCCCCTTCAATTATTGTCCTTCAAATTGTACAAAGTTTCTTTTCAAGATCCATCTTAGCCACTCAAACCATCTTAGCCTTATCCTCAAGAAATGGTATTTACATGCTGGAGTTTGATTCCCTTCAAACTGCCATAAAACTCAACCCACCAATAACTTTCAAGAAGAAATGGTTGTGGAACCCCCTTCAGTTATTGTCCTCCAAATTGTAATAAGTTTCTTTTCAAGGTCCATCTTAGCCAGTCAAACCAATCTTATCCTTGTCCTCAAGAAATGGTATTTAAATGCTGGAGTTGGATTCCCTTCAAACTGCCATAAAACTCAACCCACCAATGACTTTCAAGAAGAAATGGTTGTGGAACCCCCTTCAATTACTGTCCTCCAAATTGTACTAAGTTTCTTTTCAAGATCCATCTTAGCCACTTAAACCAATCTTAGCCTTGTCCTCAAGAAATAGTGTTTGGATGCTGGAGATTTATTCCCTTCAAACTGCCATAAAACTCAACCCACCGATGACTTTCAAGAAGAAATGGTTGTGGAACCCCCTTCAATTAGTGTCCTTCAAATTGTACAAAGCTTCTTTTCAAGATCCATCTTAGCCACGCAAACCATCTTAGCCTTATCCTCAAGAAATGGTATTTACATGCTGGAGTTTGATTCGCTTCAAACTGCCATAAAACTCAACCCACCATTGACTTTCTAGAAGAAATGGTTGTGAAACCCCCTTCAATTGGTGTCCTCCAAATTGTTCTAAGTTTCTTTTCAAGGTCCATCTTAGCCACTCAAACCAATCTTAGCCTTGTCCTCAAGAAATAGTATTTAGATGCAGGAGTTTTATTCCCTCCAAACTGCCAGAAAACTCAACCCACCAATGACTTTCAAGAAGAAATGGTTGTGGAACCTCCTCAATTACTGTACTTCAAATTGTCCAAAGCTTCTTTTCAAGATCCATCTTAGCCACTCAAACCATCTTAGCCTTATCCTCAAGAAATGGTATTTACATGCTGGAGTTTGATTCGCTTCAAACTGCCATAAAACTCAACCCACCATTGACTTTCTAGAAGAAATGGTTGTGAAACCCCCGTCAATTAGTGTCCTCCAAATTGTTCTAAGTTTCTTTTCAAGATCCATCTTAGCCACTCAAACCAATCTTCGCCTTGTTCTCAAGAAATAGTATTTAGATGCAGGAGTTTTATTCGCTTCAAACTGCCAGAAAACTCATCCCACCTTTGACTTTCTAGAAGAAATGGTTGTGGAACCCCCTTCAATTATTTTCCTCCAAATTGTACTAAGTTTCTTTTCAAGATCCATCTTAACCACTCAAACCAATCTTAGCATTATCCTCGAGAAATGGTTTTGACATGCTGGAGTTTGATTCACTTCAATCTGCCATAAAACTCAACCCACCAATGACTATCAAAAAGAAATGGTTGTGGAACCTCCTCAATTACTGTCCTTCAAATTGTCCAAAGCTTCTTTTCAAGATCCATCTTTGCCACTCAAACCATCTTAGCCTTGTCCTCAAGAAATGGTATTTACATGCTGGAGTTGGATTCCCTTCAAACTGCCATAAAACTCAACCCACCAATAACTGCCAAGAAGAAATGGTTGTGGAACCTCCTTCAATTATTGTCCTCCAAATTGTACTAAGTTTCTTTTCAAGGTCCATCTTAGCCACTCAAACCAATCTTCGCCTTGCCCTTAAGAAATGGTATTTAAATGCTGGAGTTGGATTCCCTTCAAACTGCCATAAAACTCAACCCACCAATGACTTTCAAGAAGAAATGGTTGTGGAACCCCCTTCAATTACTGTCCTCCAAATTGTACAAAGTTTCTATTCAAGATCCATCTTAGCCACTCAAACCAATCTTAGCCTTGTCCTCAAGAAATAGTATTTAGATGCTGGAGTTTTAATTCCATCAAACTGCCATAAAACTCAACCCACCATTGACTTTCAAGAAGAAATGGTTGTGAAACCCCCTTCAATTAGTGTCCTCCAAATTGTTCTAAGTTTCTTTTCAAGATCCATCTTAGTCACTCAAACCAATCTTAGCCTTGTCCTCAAGAAATGGTATTTAAATGCTGGAGTTGGATTCCCTTCAAACTGCCATAAAACTCAACCCACCAATGACTTTCAAGAATATATGGTTGTGGAACCCCCTTCAATTACTGTCCTCCAAATTGTACAAAGTTTCTTTTCAAGATCCATCTTAGCCACTCAAACCAATCTTAGCCTTGTCCTCAAGAAATAGTATGTAGATGCTGGAGTTTTATTCCCTTCAAACTGCCATAAAACTCTACCCACCAATGACTTTCAAGAAGAAATGGTTGTGGAACCCCCTTCAATAATTGTCCTCCAAATTGTACTAAGTTTCATTTCAAGATTCATCTTAGCCACTCAAACCAATCTTAGCCTTGTCCTCAGGAAACGGTATTTAAATGATGGAGTTGGATTCCCTTCAAACTGCCATAAAACTCAACCCACCAATGACTTTGAAGAAGAAATGGTTGTGGAACCCCCTTCAATTATTGTCCTTCAAATTGTACAAAGTTTCTTCTCAAGATCCATCTTAGCCACTCAAACCATCTTAGCCTTATCCTCAAGAAATGGTATTTACATGCTGGAGTTTGATTCCCTTCAAACTGCCATAAAACTCAACCCACCAATAACTTTCAAGAAGAAATGGTTGTGGAACCCCCTTCAGTTATTGTCCTCCAAATTGTAATAAGTTTCTTTTCAAGGTCCATCTTAGCCAGTCAAACCAATCTTATCCTTGTCCTCAAGAAATGGTATTTAAATGCTGGAGTTGGATTCCCTTCAAACTGCCATAAAACTCAACCCACCAATGACTTTCAAGAAGAAATGGTTGTGGAACCCCCTTCAATTACTGTCCTCCAAATTGTACTAAGTTTCTTTTCAAGATCCATCTTAGCCACTTAAACCAATCTTAGCCTTGTCCTCAAGAAATAGTGTTTGGATGCTGGAGATTTATTCCCTTCAAACTGCCATAAAACTCAACCCACCGATGACTTTCAAGAAGAAATGGTTGTGGAACCCCCTTCAATTACTGTCCTTCAAATTGTACAAAGCTTCTTTTCAAGATCCATCTTAGCCACGCAAACCATCTTAGCTTTATCCTTAAGAAATGGTATTTACATGCTGGAGTTTGATTCGCTTCAAACTGCCATAAAACTCAACCCACCATTGACTTTCTAGAAGAAATGGTTGTGAAACCCCCTTCAATTGGTGTCCTCCAAATTGTTCTAAGTTTCTTTTCAAGATCCATCTTAGCCACTCAAACCAATCTTAGCCATGTCCTCAAGAAATAGTATTTAGATGCAGGACTTTTATTCCCTTCAAACTGCCAGAAAACTCAACCCACCAATGACTTTCAAGAAGAAATGGTTGTGGATCCCCCTTCAATAATTGTCCTCCAAATTGTACTAAGTTTCTTTTCAAGATTCATCTTAGCCACTCAAACCAATCTTAGCCTTATCCTCGAGAAATGGTTTTTACATGCTGGAGTTTGATTCACTTCAATCTGCCATAAAACTCAACCCACCGATGACTTTCAAGAAGAAATGGTTGTGGAACCCCCTTCAATTAGTGTCCTTCAAATTGTACAAAGCTTCTTTTCAAGATCCATCTTAGCCACTCAAACCATCTTAGCCTTATCCTCAAGAAATGGTATTTACATGCTGGAGTTTGATTCGCTTCAAACTGCCATAAAACACAACCCACCATTGACTTTCAAGAAGAAATGGTTGTGAAACCCCCTTCAATTAGTGTCCTCCAAATTGTTCTAAGTTTCTTTTCAAGATCCATCTTAGCTACCCAAACCAATCTTAGCCTTGTCCTCAAGAAATAGTATTTAGATGCAGGAGTTTTATTCCCTCCAAACTGCCAGAAAACTCAACCCACCTATGACTTTCAAGAAGAAATGGTTGTGGAACCCCCTTCAATTATTGTCCTCCAAATTGTACTAAGTTTCTTTTCAAGATCCATCTTAACCACTCAAACCAATCTTAGCATTATCCTCGAGAAATGGTTTTGACATGCTGGAGTTTGATTCACTTTAATCTGCCATAAAACTCAACCCACCAATGACTATCAAAAAGAAATGGTTGTGGAACCTCCTCAATTACTGTCCTTCAAATTGTACAAAGCTTCTTTTCAAGATCCATCTTTGCCACTCAAACCATCTTAGCCTTGTCCTCAAGAAATGGTATTTACATGCTGGAGTTGGATTCCCTTCAAACTGCCATAAAACTCAACCCACCAATAACTTCCAAGAAGAAATGGTTGTGGAACCTCCTTCAATTATTGTCCTCCAAATTGTACTAAGTTTCTTTTCAAGGTCCATCTTAGCCACTCAAACCAATCTTCGCCTTGTCCTCAAGAAATGGTATTTAAATGCTGGAGTTGGATTCCCTTCAAACTGCCATAAAACTAAACCCACCAATGACTTTCAAGAAGAAATGGTTGTGGAACCCCCTTCAATTACTGTCCTCCAAATTGTACAAAGTTTCTTTTCAAGATCCATCTTAGCCACTCAAACCAATCTTAGCCTTGTCCTCAAGAAATAGTATTTAGATGCTGGAGTTTTAATTCCTTCAAACTGCCATAAAACTCAACCCACCATTGACTTTCAAGAAGAAATGGTTGTGAAACCCCCTTCAATTAGTGTCCTCCAAATTGTACTAAGTTTCTTTTCAAGGCCCATCTTAGCCACTCAAACGAATCTTAGCCTTGTCCTCAAGAAATAGTATTTAGATGCTGGAGTTTTAATTCCATTAAACTGCCATAAAACTCAACCCACCATTGACTTTCAAGAAGAAATGGTTGTGAAACCCCCTTCAATTAGTGTCCTCCAAATTGTTCTAAGTTTCTTTTCAAGATCCATCTTAGTCACTCAAACCAATCTTAGCCTTGTCCTCAAGAAATGGTATTTAAATGCTGGAGTTGGATTCCCTTCAAACTGCCATAAAACTCAACCCACCAATGACTTTCAAGAAGAAATGGTTGTGGAACCCCCTTCAATTACTGTCCTCCAGATTGTACAAAGTTTCTTTTCAAGATCCATCTTAGCCACTCAAACCAATCTTAGCCTTGTCCTCAAGAAATAGTATTTAGATGCTGGAGTTTTATTCCCTTCTAACTGCCATAAAACTCAACCCACCAATGACTTTCAAGAAGAAATGGTTGTGGATCCCCCTTCAATTATTGTCCTTCAAATTGTACAAAGCTTCCTTTCAAGATCCATCTTAGCCACTCAAACCATCTTAGCCTTATCCTCAAGAAATGGTATTTACATGCTAGAGTTTGATTCGCTTCAAACTACCATAAAACTCAACCCACCATTGACTTCCAAGAAGAAATGGTTGTGAAACCCCCTTCAATTAGTGTCCTCCAAATTGTTCTAAGTTTCTTTTCAAGATCCATCTTTGCCACTCAAACCAATCTTAGCCTTGTCCTCAAGAAATAGTATTTAGATGCTGGAGTTTTAATTCCTTCAAACTGCCATAAAACTCAACCCACCATTGACTTTCAAGAAGAAATGGTTGTGAAACCCCCTTCAATTAGTGTCCTCCAAATTGTACTAAGTTTCTTTTCAAGGCCCATCTTAGCCACTCAAACGAATCTTAGCCTTGTCCTCAAGAAATAGTATTTAGATGCTGGAGTTTTAATTCCATCAAACTGCCATAAAACTCAACCCACCATTGACTTTCAAGAAGAAATGGTTGTGAAACCCCCTTCAATTAGTGTCCTCCAAATTGTTCTAAGTTTCTTTTCAAGATCCATCTTAGTCACTCAAACCAATCTTAGCCTTGTCCTCAAGAAATGGTATTTAAATGCTGGAGTTGGATTCCCTTCAAACTGCCATAAAACTCAACCCACCAATGACTTTCAAGAAGAAATGGTTGTGGAACCCCCTTCAATTACTGTCCTCCAAATTGTACAAAGTTTCTTTTCAAGATCCATCTTAGCCACTCAAACCAATCTTAGCCTTGTCCTCAAGAAATAGTATGTAGATGCTGGAGTTTTACTCCCTTCAAACTGCCGTAAAACTCTACCCACCAATGACTTTCAAGAAGAAATGGTTGTGGAACCCCCTTCAATAATTGTCCTCCAAATTGTAATACGTTTCATTTCAAGATTCATCTTAGCCACTCAAACCAATCTTAGCCTTGTCCTCAAGAAACGGTATTTAAATGCTGGAGTTGGATTCCCTTCAAACTGCCATAAAACTCAACCCACCAATGACTTTGAAGAAGAAATGGTTGTGGAACCCCCTTCAGTTATTGTCCTCCAAATTGTAATAAGTTTCTTTTCAAGGTCCATCTTAGCCACTCAAACCAATCTTAGCCTTGTCCTCAAGAAATGGTATTTAAATGCTGGAGTTGGATTCCCTTCAAACTGCCATAAAACTCAACCCACCAATGACTTTCAAGAAGAAATGGTTGTGGAACCCCCTTCAATTACTGTCCTCCAAATTGTACTAAGTTTCTTTTCAAGATCCATCTTAGCCACTTAAACCAATCTTAGCCTTGTCCTCAAGAAATAGTATTTAGATGCAGGAGTTTTATTCCCTCCAAACTGCCATAAAACTAAACCCACCAATGACTTTCAAGAAGAAATGGTTGTGGAACCCCCTTCAATTACTGTCCTCCAAATTGTACAAAGTTTCTTTTCAAGATCCATCTTGGCCACTCAAACCAATCTTAGACTTGTCCTCAAGAAATAGTATTTAGATACTGGAGTTTTATTCCTTTCAAACTGCCATAAAACTCAACCCACCAATGACTTTCAAGAAGAAATGGTTGTGGAACCCCCTTCAATAATTGTCCTCCAAATTGTACTAAGTTTCTTTTCAAGATCCATCTTAACCACTCAAACCAATCTTAGCATTATCCTCGAGAAATGGTTTTGACATGCTGGAGTTTGATTCACTTTAATCTGCCATAAAACTCAACCCACCAATGACTATCAAAAAGAAATGGTTGTGGAACCTCCTCAATTACTGTCCTTCAAATTGTACAAAGCTTCTTTTCAAGATCCATCTTTGCCACTCAAACCATCTTAGCCTTGTCCTCAAGAAATGGTATTTACATGCTGGAGTTGGATTCCCTTCAAACTGCCATAAAACTCAACCCACCAATAACTTCCAAGAAGAAATGGTTGTGGAACCTCCTTCAATTATTGTCCTCCAAATTGTAATAAGTTTCTTTTCAAGGTCCATCTTAGCCACTCAAACCAATCTTCGCCTTGTCCTCAAGAAATGGTCTTTAAATGCTGGAGTTGGATTCCCTTCAAACTGCCATAAAACTAAACCCACCAATGACTTTCAAGAAGAAATGGTTGTGGAACCCCCTTCAATTACTGTCCTCCAAATTGTACAAAGTTTCTTTTCAAGATCCATCTTAGCCACTCAAACCAATCTTAGCCTTGTCCTCAAGAAATAGTATTTAGATGCTGGAGTTTTAATTCCATCAAACTGCCATAAAACTCAACCCACCATTGACTTTCAAGAAGAAATGGTTGTGAAACCCCCTTCAATTAGTGTCTTCCAAATTGTTCTAAGTTTCTTTTCAAGATCCATCTTAGTCACTCAAACCAATCTTAGCCTTGTCCTCAAGAAATGGTATTTAAATGCTGGAGTGTGATTCCCTTCAAACTGCCATAAAACTCAACCCACCAATGACTTTCAAGAAGAAATGGTTGTGGAACCCCCTTCAATTACTGTCCTCCAAATTGTACAAAGTTTCTTTTCAAGATCCATCTTAGCCACTCAAACCAATCTTAGCCTTGTCCTCGAGAAATAGTATGTAGATGCTGGAGTTTTATTCCCTTCAAACTGCCGTAAAACTCTACCCACCAATGACTTTCAAGAAGAAATGGTTGTGGAACCCCCTTCAATAATTGTCCTCCAAATTGTAATACGTTTCATTTCAAGATTCATCATAGCCACTCAAACCAATCTTAGCCTTGTCCTCAAGAAACGGTATTTAAATGCTGGAGTTGGATTCCCTTCAAACTGCCATAAAACTCAACCCACCAATGACTTTGAAGAAGAAATGGTTGTGGAACCCCCTTCAGTTATTGTCCTCCAAATTGTAATAAGTTTCTTTTCAAGGTCCATCTTAGCCACTCAAACCAATCTTAGCCTTGTCCTCAAGAAATGGTATTTAAATGCTGGAGTTGGATTCCCTTCAAACTGCCATAAAACTCAACCCACCAATGACTTTCAAGAAGAAATGGTTGTGGAACCCCCTTCAATTACTGTCCTCCAAATTGTACTAAGTTTCTTTTCAAGATCCATCTTAGCCACTCAAACCATCTTAGCCTTATCCTCAGGAAATGGTATTTACATGCTGGAGTTTGATTCCCTTCAAACTGCCATAAAACTCAACCCACCAATAACTTTCAAGAAGAAATGGTTGTGGAACCCCCTTCAGTTATTGTCCTCCAAATTGTAATAAGTTTCTTTTCAAGGTCCATCTTAGCCACTCAAACCAATCTTAGCCTTGTCCTCAAGAAATGGTATTTAAATGCTGGAGTTGGATTCCCTTCAAACTGCCATAAAACTCAACCCACCAATGACTTTCAAGAAGAAATGGTTGTGGAACCCCCTTCAATTACTGTCCTCCAAATTGTACTAAGTTTCTTTTCAAGATCCATCTTAGCCACTTAAACCAATCTTAGCCTTGTCCTCACGAAATAGTGTTTGGATGCTGGAGATTTATTCCCTTCAAACTGCCATAAAACTCAACCCACCGATGACTTTCAAGAAGAAATGGTTGTGGAACCCCCTTCAATTAGTGTCCTTCAAATTGTACAAAGCTTCTTTTCAAGATCCATCTTAGCCACTCAAACCATCTTAGCCTTATCCTCAAGAAATGGTATTTACATGCTGGAGTTTGATTCGCTTCAAACTGCCATAAAACTCAACCCACCATTGACTTTCTAGAAGAAATGGTTGTGAAACCCCCTTCAATTGGTGTCCTCCAAATTGTTCTAAGTTTCTTTTCAAGATCCATCTTAGCCACTCAAACCAATCTTAGCCTTGTCCTCAAGAAATAGTATTTAGATGCAGGAGTTTTATTCCCTTCAAACTGCCAGAAAACTCAACCCACCAATGACTTTCAGGAAGAAATGGTTGTGGATCCCCCTTCAATAATTGTCCTCCAAATTGAACTAAGTTTCTTTTCAAGATTCATCTTAGCCACTCAAACCAATCTTAGCCTTATCCTCGAGAAATGGTTTTTACATGCTGGAGTTTGATTCACTTCAATCTGCCATAAAACTCAACCCACCGATGACTTTCAAGAAGAAATGGTTGTGGAACCCCCTTCAATTAGTGTCCTTCAAATTGTACAAAGCTTCTTTTCAAGATCCATCTTAGCCACTCAAACCATCTTAGCCTTATCCTCAAGAAATGGTATTTACATGCTGGAGTTTGATTCGCTTCAAACTGCCATAAAACACAACCCACCATTGACTTTCAAGAAGAAATGGTTGTGAAACCCCCTTCAATTAGTGTCCTCCAAATTGTTCTAAGTTTCTTTTCAAGATCCATCTTAGCTACCCAAACCAATCTTAGCCTTGTCCTCAAGAAATAGTATTTAGATGCAGGAGTTTTATTCCCTCCAAACTGCCAGAAAACTCAACCCACCAATGACTTTCAAGAAGAAATGGTTGTGGAACCCCCTTCAATTATTGTCCTCCAAATTGTACTAAGTTTCTTTTCAAGATCCATCTTAACCACTCAAACCAATCTTAGCATTATCCTCGAGAAATGGTTTTGACATGCTGGAGTTTGATTCAGTTTAATCTGCCATAAAACTCAACCCACCAATGACTATCAAGAAGAAATGGTTGTGGAACCCCCTTCAATTATTGTCCTCCAAATTGTTCTAAGTTTCTTTTCAAGGTCCACCTTAGCCACTCAAACCAATCTTAGCCTTTTCCTCAAGAAACGGTATTTAAATGCTGGAGTTGGATTCCCTTCAAACTGCCATAAAACTCAACCCACCAGTGACTTTCAAGAAGAAATGGTTGTGGAACCCCCTTCAATTACTGTCCTCCAAATTGTACTAAGTTTCTATTCAAGATCCATCTTAGTCACTCAAACCAATCTTAGCCTTGTCCTCAAGAAATAGTATTTAGACGCTGGAGTTTTATTCCCTTCTAACTGCCATAAAACTCAACCCACCAATGACTTTCAAGAAGAAATGGTTGTGGATCCCCCTTCAATTATTGTCCTTCAAATTGTACAAAGCTTCCTTTCAAGATCCATCTTAGCCACTCAAACCATCTTAGCCTTATCCTCAAGAAATGGTATTTACATGCTAGAGTTTGATTCGCTTCAAACTACCATAAAACTCAACCCACCATTGACTTCCAAGAAGAAATGGTTGTGAAACCCCCTTCAATTAGTGTCCTCCAAATTGTTCTAAGTTTCTTTTCAAGATCCATCTTTGCCACTCAAACCAATCTTAGCCTTGTCCTCAAGAAATAGTATTTAGATGCTGGAGTTTTAATTCCTTCAAACTGCCATAAAACTCAACCCACCATTGACTTTCAAGAAGAAATGGTTGTGAAACCCCCTTCAATTAGTGTCCTCCAAATTGTACTAAGTTTCTTTTCAAGGCCCATCTTAGCCACTCAAACGAATCTTAGCCTTGTCCTCAAGAAATAGTATTTAGATGCTGGAGTTTTAATTCCATCAAACTGCCATAAAACTCAACCCACCATTGACTTTCAAGAAGAAATGGTTGTGAAACCCCCTTCAATTAGTGTCCTCCAAATTGTTCTAAGTTTCTTTTCAAGATCCATCTTAGTCACTCAAACCAATCTTAGCCTTGTCCTCAAGAAATGGTATTTAAATGCTGGAGTTGGATTCCCTTCAAACTGCCATAAAACTCAACCCACCAATGACTTTCAAGAAGAAATGGTTGTGGAACCCCCTTCAATTACTGTCCTCCAAATTGTACAAAGTTTCTTTTCAAGATCCATCTTAGCCACTCAAACCAATCTTAGCCTTGTCCTCAAGAAATAGTATGTAGATGCTGGAGTTTTACTCCCTTCAAACTGCCGTAAAACTCTACCCACCAATGACTTTCAAGAAGAAATGGTTGTGGAACCCCCTTCAATAATTGTCCTCCAAATTGTAATACGTTTCATTTCAAGATTCATCTTAGCCACTCAAACCAATCTTAGCCTTGTCCTCAAGAAACGGTATTTAAATGCTGGAGTTGGATTCCCTTCAAACTGCCATAAAACTCAACCCACCAATGACTTTGAAGAAGAAATGGTTGTGGAACCCCCTTCAGTTATTGTCCTCCAAATTGTAATAAGTTTCTTTTCAAGGTCCATCTTAGCCACTCAAACCAATCTTAGCCTTGTCCTCAAGAAATGGTATTTAAATGCTGGAGTTGGATTCCCTTCAAACTGCCATAAAACTCAACCCACCAATGACTTTCAAGAAGAAATGGTTGTGGAACCCCCTTCAATTACTGTCCTCCAAATTGTACTAAGTTTCTTTTCAAGATCCATCTTAGCCACTTAAACCAATCTTAGCCTTGTCCTCAAGAAATAGTATTTAGATGCAGGAGTTTTATTCCCTCCAAACTGCCATAAAACTAAACCCACCAATGACTTTCAAGAAGAAATGGTTGTGGAACCCCCTTCAATTACTGTCCTCCAAATTGTACAAAGTTTCTTTTCAAGATCCATCTTGGCCACTCAAACCAATCTTAGACTTGTCCTCAAGAAATAGTATTTAGATACTGGAGTTTTATTCCTTTCAAACTACCATAAAACTCAACCCACCAATGACTTTCAAGAAGAAATGGTTGTGGAACCCCCTTCAATAATTGTCCTCCAAATTGTACTAAGTTTCTTTTCAAGATCCATCTTAACCACTCAAACCAATCTTAGCATTATCCTCGAGAAATGGTTTTGACATGCTGGAGTTTGATTCACTTTAATCTGCCATAAAACTCAACCCACCAATGACTATCAAAAAGAAATGGTTGTGGAACCTCCTCAATTACTGTCCTTCAAATTGTACAAAGCTTCTTTTCAAGATCCATCTTTGCCACTCAAACCATCTTAGCCTTGTCCTCAAGAAATGGTATTTACATGCTGGAGTTGGATTCCCTTCAAACTGCCATAAAACTCAACCCACCAATAACTTCCAAGAAGAAATGGTTGTGGAACCTCCTTCAATTATTGTCCTCCAAATTGTAATAAGTTTCTTTTCAAGGTCCATCTTAGCCACTCAAACCAATCTTCGCCTTGTCCTCAAGAAATGGTCTTTAAATGCTGGAGTTGGATTCCCTTCAAACTGCCATAAAACTAAACCCACCAATGACTTTCAAGAAGAAATGGTTGTGGAACCCCCTTCAATTACTGTCCTCCAAATTGTACAAAGTTTCTTTTCAAGATCCATCTTAGCCACTCAAACCAATCTTAGCCTTGTCCTCAAGAAATAGTATTTAGATGCTGGAGTTTTAATTCCATCAAACTGCCATAAAACTCAACCCACCATTGACTTTCAAGAAGAAATGGTTGTGAAACCCCCTTCAATTAGTGTCTTCCAAATTGTTCTAAGTTTCTTTTCAAGATCCATCTTAGTCACTCAAACCAATCTTAGCCTTGTCCTCAAGAAATGGTATTTAAATGCTGGAGTGTGATTCCCTTCAAACTGCCATAAAACTCAACCCACCAATGACTTTCAAGAAGAAATGGTTGTGGAACCCCCTTCAATTACTGTCCTCCAAATTGTACAAAGTTTCTTTTCAAGATCCATCTTAGCCACTCAAACCAATCTTAGCCTTGTCCTCGAGAAATAGTATGTAGATGCTGGAGTTTTATTCCCTTCAAACTGCCGTAAAACTCTACCCACCAATGACTTTCAAGAAGAAATGGTTGTGGAACCCCCTTCAATAATTGTCCTCCAAATTGTAATACGTTTCATTTCAAGATTCATCATAGCCACTCAAACCAATCTTAGCCTTGTCCTCAAGAAACGGTATTTAAATGCTGGAGTTGGATTCCCTTCAAACTGCCATAAAACTCAACCCACCAATGACTTTGAAGAAGAAATGGTTGTGGAACCCCCTTCAGTTATTGTCCTCCAAATTGTAATAAGTTTCTTTTCAAGGTCCATCTTAGCCACTCAAACCAATCTTAGCCTTGTCCTCAAGAAATGGTATTTAAATGCTGGAGTTGGATTCCCTTCAAACTGCCATAAAACTCAACCCACCAATGACTTTCAAGAAGAAATGGTTGTGGAACCCCCTTCAATTACTGTCCTCCAAATTGTACTAAGTTTCTTTTCAAGATCCATCTTAGCCACTTAAACCAATCTTAGCCTTGTCCTCAAGAAATAGTGTTTGGATGCTGGAGATTTATTCCCTTCAAACTGCCAGAAAACTCAACCCACCGATGACTTTCTAGAAGAAATGTTTGTGGAACCCCCTTCAATTATTGTCCTTCAAATTGTACAAAGTTTCTTTTCAAGATCCATCTTAGCCACTCAAACCATCTTAGCCTTATCCTCAGGAAATGGTATTTACATGCTGGAGTTTGATTCCCTTCAAACTGCCATAAAACTCAACCCACCAATAACTTTCAAGAAGAAATGGTTGTGGAACCCCCTTCAGTTATTGTCCTCCAAATTGTAATAAGTTTCTTTTCAAGGTCCATCTTAGCCACTCAAACCAATCTTAGCCTTGTCCTCAAGAAATGGTATTTAAATGCTGGAGTTGGATTCCCTTCAAACTGCCATAAAACTCAACCCACCAATGACTTTCAAGAAGAAATGGTTGTGGAACCCCCTTCAATTACTGTCCTCCAAATTGTACTAAGTTTCTTTTCAAGATCCATCTTAGCCACTTAAACCAATCTTAGCCTTGTCCTCACGAAATAGTGTTTGGATGCTGGAGATTTATTCCCTTCAAACTGCCATAAAACTCAACCCACCGATGACTTTCAAGAAGAAATGGTTGTGGAACCCCCTTCAATTAGTGTCCTTCAAATTGTACAAAGCTTCTTTTCAAGATCCATCTTAGCCACTCAAACCATCTTAGCCTTATCCTCAAGAAATGGTATTTACATGCTGGAGTTTGATTCGCTTCAAACTGCCATAAAACTCAACCCACCATTGACTTTCTAGAAGAAATGGTTGTGAAACCCCCTTCAATTGGTGTCCTCCAAATTGTTCTAAGTTTCTTTTCAAGATCCATCTTAGCCACTCAAACCAATCTTAGCCTTGTCCTCAAGAAATAGTATTTAGATGCAGGAGTTTTATTCCCTTCAAACTGCCAGAAAACTCAACCCACCAATGACTTTCAAGAAGAAATGGTTGTGGATCCCCCTTCAATAATTGTCCTCCAAATTGAACTAAGTTTCTTTTCAAGATTCATCTTAGCCACTCAAACCAATCTTAGCCTTATCCTCGAGAAATGGTTTTTACATGCTGGAGTTTGATTCACTTCAATCTGCCATAAAACTCAACCCACCGATGACTTTCAAGAAGAAATGGTTGTGGAACCCCCTTCAATTAGTGTCCTTCAAATTGTACAAAGCTTCTTTTCAAGATCCATCTTAGCCACTCAAACCATCTTAGCCTTATCCTCAAGAAATGGTATTTACATGCTGGAGTTTGATTCGCTTCAAACTGCCATAAAACACAACCCACCATTGACTTTCAAGAAGAAATGGTTGTGAAACCCCCTTCAATTAGTGTCCTCCAAATTGTTCTAAGTTTCTTTTCAAGATCCATCTTAGCTACCCAAACCAATCTTAGCCTTGTCCTCAAGAAATAGTATTTAGATGCAGGAGTTTTATTCCCTCCAAACTGCCAGAAAACTCAACCCACCAATGACTTTCAAGAAGAAATGGTTGTGGAACCCCCTTCAATTATTGTCCTCCAAATTGTACTAAGTTTCTTTTCAAGATCCATCTTAACCACTCAAACCAATCTTAGCATTATCCTCGAGAAATGGTTTTGACATGCTGGAGTTTGATTCAGTTTAATCTGCCATAAAACTCAACCCACCAATGACTATCAAGAAGAAATGGTTGTGGAACCCCCTTCAATTATTGTCCTCCAAATTGTTCTAAGTTTCTTTTCAAGGTCCACCTTAGCCACTCAAACCAATTTTAGCCTTTTCCTCAAGAAACGGTATTTAAATGCTGGAGTTGGATTCCCTTCAAACTGCCATAAAACTCAACCCACCAGTGACTTTCAAGAAGAAATCGTTGTGGAACCCCCTTCAATTACTGTCCTCCAAATTGTACTAAGTTTCTATTCAAGATCCATCTTAGTCACTCAAACCAATCTTAGCCTTGTCCTCAAGAAATAGTATTTAGATGCTGGAGTTTTATTCCCTTCTAACTGCCATAAAACTCAACCCACCAATGACTTTCAAGAAGAAATGGTTGTGGATCCCCCTTCAATTATTGTCCTTCAAATTGTACAAAGCTTCCTTTCAAGATCCATCTTAGCCACTCAAACCATCTTAGCCTTATCCTCAAGAAATGGTATTTACATGCTAGAGTTTGATTCGCTTCAAACTACCATAAAACTCAACCCACCATTGACTTCCAAGAAGAAATGGTTGTGAAACCCCCTTCAATTAGTGTCCTCCAAATTGTTCTAAGTTTCTTTTCAAGATCCATCTTTGCCACTCAAACCAATCTTAGCCTTGTCCTCAAGAAGTAGTATTTAGATGCAGGAGTTTTATTCCCTTCAAACTGCCAGAAAACTCAACCCACCAATGACTTTCAAGAAGAAATGGTTGTGGAACCCCCTTCAATTATTGTCCTCCAAATTGTACTAAGTTTCTTTTCAAGATCCATCTTAGCCACTCAAACCAATCTTAGCCTTATCCTCGAGAAATGGTTTTTACATGCTGGAGTTTGATTCACTTCAATCTGCCATAAAACTCAACCCACCAATGACTATCAAGAAGAAATGGTTGTGGAACCTCCTTCAATTATTGTCCTCCAAATTGTACTAAGTTTCTTTTCAAGGTCCATCTTAGCCACTCAAACCAATCTTAGCCTTGTCCTCAAGAAATGGTATTTAAATGCTAGAGTTGGATTCCCTTCAAACTGCCAAAAAACTCAACCCACCAATGACTTTCAAGAAGAAATGGTTGTGGAACCCCCTTCAATAATTGTCCTCCAAATTGTACTAAGTTTCTTTTCAAGATTCATCTTAGCCACTCAAACCAATCTTAGCCTTATCCTCGAGAAATGGCATTTACATGCTGGAGTTGGATTCCCTTCAAACTGCCATACAACTCAACCCACCAATGACTTTCAAGGAGAAATGGTTGTGGAACCCCCTTCAATTACAGTCCTCCAAATTGTACTAAGTTTCTTCTCAAGATCCATCTTAGCCACTCAAACCAATCTTAGCCTTGTCCTCAAGAAATGGTATTTGCATGCTGGAGTTTGATTCCCTTCAAACTGCCATAAAACTTAACCCACCGATGACTTTCAAGAAAAAATGGTTGTGGAAACCCCTTCAATTATTGTCCTTCAAATTTTACTAAGTTTCTTTTTAAGATCCATCTTAGCCACTCAAACCAATCTTAGCCTTGTCCTCCAGAAATGGTATTTAAATGTTGGAGTTGGATTCCCTTCAAACTGCCACAAAACTCAACCCACCAATGACTTTCAAAAAGAAATGGTTGTGGAACCCCCTTCAATTACTGTCCTCCAAATTGTACTAAGTTTCTTTTCAAGATTCATCTTAGCCACTCAAACCAATCTTAGCCTTGTCCTCAAGAAATAGTATTTAGATGCTGGAGTTTTATTCCCTTCAAACTGCCATAAAACTCAACCCACCAATGACTTTCAAGAAGAAATGGTTGTGAAACCCCCTTCAATTATTGTCCTCCAAATTGTACTAAATTTCTTTTCCAGATCCATCTTAGCCACTCAAACCAATCTTAGCCTTATCCTCGAGAAATGGTTTTTACATGCTGGAGTTTGATTCACTTCAATCTGCCATAAAACTCAACCCACCAATGACTTTCAAAAAGAAATGGTTGTGGAACCTCATCAATTATTGTCCTTCAAATTGGACAAAGCTTCTTTTCAAGATCCATCTTAGCCACTCAAACCATCTTAGCCTTATCCTCAAGAAATGGTATTTACATGCTGGAGTTTGATTCGCTTCAAACTGCCTTAAAACTCTACCCACCATTGACTTTCAAGAAGAAATGGTTGTGGAACCCCCTTCAATTATTGTCCTCCAAATTGTACTAAATTTCTTTTCAAGATCCATCTAAGCCACTCAAACCAATCTTAGCCTTGTCCTCAAGAAATGGTATTTAAATGCTGGAGTTGGATTCCCTTCAAACTGCCATAAAACTCAACCCACCAATGACTTTCAAGAAGAAATGGTTGTGGAACCCCCTTCAATTACTGTCCTCCAAATTGTACAAAGTTTCTTTTCAAGATCCATCTTAGCCACTCAAACCAATCTTAGCCTTGTCCTCGAGAAATAGTATGTAGATGCTGGAGTTTTATTCCCTTCAAACTGCCGTAAAACTCTACCCACCAATGACTTTCAAGAAGAAATGGTTGTGGAACCCCCTTCAATAATTGTCCTCCAAATTGTAATACGTTTCATTTCAAGATTCATCATAGCCACTCAAACCAATCTTAGCCTTGTCCTCAAGAAACGGTATTTAAATGCTGGAGTTGGATTCCCTTCAAACTGCCATAAAACTCAACCCACCAATGACTTTGAAGAAGAAATGGTTGTGGAACCCCCTTCAGTTATTGTCCTCCAAATTGTAATAAGTTTCTTTTCAAGGTCCATCTTAGCCACTCAAACCAATCTTAGCCTTGTCCTCAAGAAATGGTATTTAAATGCTGGAGTTGGATTCCCTTCAAACTGCCATAAAACTCAACCCACCAATGACTTTCAAGAAGAAATGGTTGTGGAACCCCCTTCAATTACTGTCCTCCAAATTGTACTAAGTTTCTTTTCAAGATCCATCTTAGCCACTTAAACCAATCTTAGCCTTGTCCTCAAGAAATAGTGTTTGGATGCTGGAGATTTATTCCCTTCAAACTGCCAGAAAACTCAACCCACCGATGACTTTCTAGAAGAAATGTTTGTGGAACCCCCTTCAATTATTGTCCTTCAAATTGTACAAAGTTTCTTTTCAAGATCCATCTTAGCCACTCAAACCATCTTAGCCTTATCCTCAGGAAATGGTATTTACATGCTGGAGTTTGATTCCCTTCAAACTGCCATAAAACTCAACCCACCAATAACTTTCAAGAAGAAATGGTTGTGGAACCCCCTTCAGTTATTGTCCTCCAAATTGTAATAAGTTTCTTTTCAAGGTCCATCTTAGCCACTCAAACCAATCTTAGCCTTGTCCTCAAGAAATGGTATTTAAATGCTGGAGTTGGATTCCCTTCAAACTGCCATAAAACTCAACCCACCAATGACTTTCAAGAAGAAATGGTTGTGGAACCCCCTTCAATTACTGTCCTCCAAATTGTACTAAGTTTCTTTTCAAGATCCATCTTAGCCACTTAAACCAATCTTAGCCTTGTCCTCACGAAATAGTGTTTGGATGCTGGAGATTTATTCCCTTCAAACTGCCATAAAACTCAACCCACCGATGACTTTCAAGAAGAAATGGTTGTGGAACCCCCTTCAATTAGTGTCCTTCAAATTGTACAAAGCTTCTTTTCAAGATCCATCTTAGCCACTCAAACCATCTTAGCCTTATCCTCAAGAAATGGTATTTACATGCTGGAGTTTGATTCGCTTCAAACTGCCATAAAACTCAACCCACCATTGACTTTCTAGAAGAAATGGTTGTGAAACCCCCTTCAATTGGTGTCCTCCAAATTGTTCTAAGTTTCTTTTCAAGATCCATCTTAGCCACTCAAACCAATCTTAGCCTTGTCCTCAAGAAATAGTATTTAGATGCAGGAGTTTTATTCCCTTCAAACTGCCAGAAAACTCAACCCACCAATGACTTTCAAGAAGAAATGGTTGTGGATCCCCCTTCAATAATTGTCCTCCAAATTGAACTAAGTTTCTTTTCAAGATTCATCTTAGCCACTCAAACCAATCTTAGCCTTATCCTCGAGAAATGGTTTTTACATGCTGGAGTTTGATTCACTTCAATCTGCCATAAAACTCAACCCACCGATGACTTTCAAGAAGAAATGGTTGTGGAACCCCCTTCAATTAGTGTCCTTCAAATTGTACAAAGCTTCTTTTCAAGATCCATCTTAGCCACTCAAACCATCTTAGCCTTATCCTCAAGAAATGGTATTTACATGCTGGAGTTTGATTCGCTTCAAACTGCCATAAAACACAACCCACCATTGACTTTCAAGAAGAAATGGTTGTGAAACCCCCTTCAATTAGTGTCCTCCAAATTGTTCTAAGTTTCTTTTCAAGATCCATCTTAGCTACCCAAACCAATCTTAGCCTTGTCCTCAAGAAATAGTATTTAGATGCAGGAGTTTTATTCCCTCCAAACTGCCAGAAAACTCAACCCACCAATGACTTTCAAGAAGAAATGGTTGTGGAACCCCCTTCAATTATTGTCCTCCAAATTGTACTAAGTTTCTTTTCAAGATCCATCTTAACCACTCAAACCAATCTTAGCATTATCCTCGAGAAATGGTTTTGACATGCTGGAGTTTGATTCAGTTTAATCTGCCATAAAACTCAACCCACCAATGACTATCAAGAAGAAATGGTTGTGGAACCCCCTTCAATTATTGTCCTCCAAATTGTTCTAAGTTTCTTTTCAAGGTCCACCTTAGCCACTCAAACCAATCTTAGCCTTTTCCTCAAGAAACGGTATTTAAATGCTGGAGTTGGATTCCCTTCAAACTGCCATAAAACTCAACCCACCAGTGACTTTCAAGAAGAAATCGTTGTGGAACCCCCTTCAATTACTGTCCTCCAAATTGTACTAAGTTTCTATTCAAGATCCATCTTAGTCACTCAAACCAATCTTAGCCTTGTCCTCAAGAAATAGTATTTAGATGCTGGAGTTTTATTCCCTTCTAACTGCCATAAAACTCAACCCACCAATGACTTTCAAGAAGAAATGGTTGTGGATCCCCCTTCAATTATTGTCCTTCAAATTGTACAAAGCTTCCTTTCAAGATCCATCTTAGCCACTCAAACCATCTTAGCCTTATCCTCAAGAAATGGTATTTACATGCTAGAGTTTGATTCGCTTCAAACTACCATAAAACTCAACCCACCATTGACTTCCAAGAAGAAATGGTTGTGAAACCCCCTTCAATTAGTGTCCTCCAAATTGTTCTAAGTTTCTTTTCAAGATCCATCTTTGCCACTCAAACCAATCTTAGCCTTGTCCTCAAGAAGTAGTATTTAGATGCAGGAGTTTTATTCCCTTCAAACTGCCAGAAAACTCAACCCACCAATGACTTTCAAGAAGAAATGGTTGTGGAACCCCCTTCAATTATTGTCCTCCAAATTGTACTAAGTTTCTTTTCAAGATCCATCTTAGCCACTCAAACCAATCTTAGCCTTATCCTCGAGAAATGGTTTTTACATGCTGGAGTTTGATTCACTTCAATCTGCCATAAAACTCAACCCACCAATGACTATCAAGAAGAAATGGTTGTGGAACCTCCTTCAATTATTGTCCTCCAAATTGTACTAAGTTTCTTTTCAAGGTCCATCTTAGCCACTCAAACCAATCTTAGCCTTGTCCTCAAGAAATGGTATTTAAATGCTAGAGTTGGATTCCCTTCAAACTGCCAAAAAACTCAACCCACCAATGACTTTCAAGAAGAAATGGTTGTGGAACCCCCTTCAATAATTGTCCTCCAAATTGTACTAAGTTTCTTTTCAAGATTCATCTTAGCCACTCAAACCAATCTTAGCCTTATCCTCGAGAAATGGCATTTACATGCTGGAGTTGGATTCCCTTCAAACTGCCATACAACTCAACCCACCAATGACTTTCAAGGAGAAATGGTTGTGGAACCCCCTTCAATTACAGTCCTCCAAATTGTACTAAGTTTCTTCTCAAGATCCATCTTAGCCACTCAAACCAATCTTAGCCTTGTCCTCAAGAAATGGTATTTGCATGCTGGAGTTTGATTCCCTTCAAACTGCCATAAAACTTAACCCACCGATGACTTTCAAGAAAAAATGGTTGTGGAAACCCCTTCAATTATTGTCCTTCAAATTTTACTAAGTTTCTTTTTAAGATCCATCTTAGCCACTCAAACCAATCTTAGCCTTGTCCTCCAGAAATGGTATTTAAATGTTGGAGTTGGATTCCCTTCAAACTGCCACAAAACTCAACCCACCAATGACTTTCAAAAAGAAATGGTTGTGGAACCCCCTTCAATTACTGTCCTCCAAATTGTACTAAGTTTCTTTTCAAGATTCATCTTAGCCACTCAAACCAATCTTAGCCTTGTCCTCAAGAAATAGTATTTAGATGCTGGAGTTTTATTCCCTTCAAACTGCCATAAAACTCAACCCACCAATGACTTTCAAGAAGAAATGGTTGTGAAACCCCCTTCAATTATTGTCCTCCAAATTGTACTAAATTTCTTTTCCAGATCCATCTTAGCCACTCAAACCAATCTTAGCCTTATCCTCGAGAAATGGTTTTTACATGCTGGAGTTTGATTCACTTCAATCTGCCATAAAACTCAACCCACCAATGACTTTCAAAAAGAAATGGTTGTGGAACCTCATCAATTATTGTCCTTCAAATTGGACAAAGCTTCTTTTCAAGATCCATCTTAGCCACTCAAACCATCTTAGCCTTATCCTCAAGAAATGGTATTTACATGCTGGAGTTTGATTCGCTTCAAACTGCCTTAAAACTCTACCCACCATTGACTTTCAAGAAGAAATGGTTGTGGAACCCCCTTCAATTATTGTCCTCCAAATTGTACTAAATTTCTTTTCAAGATCCATCTAAGCCACTCAAACCAATCTTAGCCTTGTCCTCAAGAAATGGTATTTAAATGCTGGAGTTGGATTCCCTTCAAACTGCCATAAAACTCAACCCACCAATGACTTTCAAGGAGAAATTGTTGTGGAACCCCCTTCAATTACAGTCCTCCAAATTGTACTAAGTTTCTTTTCAAGATCCATCTTAGCCACTCAAACCAATCTTAGCCTTGTCCTCAAAAAATGGTATTTGCATGCTGGAGTTTGATTCCCTTCAAACTGCCATAAAACTCAACCCACCGATGACTTTCAAGAAAAAATGGTTGTGGAAACCCCTTCAATTATTGTCCTTCAAATTTTACTAAGTTTCTTTTCAAGATCCATCTTAGCCACTCAAACCAATCTTAGCCTTATGCTCAAGAAATGGTATTTACATGCTAGAGTTTGATTCACTTCAATCTGCCATAAAACTCAACCCACCAATGACTTACAAAAAGAAATGGTTGTGGAACCCCCTCAATTATTGTCCTCAAAATTGTACTAAGTTTCTTTTCAAGATCCATCTTGGCCACTCAAACCATCTTAGCCTTATCCTCAAGAAATGGTATTTACATGCTGGAGTTTGATTCGCTTCAAACTGCCATAAAACTCAACCCAACATTGACTTTCAAGAAGAAATGGTTGTGGAACCCCCTTCAATTGTTGTCCTTCAAATTTTACTAAGTTTCTTTTCAAGATCCATCTTAGCCACTCAAACCAATCTTAGCCTTATCCTCAAGAAATGGTATTTACATGCTGTAGTTTAATTCACTTCAAATTGCCATAAAACTCAACCCACCAATGACTTTCAAAAAGAAATGGTTGTGGAACCTCCTCAATTATTTTCCTTCAAATTGTACAAAGCTTCTTTTCAAGATCCATCTTAGCCACTCAAACCATCTTAGCCATATCCTCAAGAAATGGTATTTACATGCTGGAGTTTGATTCGCTTCAAACTGCCATAAAACTCAACCCAACATTGACTTTCAAGAAGAAATGGTTGTGGAACCCCCTTCAATTATTGTCCTTCAAATTTTACTAAGTTTCTTTTCAAGATCCATCTTAGCCACTCAAACCATCTTAGCCTTATCCTCAAGAAATGGTATTTACATGCTGTAGTTTAATTCACTTCAAACTGCCATAAAACTCAACCCACCAATGACTTTCAAGGAGAAATGGTTGTGGAACCCCCTTCAATTACTGTCCTCCAAATTGTACTAAGTTTCTTTTCAAGATCCATCCTAGCCACTCAAACCAATCTTAGCCTTATCCTCGGGAAATGGTTTTTACATGCTGGAGTTTGATTCACTTCAATCTGCCATAAAACTCAACCCACCAATGACTTGCAAAAAGAAATGGTTGTGGAACCTCCTCAATTATTGTCCTTCAAATTGTACAAAGCTTCTTTTCAAGATCCATCTTAGCCACTCAAACCATCTTAGCCTTATCCACAAGAAATGGTATTTACATGCTGGACTTTGATTCGCTTCAAACTGCCATCAAAACTCAACCCACCATTGACTTTCAAGAAGAAATGGTTATGGAACCCCCTTCAATTACTGTCCTCCAAATTGTACTAAGTTTCTTTTCAGGATCCATCTTAGCCACTCAAACCAATCTTAGCCTTATCCTCAAGAAATGGTATTTACATGCTGTAGTTTAATTCACTTCAAATTGCCATAAAACTCAACCCACATAATGACTTTCAAAAAGAAATGGTTGTGGAACCTCCTCAATTATTGTCCTTCAAATTGTACAAAGCTTCTTCTCAAGATCCATCTTAGCCACTCAAACCATCTTAGCCTTATCCTCAAGAAATGGTATTTACATGCTGGAGTTTGATTCGCTTCAAACTGCCATAAAACTCAACCCAACATTGACTTTCAAGAAGAAATGGTTGTGGAACCCCCTTCAATTATTGTCCTTGAAAGTTTACTAAATTTTTTTTCAAGATCCATCTAAGCCACTCAAACCAATCTTAGCCTTACCCTCATGAAATGGCATTTACATGCTGGAGTTGGATTGCCTTCAAACTGCCATAAAACTCAACCCACCAATGACTTTCAAGAAGAAATGGTTGTGGAACCCCCTTCAATTATTGTCCTCCAAATTGTACTAAGTTTCTTTTCAAGGTCCATCTTAGCCACTCAAACCCATCTTAGCCTTGTCCTCAAGAAATGGTATTTAAATGCTGGAGTTGGATTCCCTTCAAACTGCCATAAAACTCAACCCACCAATGACTTTCAAGAAGAAATGGTTGTGGAACCCCCTTCAATTATTGTCCTCCAAATTGTACTAAGTTTCTTTTCAAGGTTCATCTTAGCCACTCAAACCAATCTTAGCCTTGTCCTCAAGAAATGGTATTTAAGTGCTGGAGTTGGATTCCCTTCAAACTGCCATAAAACTCAACCCACCAATGACTTTGAAAAAGAAATGGTTGTGGAACCTCCTCAATTATTGTCCTTCAAATTGTACAAAGCTTCTTTTCAAGATCCATCTTAGCCACTCAAACCAGCTTAGCCTTATCCTCAAGAAATGGTATTTACATGCTGGAGTTTGATTCGCTTCAAACTGCCATAAAACTCAACCCAACATTGACTTTCAAGAAGAAATGGTTGTGGAACCCCCTTCAATTATTGTCCTCCAAATTGCACTACGTTTCTTTTCAAGGTCCATCTTAGCCACTCAAACCAATCTTAGCCTTGTCCTCAAGAAATGGTATTTAAATGCTGGAGTTGGATTCCCTTCAAACTGCCATAAAACTCAACCCACCAATGACTTTCAAGGAGAAATTGTTGTGGAACCCCCTTCAATTACAGTTCTCCAAATTGTACTAAGTTTCTTTTCAAGATCCATCTTAGCCACTCAAACCAATCTTAGCCTTGTCCTCAAGAAATGGTATTTGCATGCTGGAGTTTGATTCCCTTCAAACTGCCATAAAACTCAACCCACCGATGACTTTCAAGAAAAAATGGTTGTGGAAACCCCTTCAATTATTGTCCTTCAAATTTTACTAAGTTTCTTTTCAAGATCCATCTTAGCCACTCAAACCAATCTTAGCCTTATCCTCAAGAAATGGTATTTACATGCTAGAGTTTGATTCACTTCAATCTGCCATAAAACTCAACCCACCAATGACTTTCAAAAAGCCATGGTTGTGGAACCCCCTCAATTATTGTCCTCAAAATTGTACTAAGTTTCTTTTCAAGATCCATCTTGGCCACTCAAACCATCTTAGCCTTATACTCCCGAAATGGTATTTACATGCTGGAGTTTGATTCGTTTCAAACTGCCATAAAACTCAACCCAACATTGACTTTCAAGAAGAAATGGTTGTGGAACCCCCTTCAATTATTGTCCTTCAAATTTTACTATGTTTCTTTTCAAGATCCATCTTAGACACTCAAACCAATCTTAGCCTTATCCTCAAGAAATGGTATTTACATGCTGTAGTTTAATTCACTTCAAATTGCCATAAAACTCAACCCACCAATGACTTTAAAAAAGAAATGGTTGTGGAACCTCCTCAATTATTGTCCTTCAAATTGTACAAAGCTTCTTTTCAAGATCCATCTTAGCCACTCAAACCATCTTAGCCTTATCCTCAAGAAATGGTATTTACATGCTGGAGTTTGATTCGCTTCAAATTGCCATAAAACTCAACCCAACATTGACTTTCAAGAAGAAATCGTTGTGGAACCCCTTTCAATTATTGTCCTTCAAATTTTACTAAGTTTCTTTTCAAGATCCATCTTAGCCACTCAAACCAATCTTAGCCTTATCCTCAAGAAATGGTATTTACATGCTAGAGTTTGATTCACTTCAATATGCCATAAAACTCATCCCACCAATGGCTTTCAAAAAGAAATGGTTGTGGAACCCCCTCAATTATTGTCCTCAAAATTGTACTAAGTTTCTTTTCAAGATCCATCTTAGCCACTCAAACCTATCTTAGCCTTATCCTCGAGAAATGGTTTTTACATGCTGGAGTTTGATTCACTTCAATCTGCCATAAAACTAAACCCACCAATGACTTTCAAAAAGAAACGGTTGTGGAACCTCCTCAATTATTGTCCTTCAAATTGTACAAAGCTTCTTTTCAAGATCCATCTTAGCCTCTCAAATTATCTTAGCCTTATCCTCAAGAAATGGTATTTACATGCTGGAGTTTGATTCGCTTCAAACTGCCATAAAACTCAACCCAACATTGACTTTCAAGAAGAAATGGTTGTGGAACCCCCTTCAATTATTGTCCTTCAAATTTTACTAAGTTTCTTTTCAAGATCCATCTTAGCCACTCTAACCAATCTTAGCCTTGTCCTCAAGAAATGGTATTTGCATGCTGGAGTTTGATTCCCTTCAAACTGCCATAAAACTCAACCCACCGATGACTTTCAAGAAAAAATGGTTGTGGAAACCCGTTCAATTATTGTCCTTCAAATTTTACAAAGTTTCTTTTCAAGATCCATCTTAGCCACTCAAACCAATCTTAGCCTTATCCTCAAGAAATGGTATTTACATGCTAGAGTTTGATTCACTTCAATCTGCCATAAAACTCAACCCACCAATGACTTTCAAAAAGAAATGGTTGTGGAACCCCCTCAATTATTGTCCTCAAAATTGTACTAAGTTTCATTTCAAGATCCATCTTGGCCACTCAAACCATCTTAGCCTTATACTCCAGAAATGGTATTTACATGCTGGAGTTTGATTCGTTTCAAACTGCCATAAAACTCAACCCAACATTGACTTTCAAGAAGAAATGGTTGTGGAACCCCCTTCAATTATTGTCCTTCAAATTTTACTATGTTTCTTTTCAAGATCCATCTTAGCCACTCAAACCAATCTTAGCCTTATCCTCAAGAAATGGTATTTACATGCTAGAGTTTGATTCACTTCAATATGCCATAAAACTCATCCCACCAATGGCTTTCAAAAAGAAATGGTTGTGGAACCCCCTCAATTATTGTCCTCCAAATTGTACTACGTTTCTTCTCAAGATCCATCTTAGCCACTCAAACCTATCTTAGCCTTGTCCTCAAGAAATGGTATTTAAATGCAGGAGTTGGATTCCCTTCAAACTGCCATAAAACTCAACCCACCAATGACTTTCAAGGAGAAATTGTTGTGGAACCCCCTTCAATTACAGTTCTCCAAATTGTACTAAGTTTCTTTTCAAGATCCATCTTAGCCACTCTAACCAATCTTAGCCTGGTCCTCAAGAAATGGTATTTGCATGCTGGAGTTTGATTCCCTTCAAACTGCCATAAAACTCAACCCACCGATGACTTTCAAGAAAAAATGGTTGTGGAAACCCCTTCAATTATTGTCCTTCAAATTTTACTAAGTTTCTTTTCAAGATCCATCTTAGCCACTCAAACCAATCTTAGCCTTATCCTCAAGAAATGGTATTTACATGCTAGAGTTTGATTCACTTCAATCTGCCATAAAACTCAACCCACCAATGACTTTCAAAAAGAAATGGTTGTGGAACCCCCTCAATTATTGTCCTCAAAATTGTACTAAGTTTCATTTCAAGATCCATCTTGGCCACTCAAACCATCTTAGCCTTATACTCCAGAAATGGTATTTACATGCTGGACTTTGATTCGTTTCAAACTGCCATAAAACTCAACCCAACATTTACTTTCAAGAAGAAATGGTTGTGGAACCCCCTTCAATTATTGTCCTTCAAATTTTACAATGTTTCTTTTCAAGATCCATCTTAGACACTCAAACCAATCTTAGCCTTATCCTCAAGAAATGGTATTTACATGCTGTAGTTTAATTCACTTCAAATTGCCATAAAACTCAACCCACCAATGACTTTCAAAAAGAAATGGTTGTGGAACCTCCTCAATTATTGTCCTTCAAATTGTATAAAGCTTCTTTTCAAGATCCATCTTAGCCACTCAAACCATCTTAGCCTTATCCTCAAGAAATGGTATTTACATGCTGGAGTTTGATTCGCTTCAAACTGCCATAAAACTCAACCCAACATTGACTTTCAAGAAGAAATGGTTGTGGAACCCCCTTCAATTATTGTCCTTCAAATTTTACTAAGTTTCTTTTCAAGATCCATCTTAGCCACTCAAACCAATCTTAGCCTTATCCTCAAGAAATGGTATTTACATGCTAGAGTTTGATTCACTTCAATATGCCATAAAACTCATCCCACCAATGGCTTTCAAAAAGAAATGGTTGTGGAACCCCCTCAATTATTGTCCTCAAAATTGTACTAAGTTTCTTTCCAAGATCCATCTTAGCCACTCAAACCTATCTTAGCCTTATCCTCGAGAAATGGTTTTTACATGCTGGAGTTTGATTCACTTCAATCTGCCATAAAACTAAACCCACCAATGACTTTCAAAAAGAAATGGTTGTGGAACCTCCTCAATTATTGTCCTTCAAATTGTACAAAGCTTCTTTTCAAGATCCATCTTACCCACTCAAATTATCTTAGTCTTATCCTCAATAAATGGTATTTACATGCTGGAGTTTGATTCACTTCAAACTGCCATAAAACTCAACCCACCATTGACTTTCAAGAAAAAATGGTTGTGGAACCCCCTTCAATTATTGTCCTCCAAATTGTACTAAGTTTCTTTTCAAGATCCATCTTAGCCATTCAAACCAATCTTAGCCTTATCCTCAAGAAATGGTATTTACATGCTGTAGTTTAATTCAGTTCAAACTGCCATAAAACTCAACCCACCAATGACTTTCAAGGAGAAATGGTTGTGGAACCCCCTTCAATTACTGTCCTCCAAATTGTACTAAGTTTCTTTTCAAGATCCATCTTAGCCACTCAAACCAATCTTGGCCTTGTCCTCAAGAAATAGTATTTAGATCCTGGAGTTTGATTCACTTCAATCTGCCATAAAACTCAACCCACCAATGACTTTCAAAAAGAAATGGTTGTGGAACCTCCTCAATTATTGTCCTTCAAATTGTACAAAGCTTCTTTTCAAGATCCATCTTAGCCACTCAAACCATCTTAGCCTTATCCTCAAGAAATGGTATTTACATGCTGTAGTTTAATTCACTTCAAACTGCCATAAAACTCAACCCACCAATGACTTTCAAGGAGAAATGGTTGTGGAACCCCCTTCAATTACTGTCCTCCAAATTGTACTAAGTTTCTTTTCAAGATCCATCCTAGCCACTCAAACCAATCTTAGCCTTATCCTCGGGAAATGGTTTTTACATGCTGGAGTTTGATTCACTTCAATCTGCCATAAAACTCAACCCACCAATGACTTGCAAAAAGAAATGGTTGTGGAACCTCCTCAATTATTGTCCTTCAAATTGTACAAAGCTTCTTTTCAAGATCCATCTTAGCCACTCAAACCATCTTAGCCTTATCCACAAGAAATGGTATTTACATGCTGGACTTTGATTCGCTTCAAACTGCCATCAAAACTCAACCCACCATTGACTTTCAAGAAGAAATGGTTATGGAACCCCCTTCAATTACTGTCCTCCAAATTGTACTAAGTTTCTTTTCAGGATCCATCTTAGCCACTCAAACCAATCTTAGCCTTATCCTCAAGAAATGGTATTTACATGCTGTAGTTTAATTCACTTCAAATTGCCATAAAACTCAACCCACATAATGACTTTCAAAAAGAAATGGTTGTGGAACCTCCTCAATTATTGTCCATCAAATTGTACAAAGCTTCTTTTCAAGATCCATCTTAGCCACTCAAACCATCTTAGCCTTATCCTCAAGAAATGGTATTTACATGCTGGAGTTTGATTCGCTTCAAACTGCCATAAAACTCAACCCAACATTGAATTTCAAGAAGAAATGGTTGTGGAACCCCCTTCAATTATTGTCCTTGAAAGTTTACTAAATTTTTTTTCAAGATCCATCTAAGCCACTCAAACCAATCTTAGCCTTACCCTCAAGAAATGGCATTTACATGCTGGAGTTGGATTCCCTTCAAACTGCCATAAAACTCAACCCACCAATGACTTTCAAGAAGAAATGGTTGTGGAACCCCCTTCAATTATTGTCCTCCAAATTGTACTAAGTTTCTTTTCAAGGTCCATCTTAGCCACTCAAACCCATCTTAGCCTTGTCCTCAAGAAATGGTATTTAAATGCTGGAGTTGGATTCCCTTCAAACTGCCATAAAACTCATCCCACCAATGACTTTCAAGAAGAAATGTGTTGTGGAACCCCCTTCAATTATTGTCCTCCAAATTGTACTAAGTTTCTTTTCAAGGTCCATCTTAGCCACTCAAACCAATCTTAGCCTTGTCCTCAAGAAATGGTATTTAAGTGCTGGAGTTGGATTCCCTTCAAACTGCCATAAAACTCAACCCACCAATGACTTTGAAAAAGAAATGGTTGTGGAACCTCCTCAATTATTGTCCTTCAAATTGTACAAAGCTTCTTTTCAAGATCCATCTTAGCCACTCAAACCAGCTTAGCCTTATCCTCAAGAAATGGTATTTACATGCTGGAGTTTGATTCGCTTCAAACTGCCATAAAACTCAACCCAACATTGACTTTCAAGAAGAAATGGTTGTGGAACACCCTTCAATTATTGTCCTCCAAATTGTACTAAGTTTCTTTTCAAGGTCCATCTTAGCCACTCAAACCCATCTTAGCCTTGTCCTCAAGAAATGGTATTTGCATGCTGGAGTTTGATTCCCTTCAAACTGCCATAAAACTCAACCCACCAATGACTTTCATAAAGAAATGGTTGTGGAACCCCCTTCAATTATTGTCCTCCAAATTGTACTAAGTTTCTTTTCAAGGTCCATCTTAGCCACTCAAACCAATCTTAGCCTTGTCCTCAAGAAATGGTATTTAAGTGCTGGAGTTGGATTCCCTTCAAACTGCCATAAAACTCAACCCACCAATGACTTTCAAGGAGAAATTGTTGTGGAACCCCCTTCAATTACAGTTCTCCAAATTGTACTAAGTTTCTTTTCAAGATCCATCTTAGCCACTCTAACCAATCTTAGCCTGGTCCTCAAGAAATGGTATTTGCATGCTGGAGTTTGATTCCCTTCAAACTGCCATAAAACTCAACCCACCGATGACTTTCAAGAAAAAATGGTTGTGGAAACCCCTTCAATTATTGTCCTTCAAATTTTACTAAGTTTCTTTTCAAGATCCATCTTAGCCACTCAAACCAATCTTAGCCTTATCCTCAAGAAATGGTATTTACATGCTAGAGTTTGATTCACTTCAATCTGCCATAAAACTCAACCCACCAATGACTTTCAAAAAGAAATGGTTGTGGAACCCCCTCAATTATTGTCCTCAAAATTGTACTAAGTTTCATTTCAAGATCCATCTTGGCCACTCAAACCATCTTAGCCTTATACTCCAGAAATGGTATTTACATGCTGGACTTTGATTCGTTTCAAACTGCCATAAAACTCAACCCAACATTTACTTTCAAGAAGAAATGGTTGTGGAACCCCCTTCAATTATTGTCCTCCAAATTGTACTAAGTTTCTTTTCAAGGTCCATCTTAGCCACTCAAACTAATCTTAGCCTTGTCCTCAAGAAATGGTATTTAAGTGCTGGAGTTTGATTCACTTCAATCTGCCATAAAACTCAACCCACCAATGACTTTCAAAAAGAAATGGTTGTGGAACCTCCTCAATTATTGTCCTTCAAATTGTACAAAGCTTCTTTTCAAGATCCATCTTAGCCACTCAAACCATCTTAGCCTTATCCTCAAGAAATGGTATTTACATGCTGAAGTTTAATTCTCTTCAAACTGCAATAAAACTCAACCCAACATTGACTTTCAAGAAGAAATGGTTGTGGAACCCCCTTCAATTATTGTCCTCCAAATTGTACTACGTTTCTTTTCAAGGTCCATCTTAGCCACTCAAACCAATCTTAGCCTTGTCCTCAAGAAATGGTATTTAAATGCTGGAGTTGGATTCCCTTCAAACTGCCATAAAACTCAACCCACCAATGACTTTCAAGGAGAAATTGTTGTGGAACCCCCTTCAATTACAGTTCTCCAAATTGTACTAAGTTTCTTTTCAAGATCCATCTTAGCCACTCAAACCAATCTTAGCCTTGTCCTCAAGAAATGGTATTTGCATGCTGGAGTTTGATTCCCTTCAAACTGCCATAAAACTCAACCCACCGATGACTTTCAAGAAAAAATGGTTGTGGAAACCCCTTCAATTATTGTCCTTCAAATTTTACTAAGTTTCTTTTCAAGATCCATCTTAGCCACTCAAACCAATCTTAGCCTTATCCTCAAGAAATGGTATTTACATGCTAGAGTTTGATTCACTTCAATCTGCCATAAAACTCAACCCACCTATGACTTTCAAAAAGAAATGGTTGTGGAACCCCCTCAATTATTGTCCTCAAAATTGTACTAAGTTTCTTTTCAAGATCCATCTTGGCCACTCAAACCATCTTAGCCTTATACTCCCGAAGTGGTATTTACATGCTGGAGTTTGATTCGTTTCAAATTGCCATAAAACTCAACCCAACATTGACTTTCAAGAAGAAATGGTTGTGGAACCCCCTTCAATTATTGTCCTTCAAATTTTACTATGTTTCTTTTCAAGATCCATCTTAGACACTCAAACCAATCTTAGCCTTATCCTCAAGAAATGGTATTTACATGCTGTAGTTTAATTCACTTCAAATTGCCATAAAACTCAACCCACCAATGACTTTAAAAAAGAAATGGTTGTGGAACCTCCTCAATTATTGTCCTTCAAATTGTACAAAGCTTCTTTTCAAGATCCATCTTAGCCACTCAAACCATCTTAGCCTTATCCTCAAGAAATGGTATTTACATGCTGGAGTTTGATTCGCTTCAAACTGCCATAAAGCTCAACCCAACATTGACTTTCAAGAAGAAATCGTTGTGGAACCCCCTTCAATTATTGTCCTTCAAATTTTACTAAGTTTCTTTTCAAGATCCATCTTAGCCACTCAAACCAATCTTAGCCTTATCCTCAAGAAATGGTATTTACATGCTAGAGTTTGATTCACTTCAATATGCCATAAAACTCATCCCACCAATGGCTTTCAAAAAGAAATGGTTGTGGAACCCCCTCAATTATTGTCCTCAAAATTGTACTAAGTTTCTTTTCAAGATCCATCTCAGCCACTCAAACCTATCTTAGCCTTATCCACGAGAAATGGTTTTTACATGCTGGAGTTTGATTCACTTCAATCTGCCATAAAACTAAACCCACCAATGACTTTCAAAAAGAAACGGTTATGGAACCTCCTCAATTATTGTCCTTCAAATTGTACAAAGCTTCTTTTCAAGATCCATCTTAGCCTCTCAAATTATCTTAGTCTTATCCTCAAGAAATGGTATATACATGCTGGAGTTTGATTCGCTTCAAACTGCCATAAAACTCAACCCACCATTGACTTTCAAGAAAAAATGGTTGTGGAACCCCCTTCAATTATTGTCCTCCAAATGGTACTAAGTTTCTTTTCAAGATCCATCTTAGCCATTCAAACCAATCTTAGCCTTATACTCAAGAAATGGTATTTACATGCTGTAGTTTAATTCAGTTCAAACTGCCATAAAACTCAACCCACCAATGACTTTCAAGGAGAAATGGTTGTGGAACCCCCTTCAATTACTGTCCTCCAAATTGTACTAAGTTTCTTTTCAAGATCCATCTTAGCCACTCAAACCAATCTTAGCCTTCTCCTCAAGAAATAGTATTTAGATCCTGGAGTTTGATTCACTTCAATCTGCCATAAAACTCAACCCACCAATGACTTTCAAAAAGAAATGGTTGTGGAACCTCCTCAATTATTGTCCTTCAAATTGTACAAAGCTTCTTTTCAAGATCCATCTTACCACTCAAACCATCTTAGCCTTATCCTCAAGAAATGGTATTTACATGCTGTAGTTTAATTCACTTCAAACTGCCATAAAACTCAACCCACCAATGACTTTCAAGGAGAAATGGTTGTGGAACCCCCTTCAATTACTGTCCTCCAAATTGTACTAAGTTTCTTTTCAAGATCCATCCTAGCCACTCAAACCAATCTTAGCCTTATCCTCGGGAAATGGTTTTTACATGCTGGAGTTTGATTCACTTCAATATGCCATAAAACTCATCCCACCAATGGCTTTCAAAAAGAAATGGTTGTGGAACCCCCTCAATTATTGTCCTCAAAATTGTACTAAGTTTCTTTTCAAGATCCATCTTAGCCACTCAAACCTATCTTAGCCTTATCCTCGAGAAATGGTTTTTACATGCTGGAGTTTGATTCACTTCAATCTGCCATAAAACTAAACCCACCAATGACTTTCAAAAAGAAACGGTTGTGGAACCTCCTCAATTATTGTCCTTCAAATTGTACAAAGCTTCTTTTCAAGATCCATCTTAGCCTCTCAAATTATCTTAGTCTTATCCTCAAGAAATGGTATTTACATGCTGGAGTTTGATTCGCTTCAAACTGCCATAAAACTCAACCCACATAATGACTTTCAAAAAGAAATGGTTGTGGAACCTCCTCAATTATTGTCCTTCAAATTGTACAAAGCTTCTTTTCAACATCCATCTTAGCCACTCAAACCATCTTAGCCTTATCCTCAAGAAATGGTATTTACATGCTGGAGTTTGATTCGCTTCAAACTGCCATAAAACTCAACCCAACATTGACTTTCAAGAAGAAATGGTTGTGGAACCCCCTTCAATTATTGTCCTTGAAAGTTTACTAAATTTTTTTTCAAGATCCATCTAAGCCACTCAAACCAATCTTAGCCTTACCCTCAAGAAATGGCATTTAAATGCTGGAGTTGGATTCCCTTCAAACTGCCATAAAACTCAACCCACCAATGACTTTCTAGAAGAAATGGTTGTGGAACCCCCTTCAATTATTGTCCTCCAAATTGTACTAAGTTTCTTTTCAAGGTCCATCTTAGCCACTCAAACCCATCTTAGCCTTGTCCTCAAGAAATGGTATTTAAATTCTGGAATTGGATTCCCTTCAAACTGCCATAAAACTCAACCCACCAATGACTTTCATAAAGAAATGGTTGTGGAACCCCCTTCAATTATTGTCCTCCAAATTGTACTAAGTTTCTTTTCAAGGTCCATCTTAGCCACTCAAACCAATCTTAGCCTTGTCCTCAAGAAATGGTATTTAAGTGCTGGAGTTGGATTCCCTTCAAACTGCCATAAAACTCAACCCACCAATGACTTTCAAGGAGAAATGGTTGTGGAACCCCCTTCAATTACTGTCCTCCAAATTGTACTAAGTTTCTTTTCAGGATCCATCTTAGCCACTCAAACCAATCTTAGCCTTATCCTCAAGAAATGGTATTTACATGCTGTAGTTTAATTCACTTCAAATTGCCATAAAACTCAACCCACATAATGACTTTCAAAAAGAAATGGTTGTGGAACCTCCTCAATTATTGTCCTTCAAATTGTACAAAGCTTCTTTTCAAGATCCATCTTAGCCACTCAAACCATCTTAGCCTCATCCTCAAGAAATGGTATTTACATGCTGGAGTTTGATTCGCTTCAAACTGCCATAAAACTCAACCCAACATTGACTTTCAAGAAGAAATGGTTGTGGAACCCCCTTCAATTATTGTCCTTGAAAGTTTACTAAATTTTTTTTCAAGATCCATCTAAGCCACTCAAACCAATCTTAGCCTTACCCTCAGGAAATGGCATTTACATGCTGGAGTTGGATTCCCTTCAAATTGCCATAAAACTCAACCCACCAATGACTTTCAAGAAGAAATGGTTGTGGAACCCCCTTCAATTATTGTCCTCCAAATTGTACTAAGTTTCTTTTCAAGGTCCATCTTAGCCACTCAAACCAATCTTAGCCTTGTCCTCAAGAACTGTTATTTAAATACTGGAGTTGGATTCCCTTCAAACTGCCGTAAAACTCAACCCACCAATGACTTTCAAGAAGAAATGGTTGTGGAACCCCCTTCAATTACTGTCCTCCAAATTGTACTAAGTTTCTTTTCAAGATCCATCTTAGCCACTCAAACCAATCTTAGCCTTGTCCTCAAGAAATAGTATTTAGATGCTGGAGGTTTATTTCCTTCAAACTGCCATAAAACTCAACCCACCAATGACTTTCAAGAAGAAATGGTTGTGGAACTCCTTTCAATTACTGTTCTCCAAATTGTACTAAGTTTCTTTTCAAGATCCATCTTAGCCACTCAAACCAATCTTAGCCTTGTCCTCAAGAAATGGTATTTACATGCTGGAGTTTGATTCCCTTCAAACTGCCATAAAACTCAACCCACCGATGACTTTCAAGAAAAAATGGTTCTGAAACCCCCTTCAATTATTGTCCTTCAAATTTTACTAAGATTCTTTTCAAGATCCATCTTAGCCACTCAAACCAATCATAGCCTTATCCTCAAGAAATGGTATTTACATGCCAGAGTTTGATTCCCTTCAATCTGCCATAAAACTCAATCCGCCAATGACTTTCAAAAAGAAATGGTTGTGGAACCCCCTCAATTATTGTCCTCAAAACTGTACTAAATTTCTTTCCAAGATCCATCTTGGCCACTCAAACCAATCTGAGCCTTATCCTCAAGAAATGGTATTTACATGCTGGAGTTTGATTTGCTTCAAACTGCCATAAAATCCAACCCACCAATGACTTCCAAGAAGAAATGGTTGTGGAACCCCCTTCAATTATTGTCCTCCAAATTGTACTAAGTTTCTTTTCAAGATCCATCTTAGCCACTCAAACCAATCTTAGCCTTATCCTCAAGAAATGGTATTTACATGCTGTATTTTAATTCACTTCAAATTGCCATAAAACTCAACCCACCAATGACTTTCAAAAAGAAATGGTTGTGGAACCTCCTCAATTATTGTCCTTCAAATTGTACAAAGCTTCTTTTCAAGATCCATCTAAGCCACTCAAACCATCTTAGCCTTATCCTCAAGAAATGGTATTTACTTGCTGGAGTTTGATTCGCTTCAAACTGCCATAAAACTCAACCCAACATTGACTTTCAAGAAGAAATGGTTATGGAACCCCCTTCAATTACTGTCCTCCAAATTGTACTAAGTTTCTTTTCAGGATCCATCTTAGCCACTCAAACCAATCTTAGCCTTATCCTCAAGAAATGGTATTTACATGCTGTAGTTTAATTCACTTCAAATTGCCATAAAACTCAACCCACATAATGACTTTCAAAAAGAAATGGTTGTGGAACCTCCTCAATTATTGTCCTTCAAATTGTACAAAGCTTCTTTTCAAGATCCATCTTAGCCACTCAAACCATCTTAGCCTTATCCTCAAGAAATGGTATTTACATGCTGGAGTTTGATTCGCTTCAAACTGCCATAAAACTCAACCCAACATTGACTTTCAAGAAGAAATGGTTGTGGAACCCCCTTCAATTATTGTCCTTGAAAGTTTACTAAATTTTTTTTCAAGATCCGTCTAAGCCACTCAAACCAATCTTAGCCTTACCCTCAGGAAATGGCATTTACATGCTGGAGTTGGATTCCCTTCAAACTGCCATAAAACTCAACCCACCAATGACTTTCAAGAAGAAATGGTTGTGGAACCCCCTTCAATTATTGTCCTCCAAATTGTACTAAGTTTCTTTTCAAGGTCCATCTTAGCCACTCAAACCAATCTTAGCCTTGTCCTCAAGAACTGTTATTTAAATACTGGAGTTGGATTCCCTTCAAACTGCCGTAAAACTCAACCCACCAATGACTTTCAAGAAGAAATGGTTGTGGAACCCCCTTCAATTACTGTTTTCCAAATTGTACTAAGTTTCTTTTCAAGATCCATCTTAGCCACTCAAACCAATCTTAGCCTTGTCCTCAAGAAATAGTATTTAGATGCTGGAGGTTTATTTCCTTCAAACTGCCATAAAACTCAACCCACCAATGACTTTCAAGAAGAAATGGTTGTGGAACTCCTTTCAATTACTGTTCTCCAAATTGTACTAAGTTTCTTTTCAAGATCCATCTTAGCCACTCAAACCAATCTTAGCCTTGTCCTCAAGAAATGGTATTTACATGCTGGAGTTTGATTCCCTTCAAACTGCCATAAAACTCAACCCACCGATGACTTTCAAGAAAAAATGGTTGTGAAACCCCCTTCAATTATTGTCCTTCAAATTTTACTAAGATTCTTTTCAAGATCCATCTTAGCCACTCAAACCAATCATAGCCTTATCCTCAAGAAATGGTATTTACATGCCAGAGTTTGATTCACTTCAATCTGCCATAAAACTCAATCCACCAATGACTTTCAAAAAGAAATGGTTGTGGAACCCCCTCAATTATTGTCCTCAAAACTGTACTAAATTTCTTTCCAAGATCCATCTTGGCCACTCAAACCAATCTGAGCCTTATCCTCAAGAAATGGTATTTACATGCTGAAGTTTGATTTGCTTCAAACTGTCATAAAATCCAACCCACCAATGACTTCCAAGAAGAAATGGTTGTGGAACCCCCTTCAATTATTGTCCTCCAAATTTTACTAAGATTCTTTTCAAGATCCATCTTAGCCACTCAAACCAATCATAGCCTTATCCTCAAGAAATGGTATTTACATGCCAGAGTTTGATTCACTTCAATCTGCCATAAAACTCAATCCACCAATGACTTTCAAAAAGAAATGGTTGTGGAACCCCCTCAATTATTGTCCTCAAAACTGTACTAAATTTCTTTCCAAGATCCATCTTGGCCACTCAAACCAATCTGAGCCTTATCCTCAAGAAATGGTATTTACTTGCTGGAGTTTGATTCGCTTCAAACTGCCATAAAACTCAACCCAACATTGACTTTCAAGAAGAAATGGTTGTGGAACCCCCTTCAATTATTGTCCTCCAAATTGTACTAAGTTTCTTTTCAAGGTCCATCTTAGCCACTCAAACCAATCTTAACCTTGTCCTCAAGAAATAGTATTTAGATGCTGGAGTTTTATTCCCTTCAAACTGCCATTAAACTCAACCCACCAATGACTTTCAAGAAGAAATGGTTGTGGAACCCCCTTCAATTATTGTCCTCCAAATTGTACTAAGTTTCTTTTCAAGATCCATCTTCGCCACTCAAACCAATCTTAGCCTTATCCTCAAGAAATGGTATTTACATGCTGTAGTTTAATTCACTTCAAATTGCCATAAAACTCAACCCACCAATGACATTCAAAAAGAAATGGTTGTGGAACCTCCTCAATTATTGTCCTTCAAATTGGACAAAGCTTCTTTTCAAGATCCATCTTAGCCACTCAAACCATCTTAGCCTTATCCTCAAGAAATGGTATTTACATGCTGGAGTTTGATTCGCTTCAAACTGCCATAAAACTCAACCCACCAATGGCTTTCAAGAAGAAATGGTTGTGGAACCCCCTTCAATTACTGTCCTCCAAATTGTACTAAGTTTCTTTTCAAGATCCATCTTAGCCACTCAAACCAATCTTAGCCTTGTCCTCAACAAATAGTATTTAGATGCTGGAGTTTTATTCCCTTCAAACTGCCATAAAACTCAACCCACCAATGACTTTCAAGAAGAAATGGTTGTGGAACCCCCTTCAATTATTGTCCTCCAAATTGTACTAAGTTTCTTTTCAAGATCCATCTAAGCCACTCAAACCAATCTTAGCCTTATCCTCGAGAAATGGTTTTTACATGCTGGAGTTTGATTCACTTCAATCTGCCATAAAACTCAACCCACCAATGACTTTCAAAAAGAAATGATTGTGGAACCTCCTCAATTATTGTCCTTCAAATTGTGCAAAGCTTCTTTTCAAGATCCATCTTAGCCACTCAAACCATCTTAACCTTATCCTCAAAAAATGGTATTTACATGCTGGATCTTGATTCGCTTCAAACTGCCACAAAACTCAACCCACCATTGACTTTCAAGAAGAAATGGTTGTGGAACCCCCTTCAATTATTGTCCTCCAAATTGTACTAAGTTTCTTTTCAAGATCCATCTTAGCCACTCAAACCAATCTTAGCCTTATCCTCAAGAAATGGTATTTACATGCTGTAGTTTAATTCACTTCAAATTGCCATAAAACTCAACCCACCAATGACTTTCAAAAAGAAATGGTTGTGGAACCTCCTCAATTTTTGTCCTTCAAATTGGACAAAGCTTCTTTTCAAGATCCATCTTAGCCACTCAAACCATCTTAGCCTTATCCTCAAGAAATGGTATTTACATGCTGGAGTTTGATTCGATTCAAACTGCCATAAAACTCAACCCAACATTGACTTTCAAGAAGAAATGGTTGTGGAACCCCCTTCAGTTATTGTCCTTGAAAGTTTACTAAATTTTTTTTTCAAGATCCATCTAAGTCACTCAAACCAATCTTAGCCTTACCCTCAAGAAATGGTGTTTACATGCTGGAGTTGGATTCCCTTCAAACTGCCATAAAACTCAACCCACCAATGACTTTCAAGGAGAAATGGTTGTGGAACCCCCTTCAATTATTTTCCTCCAAATTGTACTAAGTTTCTTTTCAAGGTCCATCTTAGTCACTCAAACCAATCTTAGCCTTGTCCTCAAGAAATGGTATTTAAATGCTGGAGTTGGATTCCCTTCAAACTGCCATAAAACTCAACCCACCAATGACTTTCAAGGAGAAATGGTTGTGGAACCCCCTTCAATTACTGTCCTCCAAATTGTACTAAGTTTCTTTTCAAGATCCATCTTAGCCACTCAAACCAATCTTAGCCTTGTCCTCAAGAAATGGTATTTACATGCTGGAGTTTGATTCCCTTTAAACTGCCATAAAACTCAATCCACCGATGACTTTCAAGAAAAAATGGTTGTGGAACCTCCTTCAGTTATTGCCCTTCAAATTTTACTAAGTTTCTTTTCAAGATCCATCTTAGCCACTCAAACCAATCTTAGCCTTATCCTCAAGAAATGGTATTTACATGCTAGAGTTTGATTCACTTCAATCTGCCATAAAACTCAATCCACCAATGACTTTCAAAAAGAAATGGTTGTGGAACCCTCTCAATTATTGTCCTCAAAATTGTACTAAGTTTCTTTTCAAGATCCATCTTGGCCACTCAAACCAATCTGAGCTTTATTCTCAATAAATGGTATTTACATGCTGCAGTTTGATTTGCTTCAAACTGCCATAAAACTCAACCCACCAATGACTTTCAAAAAGAAATGATTGTGGAACCTCCTCAATTATTGTCCTTCAAATTGTACAAAGCTTCTTTTCAAGATCCATCTTAGCCACTCAAACCATCTTAACCTTATCCTCAAAAAATGGTATTTACATGCTGGATCTTGATTCGCTTCAAACTGCCACAAAACTCAACCCACCATTGACTTTCAAGAAGAAATGGTTATGGAACCCCCTTCAATTATTGTCCTCCAAATTGTACTAAGTTTCTTTTCAAGATCCATCTTAGCCACTCAAACCAATCTTAGCCTTATCCTCAAGAAATGGTATTTACATGCTGTAGTTTAATTCACTTCAAATTGCCATAAAACTCAACCCACCAATGACTTTCAAAAAGAAATGGTTGTGGAACCTCCTCAATTATTGTCCTTCAAATTGTACAAAGCTTCTTTTCAAGATCCATCTTAGCTACTCAAACCATCTTAGACTTATCCTCAAGAAATGGTATTTACATGCTGGAGTTTGATTCGCTTCAAACTGCCATAAAACTCAACCCAACATTGACTTTCAAGAAGAAATGGTTGTGGAACCCCCTTCAATTATTGTCCTTGAAAGTTTACTAAATTTTTTTTCAAGATCCATCTAAGCCACTGAAACCAATCTTAGCCTTACCGTCAAGAAATGGCATTTACATGCTGGAGTTGGATTCCCTTCAAACTGCCATAAAACTCAACCCACCAATGACTTTCAAGAAGAAGTGGTTGTGGAACCCCCTTCAATTATTGTCCTCCGAATTGTACTAAGTTTCTTTTCAAGGTCCATCTGTTAGGATTAGTGCCCTTAAATCCTATTGTATGATGCTATGTATGTTATTATGTATGACTTAATGTTGTGATTAATAAAGTTTCTTTATCATTATTATCTAAAATAATGGTAACATGAATATTTGGACATTATCATATAGTCCATGAGATGCATAGTATGTGATTTATGTGATTTAGTCACAAAAGATATAGATCACAAGTTCTTTGTAAACTCATAATTTTGGTTCGTAGTCGGTGATGAAATTGGGCATTTCATCTGCGAAGACTATAACATATCAACTAAGATGATTTGTCTTGATCATGGAAGTGGAGACTTCTAGTTGATATGTTGATATGTTTTAAGAGTTAAGACATATTGAACTGGACCGCTGTGAGATTTATTATTCTCCTAATGACTGTCAAATGAATAATAAATCTCACGACTTCTATTTGCATGAACTCTTAACCCTGAGAGAATAATGGACCTGATCATGAGGTGTAGGTTGCTTTGATATATCAGGAGGGAGATCTAAAGGCACGATCAAAACCTCAGTATGTTGGGCAACCACATTTAGTGTTGATGGAACATATATTCTCAAGATGGAATTCATAGTCTCTTAACGGAGATATAAAATATTCCCTTGAGATAAGTTTAATGGTTTTGGTTATTCAAAGAGTTAGGCCTAACCACTTTAGTAAGAAATTACTAAAGTATATATTTATGAAATTGGATTTCATAAATATATGATGAATAACTTTAAGGATTAAACCGGGTACTCAAGGATTAAGATGTAGTAATTTTCAAAGTGGCAGTCTACATTCATGACTTTGTATTACTACGAATATTTTTTGAATGGGGTTGCGTGTATAATAAAGTCTTGGGATATAATTTATAAATAAGACCTAGAGTGCAATTATATTTATATAGTGGTATTAAATATAATTAATGGTAACTTTGGACTTGTCAAGAGTTGACAGAAAAGCCCAAGGCCCATTGGAGCTAGTGTCTTATTGGTCCCTTTTGGTCCCACTCCAAGCCACACATTAAAGCCCAATTGGAAAGGCCCAATAGGCCGGCCCAATTAGATAATCAGTTAGTTATAAAAGAGAGAAACATACAGAAATTTATTTTAAGAGAATCATAATTGTGAAGTGGTGTGTATGTGCAAGTGAAACCACTCGATTATTCTCCCTTAGAAACTGATTGAGAGACCACACTTCTTGGGCGTAAAGTGGAATTGGAGTGAAGATTAAAAGTGTTTCCAAGAACTTCTAGTCTTTTGTTTTGAATTTCACCGCACCAAGGTACGCTATCTTGTTCTCTAATTCTGAAAAACACATAATACATGTTATCAATCATGAATGAAATAGAACCATGAATGTCGCTTCCGCTATGAGTTTTGTATGGGATACAAAACCAGATTTTCCTTCAATTGGTATCAGAGCCAGGTTTTCATATCATGTTTGTATAACATGAGATTGAATTTTAGAATAAAAGGAACACGGTTTCTTGATGTTGTCAATGCACTTGACACCGTTGTTATTGTTTTTGATTGCTCTTTATGCATATATTGAAATGCGGTATAGCGGTTTGACTTTTTTATATTAATATCGCACCAAGTGAATTCGCCCACATGATGTTAACTTATTGAATGGTGCCGTGACTTAATGGTTGCCTTGGATGTATCATTAACGTTATATGCCTTGGATTTCTTGAATGTAACCGTTATATGCCTTGGATGTATCATTAACGTTATATGCCTTGGATGTATCATTAACGTTATTGAATGTAACTGTCATGTGCGTGCACTTGGTTATTGCGCCGCTTGGATTTCTTGCATCACTTGGATATAATAAATCATTAACGTTAGATTGCTAACATTGATGTATCATTCCTTTGTTTTCTTTGAATGCATTGATATATATGGGTTCATATGTATTCAGATTATTGATATAAGGAAGTTATACAATGTTGCTAGCATGTGTTATATGCCTTGGATGTCATGAATCCGTATGGTATATATAATGTAATAATCATATATTACATGTAATAATCCATATATTATATTATTTATAATATAATATGGGTTTATAATGTAATGTGGGTTTATATTACATTGTATATATATATATATATATTCATATATATTAATGCTAGGATTAAAGTATTCATTTAATAAAATTTATTCCTAATGAGATTAGGATAATGTTTTCAAGGGTTTCTAGCATTAATATGGTTCTTGAAAATAAAAACCTTTAATTTAAAATATCTAGTGGGAGAGAGATACAAGGGTTGGATCTCACGGCCTCCATTATCAATTCATAGTAGTGTGGGGTAAGCACCTCGTCTTGGCGTATATGCCTTGCGATCCCAAAGGAGGGTGTTAACTTCATAGTACTACAAGATTGAATGAACCTGTTTAAAGTAGTGTGGACAAGCACCTCGTCTTGGCGTATATGCCTCGCGATCCCAAAGGAGGGTGTTTTGTTCCATGGTACTACAAGTTTAAACATTATAAGGGAGATGAAATGTGGCTACACATGATTCTAGATAATGGTGTACACTAGACTAAGTGTAATGTTAACCTCCCAAAGGAGCTATGTCATTATTACTTAGAGGCTAAAGGTAATACGGCATATTATTAGTGTATGATAAGAGTTATCATGATAGCACTAGTAATGAGAATAGTTCTCAATCAATTAATGTGTTTATAATAAACTTGCTACCAAGGAATTATAGACATGGATTGGTTTGTCGTTGCATATATTATTTTATGGTTTTATGAGGTTCCTTATTATATACTTATATGCTAATTTGATAATGTCCAGTTTACTTATTATATTCATGTTTGTTATTTTCAGATTTAAAATCATGGCATCATTTAGCCCACTTGTTGCTATTCTTAATCAAAACAAACTGACTGGATCCAATTATGTTGACTGGAAAAGAAATTTGGATATTGTTCTTACTGCTGAAGAGCATAAATATGTGCTTACTCAACCATGTCCTAGCTTTCCATCATTGGATGCTCCTCTTGAGGAAAAACAGCGATATGATCGTTGGCAGAAATCTAATGAGATGGCCAAATGCTACATCCTAGCATCTATTTCAAATGTTCTACAGCATCAAATGCAGGATGTAGAATTAGCTTCAGACATTATGCTAAGTCTGAAGGAGATGTTTGGTGAGCAAGGCCGTTCTGCAAGGCAAGAAACTATGAGGCAGATTTATAATACCAAAATGGCTGAAGGTACTTCAGTGAGGGAGCATTGTCTTCGGATGATCTCTAATCTGAATACATTGGAAGTTTTAGGTGCCGATATTGATGGAGAATCCCAAGTGGATATGATACTCCAGTCACTACCAGAATCATTCAAGGAATTCAGACTTAACTATAATATGAACAAAAAGATTTATTCTTTGTCTGAATTAATGAATGAGTTGGTAGCGGCGGAAGGCATCCTTGGTACTTCTAGTGTTGATGCCTACATGGCGGAAGCTTCTACTTCTCAACCTAAGTCGAAAGGCAAGGGTAAGAAGAAGAAGAAGAAGAACTTCGCCAAGCAAGGTGGTAAACAAGTTGCCTTAGGAGTTGCCAACAAAGGAAAGAAAACCAAAGGAAAGTGTTTCCATTGTGGTGAGAAAGGACATTGGAAGAGGAATTGTCCAATATTTAAGGCTGCCAAGAATAAAGGTATGAAAAGTACATTCCTTCTTGAAACATGTTTAGTACAGAATCCCACAGATTCCTGGTGTGTGGATTCAGGTTGTACTAATCATATCTGCAATTCTTTGCAGGGGTTTCAGGAGACCAGAAAGTTGAATGAAGGAGAAATGTTTCTTACCTTGGCTGATGGGAGCAGGATTCCAGTTGTAGCTATTGGAGTGTGTAATTTATGTTTTGAATCTAGAGTTTTAATATTGGAAGACTGTTTGTATGTACCTAATGTTCGTAGGAATTTAATTTCTGCAACTTATTTAGGTAAACATGGATATTATGTTATCCTAAAAGACAATGTTGTAATAAAGAAGGATAAAGTGTTTATCTGTTCTGGCAATATTGTGGATGGTCTTTATATTTTAACTCCTGATAAGCATGAATTATATAATTCTGAATTAGATCATAACACTCATGTAAAATCATTAAAGAGAAAGTTTCCTTCTACTAATGAAGCATATCTTTGGCACTTGCGTTTGGGTCATATTAATCCAAACAGAATTCAAAGACTGATCAAAGATGGACTCTTAGAGCCATTGGACTTTGATGAATTTCCAGTTTGTGAATCTTGTTTGGAAGGTAAAATGACCAAACGACCTTTTAATGCAAAAGGTAGAAGAGCCCAAGAATTGCTTGAATTAGTTCATACGGATGTATGTGGTCCTATGTCAACCCAAGCAAAAGGAGGTTATGAGTACTTCATCACTTTTACCGATGATTACTCAAGATATGGTTATGTGTACCTAATGAGACGGAAGTCCGAAGCCTTTGAAAAGTTCAAAGAGTTTAGGGTTGAAGTCGAAAATCAATTAGGTAAACGCGTAAAGGCCATTCGATCTGATCGTGGTGGCGAATACCTTCTTGGGGATTTCAAGGATTACTTAACTCAAAATGGGATTGTATCCCAATTAACTGCACCTGGAACTCCCCAACAAAATGGTGTAGCAGAAAGAAGGAATAGGACTCTTTTGGAAATGGTTAGGTCCATGATGAGTTACTCAACTTTACTAGTTTCTTTTTGGGGATATGCACTAAAAACTGCAATGCATATTTTGAATTTAGTTCCATCAAAATCTGTTCCCAATACACCTAAGGAATTGTGGAGTGGGCGCAAGCCTAGGATGAGATACCTCCACATTTGGGGATGTCCAGCACATGTGTTGAAAAGGAAGCCTGATAAGTTGGAACCTAAAACCGAAGTATGCATGTTTTTAGGGTATTCAAAGGAAACAAAGGGTTATTTATTCTATAATCATAAAGATAACAAAGTGTTTGTTAGCACACATGCCAAATTTTTGGAGGATGATTATGTGAATAATTTTGATCCTAGAAATAAAGTTGTTTTGGCTGAAATGAATGAACCTGTAAATGAACAACCAATGGATGAAACTAGGGATGATGTGGATATATTAGATACACCAAAGATATTACTCATGAGATGACTAGTACACAGGTGCCTCGTCGTAGTGGGAGAATTGTTCGGCCTCCTATAAGATTTATAGGTTTGGGAGAAACTTATGAAGCTATCCCAGAAGAGGCTGAATCGGATCCCTACACTTATGAGGAGGCAATGAATGATATAGATGCACATCATTGGATCAAAGCTATGAAATCTGAATTAGATTCTATGTATTCCAATCAAGTTTGGGATCTTGTAAAGGCGCCTAATGGCATTAAACCTGTTGGTTGCAAATGGGTTTACAAAAGGAAGAGAGGGGTAGATGGAAAGGTTGAAACCTTTAAAGCAAGGCTAGTGGCGAAAGGGTATACACGAAAAGAAGGCATTGACTATGATGAAACTTTTTCGCCAGTAGCCATGCTTAAATCTATCAGAATTCTCTTATCCATTGCTGCTTATTATGATTATGAGATTTGGCAAATGGATGTCAAGACTGCATTTCTTAATGGCAATCTTGAAGAAGAAATCTATATGTTGCAACCGGAAGGTTTCATATCAAAGAACCAAGAGCATATGGTATGCAAGTTGAAAAGGTCCATTTATGGACTTAAACAAGCATCTAGGTCATGGAACATCGGATTTGATCAAGCAATCAAGTCATATGGTTTTGAACAAAATCTTGATGAACCATGTGTGTACAAAAGACATCAAGATAAAGTAGTAATGTTCCTAGTGCTTTATGTTGATGATATTCTACTCATTGGAAATGATGTAGGGGTAATGTCATCAGTAAAGGTTTGGTTGTCAAGCCAATTTGATATGAAGGACTTGGGTGAAGCTAATTTTATTCTAGGGATCAAGCTTTGGCGAGATCGCAAGAATAAGATGTTAGGCTTATCACAAGCTGGATATATAGATAAGGTTCTAGAACGATTTAGCATGCAAAACTCCAAGAAAGGTTTACTTCCTTTCAGACATGGAGTTCCTCTGTCTGATGACCAAAGGCCTAAGACTCAAGAGGAAGTAGATACGATGAGACAAGTTCCTTATGCTTCTGCAGTAGGAAGTCTCATGTATGCCATGCTTTGTACTAGACCAGATATTTGTTATTCAGTTGGCATGGTCAGCCGATATCAATCAAATCCAGGACCAAAACATTGGCAAGCTGTAAAGCATATTCTCAAGTATCTTCGGAGAACGAGAGATTATATGCTTGTTTATCGGTGTGAGGATTTGATTCCCATTGGCTATACAGATTCAGACTTTCAATCAGATCTAGATTTCAGAAAGTCCACATCAGGATGTGTTTTCACCTTGGGAGGTGGAGCCATAACATGGAGGAGTGTCAAGCAATCTTGTATTGCGGACTCCACCATGGAAGCAGAATATGTTGCTGCTTGCGAAGCAGCAAAAGAAGCTGTATGGCTCAAGAAATTCCTTTCTGACCTTGGTGTAGTGAGAATTGAGCAAGTTCCCATTACTTTGTTTTGTGAAAATAGTGGAGCAGTTGCACAATCAAAAGATCCAAGGAATCACAAGAAAGGAAAGCACATTGAGAGAAAGTATCACATCATTAGAGATATTATTGCTCGTGGAGATGTGGTGGTAGCAAAGATTGAAAGTGCAAATAATCTAGCAGATCCCTTTACCAAAGCCTTGCCTCAAAGGACCTTCGAGTCACATTTGGAGTGAATGGGAGTTAGATTAGTACACAATAGTCTTTAGGGCAAGTGGGAGATTGTTAGGATTAGTGCCCTTAAATCCTATTGTATGATGCTATGTATGTTATTATGTATGACTTAATGTTGTGATTAATAAAGTTTCTTTATCATTATTATCTAAAATAATGGTAACATGAATATTTGGACATTATCATATAGTCCATGAGATGCATAGTATGTGATTTATGTGATTTAGTCACAGAAGATATAGATCACAAGTTCTTTGTAAACTCATAATTTTGGTTCGTAGTCGGTGATGAAATTGGGCATTTCATCTGCGAAGACTATAACATATCAACTAAGATGATTTGTCTTGATCATGGAAGTGGAGACTTCTAGTTGATATGTTGATATGTTTTAAGAGTTAAGACATATTGAACTGGACCGCTGTGAGATTTATTATTCTCCTAATGACTGTCAAATGAATAATAAATCTCACGACTCCTATTTGCATGAACTCTTAACCCTGAGAGAATAATGGACCTGATCATGAGGTGTAGGTTGCTTTGATATATCAGGAGTGAGATCTAAAGGCACGATCAAAACCTCAGTATGTTGGGCAACCACATTTAGCGTTGATGGAACATATATTCTCAAGATGGAATTCATAGTCTCTTAACGGAGATATAAAATATTCCCTTGAGATAAGTTTAATGGTTTTGGTTATTCAAAGAGTTAGGCCTAACCACTTTAGTAAGAAATTACTAAAGTATATATTTATGAAATTGGATTTCATAAATATATAATGAATAACTTTAAGGATTAAACCGGGTACTCAAGGATTAAGATGTAGTAATTTTCAAAGTGGCAGTCTACATTCATAACTTTGTATTACTACGAATATTTTTTGAATGGGGTTGCGTGTATAATAAAGTCTTGGGATATAATTTATAAATAAGACCTAGAGTGCAATTATATTTATATAGTGGTATTAAATATAATTAATGGTAACTTTGGACTTGTCAAGAGTTGACAGAAAAGCCCAAGGCCCATTGGAGCTAGTGTCTTATTGGTCCCTTTTGGTCCCACTCCAAGCCACACATTAAAGCCCAATTGGAAAGGCCCAATAGGCCGGCCCAATTAGATAATCAGTTAGTTATAAAAGGGAGAAACATACAGAAATTTATTTTAAGAGAATCATAATTGTGAAGTGGTGTGTATGTGCAAGTGAAACCACTCAATTATTCTCCCTTAGAAACTGATTGAGAGACCACACTTCTTGGGCGTAAAGTGGAATTGGAGTGAAGATTAAAAGTGTTTCCAAGAACTTCTAATCTTTTGTTTTGAATTTCACCGCACCAAGGTACGCTATCTTGTTCTCTAATTCTGAAAATCACATAATACATGTTATCAATCATGAATGAAATAGAACCATGAATTTCGCTTCCGCTATGAGTTTTGTATGGGATACAAAACCAGATTTTCCTTCAATTGGTATCAGAGCCAGGTTACGATCCTGGGACCTGTGGGTTATGGGCCCACATGGTCCCACTCCAAGCCACACATTAAAGCCCAATTGGAAAGGCCCAATAGGCCGGCCCAATTAGATAATCAGTTAGTTATAAAAGGGAGAAACATACAGAAATTTATTTTAAGAGAATCATAATTGTGAAGTGGTGTGTATGTGCAAGTGAAACCACTCAATTATTCTCCCTTAGAAACTGATTGAGAGACCACACTTCTTGGGCGTAAAGTGGAATTGGAGTGAAGATTAAAAGTGTTTCCAAGAACTTCTAATCTTTTGTTTTGAATTTCACCGCACCAAGGTACGCTATCTTGTTCTCTAATTCTGAAAATCACATAATACATGTTATCAATCATGAATGAAATAGAACCATGAATTTCGCACATGTTATCAATCATGAATGAAATAGAACCATGAATGTCTCTTCCGCTATGAGTTTTGTATGGGATACAAAACCAGATTTTCCTTCAATTGGTATCAGAGCCAAGTTTTTCACCATCTTAGCCACTCAAACCAATCTTAGCCTTGTCCTCAAGAAATGGTATTTAAATGCTGGAGTTGGATTCCCTTCAAACTGCCATAAAACTCAACCCACCAATGACTTTCAAGGAGAAATGGTTGTGGAACCCCCTTCAATTACTGTCCTCCAAATTGTACTAAGTTTCTTTTCAAGATCCATCTTAGCCACTCAAACCAATCTTAGCCTTGTCCTCAAGAAATAGTATTTAGATGCTGGAGTTTTATTCCCTTCAAACTGCCATAAAACTCAACCCACCAATGACTTTCAAGAAGAAATGGTTGTGGAACCCCCTTCAATTACTGTCCTCCAAATTGTACTAAGTTTCTTTTCAAGATCCATCTTAGCCACTCAAACCAATCTTAGCCTTGTCCTCAAGAAATGGTATTTACATGCTGCAGTTTGATTCCCTTCAAACTGTCGTAAAACTCAACCCACCGAAGACTTTCAAGAAAAAATGGTTGTGGAACCCACTTCAATTATTGTCCTTCAAATTTTACTAAGTTTCTTTTCAAGATCCATTTTAGCCACTCAAACCAATCTTAGCCTTATCCTCAAGAAATGGTATTTACATGCTAGAGTTTGATTCACTTCAATCTGCCATAAAACTCAACCCACCAATGACTTTCAAAAAGAAATGGTTGTGGAACCCCCTCAATTATTGTCCTCCAAATTGTACTAAGTTTCTTTTCAAGATCCATCTTGGCCACTCAAACCAATCTGAGCCTTATCCTCAAGAAATGGTATTTACATGCTGGAGTTTGATTTGCTTCAAACTGCCATAAAACTCAACCCACCATTGACTTTCAAGAAGAAATGGTTGTGGAACCCCCTTCAATTTTTGTCCTCCAAATTGTACTAAGTTTCTTTTCAAGATCCATCTTAGTCACTCAAACCAATCTTAGCCTTATCCTCAGGAAATGGTATTTACATGCTGGAGTTGGATTCTCTTCAAACTGCCATAAAACTCAACCCACCAATGACTTTCAAGAAGAAATGGTTGTGGAACCCCCTTCAATTTTTGTCCTCCAAATTGTACTATGTTTCTTTTCAAGATCCATCTTAGTCACTCAAACCAATCTTAGCCTTATCCTCAGGAAATGGTATTTACATGCTGGAGTTGGATTCTCTTCAAACTGCCATAAAACTCAACCCACCAATGACTTTGAAGAAGTAATGGTTGTGGAACCCCCTTCAATTACTGTCCTCCAAATTGTACTAAGTTTCTTTTCAAGATCCATCTTAGCCACTCAAACCAATCTTAGCCTTGTCCTCAAGAAATGGTATTTACATGATGGAGTTTGATTCACTTCAAACTACCATAAAACTCAACCCACCAATGATTTTCAAGAAGAAATGATTGTGGAACCCCCTTAAATTATTGTACTCCAAATTGTACTACCCAAAGGCAAGAACGATGAAGTAGAGGTTACATTGTTCGTCCTTTCAAGGAGGTGCTATTGACCTCCGGAAAAGAAAGCCAAAAAAAATTAAGTGAGAGGTTTCTTTTCGAGAGGACAGAGAGTGACAAGGCAACAAAGAGAGAGAGAGAGATTAATGTGATGAGAAGAGACAAGAGAGAGTGACTATGAGAGCTTAAGAAGAGAGGGAAAAAAAAAAAAGTTAAGAGAAGAAAAAAGAAGTTAGAAAGCTTACTATAAATGCTATGTTAAAGTAGCCAAAGTAAATTTTAGTTTGTGAAAATAATTTTTTTTGGGAACAATTGATGCTCTTAAGAAATAATATTATTGTGTGTGTGTGTTTGTGTGTGTGTGTGTGTGTTTTTTTTTCATTGTTGGTAGATGATTGTATTTTAATGTATTAAGAAATAATGATTTTATGTATTTATCTTGTTGATAGTTTGTTAATACTATATGAATACCTATTTAAGATTTTTTTTTCTCCTTATACTTTGGCCCCCCTAACTTAAAATTCTAGTTCCGTCCTTGATGTGAAAACATTAATATGCTAGCTATCCACAGTCATAAACTGGTGCACACATTATATCATCTCTCTTTCCTGCTTTTAAATTATTTTTTTTTTATAATTTAATTATGATACTATATATAAATTTATGCATGAAAAAATGAGCTTCCTGATCTTCACAAAAATGGGGATTAAAGAAAATGAGATTTTTTTTTTTTTTAAATTTTAATTAAAGGAAGCCTATATTTTGTAGTAAAAAGTTTTAAAGATTAAGCACAAATTACAAAACCCCAATCAAAGAAAATAAAGAAAATTAGATCCAGTGAATCTCACCTTGACAATGAAAATGAAAAATAAAAATTAAAGGGAAAAGTTTGTTCTTCTTCTTTTAAACTAAAAAATAGTAGGATTTTAGTTAATTTTCAACAATTACTGCTCAGACATATATTAAAAAATATTAATTTTTTTTCCATATCCTCTCTTTTTGTGAAATGAACAAAAAATTTATTAGTTTTTAAGATTAGCCAGATTAATTTTATTCTAGGATTCGATTTACTAAAAAAATACCTAGTTATCATTTTCACCCTTTTTGCTCTGCAAAGGAGGAAACAAAGGGATCAAAAACTGTATACGTACTGGTTGTGTCACGCTCCGAACCCAAGTAAGAGCTAGGCACGTGACAATAGCCACACACTTATAAAATTTACACCCTACAAGTGTGTAAGGCCCTCTTAACAATTAAATAATTATCCTCAAAGAAAATTTCATCAATAAATTTTCAAAATATCCTCAATAATGCAATTCTCAAAAGATCTCGAATAATAATCTTCCAATATCAAAATAAAAATAAACTAAATCCTTTAAATCTAAAAGTCTACACAAATGGTAATCTTAAACATAAAAGTTCAAATCTAATTCCATTGATTTCCTAAACTTCACTCATGCGCACATCCCAGTGAAAGCCCCAACATATGCTACTCTTCTTGATCAAAATCTGAAAAGGAGAAAGAGGGGGGTGAGTTGACAACTCAATAAGTAACTAAAATCCGAATAAGTTCTATCCAACAATAGATTTGTAAAGTAATAAGATGTAATATGAATCTTCAAAAGTTATAATATGCTATGGATTTTCAAAAAATAGTTAAAGAAGTTTCATAATCTTAAAATAATACTTTGCAAATAGATCACCTACTTTAATCTTACAATTATATCATAGATGGTTTATAAAGTAGTCAGTTTTCCATATATCAAAAGCTATAACTTACAATAGGTCCCAAAAATACATAAGCTTTTTAATGACTCAAAATAGTTAAATATTCAAACATAATTCATACTAGCTTATAACCCGCATAATGTGCAGGACACTTATTTATTACAAAAGACAACTTGTAGGTGAAAATATAAACATTTTATAAGCTAGTATAAAATCTAATCTTGAAAAAAAGTGTTAAAAAAATAAAAAAAACTTGCAAGAAAGAAAACTATGAAATCTAATCTTGAAATTTCTTGTTCTTTCAACAAAATTTGAAATAGACCAAAAAAAAAAAAAAAAATCTTCTTTCTTCATCACACATGCGCTCAAGCATGTAATAGGTGTATTTGCTTTTGCTAGAAGCAGGAATCGGTGTTTTCAACTAATAATAATTAATAATTCAAATATCATGAAATTCAAATCCTATAGTAGTAATGAATTACATTAGACTACAGTAGTAAGTAATCTCACAGAAACTTTAAAAAATTAATTAAAAACAAAAGAATATTGCAATGATTGCACCAACTTGCAAAATTTTAGACCATGTAGAGTGAAGTGTCTACTTTCTATATACAAAGTCATTCTATCAATTTAACACCACAAAAAATAGCATAACTCCATATACTGTTAGACAATTTTTTTTGCAGAAAATAAAAACAAATAAATTGAATAGTTACTTCATAATTCAATGAAAATATCCTCAATGTACAACATAATAATTGCATACAATATTCCATCCTACTTTTGTTGTTGAGTTTGAGCTATTTGTCTTAAAGCTTTCCTCTTTTTATCCTTGCACTTCCTGCAACATGCATATTAATCCAATTGAAATCCCTTTCCTGGTATAGAGCAATGCAGACTGCAAGGTGCTTCACTTTCATTCAAACATCAAGACCTATAAAATTCAAAAAAATGTAATTCCATACGCAGATCATCATTCAAATCTCATATGCAGATATAAGGGGAAAAAAAAGGAGAAGATAAAAGAACAACAACAGCCCAGAAAATTAGAAAAAAAAAAAAAAAAAAGATTTCAAGGCTGCCATATAATGAACAAAGCAGTACCAACCATGGAACCATAGAACCATAACAGTAGCAACCAAGAAGACCAAAATCCAGAACTAAACTGATTCTAACACATATACCTAAACCTATACAAATCCATCAAAATGTCCAAACTAAGCCGTATTTTAACCCAACAAATCTAAAAAGGGTTAAAAAAAAATTAAAAAAACCTTTCCTGGTGGAGGTTTTGATGATCTAATGGTGTGTTTGCCTATGGTTTTGGCTGTCTAAGGCTGGCGTTGGCATGAAAACTAACAGTCAAGGCAGCCCTGCTGCTTTATTTTACATCGGTCTTAACGGTGTATTAAGATTCCCAAAACTGGTGTAGCCTTTCACTTTTAAAATGTACGTGCATATAATGAACAAAGCAGAGATATGTGGCAGAGAAAGAAAGCAGTAGGAGAAGAATTTAAGAAACAGGGCAGTTCACCTAATGTCCTAGATCATGTTTCCTAACAATCACCATAAGGAGCTGTTAAATGAAACTGGTACAATCAATCATAGCAAATATAATTTGTACTAAGTTTCTCTACAATAAGTTAGGAATACAACTATATCTATACAGCAGATACACTTGCCAATGCAACTTGGATAGAGTTAGATCCAGAATTACCACTTCAAATAGTTATCTTCTTCTCTAATTTATTTCTCTCTTTTCAATTTCAATTTCAAATGAAGGTACATTCTTAACAACACTCACAGTGGTTCAAAATTAATCTACATAGTTCCAATGGCTTTAAAAAAGGGACCATTCAGAAACAACAAACACAAAAACTTTAAAATTTAAAATAAAACTTTAGGGTACTATTGATTACTCAAAGGTTTGTACTTTGAGTAACAAAGCAAATTTGCATTTTATGTGAACTCAAAATCAAAGCACCCAATTATTCAAAATCAATTCTAAATACCCAAAACATTGAGCCAAGCCAAATACCCTAAAAACAAAACTTCTTCTAACCAAAATCCCTTAATCAAAACCAAACCTTACCCAAAGTACTAATCTAAATCATAATTAACCCCCAATTGATTCTCCAAATAAAAACCAAAAACCCTTAATTTTTTAGTTTAAAACAGAACTTTACCGGTAGCGATTCCGGTAGTCTGATAGTGGGTGGAGGCTTACGGTGATGACAAAACTTGTGGTGGCGCCCCTCTCTCAATCCATGGTGCATTAACTTAATATTCTAAAGATTATTCTTCCTCTTCTTCCAAAAAAATCTCCAATATATCGATCTCTCTGCACCCTGTGTCTAACCGACTCTCTCTACCATTCTCGGACTTTTGGCCTCTAAACCTTGATTTTCCAAAGCCAATTATAAATACCCTAAAATCAAACCTAAATTAATTGAATCCAAATACTCCCAAAAGTTTTTAGTATACTGAGAAACCAAATTGAATAAAAAAAATCAAATCAATACCTAATGTAACCCAAATACCTACATACAAATCAATCCAACCAAATTTCTCAAAACCAATTCTCATTTCATACCCAGATCTAAGAAAGAATGGAAAAAAAAAAAAAAAAATACCAGTGGTAGTTCTCTCTCTCTCTCTATGTCCGTATCTCAAATCCTGTGCGTCCACCTTTAGGTTACCAGTGCCAGTTCCGGTAGTCTAAGTCCGGCAAGAGACGAACGGTGGTGGGAAAATGATGGTGACAGCCAGCCGGCCATACGAACTCTGTTTCCTTCTCATCTCCACATCGCAAGCTTTTTTTTCTTATTGGGTTTTGGGGTTTTGAGAGAGAGGCAGAGAGGGAGAACAACTTACGGCTTAGGGTTTGGGGATGCAATCGTGGATTTAGTTTGACGATCTGTTTTGACCCTGGGCATACAACGAATGGTTTTATGCAATAACTGTTTTTTTTTTCCCTAAAACCCAAAAAAAAAAAGAATCAAATCTAAACCTATCCAACAAAAAAACCAATTAAAAGTAAATTTCATACTCATATCTAAAAAATGGAAAAAAAAAAAATTACCGGTGCCGGTTCCGACGATTCAGGTGGTTGATATATGGCTGTTCCGATGGTCTAAATCTGGCCAGGGAATGAACAATCGCCGACCTTGGATATTTCTCTCTGTCTCTTGGGGTCTGACAAACAACTTTGTTCTCTCTCTTTCTCCGTAACTCTGTTCTCTCTCTTTCTCCGAATACGGGCAGTTAGTGTTGTATTTATACTCACTGACGATTAGACTATTTTAACGCTGTGATAGAACCCTCTCCAAACGATGCACCGTACGCTTTTTTTTAATTTAAACTCTATACGTGTCATTTTTTTAAATAGGCTTTTTACCTAACGTGGCAGCACCTCGTTGAGGGTACACAAACCCTCCCCCCCAAAAAATTCATTAGCATTGCTAGAATCAATGCAATAAACTTTAACATGAAAGAATTAGGAAAACCCATAAAAACCAAAAAATAAAAAACAGCCCACAATCCTTTCATACTCAAGAAAAGGTGTGAACTTTTTATTACCTTGACAATGCTTCCTCATTAACTGTACACTGCCACCAACAATAGCGAAGTTGCTCTCTAAGAAGCTTCCATGTACACAACCCAACCATCAAATCACAATGAAAGTTGTCAACCCCCTACCAATCAAAAAATCTCATATTATACTTCTGAAAATATCGGAGACTTTCTCTGCAGCCAAACACAACAATAAAAAAGGGGGGGGGGGGGATAAAAAGGAAAGAAAACATGCTGAAATAAAGAAATGGAACCTTATTGGAAGCAAATTGAAATATGAAAAACGAACAACCATATTGTGATTTTAAAAAATCTAATGTTCGATATAATTAAAAGGGGCATAAGAAAAATGTTATCTTTTACCTTCAATGACTAATACATTCAAAGAACTTGAATTTGATGAGAACAGCAATAAACCCCAAAAAAATAAATCATACCGATAATAAACACGTCTATAAGACATTCATTAAACAGGTATGATGTACATAGTACAAATCCTCTTTTTTTTTTGGTTGTGATGATTGCAAACTCTCCAACATAAGCACTAACTTACTGGATATCTAAAACCATATTATATTAAAACTGGTATTATAGTATTATACTATAGAAGGCATTGTTAATGGAAGCCTAACACCAATAACAAAATCTAGACCAATCCAACCGAGAAATTCAAACCTAAATCATATCCAATCCACAAATATATAAAATACAAAATACAAAAACAAAACAGAAACTTTACCCGGTTACGGGTATACGGCCTGTCTCTCTGTGCCTACAGTTCCGATAAACCTTAACCGAACAATAAACCTAAATAAATAAGATTGAAAAAGAGAAAACAAATATCAGTGCAACAGTCAATCCTACACTTATCTGATCCCAAGGATTTCGTTAAGATTAGTTATAGGAAACTGTTTTTAATTTTGTTTCTTTACGGTGAAAAGCCAAAACTAAAATCAAAAATTTTTTTTTGGGTAATTTCTGTAAGTTATAAAAAGAGAAAGGAAAAAAAAAAAACAAAAACAAAAAAATAAATAAATAAAAAACAAAAAACAAAAAAAAACAAATTTCATACCTAAATCTAAAAAGGGGGAAAGAATGTGTCGGCGCCAGTTCCGATAATCTGATGGTGTTGATGGTTCATAGATTTTTCTTCTATGGCGAGGTTACTGACGGTGGTCGGATGCCCGATTGACGCCGGTGGCAGCGACAATCATGAACACTATCTCTGTATCCCTCTCAAATCTTAATCATTTTGTGTTTTAAAACCCGAAACAAAAACAGATCAAATCTAAACCTATCCAACAGGAAAACTCAATTAAAAGTAACGTTTCATACCCAAATCTAAAAAAAATTTACCGGTGTTGATGGGCCATATATTTTTCTTTCTATGTGTTTGTGGTTCCGATGGTCTGATTCTGCCTCTTTCTCTGCGCCGCAAGCCTCATCGCCTCTCTCAATTTCTATCTCCGTGTACATCGTATCTCTCTTGGCGCCGTACGAACTCTGTCTCTCTCTATCTCCGTATCTCAATACCTTTTGCACCTTTCATCGTGACCGGTGGTAGTTCTCTCTGTCTCCTCTGTATCGCACGCGTTTTTTCTTCTCTTTCCCCTTCTTTGTGTGGCTATGTTTTTTTTTCTTCTTCCCTTTCTCGGTATCGCAGTATCGCCAGGGGTTTTTTTTTGGAGAGAGAAAATGTTGAGCAGAGTCTTGATCGGGAAATATGGTTTGGGTTTTAGGGTTTGCCTTTTTCTTTTTTCTTTTTTTGTTTTTGGATAAGCGGCTTGTTCTTTTTTATAAAGGTTTGTGTTTTCTTTTTTTGTTTTTGGGTGAGTGGGTTGGCGTCTGAAAGACACTCTTTCAGACGCACCGTACGATTTTTTTAAAGCATTATCTTATACGTGTCAGTTTTTGAAAGGGGCATTTTTACTAACGTGTCAACACCTGGTTAAAAGTTTCTGCTTTTATATATTGTATTAGATTCTTAACAATCTTATGACCATGATCACGCTATATCCCATGACTGGGTAACAAAGTACCAATGAATAACCCCCATTGGCTGGGTATCAGAGTACCAATAAATAACCTCCATTAGTTTGGGTATCAGAATACCAATGAATAACCCCCATTGGTTTGGGTATTAGAATTAATTCATAATCAAATTGTCCATAATCATATATATGAAATCATAGTTTCTAACAAAAATATATTTTATTCAAATAGATATATATGTGTGTGTGTGTGTGTGTGTGTGTATAATCATATATTCAATATTCAAATATATTTGTGATATTTCTATATTCTTACTTTAGATCAATATAGCTAAAAAAAAAATCAAGTAAAATAAATCTTATATTCAATGCTCATATTTATTGGTGGAAATTCTTTATTCTTTACTTGAAATCAGTATAGCTAAAAACAATCAAATAAAATACATCATATATTCAATAATCAGATATATTTGAGATAATTCTTTACTTGAAATCTGTAATACAATAGGAATAAAATTGTAACAACTGTAAACAATTTTCATTAGTTAAAATACACAAAGATAAAACCAATTAGGATAAGATTACTTACCTCAGCTTGCTCACCACAAAGAACTTCTCCCTAACACTTTCTCTAAAATCCTTAGATACCTAACAATTTATAAGCACAATTTACTCAAAAATCAAATAATTCAAGAAAGACTTATAACGGTAACCAACTAGAAAAAGACTATTAAAATATCTCATAATTGTCTGCTTATCTCACACCAAAATTCCACCTAGTCATAACATTTTTCTATATATATATATATATATATATTGCCACCATTTATGCCTTAAAAGATAAGGTTATAGTACCTAGAAGTAGTACTATGTCACACTAGACAAGGACGTGTGCTACACTTTACAGCTTTCTTCTTCTTCATTTCAATTTTTTTCCCCCTCAATTCGGGCACAGTTTCTTAAACAACCCAAACTGTGCAGAAAGTTAACCCTTAGACCCATCACGCCTAAAATTTACAACTTCCAGCTACGCTAATCACAACGGAGCGTGAGCGTATATATATATATATATATATATATATATATATATATATACAGAGCATAGAAAAATCTGTAGGTAGTGGCGCCTAGTTGACTGAAATATAAATCTAAACTTTTCTTCGTTTGCATCATTAAAACTCTTGAATAAATACATAGTTTCACTACTGGTCAAAATACCAGCAAGAATAAAATACTCTAATTCTAAATAAAGTTTAGATTTTACAAGAAGAAGTTCTTAGGCTCTTACCTCAAATGTGTAGTCAAATCTTCTCTACTTCAGTATTTTGGGTAGTCTTCTCTCTTAAAACATCTGTCAGTATACGCTGACTTAAAATGAGACTATATAAACTAGGGTTCCAACCTTATTTTCTAAAAAATCCCTTAGTAATATTAATTATTAAATACCCCTCCTTTTATTTTTATTTTTTTCCGGGTATTACATTCTCCCCCCCCCCCCCCCCCCCACTTCCCCCTTAAAAGATGTTTAGTACTCTAAACTTGACATACTTGAGTCCTCAAAAAGATATGGGTATTTCTCATTCATTTCATCTTCTAACTCCCATGTAGCCTCTCTCACAGACTGGTTTCTCCATTGAACTTTGACATAATGTATGGTATGACGCTTCAACTCTTGCTCCTTCTTGTCCACAATTTTAACTAGTTGCTCTTCATAAGTTAAATCATCTCTTAATTTTAGAGGCTTATAATCCACTACATGACTGGGGTCTGGAATATATTTCCTTAACATTGAGACATGGAAAACATTATGTACCCCTGATAAAGAAGGTGGTAAGACAAGCCTATAAGCAACTTTACCCATCATCTCCAAGACTTCAAAAGGTCCTACAAAATGAGGGCTCAACTTACCTCAAAAACCAAATCTCATAACTCCTTTGGTAGGTGAAATCCTCAAGAACACATGATCACCCACTTGGAACTCTAATTTCCTTCTTCTAACGTCTGCATAACTCTTCTGCCTACTTTGAGCTGTTTGGAGCCGCTCTTTAATCACTTGAATTTTATCTACTGTTTGTTGTACAGTCTCAGGACCCAACAATCTTCTTTCTCCAAAATCATCCCAACATATAGGAGACCTACACTTCCTACCATACAGCGCCTCATATGGTGCTGCTTTAATATTTGCTTGGTAGCTATTATTATATGCAAACTCCACCAAAGGTAGATGTTCATCCCATGGACCTTTGAAATCAATTACACAAGCTCTCAGCATATCCTCCAATGTTTGCATAGTTTTTTCTGAAAGTCCATCTGTTTGAGGGTGAAAAGCTGTGCTAAACTTCAAGTTAGTACCCATTGCCTTATGCATGCTCTCCCAAAATTGAGACACAAATCTTTAGTCTCTATCAGACACAATGGATACGGGTGCACCATGCAATCTCAGTATTTCATTAATATACAATCTAGCTAACCTTTCGAGTGAGAAATCCACCCTAATGGCCAAACAGTGTGCAGATCTTGTCAACCAATCCACAATCACCCAAATTGCATCTTTACCAGTAGGGGTTCTAGGCAGCCCCGTCACAAAGTCCATAGTAATGTCCTCCCACTTCCACTCTGGAATGGGAAGAGGTTGCAAAAATCCAGCTGGCCTTTGATGCTCCATCTTGACTTGTTGACACACTAGACATTGAGCAATCTCCCTCTTCATTTTATTCCACCAAAAAGTCTCCCTTAAATCCCAATACATCTTAGTGCCTCCTGGGTGTATCGTGTAACTCGTGTTATAAGCCTCCTTTAAAATTTCTGTCTTAACGTCTGGATCATTTGGTACATAAAGCCGATTACCAAACCTCAAGGATCCATCCTCATGAATGCAAAACTTAGATTGAGAGCCTAGATTTATCAAATCTCTTATCTTCTACAACTATGGATCATTACTTTGTGCAATCTTTATCCTTTCAATCAAGGTAGGCTGAACTCTAAGGTTTGCCAAATGTGCCTCTGCTTCATGAAACTATACTTCTATCCTCATTTTCCTCAAATCTTCCAGGATGTGTTTTTGTGTAGTCAACAATGCTACCATATTTCCTGCAGACTTCCTACTTAAGGCATCAGCTACCACATTGGCTTTTCCAGGATGGTAACTAATAGTCAGGTCATAATCCTTTAATAGCTCCAACCATCTTCTTTGTCTCATATTCAACTCTTTTTTAGTAAAGAGGTACTTCAGGCTCTTGTGGTCAGTGAATATCTCACACTGTTCTCCATACAAATTATGCCTCCAAATTTTTAGAGCAAAAACCACCACAGCTAACTCCAAGTCATGTGTAGGATAATTTTGCTCACAAGGCTTCAACTGTTTAGAGGCATAAACCACTACCTTCCCATGCTACATAAGAACACACCCCAAGCCTTTCCTAGAGGCATCACTATAAATGGTGAAACCTCCACTACCTGAAGCTATGGTGAGAATGGGTGCTGACACCAACCTTCTCTTCAATTCCTGGAAGCTTTCTTCACACTTTTTGGTCCAGTTAAACTTAGCTCCCTTTTGGGTCAAGCGAGTCAAAGGCATGGCTAAGTGAGAAAATCCTTCAACAAACCTCCTGTAATAACCAGCCAGTCCCAAAATGCTACGAACCTTTGTCACACTGTTCAGTCTATTCTATTTTATTACTACTTCCACTTTCTTAGGGTCAATAGCAATCCCATCTTTAGATACAACATGCCCAAGGAATGCAACACTGTCTAGCCAAAATTCACATTTTTTTAAGCTTTGCATACAACTTTTTCTCCTGCAATAGTTGTAGTACAAGCCTCAAGTGATTCTCATGCTCCTCCACACTCTTGGAATATATCAAGATATCATCAATAAAAACCACAACAAATTTATCTAAGAAGGGTTTAAACACTAAAATTTGGTTCCAACCATCCAAAATCACATGATTCAAACCTCAAACCAAAGAAACCTAAATAAATATTTTTAAAGAAAAAAACCCATTCCTACGATGGCAAGTTCCATCAGATTAGGGAGATTGTTTTTTTATACTTCTCTCATAATTATACTTGTGGTTTTGTCACAGATCGCCAAATAGGGGGAATTGTTAGGGTCATATTTTCTATGTAATTGGTTAATTCTTTGACAAAACACACTTTACTTGTAATTGGGTAAATCTAAGTTGGTTTTAATGTATTAAGTAGGATGTTGTTCAAACATATCAAGTGGCATCATTAAAGACATGAAGGTTGATCTAAGAAATAGTGAAGAAATGTTGTTTCATTAAAGCTTGACACAAACTTGACACAAGCTACTATCGAGGATTAATAGACAAGCACGACATAAGCTCGATCTATCGAGATCTAAGATTTCAGAAATCTCAGATCTAAAATGCAGCTCATTATGACTTGAATGATTAGGGTTTCTCTTCTTAAAACCCTAGTCATATATAAGGATTATTTTAAATGTCATCAAGTACGGATACAAAGACCTAGAACTCATATTCTTTGTATGAAGCTACTGCATTTATGCACCTTAGGGTTTTCTAACCAAGTGCTTCCTGATCTTAATTGTTTATGAAGTGAAGAACTTTGTAGCCAACAATAATCAATCAATTTGTTGGAGTTAGTCATGTACTGAGATCCATGCAAAGGAGTTAGTCACATATTGAATATTTGGGCAACAAAGGAAAGAAGTTTGCTACAAGATCAATTCCAATTGGGTATTGGAGCAAAGGTTCAATTGTAGGTTGATATTTTGGGATAGTCCAGGGTAATGGTAAGATTCCTTATACTTGTAACCGCTTGATTATTGATTAGTGAATTCTTGGGAGTAGTGACCTTAAATTCACCCAATAGGGTTTTTGCCTTGCGAGAGGTTTTCCCCATTTGTCGACAAATCACCTTGTTAATTTACTTTCCACTACGTATTAGTTATTTGGTGATTTGTTGGTGCCTTCATGATGTACATGTAATTTGACCTAATTAATCAACTTGGGTAATTGAATTAACTAACCAGGGTCAATCTATTTTAATCCAACAAGGCTCTTAGCAACGTGACTCTTTGTATGCTTGTGTTTCTAGGGTGTATGTGTATGAGTCCATTTTTCTTATTTTTATTTTAGGAGTCAGCACCAACCATTGATTTTGTGTTAGGTGTAATTGGTCACTTGCAGGTCTAATTTGTTTTCAATTGCCTAATTAACTAAACCAATTTTAGGGGTTTATCAGTCTACAACTACAAAGGTTAGGCCATTTTGTAGTTGAACTCTAGTTATGTAATGTATTATAAACCCGGTTTAAAACACTTATATTACTATTTTTGTGTGTGCTTAATAAGTATTACTGTTTACTAAAAAAAATAAAATTAAGGGTTTATTAATTAAGGTAAACCAAAAGTCTTGAACCAAAAATCTTGGACTCAGAAGTTCGGTTATGTGTGGGGAAGGTGTTAGGCACCCCACGCCACCTATCCAAAGGATAGTATCCTATTTTAGTTTATTTCAAATGTTATCTTTTTTAATGAAGAAATAATATACTTGACATTTTGATTTTTGGAAAACATTTTGTACAAATAATACACACACATATATATGTGTGAGTATTTATTTACATATAACATACCATGTGAATATTTATGTCAAAGAATATTTACAATCAAAGCATATGAGATAAATATATATAGCATGTGAAGGAGATTTACCACGTAGCTAGAAATAGTATATAGCATGTGAATTTTTATTTACTACATAGATAGCATGTGAATACTATACACAATTACAATGTAAAAATAAAAGAAGAGGGTTGGAAGGGTAGTACAGTGTTGTCATCCACCACATTTTCTCATTTTTATTATTCAAAAAAGATGACAATGGAGATATGTTAGTGCCAAAGAAAAGAAAGACTGTGGGTTCAATGGAATTGAACTAGAGGCATAAATTTCTAAAGATGCAATCCTAGGGAAAAGTTTTAAATAACAATGCATGGACAATATTGAAAATAATTTCCCTTTGAAAACATCTTTTTGTTTTTTTAATGAAGAAAAATTTATTATTTTGAAAAGGAAAGGTTTTATTTTTTTGAGAAGGGAAACTTCTAGAAAAACAACTTCATCATTTTCTTTTTAGAAAAGAATCTCTTTTGAACAAGAAATATTTGAAATAGGAAGCAAATCTCGTTTTTTTTTTTTTTTTTTTTTTTTTTTTTTTTAAAGTTAAAAAAAGGAAGGGAAAGCCAACTTTTTTAGAGGAACCCAAAAATACTAGGATATTTGAAGTTTTCTAAAAAAAAAAAAAAAACATTTTTGCAAAGACATTAGTTTTAAGATGACAAAAGAAAAGTAAGAAAAAGATTCAGGGCTATATTGTTCTTTTTGGGGAAAAGGGTTTAACTTTAAAGAATCCCATAATTTTATTTTGAGAAAATGGCTTGAAGAAAAGGGGTTTTATTTTTCAAAATATCTTTTTGTAAATAGATGATAACCTTGAAAAAGGAAGAATTGATGAAGGCTTTTGAAGGAATTTCATGGGTTTTCCTTTCGAAAAGATTCAAAACAAAAATCTCATGATTTTCATAGTAAAAGGGGAATTTGTATTAAAAACATTTTTGTAGGAAAATTGGTTTTGGTCAAAAAAGCATTTTTGTTTAAAGAAAGTGTTCATGGGTTTTATTTTCTAAAGAAAAAGTTTGGTTTCCAAAAATCCTTTGATTTTTAAGAAAAGAAGTGCTCGTTTAAGAAACTTTGCTCGTTCAAAAGATTTCTTTCTATCATAATTTTTGAAAAGAAATTCCAACGTGGTAAAAGAAAACCTTTTTTTTTTTTTGGGGAAGAAAGAAAAAAGATTTTTTTAAGAGAAAAATACTTCTTATTTTCGGATTTAAAAAAGAAAAAAGAAAAAAAAGAGAAAGGTAAAGTGCTTGAATTTAAATGACACTAAAGATAAAGGACTTGAATTTAGATGGCAATGGAAGTAAATAGCTTGAATTTGAATGACAATAAAAGTAAAGGTTGATTAAAAAGTTATTTATTTATTTTTATTTTTTGAATTCTTTTTAAATACGCTTTAATCTATTTCAAGTGTTATGGGTTCTTTTTCAAAAAGAGATGGGAGTTCTAAACCATCAATCATCCTTGAGATAATATACCAATATAGTGCTTTACTTAAGATTTAAAGCTTATTTAAAAGGAATTGATAGAAAATCTTTTTCTTAGGTGCATGGTTTCAAAAATAGGACTAGAGGCAAAACTGTTTTTGCCTTCAGTTCTCAGTTTAACCTTGTTTTTGACTAGTTTTGGCCGGTTTTGAGCAATTTTTGATCGGTTTTGGGTATCTTTACCAGATCAGACTAGAACCCGGTTCCCGATTGAACCGATCAGACTAGCCGGTTTGGTTTGATTTTTAAAACCATGCTTAGGTGATGAGATAGTAATATGTGTGTGTGTGTGTGTGTGTGTGTGTGTGTGTAGAACAAAAGAAATAAGAGGAGCAATAAATAAAAGGGAATAAGGGTTAGCAAAATGTAAATGGGATGATAATAATGTAAAGGGGATGGGGAATGAACATTAAAATAAATGGGTTGACAATAAAATAAAAGGGAAGGGGGAAGAACATTAAAGTAAATGGGATAACAATATAACAAGATAAATCTATGAACAAAATATAAAGAGTTCCTAGATACCTAAAAGAGATGACACTCCTTCCCTTTAAAGGTACTTCTTATATTAGGTCTAGGTCATCGTTTTAAAAACTAGACCAAACTGATCGGTCTGACCAGTTTAACCGAGAACCAAGTACCAGTCTGATCTGGTAAAAATGCTCAAAACCGGTCAAAAATCGGGAACTAGAGGCAAAAAAGGTTTTGGCTTTGGTCCGGTTTTTAAAACCATGGTCTAGATTAAGGTTCAATACCCATCTAGGAATTTAACAACAATATCACAATCATCCACAAATAATATAAGCATTGTTGAGGACTCTTTCTTCACGCTACATGGCATTACTTCATTGGCAACCCATGCTACATCAACATATTATTGATTTTTAGGTAAATCTCTTTAAAGTCCAAAATAAGCTCATATTTTATTCAACCACATGGATTGGGCTCACATGGCCCACAAGATCCTCACTTCAAGAGGTGGATTCATGGTCCAGATTTCCTCTTCATCAATTAGGCTTATGACCCATGACATCATCAACATCAATTTACGAATAGGGCTCAAGCAATAAATCAAAACTCATGGCCATATTACCTCTCTCATATTCATGGAAAGCGGCTTCTCCAACAAAAGCCCATATTTATACAAAATGATAGCAAAGTCCAAGATACGTCATCTCATCTTTGGCTCATGATCCAAGCACATGAGTCTCTTTAGGAAAACTTTGGGGGTTATACTTTGGAGGGCCAAGAAGTATGTTTAGTAAAGTTCTAGTGGTTTAAAGTTGATAAAAGAAACATGTTGCTTGGCGTGTCATCTCCAACTCTCTAAACTTTGATGAGTCAGTGTGTAGCGGGTAACATCTAGTAAACCTTTCTTATCACATAAACACTTAAAATGATTAAACTCTCCATTGCACTTTGACTAAAACTTAATACTCATTATATGACAAATACTCAAAAACTCCAGCCATTTAAATGTTGACCAAATAACTATTTATTCAATCTCCAACTGTTCCTATACGAATTTGGAAACCTAATCATATTATTTCATATAAACTATATTACTACTTTTAACTAAAATCCAACTCAAACACATGGCTAAATTTGATTGGTTATTTTTAATCTTCAAATATAAAATATTTATAATATCTTAAATACCCAACTACCATCTATCATAATTAGACCAAATATTTCTTTGCTAACTGCCTGAGCAGAGCATTAAATGCCCTTCTTGCTCACCAAGATTAAGTCACAACACAATGAAACCTTTACTAGATCTCTCTATAGCTTCATTAACTATCAATCAATCATCTTATTACTTACTTAAAATGTATTATAATATAATTATGGACCAAAACTATAAATATCCGAAAGAGGAAACATTTCCAGCAGAGCACTAGCAGTATGTTCAGCACTTGACACCTGGCTGAAAGTGACATCACCAACCATTTAATACTCAATCCCAGTAGCCAACTGCTATACCCAAAACAATAAGATATCCTTAAAAGAGATCTTACCATTTTCAGATAGATCCAAGAAATAAACCCTGAATATTCTCTTCAATTGCTTGACATCATCTAGTTGACCTCATCTACTTAAACCCCAAGCAACAGTTGTCTTATGACAGTTATCACAGCTTTTTCAGACAGTTGTGACAACTTTTTCAGAACATGTGTGATAACTGACCTAGCAGCTTTAACATTATTGAATTTCCTTATTTGGCTAAAAACCAAAACCAGCTAAAGAAACTATCTTTTTCTTACTAAAATCCTTTCCTTCCTTGTTGGTCTTTCCTCCAGCTGAACTAATTTAGTTTCAGACTTGGCTCTATAAAAAGAGGGTCAAGCTAAAGCCTTAAACCACTCCAAACACCATTCCATACAACACCAACACCATTACTTATCTTATGCTCATTCTCTCACACTACATTTTCAAAAAATACATCTATCTTGTTGCCCATATCTCTAAACATCTATTTCTCCATTTCTCTTACACAATCTCATACACACTTACTACAATATTCCATAAAACACAATACACCATTACTCATCTTATGTTCATTCTCTCACTCTCTATATTCAAGAAATACATCTATCTTGCTGCTCATATCTCTAAACATCTCTTTTTTCATCCTCACTTACAAAACCTCTTCTCTTAGAAAGCAACATACACCATTCCATACATCACCAGACACCACAACACACCATTACTCATCTTATTCTCATTCTCTCACTCTTCATATTCAAAAAATACATCTATCTTGCTGCCTATATCTCTAAACATTTCTTTCTCCATTTCTCTTAGAAAATCTCATATCTTGGAAAGCAACACAAGCTATCACTATTATCTTTTCAGTAGCTCTAATATCATTCATTTACCATCTTACATATCTCTCATACATCTTACAAATTACTTCTCTCACAAATTATCCATACATATTCCTTATATATATTACAAACCCATCTTTCACCGTATATCCATATTTATTACCCATACATATTACAAATATACATTCCACAAAACATCTATATCTCTTACCATCTCCATACTTCACAAGAGATATCAAACACTTATACTAAAAACCCTTCTCATGGAAGACATAAACTTCTAATACTAAAGCCCTTCTCCTAGAAGGTACAAATACTTCTTATAAAAGCCATTATCATAGAAGGCATAGACTTCTAATACATAAAATCCTTCTCTTAGAAGGCACGAAGACCTTATACTAAAGCCTTTCTCATGGAAGACACAAACATATCTTACAAAAACCCTTCTCATGGAAGGTAATACCATTCATACTTGCAGAATAACTAAAAGAGCATTGCCAAAAGGAAAATTCATTTGAGTACATAATAAGAGAAACAAACTTAACTAGCCTTTACACTCAGTTGGATATACTCTCTCCCTCTAGTTGCGCCCATTTTATCCTCCAATCATGAAGTCATCATGGCAAGACTCATCATGGCACACTGTCTCTCCATCGCAGCATCGCTAGAGTCATATTGCTGGAATATTATCAGCTCACTAATGCTATACAGTTGGAGCTATAAACCATACAAGAATAAGTGACTATGTTTCTGTATCTCTAAATTTACATCACTGAATAAATGACTACTTCACCTTTAAATATAAATTACTTTAACATGATTTCACTAATATTTCACTAATAAACAGATATATTAATAAATTGATCTGTCACTACTGGACATGTATCATTTGGACATAAACCTCTATTGGACATACCTTATTATTTGAACATAAACCTCTGCTGGATATACCTTATTACATGAATTATACCACAGCTGGACATGGACCATCTTGAAGGACATTTGACAATTAATTATTTTCGAATATTGGACATCACCCAAATTTACATCATTAAGAACTTTAACTCATAACTTAATAGTGCTATTACGCTAAATACATATTACTTTATTTCAACTATTATTATGATTATTAATCAAAGCTATTATATCAAACACATATTATTTATTTATTCAACCATTATCATGATTCTTAGACTTTAGGTTTTACCAATTTTGTAGGCCTAAAAATATGCTGGAAGCCATTGGACTATGCGGCCCAATGTCAAGTTTCGGACAACATGTGGCCACACAATGAAAAAACGGCCCCCAACAAGAATATAGAAGTAAAGAGATAGATACACACAACCACATAAATAAAATGCTAGGAACTTAAAGCAATAAAGTAAAGAGACAACAAATAATGAAAATGAATTTTATATATAAGATGAATGATGTTTACATAGGAAGAAGTAAAAGGGGGGATGGGCGTAGCTATTAGGAAGCTACCCCACCCCTACATTTTACCCAAAAAGATTACAATAAAGATGAGAGAGTGATGAAGTTTTGTGAGGAGTTTCCTAAAGAGAGGAGAGAGAAAATTTTTCTAGGGTTTTTTCTTTTTGATTTTTCTAGTATTTTTCTCTCTAATTTTTATTTTTCTTTTTTTCCTCCAAAAAAATCTTATTTTTACAACCATTTTGGGGGGGGGGGGGTATTTATAGGAACACCATCACATACCCTCCCACTTCTACCCCTAGTTTGGCTATTTCATCTTTTTCCTAGTTTTTGGTCTGATTTCCATGCTATTGTTTGGAGGTCTTTCCGAACTCTAATTTCTTCAAACTTTATATCCCTTGAAAGTTCTGGATGTCTAGTTTTCATAGGTTCTAATTTTGTGAGATTTGGAGTTACGGTCATTAAGATATGGCGTTCGGAAGGGAGGTGACACAGTGCATGAAATTCTATGACATTTTTCCTTGAAAATTTCATTCCTTCCAATCCATGGCAGACATCATTGAGCCCTTTTTGTGAGAGGTAGTTGAAACTTCATTCTTCAAATTGGTTCAAACGGATTGCTCCAATTCTTGCCTAATTTGTCTAGTTTTTTATATGAAATTCGTCCAAAAATAGTTTCTTTAACCTGAAATAAGTGAAACTTTTAATTTGGGTTTTAAGGTTTTATTGATATCTCATCCGTTTTAACTTCGATTTTGGCCTATAAACTATCGTTTCAAAGGGAAAAATATGACCCACAAGATAGTCTAAAATTCAACTCAATTAGATGGTCAAATCAAAAAGTCAACTTTTTGACCATTCTCAGTTAGGGTTTTTGGTCTTAATTGCTATTAGAGGGGTTCTGAATGTTGCAATTGTTTTGACGCATGAATCGGGGTTAGACGAAATATGGTATCAACATATACTTATAAATATTTAATTTTGCAAAAAAATTGTAATGAGTTCTATGAAGAAAAAAGCCAAGGTATTTTTTATTTTTATTTCTTTTTTTAAATTTTGGATATGTCATATTGCATTTTTTTTTCTTTTGTGTGTGTGTGTGTGTGTGTGTGTGTGTAGGTTTCACTTATTGGATCATTACAGGATATGGAGTCATAAATGATGTTTGTATAAAGTGACTCAATATATTTACAAATTAATATGGTGTTATTGTATGACCCATTAATTATTTATATAGTTTTGATTTATTTACATATAAATTTTTAACTAAGCCTTACATTGCATGGAAATTATACTAGGGTTTTATTTTTATTTCTAATAAAAAAAATCTTTGAAATACCTATATTGTATGAAATATAGGGAAAAAGAAGTGTCAAGGTTAGAATGGGATGAAGGTTAGAATGGGATGAAGATACTAAACATGGAATCCACGAAAAGATTTAATGGACGACGTTAAAGACTTGCGCATGTTGCCTTTAGTTGTTGAATGAATTTTTGTTCTCAATCTTCTTATCAAAAAAAGAAAAGAAAAAATCTATGTCCACAATACTTTTACAACAAATTATAAGTGTCAAATTGTTATTAGTTGTTAGGATTGGTAAAAAAGTAATTTAAGTTGCGAATTCAAATTAAAACCAATAACAACTTTTCAACTATGATTTGTTCTGAAAATATTGTAAAAATATTATGGATGTAACCCCTTTCAAAAAATAAAGGCGAAAATAAAATTTTTGGGTCACAGTCAATTTGGTCTCAATATTTTGGTAGTAGTTAATTTGATCATTGTTATTTTCAACTTGCAATCAATTTGTTCTCTACCGTTAATTAACGAAAAATGTCTACGTGGCTAATGGTGTGCACTATTAGCATACCTAAATCTTACGTGGCAAATAAGAATAATAATAATAAATTTAAATAGACACTAAAAAATTCCACATCATTGTTTAAACAAAAAATATATATATATATTAAAATCTATTTTCTTGTTTATATTCTCTTTTTCTTTTAATCTTTCCAACCGTTTCTTTCTAACCAAAAAATCAATACATTCTCCTTTTCCTTTTAAAATTTCTACAACCCTTTCTTACTAACCAAAAAATCAAAACAGATCTGCTCTTTGTCTCATCTTCATCTTACACCACAAAATCCCTCACTTTCTTTTTCTTCTTATTTTTTTTGCCTTGTCTACTGTTTTTTTTTTTTTTTCTCTTTCATATGTTCTTCTTCCTCGCTAGCAGATCTCTCTCTCTCTCTCTCTCTCTCTCTCGGCGCTTTGGAATCTCCGATGGGTTAGCACAACGAGTCACAACCTAGTTTATGCCTTTGAAGAAAATATGTTGTTTAATCTCTATTGCTTCCTTGAAAGGAATCACTGCCATGGCCTTCACCTTTGATGATTTCAGGTGCCAAGCACTCATGGGTTTCAATGAATGACATGGAATTCAACAAATATTTTTCATATATGTAACCGGAACAACGTCTACTCGGGGTTTGCTTTTAAATTTATTGGATTTCTTGTAAGGTAACGAGATTGTTGTTTTTAACCTTGAGGATTTTGCTTTGTAGTGGTGGATATGGTTTGGTGGTGGTGGATCTGGGTTAGTGATGGTGCTGAACTATTGAGCTGGTGGTTCTTTGGAATGGTGATGGTGGAATTGGGTTTAGTGTTGTGTTGGTGAACCTAATTGCAAGGTATATCACTTGGTTACCAAGAAGATACAAGAAAGTAAAAAAAAAAAAAAAAATTTGGGAAAAAAAAAATTAAAGTCCATTTAGTTACCATAAAAAAAAGAAAGAAAGAAATGGTAAACATAAAAAAATAATAATAATAAAAAATAAATAAATAAATAAAAAGATAAAATTGGTAATATATATAAGATGTTGACTTTTTTTTTTTTTAGCATTGATATGGCTATTAAAATTTAGACATGTCAATAATGCACACCGTTTGTCACGTAGTCATTTTCGTAAGGAGCAAATTGATTGTAAGTTAAAAATAACATGAGTTAAATTGACTGTTATCAAAATATAAGGACTAAATTAACTGTCATCTCAAAATGTAAAATTCAAAATGGTGTTTTGCCCAAAAAAAAAAAAAACCCAATCATGCGCTTTGATTATACGTATGAATGGGTAAGGTGAACCCTAATCATGCAGCTGATCATTTAAAAAATTTTAAATGTTTGTACGACAAATTATCTATAAACTCGGTATAGCCGACCACATATTTAACTTTTTTTTTTTTTTTTTGTTAAGCATATTTAACTTAACTAGGAAGAAAAGTACCTACTTATATTTCACAACTTCACACACTCGGACAGTTCGCATTGTGATAAAATAAAACACTAACACGCAACTGATACATTTATTTTTTTATGGAGGTACGCGGTTTAATCAGCTAAACTTCCACTCCAAGTAATAGCTTAGCAAGGTTGACTTTTAGGTTCTGTCTTCACATCACGATTTGTAAAATTATAAATACACATACACCCCTTACCAAGTTCCTCACTGTAAACTCAATTCCAATTTTCTAAGCTTTGATTTGAGCAATAAATTAGAAAATGTCTCACCACGGAAATCATCATCATACTCCCCCCCCCCCCCCCCCCCCCCACGGTGAGGGACATCATGGAGGACATGGTCATGGCGTAGGACATCACGGAGGACATGGACATGGCGGAAGAGGAGGGTATTGTCATGGTGGCGGTGGGATCACGGCCGTCATGGCCCTCATGGAGGAGGAGGAGGAGGAGGGCATTGTCATGGTGGTGGAGGACATCAACCACATGCTCTTCATGCTCATGGCGGAGGACATCACCCACATGCTCATCGTGGTGGCAGAGGACATCACCCTCATGGTCATGGCGGAGGACATCATCAACATGGTCAGCATGGTGGAGGACATGGACAACAACACGTTTTCTTGTTAACGATGTGATATTTTTTCAACACCCATAGGCTATAGCTGGTGTGGTGACAGATATTAGGAATTTAAGCGGCTACATGTATTGTAATAAATCAGTGTCCTTTTTTTTTTTTTTTATAATATATTTTAAGTTAAACAATAATCCCATAATTGTATTTCTGTTATGGGAATGATATGTTGTTTAGCTAGTATATTGAACGCATATTTGATGTTTATATAATCCGGTTGTTCAGAGCTGGATTTCATTGGTTTCAATGAAACGTTGATTTATCTCTCTCTCTCTCTCTCTCTCTCTCTCAAATTAGATTCCAATATATTTAATTTATAATCAATTTGTTCAAGAACCAAATCTCAATTCTTTTTGACCGACATTAAGTACTTTTTCTCCCTCGACGGTATAAAATGTGATCAATTAATTAGTAAATTCATTTGAAATTTGCAGAGTGTTTGTCCTGTAAGATTTTAGAATTCACATCTTAGATACTAGAAGAGATATAATCTATAAAAGGTTAGGGTTTAGGCATGTACTTCTTTAGCAAATCAGAATAAATTACCAACGACAAACATTCTCGCATGCACCTGGCACATGGATCAGGCCATCCTCTCTATATGCTCCAATTGGTTTATAGATGGCTTTCGATATGACAATAATTTGCCCTTATATTTAGACAGGAGTATGCTACAGACATAAACTATTTTACAAAATATTGATGTGGCCAAACTTTTATTGATTTTCATTTAGACTAACCATTAATATCACATATTCATTTATCAATAATCATTCACTATATTAACAGTTTATAAAAAATTTTGTAAAATAGTTTGTATCTCTACCATTATTCTTCAAAGAGTAAGAGAGATGAGATTTTGTCTAATGATATGAGTGAAAAGGGGGACCAAGACTTACTTTCCATGGTGGACACCCTCCCATCATGAATCAGGTTTAAAACTTTGTATTCCACCTTAGATGAGACTAGTGCACAAGTCCAAAATAAAGGAGTACTGCGACCCATTATTAAATATAACCACAACATAGCAATGGACACTCATGCATATTAACTAATTAAGTTACATTCAACTCGCTTTAAGAACTCAAAAATTCAATTAAAAGATGTCCAATTCTTACATGTTCAACAGCCGGATCTCATCCATTTCAACACACATTAATCTCTTCTCTTCTTATACAAACTACGCATCATATAACTTTGCAAAAGTTACTCATTTTTTTATGCTTTAGATTTCTAATGGTTATAAAAAATTGTTACATGCTTATCTCTTTCAAACTCATTTTTCCTAATTAATAGCTATTTGTTTCTCTTTATTTATTACTTTTCACCTCACTATTGGGCACCTTGCCATTGTGAAAACCACCGGATGAATATACTACGCAAGGTGGTTTATCATGTCACAAATCTCAAAATCCAGCATGTTCACACGTATATATTTGTTCCTATCCAAACAAGCTTGTGGAAATTGGATTTACTAGAATGATTATATATATATATATATATATATATATCTATATATATATATATATGACCATACCCTTTTTTTTAGTCAAGCAAAGTCTAAGCAAACAAAGAATGGGTAAGCAAGCCAATATTCACATATTCAACATTTTTTTTTTTATGGGCACATATTCAACAATTTATCCATACAAATGCCTGTAAATTAAAACACTGTTCATAATATGGAAAATCCAAGGGCAAAATGGCCCATTAGCATCAATTTTGAAAATATTTGGGCCTGAAACACTGTTTGTGTAATAATTAGTTATCTACCACTTTTTGGGGTACTCGAGCTTGGTGAGCTCGAGTACGCCCTTTTTTTAGTCCACCGTGGCACCTGACCATCAGCATCTGTAATTTAAAAAACTTATTGGTACCCGAGCTCATGAAGCTCGAGTACCATCTGTTACCAGCACTTAAACTTAAACTATGACCAACACTTAAACTTAAACCCAGAGCAGCAGTCTGTTACCCAGAGCAAAACATACCCACAACCCACCTCTCAATCTCGCCATCTCCCTCTCTCAATCTCGCCATCTCCCTCTCTCAATCTAAAACTATTTATTTCCACACAAATACTCTCTTTTTGCCTCTCAATCTCGTGATCTGCCTCATTCTCCGTCTCCGTCTCGCTCTCGGTGTCTCTCTCGCACTGTTGCTCACGCTCTCGGTCTCCCTCTCACAAGGTATGTCTCGCTCAACTTGCATGTTCAGCTTGTGGGTATTTTTGTTTGTAAATTTGTTATTTTTATGCATAGTTTGATTCTGGGTTTTGATCCAGAAATTAATTTGATTCTGGGTTTTGATCAATTTATTTACTTAATTAATTTATATTTTTCGGTGATTACTAGAATGTTGGTCTGGTTGTGCTTGTCTTTTGGGTTTTTTATCAGAATGTTGGTCTTTTGTGATTACTAGAATGTTGGTCCGGTGATTACTAGAATGTTAGTTAATTTTGTTTTAAATTTTCAAGAAATTTCATACTTTTTTGAATTTTGGTGCATAATGTGTTGTGAAGAACTTAGCATGTTGATTTTTTTGAAAAAAGTTCAAATTTTGATTATCTGGGTTTTAGTTTTTGGTGAATAATGTGTTGTGAAGAACTTAGCTAGTTTGATTGTGTGGGTGCTGTGAGGTTGTGTTGGTGATTTTGGAACTTAGTGTGTTTGAATGAAAAATTGGAAGTTTATAAATGCCTAATGCATAATGCATTTTGAGAGTTTTGAGATGCACTCGGGATTTACACTTATAACATATCCACCCCTCTCATTTACTTTAATTTTACTTAATAGAAATAAATAACAACTACTACACAAAGTGGGCACTGGGCATACATGTTCCTATAGATTTGTGTAGACACATATATAACTCGGACCATAATAGACGAACACTGGAACAATTCTAAGCAGATTGTAATACCCTTTTCAGTTGTGATCACTAGGATCCTTTTGCACTTAGGAGTCAATTATTTAACCTGGTATGAACCGTGTCCCCCTCCCTTTTGCTTTTGGTTGTGGTACCCTTATATTAAGTAGGTCTCAGCAGAAACGACCTCAACCTTGCTCTTCAACTTCTAAGCCAGACAATGATTTAGACGATACTGATGCTAGTGAAGATGCTGCTATTGCTGCTTAGGACAATATGCCCAGTCATTCCTCCTCTCGTGCTACTCCATCTTTGAGCAATGTGATGGACTATTGTTTACAGTAGCTCATGGCCACCCAGCGTACCCCTCTTACCATTCTCAGTTGACTCGTTTGGAGAGCTGATTCTTGTGTACCCTTCAAGAAGGGAGTGTTTTGAAGTATATGTCAGAGTGTGTGATGTACTTGTTAGGGGGACCATGTATTTCTTTTTTGATGAGAGAAAGGGGGCGGGGGGTGGGTGGACTGATATATAGGGGGAGTCGTTATTTATTGTCTATTTATTCCTTATAGTTTTTGTACAGTTGGTTTTGTAACCATTCACTTTCATATCAAACTATGTTGAATGCTTGTGTGTTTTATTAATATCCATTTTATTTTTCACATATGTTGGTGTTTACAATCTTAATATACGATACAAGTTATAAAGCCATTGCTGCGCACCCGTGAGCTTAGAAAGCGAATGTTCAACACGGTGATATTGCCTATTAGTGATCAAGAGTTGAATCCACATAGCCAAGCGCGTCACTGCAGTATTCAAACCTTGAAGGTGGGTCACTGGAGTGGGTCAAAAGTTTTTTTTTTTTTTTTTTGAGGAACAGCTGGTCAAAAAAAAAAATATTTAGAGGAACAGTTGGCCAAAAGTTTTGGTTATGAACATGGGCAGGTCATTCATGAATTCATGTACGAAGAGTTCAAAAATTCTAAAACTGTAGTGGGTCATAGTACTAAGCTTATCTATTGGGTCGTGTGCAGAGCATCAAAAGAAGAAGCCTTCTGGTCAAGCTGAATCTGCTGTCAAAGAACCAATTGCTGCAGATAAGCTCATACACACAGAAAACAGGGGAAGTCAAGATACAGAAGAACAGACCACGACATGTAGTTAGTTGCTATATACGACTTGTAGTTTAGTTAGCAGTATATTGTATATATGTTTCACGCGTGCCAACTACTGTTAGTAATACACGTGCCAAGAGCTGTTAGTATTTAGGTTTTTTGATTAGCACATTTTATGGGAGTTAGTTAGAGTTAGTTACTTCCTTCAGCTTGTATATATAGATTAGCTTTTGTAATTCTAATTAATGCAATGAAGTCATTTTTCCCAAATTAGTTTTTCACATAGAGTACTTAAGGTTTTTAAGCTAAAGTATTAACTTTTCTTTCTACAGTGAGTTGTCTTAATTGGGGTAGGTTACTCTGGGAGTGTGATTTCATTTAGAGTCATTCTTCATTGGTTCTTAATTTTGTTACCACAAATCTTTTTTTTTTTTTTTGTGGAGAAGAAATTAGGTACTAGATCTAAGTGTCCCTCTTGTTAATTTCTTTATTTTTAAAATTTGGTATTTGCTGCTATTGTACTTAATTAATCTTAGTTTTATCACTCATTGATAAATTGTAAATAGTGACAAGTGCTGTTATGATGATGATGATGATGATAAAAGAAAGAAAGACAAATATATATATATATATATATATATATATATATATATATATATATATATTGAGGCAGAAGAAGAAGAAGAAGAAGAAGTCACCTTCCCAAAAAAATTGCAAGAAGTTGAGGCATGTTCTGTAGTTCTCTGGATAATTTACACCCCAATGTCTAAATTAGGGCCAAAATTATCAGTTTAGTAGGCAACTATCCACCTTAAACTATGAGAGCATTCACAATGTACAACACTAATGTGGACTCTTGTTTAGATGGCAGGTGGATATCGCAAATTATTCTTGAATTTGCAAAATTTTTAAATTTATGGTGTTCATTGCAAATAACCTCTATAGTTTAGGGTGAATAGTGGCAATTAACCCAGGGAAAACATAAATTTGAAATAATTGGGTATAATAATTTCACTTAAAACAAAAAGTATGGTAACATTATAAGTCCAAGTTGTAAATTATAAATCTAGCTCTTGGAGAATGGCTAAAAGTACTGCAGAATCAATCATTTATCTAATACTAGAGAGCTATTGAATGGTTATATTAGTTTTGTTGTCATTTGAAAAAGACTTTCTAATGCTCATGGGGTTTGTGCAGAAACAATTCTCTGAGTTGCTGATGAAGGCTGCTAGTGATTATGGGGCATTGACAGCATCAGTTGCAGATTTTCAACGGAGTCAGAATTTTAAGGAGTCTCCTTCAGTATGGGGGGTAAGCAAGTAGAGGCTTTTATTTTGCTTCTAAAAGTTCCATAGTGCATTTATAAATAATAAATAAATAAATAAAAGGGCATAGTTTTTTTCCCATTCTAAGCTGTGTCTGCAATCACTTGTTATATATAAATATTTTTCTATTGGATTTAATTGTCTCTACCTTTTTTTTTTATCAAATAACTGTCTCTACCTTATAAATTAATGGTCCGTTTGGATTGGAGGGGAGGGAGGGGGAGTAGAGTGGAGTAAGAGTAGAGTTAGCCCAAAATTAGCCTATTTTTAGCCAACTCTACTTTACTCTCCTTTACTCCCCTTCAGTTTCCCCTCAATCCAAACAGGCCATAAATTCCACTATGATATGGAATATTGCTTTCAATTAAGGATGAGATCATGGGAGTATTTGGGTCATCTGAAACATCATGCATATGATACTATTGCATATTTGTTCTCAATGGCCTCTGAATTGACAATCTATTGTTGTAAAACATGTTGAAAAATTAAATCCAAAATACTAAAGGTTGAACATCCTTGATCTGCTTGGGGTTTCTTGAAATATCAATAATCTGCCATAAGGTTTAGTGGAGGAATCATTATTTTTCTTTCCATTCTCCCCCTCCCCCATCAAATATGAATTTGATGTAAAAGATTTTTGGTCAATAACATTATTCTCTATTTATTGAAATCTCAAACATGATCTCATAATAGAGATTAGAGAACTTAGATTTTCATTGTGTTATACTGGGTCAAATCATTTCTACGTGTTCCAATAACTGCGCCTGTGAGAAAATATCCTTAAATTAATGGGAGGGCTTTGTGGCAAAAGGTGATCATCTTCTTCTATTGACACAGGAAATGCTTCGCCCAATTCCAGTTGCTTTAGCATCATGCACCCGATTCTTTGAGGCCATGTCTGCCATGAGAGAATCATTTGCAACACTTCAAAATCTGAGAGTGGGTCATTCCAATTCCTCTTTGGCTACAACACCAGCGAAGGATGCTTCCCAAAGAGTGCCAGGGGACTCCGACTGTGTAACTCCACCACCTTGGAGAAATGAACCAAGCTTTAATGACTTAGCCATTAGAAGCATAAAGAAGCAAGAGATTCAGAGGCAAGAAGATTGGTGAGATGGGTGATGTTAATCAGGTTGATGGCACGAGCCATAGGAGATTGTCGTGGCCCCCATCAGTTAAAAAGAGTGGAATTTAGTCAAATAAGGTGAATATCATTGCATGTCTTCCAGTAGTAAATGTTCCATTAGGTTTGTATTCTGTTTGTGATGTATTCATTTCACTGGAAATATGTAGTAGCAGTATCATACACCATGAGAAACTCATTCTTTGTGCAGGAATACATATGTTATTTTGTTTAGTATTTTGAAGTGGCATGTACATTGTCTGTGGCGTCCCCAGTAATGATCGGCCATTTTTTGTTATTTTTTCATCCCCAAATAGGCTTATATTAGCTTCTGGTCACCTTTGGATTTGAACTTTGAAATAAGTGTTTAACTCTCATTGTCATTGTCTTCATAGTACAGTGTTTTGCCACTAGAATGTGAATCTATTAAACCTTAATTCATTAGCTAGCAAGAGGATATAAGAACAGGTACCTCTAATTTCACATACATCTTACAGCTGCAACTATCAAATTTTCTTTCCTTAACAATTAAACCTTATAGTTTAAAAAGTAATAAATTAAAACCTTGGTGTTGCAAAAAGTAGCAATAACAAAATTACATTATAATTTTAAAAGTAACAAATTAAATATTTACGAAAAAATATGAACCACTTTCGCAATTCAGAGGGAAAAGAACCATTCCCAAGTTGAGAGTGATGGCCATGGGTGATGCGAACGAGAAAATTGAAAAGAGGGCTGATTCATCAGCCTCTTTTCAAAATACCCAGATTAGTACCCGAGCTTGGTGGGCTCGGGTACTTTGTGAAGTACCCGAGCCCACCAAGCTCGAGTACCAAGCTGGGTAAACTAGGTTGATGGGCTTATGGCTCTCTTCCATTTCTATTTACCCAGCTTGGTACCCGAGCTTGATGGGCTCGGGTACTTCACAAAGTACCCGAGCCCACCAAGATCGAGTACCAAGCTGGGTAAACTGGGTTCATGGGCTTATATGGCTCTCTTCCATTTTTATTTACCCAGCTTGGTACCCGAGCTTGATGGGCTCGGGTACTTCACAAAGTACCCGAGCCCACCAAGCTCGGGTACCAAGCTGGGCCACCAAGTACCGCATGGACTGTGTGGCCCACTAAATTATTAATATTTTTTTTTTATTTACGATAGTGGGCTCTGTTCAATTGTTTCTTTTTAAATTTTTTTTTTTATTTATACAATGTGTTACTTTTTGAAACCCACGTGTGGCGGAAATTTTTTTTTTTCCATAGTGGGCCAGCTATGTTAAGTCTCTATTTTTTTATTAATAGTCTTTTTTTTAATTTTAATTTTTTTTATCTATACAACATGTAACGTGTGTTTTCTTTTTTCTTTTTTTTTTTCCATAGTGGGCCAGCGATGTTAAAGACTTTTTTTATTAATAGTCTTTTTTTTAATTTTTATTTTTTTTATTTATACAACATGTAACGTGTGTTTTCTTTTTCTTTTTTCCCATAGTGGGCCAGCTATGTTAAAGACTTTTTTTATTAATAGTCTTTTTTTTAATTTTTATTTTTTTTATTTATACAACATGTAACGTACGAAGTTGAAGCCAACGTGTTTTTATTTTTATTTTAATTATCCAGCTTGGTACCCGAGCTTGGTGGGCTCGGGTACCAATCTGCCAATTTTCAAAATAGTAGCCATATTAAAAATGGTTATTGTGTAGGAGTATGCCCTGAACTGTGCCCTAAAAATGGTTAAAAATGGTTTCTTCACAAATAGCGGAGAGAAAGCTTTCCATCGAGTAGGAGTATGCCCTGAACTGTGCAACAGATGTACATCTTTAACTTCTTTGGTTAATATAGTAGCCATATTAAAAATCAATGGACTTCATTGTTTCTTTGCAATGGTTATTGTGTGAACAGGCAATGTCCAGAAATTCTTTTCCTTTATTATTACGAATGTGACCGTAATTATTATCATCATCACAGCTTGAGTCAATAAGCGATAAAAATAGAGAAATCTTTCAAATACAAATCTTTTATCCTACTTATCCTTCTTGAAGAGCAATCATATTATACAACAATCAAACTTGAGATCCTGGCTTAGTTTGACATTACGCAACATTGTACAGCAGCATAAAATCAAATCCATGTTTTGGTAGTACTAACAAGGATATAAATCCAATCACCCATGAAAATGCTTTCAAGCCATTCAAGATTAGAGTAGTATGATAAGAAAAAGGACATCAACGGCAAGGCCCACTAAAATGTAGCAGCGGCACGATAGACCTCCATATGTGTTGGCCTGCTGTACAATATGCAGGCAGTGAACGCAAATAATTCCTGTACGGCTCCCACACAATCTGCAATGATCCAACAGATGCAAACAACCATATTACCAATATAATTAGAAAAAATGTGTAACGAATGTGAACGATACATGTAACTCTTTGAATAGAAAATGTTTATTCATTGAAAACTGAATTGTAAGTACAAAAAGAACATGCCAAAGCGGTTACCACTTGTAAGACACGATACCTGATTTGGCCGTAGCGAAGTAAGCGACACACGATAGGCATGTACGACGTGCATTGAATGTTCAGTTGTTATCTTAGCCCCTTTCCATCTACCAAACATCATAGACATGACCTTCGTATTAGTTACTTACACAATTCCCATGCAAATAGAGTTAATGCGGAAATGTAAAGCGGTAACTATCTAACATGCTACATACCTGATAGCAAGTGGACCTGGAGGTAGTGCCTGCTGTGGATGCCTCATCACAGGACATATGTGTGGAAATCTCGCCCACGCCCACAACTGCACCAATAGCAGTGGACCGCCGATCTGCTTGGCTGTCTTCTCTGATGCATTACAGAGGTGTCTATAGAGCCAACTTAATGCTGCACTACCCCAACTATACCTCTTTCCGTTGCTGATTGGATCGAAAAATTGCAGATACATAATGGAGATCCGATCGCCACCCTTATCCATAAACAGTCTACCACCTAACATCTCCACTATGTAAAACCGAGCATATTGCTGCACAATCGCATCAGGGGCGTCAACCGGAAGAGGGTTAGGAAACCGATTCTCAAGCCATTTCGCTTTTACCCTCGGTCCTTCCATCACTGCGGTTTTCTTATTACCACCAACTTGTCTATCTGGCGGCCTACACCCTAGCCACTTAGCGCATGCATTAGACCAACTGGTTCTCGGGGATGTATATCCCACCACCGGCAAGCCATGTACAGGAACCCCCATTATAACCTCCATATCTTGTAGTGTGATGGTCATCTCACCGTGGGGCAAGTGGAAAGAGTGCGTCTCCGGCCGCCATCTCTCCACCAACGCTGTGATCAATGCGTGGTCAAGGTCCATATGTGGGACCCGAAGTAGCCCATCTAACCCCGCATCAGTGATGTAAGCGGCAATTCGTGGATCTAACCCATCTAACCCACCATGAAGAAAGTCTTTATCCCGGTGACGACAAGTCAGTAGACCTGGCACTCCCTGCAAATATAGCAGCTTCGTATTAATAATAATTAGCACCACATAATATTATACCTAAGTCTTGTCCTTTTTTTAACTACTTATCAAAATTAACAAAAATAATAAACGGCCAACTCAAAACTTTAAAATTCTGAATATTTATAATCCATATGCATAGGAACATATTTGTTCAGCAATCCACATTTTTTTACAAAAGCTTATCATTTTTCATAATTTTTATGCATTTTTTAATATAAATATATATACACACACACATATATGCTACAGTAGTGAGTAATGAGGTGAAATTCTAGCCATTTGACACAATTAGAAGAAAACCCTATTCACTTTCGCATTTATATCCTGAAAGAACTAATCAATTACAATTATGATCCCTTGTAATTGGTTATAGAGCCTAATTCAAAACTAATTTATACCAAAAACTAATTTGTAACAGTGAGAATAGTTACTTTATAATCCATATGCATAGGAACAAAGAGTTTTGTACACCCTTGTTAACAAAAAGCAAAAAAAAAAAAAAAGAACAAAAGAAAAAAGAAAAGAGGGGAGGATGGGAGAGGGACTTTAGTGTACTAGTTTGCATATAACTTTTTTATTTATTTTAAATGCCCTTATTTGCCCTCTTACTGTTTTGGTTATTGGTTCTTTTATAATGTACATGAATGTCCGTGTTTTCAACAACATTCTCAAGCTAATTGAATCATACCTCGCCTCCCAAATGAGCATCCCAAAGCAAACTTGAACGATGCTCATCCTGCCTCGTCAACAAAGTCTGTATAGAGGGTCCTGCTCCATGTGGGTCCATATCTGGCATTTAGTGACAACAACAACACAAACTTATGCACATATAAATACAACCACAGACATCCAGCACTCTCTTTTCACAGTTATCACATTCATGATATCTCTTTGCAAGTATCATGGTCACAACTTTGAAATATTTTACCTCCACTAAATCGAGCTTGAGTTTCCTGCCACGTTCCAGTGCCTCCTGTCTTCAGACTACTACAGTCTTACCATCCTCAAATTTGAAATATTCTTTAAGCCCTGCACATAATCATAAATTAAGAATGACCCTAACAAAAGTGTACACACTCTTACATTGACCAAAATACACGGAATTGTTATCTTCCCCAACTACTGTTTAGCAGTTAGTTACTTATATTAAAAAAAACTGTTTAGCATTTTGACCACAAAAGCAACTTATTTCCTATTGTTATCCACTATATTATCTTACTTTTTCAATTGCACCACCTTCCATACTCTTCCATTTTGTATGGAAGTTATAAGATAGATTTTATTTTTTTTTTTTTTTTCATATCATGCAAATAAGCTACTAAATAACCAAATTTGAAAAAAACAAGAAGACAAAAATCAATAGTGGATATTGATTTTTAAAATGATATGAAAATTGTAGTATAAAAAATGCATTTTGAGTACTTATAATGCCCCAAATAAAAAAAATGTATATCTAATATCATGTCTCTATAACATTTTTTTCAAAACTAAAACATACATAATTCAGCGTTTGATATAAATATGTGATTGTGTTTTATGTGTTTTCAACATCATGTAGGTCCAACGATTGAAGTAAATTCCTTAGTTACTTCTATTTATTAGTTTTAAAGAAAAGTTATTTTGATAATGATAATAACAGCAGGCCATTTGCAGTTGTTGGTATATGTGGTTTGTTCCATTCAAGCTTTTATATAAGAGAAGGTAATTGTGCTGCATCTAAAGTATTTAATATGACTCCAAAGTATTTAATAAGACTCCAAATGATTTGGGATGAAGGTTTTAAGTTCAAATCTAGTAATGTAAAGTGTCGCTCCGGGGGGAACCTGATGTCTTGGTTCAATGCTTACTACTGCCCTTGTGAGATTGAGATAACAACTATGACTCACTAGTTCCCTTACTTACAAGTCTAAATCAATTAGATAAGATGTTACTATGGTAATGTCCAAATATGATAGTCACTCTAGTCACCATTTCCTACCCTTTTAAAAAAAAAAAAAAAAAAAAAAAAATTCTACAACATGTGAATCCATAACTGTGAGCTCATATATTATAAGAGAAACAAAACTTAGTCATGTGTTGTATCTTAGGTTTCAGTTTCACAAATAAATTTAAACATGTGATTTCAAGACAAAATGTGTTAATTCAATTATGTAATTCATTTAATGGGGAAAAAAATAGAAGAAGAGAAACTAATTAGAAAGATCATATTAATCCTTTCATGAGGCAATCAGTTTCGCAGCGATACCTGTAAGCCAACCAATAATCAACTCAGAGCACTCAAAATAGAAGTTGAAGAAAGTAGGGTAAACTATACGTTCAGTCTTAAGACATGTTCATTGATTTAGATAAATTAATTTGAAGTTTGATGAGGAGAAAAAAAGCTTCGAAACCCATAATCCATTTTAATAGAAACTGTTAAATGGTAAATCAATCTAACTGGTTGGACTTATAAGTACTAGAGAATGTATACAATATAATTCACAGACAGATCAGATAACCATGATGCATCATGTAATAGTGACCTAAATTACACAATCAAGCAAGAATACAATCTATCTTTAGGTTGTTTAGGTTCATAAGGAACCCAAAAACTCTCAACAATCCAATTCAATTTTTGCACACAAATTTGTCATGAATTTTATTGCATTTGATAGGAATATTTCCTCGTGATAGGGCAAACTTCACTGTTTTTGAAAATTTCTTTGTGCGGAGGAACTTCAGGGGAACTAATCAAGGAACAGAGGAGAAATGGGAGATTAGAAGCCTTCTCATCGGCATACTTCATCAACTCTTCCAAATGAGTCATGAATGTGAACATCCATTATTTAAACAAAATCATTATTAATCATCTCTTGCTAAATTTATTTTTTTATTTTTAAAAGAAACTAGCAAGAAGAACTTATGAAATCATGAATATTCATTGGTTAGCCTATCAATTCTTGAAACTCATACATCATTCATCTTTCATCTTCATCTTACTCCACATTAAATAGTAGTAATAATTATTATTTAGCAGAAAAACTTAGCAAATTACAACACTTAATTTAACAAAATTCCCATGGGTTCTCACCGAAAAAATAAATTAAAAAGTAAACAAAAAAAAAAAAAAACAACAGTCAAATAGAATGCACCACGGATCGGAGTGGAGAGAGAGAGAGAAAGACAGTACCGTGGAGCCTCTGCCGCCGACGAGAGTCCTCTCCGCCGATGGTCTGAGGGTGTGGGTTCTTTGCTCGGTGTGGGTGTGGGTTCTTTGGGTTCTTTGCTCGGTGTGGGTGTGGGTTCTTTGGGACGGACTGCTCGGTGTGGGTGTGGGTTCTTTGCTCGGTGTTGCTCGGTGTGGGTGTGGGTTCTTTCCTTTTCTTTGTTCTTTCCTTTTCTTTCCTTTTCTTTGTTCTTTCCTTTTCTTTTGTTCTTTCCTTTTCTGGTAATGTGGGTCAAAGATGGCTTTAATTGTTGCTAGTGGGGAGACACGGCTAATGCTGATGGTACTCGAGCTTCATGAGCTCGGGTACCAATTAGTTTTTAAAAATTCCTAATGCTGATGTCAGGTGCCACGGTGGATTAAAAAAAGGGGGTACTCGAGCTCACCAAGCTCGAGTACCAGAAAAAGTGGTATTTCCCTACTTATTTCGCAAACAGTGTTTTTGGGCCAAATATTTCTAAATTTAATGCTAATGGGCCATTTTGGCCGAAAATCCAATCCTACTCTAAATATGCCTGGAAATGAAGGCCTGGAATTTAAAGGAGATCTCCCTAAGGCTAGGCCCACCCTTAAAATGGGCTCAGCTTTAATATGAGTGCGACAATTATTCCGATTCACTATCACTTTCCAATAGTTTCCCGCTTCATGGTAACAACTTACTACACTTGGTTGGAGGTCTTAACGGACGCAGTGAAATTTTCAATGGTTCCAATCTTGCATCATTTAGAGCTCTGTGTTGAAAGTTATGGGCTGTTGAAGTTGGCTGGTTAACATGGATTCAGACTTCCATGTTGGTTTTTGTCAAACTTGTGTGTGCAATATCTCACAATCCAGATAAGATCTTGCAATGCCATTTTTTCCAGGATTAAGATAAATATCTACTTTGAAGTGTTACCAATTTTTTGGCTCCAATATTCATGAACTACAAGGATATCATGCATAAAGAAGGCACCCCAGATAATATAAATAGTTACAATACAATAGACATCATGAGACATCCAAACCCATACACCTAATGTACTTGGGCCCTTCATAGCTAGCAACCAACTACTCCCAAGTCTTTTCTCCACCTACCTTGCCAGAGACACCTCCATTGAACCACCAATGGAACACCACCAATAGAATTGGATTTTAGATGGCTCCCTAAGTTTCCATAGCTTCACTAATATCTCACAAGGGTCAATTGTATGTATATGAGATGAAGGGAATAAAAAAACAATACTCTCAAGGATGACAAATGTTGAGAGTGATGGATAAGAAAGGATGAGAGTTTTTAGGCTCAAAGGCAAAGGCCTTCTCTTCCTATACAAGGTGGGATGAGTAGAATGATGTGAAGATAGGGAGTTATACTCAGATCATTACCCCTAACCATGTCCAACATGCAGAGAGTGTATGCATGTGTGTTGGCTTATTTGATGTGGACATAAAACAAATTAAGAAACAAAGCAAACTGCCAGTGCAATTCGCGACCTCATCACGATCTGGCTGGTCGTGAGATGGTCACGACTTGCCTAGTCAGCAATCTCTTTGGATCTTTTGCCATGTACCACTCACGGGTTAAGTAGGTCGCCTGAGGTAACGAGTTAGCTTAGAATGCAGTTTTCACAAAAATCATGGGTCCGTTTGGTACATGTGTTTAAAAATTGAAAATTGTTATTTGAAAATATTTGTGAAAATACATGTGGGTGAAAAAGTGTATAGAAATACGTGAAATATTGTTTAAAAACTAAAAATGGTTGTTTGAAAACACAAACCAAACATAACACATATGGCTTAAGGACTTTCTATCATAAAATACAATTAAACCTACAAATATTCACTAAAATGGGAAGAATATACTTATAAATTTGTCACCAAATAAAGCCAATAAACATGGACTTTACAAATATTATATTAACTAGAATACGCTTCTATAATTCTATATCAAAATCATTTTAATTCTCTTTCTTAGAAAACTTAGGAATTTCGTACTAATCCCAACTCTACACCTTCATCCAACTCTTCAAAGATGAATACCAAAATATAAATATCTCTAAGAAATAAATATAAATCACTACACTTAATTATCTCCTTGTGATCAATACAACTAATCCCCTTGTGCGTTTTTTGTTTTAGTTCTTGCATAACTAACGTTGCAACCCAACCAAACCAAGCCTAAAACTTTCATTCAACTTTCCAACACATAAACCAACAAAATCTCCTTTCAATTTTCCCTCCCACTACCGCGGACCAAGAAAGCACACAAAATGGAAAAGGAAAAGACCACTAACTCATATTCTGGCACCAGTTTCCTGCCAAAAACGTTATTGGTTTGTCACTCCTCTTTGCTATTATCCCCCTTTTCATAATTCTCCGCAAACCTTCATCTCCCACCCCCAAGCTCCCCACCTGGTACATCGTAAAAACTGATCCCATCTTTCAGGCCAAGCCCTCTCCCTCCCCCGAGCCCTTATCTCCCTTACCCATGTGTCCGAAGTGTGTTGTGAAAACTGAACCTATCGTGCTCGAGCCCAAGCTACTTGATGAATTTCTAGGCCAAGCTCCCAATTTACTTGTTTTTGAAGGGTATGAAATTTCCTACAATAGAAAAACCTCTTAGAACCAACCCGATGGCCCAAGAGATGGTGCTTTAGGCCCAATTTGTATTCCTTTACCCAGTGTGTGTGCTTCCCAAGAAGGCTTGAGCTTAGTTGAGCTAAAGCTTACCCTTTCTGGTTGTTCCTCTCTTTTCTCTCGTGTATCTTTCCCCCAAAAATTGCAAACCCCCTCCCCTTTTCCCGTTAGTCTTTATTTATAGACTTTCCTTAGTGGAGGTGTCATGATGGAAGAGTGATTTTCAATACTGGTAGGTCCCTCTGAGATATATTCCTGATCAGACAGGGCCCACTACTCATGACTGACGTGACTTTCTTGAAACTTGCAATTGTCGTCGAATGGTGCTCAGCGAGCGATTTCCCCTAAGGCATTACCGTTCCTATCTGATATTGGCCTTAACCTAGTATTGGATCCCAACCTAGCACTGGGCCCCAAATTGATATAGGTCTTGACCTAGCTCTAGCCCTAAACTTTTAAGCATACAAAGGCTAATGCATTGGGCCCACTCCTAGTGCCCGTATAGAACCCATCTGGAAAAAATATGCACACAACTCTGTCACTCCCAATGGTTCCATCCACGACCACAAAGTCGTTCTGATAAATATTGCAACTGGTTTGTTGGTATCCACTTGTCCCTCGCACTAAAACGACATAAAGATGGTGTTCCTAATTTAACCAATCATACTAAGGCTCTATTTGGATACCGCTTATTGCTGAAAACTGAAAACACTGTAGTAAAATAATTTTTAAATATGTGAATAGTGCTGTGGAATCCAATTTTAAAGTTGATTTTGTTGAATTCCATACTTGTGGGTCTCCTGAACAGTGCATGGGATCTAGCCAAAAAAATACAAATGTGTGGTCTGCCGCTATCTAAACCCAGCCTAAGTCTTTTGTGACAAAAAATTTTACCTTAAGCACAAGGTAAATCAATGTCATTCCAACTACTCTCTCTTGGTTAACCTTGTTTGCAAAAGGTGGATGACTATATTACCAAGGGCATCAAAGACATCTTGAGGCAATATTCAAAGACATCTTCCTTAGCTATATATTCTTAACATGTATCACCATACGTCTTAGTAAGTATTTCCTGTAGTAATTAATGCCGTGAAAATTGGAAAAAGTAGATAATAATCTTTTGATTTTCTGGTAGCTCCTATCCTAATGGAAAAAAAGGTAGAAGATATAATGCCATATAGAAATTATCAAATGTGCTTGTTGATTGTTCAAATTAGGAACATTAATGTTGATCGAAGGAATTTTGCGTAATGTGACCTCTACTAATGGATTTTGTATATTCTGTACCCGGCATATACCGCCTCCTACTAAAGTAGTAATATTGCTCACTTTCTAGTTTAGTTTAGTTTTTTTTTTTTTTTTTTGGTCACATGTGTATCCTAAAATGATCAATAATTACATTTAAAAAAGTATTGGTCTTTCTCTTAACCATTTCTTTTGGCTCAAAAGTAATAAAAACATGACAAGTTTGCCATTATGATTTTCCTAGACCATAGCTTGGTTGCTATCACTTGATGTAGTGTATTATTTGTAAGACTAGTTATTGGGAATACACGTGTGAGTGAAGTCCCACATTTAATAAGAAAGTCAAGAGCAAGTAGTTAATATAACATAGTTGAGCCTAAAATTATAGGCTTAAGTCTTTTAGGTTTGGTGGTGTCCGGCTCACCAAGGTGTTTATTTCCCCAACAAATGGTATCAAAGCTTAGAGTGATGCGCAGCGAGGTGAGGTGTTCAGGGTCCATTTCCCTATAGGAAGAGAGAAAGCCAAAAAGGCCACATAAATGATCTTGCTAATAGTGCAAGATCACAGGGCCAGTTCCAATGGATGTGCATGCGTGAGAGAATAATGGGTAATTTTTTTCTTGTTTGGCATTCCCTTTGATTATGGCTATGTACCTATTTCTTTCGAGCATTTTTATTCTCCAATAGTATGTTAAGAGTGTTGGAAGAGCTCTATTAGTACATAAAAACTCAAGAAATTAAAGTCTTCTATTCAAGTGGATGGCCATAAAGGTTTCTACATAGAAGGTCTTTCATACAAGAGTGTCATCTTCTACCACCAGCTATCCAATAATGAATGAAAAGCATAACTAGTGAGAGCATTTAATAATGTAACGGATGACAATTACTTAACAACTACATGCCCATTAAGTCAGAGGACACTTCAATCAGAGCAATAATTGATAAGGGCAAAAAGTATCATCCAAAGTTAGCATTTAATGCCAGCATTTATAAAAGAATTACTGTCTACAATTACTCCAGGCAATAAACAAATAGTCATTGCCTCATTAAATAAGTCAAACGTTATTCCAATCATATAAATGCACAATATTAATTGACAAACAACCAATAGTTGGAAAATATGACTATAAAAATGCAACACATCTCCACAGATAGAGGTACATGCTCCATAAGACATAGATTGCTTTTGACTCTCTAAACTACCATAGTAGCTCTTTGGAGTTTTGATTTAATCATCATAGACCTTTAGGCTGGTGCCACACCAATGTCCCCTCTGATAAACCATTTCTTTCTTGCAGGCATGTCAAACATCCCATTGCACTTCTTTGAAAATATCTTCCATCGACATTTTCGGACGAACTTCCCAACTGAAGGTGAATTTTCACTCTTACAAACTCCTGTAGGAAATATGCATATACGCAACGGAAAGTTAAACGGATCTACTTCATTCACAATCTATAACATGCACTATGTAAATTTCAGAATTCAAGTATAAGAGAGCATACCTTGAAGCGGTGAATTTCAAAAAACAAAGATCGAAGTACTTGGGAATACTCTTAATCTTCACTCCAATTCCACTAACGCCCAAGAAATGTGGACTCTCAATTGGTTACAAAGGAAGAATTTGAAAGTGACATACACTCACCTACACCATTTCACAATGATGTTTCTCTCACATAAAATTCTGTACGTTTTTCCCTTTGTATCTAACCAGTTATCTAATTGGACTAGCCTTTTGGGCCTTTCCAATTGGGCTTAAGTGTGTGGCTTGGAGTGGGACCAAAAGGGACCAATAAGACACTAGCTCCAATGGGCCTTGGGCTTTTCTGTCAACTCTTGACAAGTCCAAAGTTACCATTAACTATATTTAATACCACTATATAAATATAGTTGCACTCTAGGCCTTATCTATAAATTATATCCCAAGACTTTATTGTACATGCAACTCCTTCATAAAATATTCATAGTAATACAAAGTAATTAATGTAGACTGCCACTTTGTAAATTACTACATTTTAATCCTTGAGTACCCGGTTTAATCATTTTAAGTTATTCACCATATATTTATGAAATCCAATTTCATAAATATATACTTTAGTAATTTCTTACTAAAGTGGTTAGGCCTAACTCTCTGAATAACTAAACCCATTAAATTTATCTCAAGGGAATATTTTATATCTTCGTTAAGAGACTATGAATTCCATCTTGAGAATATATGTTCCATCAACACTAAATGTGGCTGCCCAATATACTGAGGTTTTGACCGTTACTTTAGATCTCACTCCTGATATATAAAAACAACCTACACTTCATGATCAAGTCCATTATTCTCTCAGGATTAAGAGTTCATGCAAATATAAGTCGTGAGATTTATTATTCAATTGACAGTCTTTACAAGAATAATAAATCTCACAGCGGTCCAGTTCAATATGTTTTAACTCTTAAAACATATCAACATATCAACTAGAAGTCACCACTTCCATGATCAAGACAAATCATCGTAGTTGATACGTTATAGTCTTCGCAGATGAAACGCCCAATTTCATCACCGACTACGAACTAAATTCTGAGTTTACAAAGAACTTGTAATTTATATCTTCTGTGACTTTTCACATAAATCACATACTATGCATCTCATGGACTATATGATAATGTCTAAATATTCATGTTACCATTATTTCAGATAATAACAAAACAAATTTATTAATTACAATATTAAGTCATACATCATGTCATACATAACGTCATACATAATATCATACATAGCATCATACAATAGGATTTAAGGACACTAATCCTAACAACTCCATGATAGAATAACTTCATTCAAGATTCACAAAATCAAATGAGCAAAGGATCTTTAACACTCTCGAATCACTAGCATACATTCGACACCTTAATAAAAGAGTAGATTATTAGAATACACGTGATGAGGAATTAGAATAAGAGACACAAAGTCCAAAAGTTCCAGCAACATTGACAATGGAGTGTGTGCGTGAGAGAGGAAAATTAGGTACACCTCTTCCTTGCAACCCTCTCCCATATTCAGCTAAACCCACCAACTAGATACTATATATATTGTCTTGGTTAATTGGCCAAACCAAAACTCCAAGCATAAGCACAATCCTCTAAAGATAATCTGCCTCTGGTTGTGTGGAAACTACAGGATCATCTTTGAATGAAGCAGTAGGGTAGAAGTGAAGAAAGATTCCTGAAAGAATCATAGGAACTAGCATGTGAATATAATTCGTACACCTTGCATTGCATACACGGTTGTGATGAATGCTCTGCGAGTTTTTTTGTTGGAGTACTCGAACATGATTACGGCCAAGATGGGATAGTCTCCACCGATACCAAGCCCTAGCTAGAACCTGAAGAAACAAAGTGTTTTGACAACAGCTTCTTTCCTTGCATCAAAGGACAAGCCGGAGCATATGGCGAAAATGATGGTGAGAGTTAGACTGATGCTGTAAGCTTTTTTAAGGCCAAGTTTGTCACCAATCCAACCGAAGAATAGGTGTCTTATGAGAGTACCAATTAAGGCAACACCAGTTATAGCATAGTAAAGGCAGCCCAAGAGTTTTGAGATTGTTGAGATGCAGAAAATGTTGTATGCATCAATGAAAAACCCCATTCTAGCAATGATAATGGTTGTGATGTGGTTCCACTGCATGCAGGCAGAGTCAAGGGCTTTAAGCACTTTTAATTTTAAAGCCATTTTTGTATTCTGTTTTATTTGATGAAGTTTGTGTGTAGTTTTGCACCTTTTATATAGTTGATCTATGAAGGGAAAAGATAATGAATAGGCCAACATATAATCTATAAGATTAGCAAAAAGCTTGAAGCTTTAACAATTGAGGAAAAATATGAAAAACACAAAGAGAGAAGTTAGGAAGAGAGCTCTTTATTTTCTATTCAAGCTTAATTATAATTTTATACACATGCATCACAATATATAGTTTACAACTATTTCTAGAAAGATCCTATCTAACAAACTCTAACAACCCTATAACAAAAATGACTGCTGTACATAGAAAATATCTTTAATCTATACAAAATATCTGAAGCTTAATCTATTGAAACAGAGTAAGTCAAGATCGTGCTCAGTGAGAAAGAACAACTCCATAAATGACACTGTTTGCTGGCTTGAATAAATCATGCCAAACATAAGTGAGAAACAATGTCGTTTATCATTTAGACAAACATCATCGTTTTGAACCTCAGTAACATTTAAATCTTAAGTGACCGCTAAGATAGTGATTGTTGGAACAATGCTCACTTTATCTTCTTCGTTTGTAGATTCACTGGTTCCACTTACATCCCCCTCAAAACCAAGGGGTCAAGAGACACCATGGTTTTGGAGTGTAGAAATTGAAAACAAGAAGAAGAAAGACTCTTTGTAAATATGTCTGCCAATTGATCATCAGTTGCAATGTAACACACTTGAAGGTAACGACGAAGAACCCTTCATGAACAGAGTGATAATCAACCTCAACATGCTTGGTTCTGGCATGAAAGACAAGATTGGAAGCACTGGTAAGGGTAGAAACGTTGTCACACCAAAGCTTTGGTGAAAGGAAAGGAAGATACCAAGATCTTTCAAAACTTGATGAATCCAACAGAGCTTAGTGGCAGCAGTGGCAAGAGCCCTGTACTCAGAATCAGTGGAGGATCATGACAAACTGTGTTGTTTCTTAACACTCCATGTGATAGGATTGAAGCCAAGATAAACCAAATATCTAGTAGTGGACCTACAATCAAAAGGATCTCTAGCCCAATTTGAGTCAAAAAAGGCTGAGAGTGACAATGGACCACGTTGAAAGAAAATCTCAAAATTGAGAGTGCCACTAACATATCTCAAAATCTGTTTGGTTGCAATTAAATGGGCCTCACCTAGAGCTGACATAAACTGACATACCTGATAAACTGCAAAGCTAAGGTCAAGTCGTGTAAAGGTCAGGTAGTGAAGAGAACCCAACATACTCCTATAAACATGAGGATTGGCAAGAAGAGAGCCTTTAGCAGGAACCAATCTCAGGTTAGGAGCATAAGGAGTCTTGGCAGCCTTAGTAAAGAGCATGTTATGTTTAAGAAGCAGATCCTAAGCATACTTGGATTGATTCATAAACAATCCTTTAGAAGTGCAAGTGATTTGCAAGCCAAGAAAATAATGGAGATTGCCAAGATCTTTAAGCTCAAACTAAAAACTAAGTTGCTAAATCGGTGTTTGCAAGAAGGAGGGACAATTACTAGTGAGAACAATGTCATCTACATATACTAGTAGAAACACCAAGTACTTACGATGCCTCAGAATAAACAAGGATGAATTAGATAATGAAGCCTGAAACCCCAAGTGAAGCAAATGAGTAAAGAATCTCTTATACCAGGCCCTAAGGGCTTGTTTGAGACCATAAAGTGATTTTTGTAAGAGGAACACATGATTAAGGCAGGATCCACATAACCAGGGGGTTGTACCATGAAAACTTCCTCTTTTAAGAATCCATGTAAAAATGCATTCCTTACATCCAATTGCTTCAAAGGCCAATTAAACTGAACAGCAAGTGAGAGAATAATTCTTATAGTAGGAGGCTTCACCACAGGGCTAAAGGTTTCTTCAAAATCAACACCATATTGTTAACAAAATGCCCTTGCCACCAACCGAGCTTATACCTACTCATACTCCCATCACTGTTATGTTTCAGCTTGAACACCCATTTGCACCCCACAAACATTTTGAGTGGGTGAAGGTGGTACCAAGATCCAAGTTATCTATCTAGTTAGAGCAGCAAACTCCTTATCCATAGCTAAGCACCACTGTGGAAATTAAGCATCTATTTTATAAGTGGGAGGCACAGTGATGGTATAATCAATCCGAGGCTTGGATGTAGATTTGGATATAGTGACTGCAAGAGCATTAGGCTTGAAAATGCCATCCTTGGATTTGGTGATCATGGGGTGTATGTTTTGAGCAGGCACAGAAGTCACAGTAAAGGATGGCAATGGCTTAACTAAAGGAGATGCAAGAATGGAAGATGATGGAGGAGATTGAGATGTAGAAGAAAGAGATTCAGGAACATGTGGTTGAGGAGTAGGTGCAGGAAATGGGACGTGCAGTTGAAACAATGGGGCTAACACTAGGAGTGAGGATAGGATTGACACTAGGAGGGACAACAAGTTGTGAGGGATTGTCAGTAGAAAAATGGGAAAGGAAGGATAATCAATGTGTAACAAAAGGTGATGATGATGTATCAGAGGAAGAACTAGCAAGTAAAGAGGTGGATTGTAAAGCTAAAAACTCAAATTCATTGAATAAGACATGCCTTGATATGTAAATCCAAAGTTTATTAGGGTCTAAACAAATATACCATTTGGAGTAGGCTGGATAGCCAAGAAATATGCAAGGTATTGTGTGTGGTTGAAGTTTATGTTTATTATAGGGCCTAAGAAGAGGGAAGCATGTTTAACCAAAAGTTCTAAGGTGTAGGAGATCTAGTTTAGATTTGAATAAGACCTCCCAAGGAGATTTGTTGTGAAGTAAAGGAGTGGGAAGTTTGTTAATGATATGAGTAGCAATAGAAACTGCATAAAACCAATAAGGCAAAGGGAGGTTTGAGTGTGACAACATTGTGAGGGAACATTCAATAAGATGTCTATGTTTCCTCTCAGCAGTACCTTTCTACTGAAGGGTATGTGAAAGTTCAAATAGTGTAAAATACACTATGAACGTTTAGACCCCTAAAAATAAAATTACCAATTCAAGATTTATGACAAACACAAAGTGTGCGGAAAATGAACACAAGCTATAAACAGAATTGATAAACAATCTAAGCCAATTAAAAACACATCCACAGTAGAAAATAAAAGGCAAAGATAAGGGAGAGAGATGCAAACACAAGGACAAGACAACGATGTGTTATCGAGGAGGAAACCGAAGCCCTCAGCATAAAACCTCTCCGCCGCTCTCTAAGCGGTAAGTAATCTACTAGAAAATGTAGTTGGGATACATGAACAACAACAGACCCTCCGAGCCTAATCTACCCAATGTACCTAAGCCCTCCAAGCTTTTTGCTCCAACGAGGTTACGCCGAACCTATTTCTTTTCTAGCTTCTCGGATTCCGCTACTTAACCATAGCATCAACCAATGTGAAATTGGTTCCTTCCTAACTGCTTCCCAAATCACCAAACAGCCCTCTCACAGGAATGGATATGGTGAGAAAAGGTTTTGGTAATGAGCCTCTCAAGAATTTAACAATGGAAAGGAAGAAAGTAAAGGAATTTGAAGAGTCTCTTAGGTAAAGATTGTGGATGAGTCAATCTTGTTTTCTCTAGGGTTTCTGGAAGCTCTCTCTAAATTGTGGGTATAAGGGTATATATATAGTAGGGTGAGAAGGAATGTGAAAAGTTAGATTTTCCCAAACAGGGTGTTCTAGCGACTTGACCTAGCGACTAGGTTGAGTCGCGAGTTCAAGCCGTGAGCAAATGGCCTGGCCAGCCTGGGACTTTTGTCCTATAGTGCAGCAGCTGGCACGTCGCTTCAGCTTCTGGCATGCTTGGCACATGTGCATCATTCTGGTGGCTTACAGTAACGAGCCACCCGCGAGATCCAGCCATGAGTCCCTGCTTTTTTGCACAATCTTGAGCAATTCTTCACACTTTCTCACACACTACCCTTACATGATTCCCACCTAAATATAGGGTTACTAATTGCTAAAATACAAACAAATTTGGCATGGAATAAAGCCAATAAGATGGTTGATTAAATTCAACCTTACAATCTCCTCCTTTGGCTATTCCGTGACAAAACCCTAAAACAGACTCTAGACTTAACATATGAGTTAGAAACAGTTGAACATAACTCACTCACACCTAATTCTAGAAACTATGAAGCTCTTGAATCATATGAACATGAATTTCCTGAAACACAACAATACACCATGATCATTGTGTGTAGAAAAGCATGAAATGCATACGAAGCAAGCATGATGTGATCAAGCAAAGATGAAGTTAAGAAATAAACCATGGCTTGATCAAACAAGCAATCACTACAAGGTAGTTACCACAATGCTCATTCACACTTGGAATGAACACTTGGACATACAAGCTAATAAGCTCAATGCAAATCACTTGCACGCCCAACACTCAACTAATGCATAATACACTAAGTATATGCATCTAGAAACAATCCTACAAGGGCATAAGAGTGACAGTACTTAAAAGGAAAATGCATGACATTTAGTTAGAAGTACTGAATAAACAATGCATAAAGGCTGCTTAAAGCATGGTACAAACCATAAAGCCTACAAACTATGCATAAAACAAAACCCTAAAAGCTTACAAAAGCAACATGGGTACAAACGCATTATATACTGAAAAACATCATCAATATATAAGCTATACCAAAGTTTCAAAACCATCCATGAGTTATGAGTTTGAAACAAACATTAACCATAACCATAGTGTATCAAAGCCAATCAACAATTATCCAAAACATAAACAAAAATAACATAAAATAAAAACTTAAACAGTTTCTGAAACTTCTCCCCCTCAAACAGGCACTCCTCTTGAAAATTATCTCCCCTTTTTTGACCGGAATGGCCAAAGGGTTAGTGCTCCTGGTTGGTGTAGATGCTGTCAAACTTGGCTGAAAGTACATCAAGCTGATCTTGCATAGCTGTCATGCTTTCAGTATGCTGATTTTGAACCTCTCTAAGGCCATCAATCCTTTTCAAGATGATCTGGAATGCATCTGGAGGTGCAGCTAATGAGGTAGAAGCCCTGTTCCTCTTAGCTCTGCTTCTTAATGTGAAAATCTGTCCTGCAACCTCTGCTTCAGTATCCATTGGATCACCTTCTTCCTGTTCAGCCCCTTCTTCATCTACATCACCCGGAAGACGTACTTGTATCCGTATGATGGTTTGCTTATTAATAGCTGAGGGTGTAGGCATTAGGCTAAGGTCTTGAGGAATTTGAACACCTTTTGCTCTGAAAATCCGCATGAGAAGGCTAGGAAAAACCATCTTTGCTCGTGAAGTTGTTCTGGTCTCATCCATTATTGTATCAAATATATGAGAGCTGATATCAATGAATGTTTTCTCCTTGAGTTCCATAAGAAAAATGGCTCTGACTTTGTTAATTGTAGTGAGCTTCTTCATGAGATACAAGTTATTCATCATGATGATGGTGAGACACCTCATGTCAACTAGAAAAGCTATGGTATTAAGACATTTCCCTTCACTCTGTCCACCAATGCAATTTTGGACAGTTTCTAATGACAACATCCTGTCTTTGTAGTTGATAAACTCATACACCTCTAAACCCTCAAGACCAAGGACCTCATCAATATCATGGGCATCTAGAGTGAACTCATGCCCTCTTACCCAACAATTTAGCTCATCCTCTCTAATCTTAACATTAGAGTAAAAATCTCTTATCAGTGGCTCACACACTCTAGGTAAACCACTTAACAACTTTTCCCAACCTCTGCCCTCAAAGTAGGTGGGATTAAATGTGTCTTTTAAGTCCACTAAATCTACAAATCTCTCCTGAATTATAGTTCCCTTCATGAAAGAATCTTTGTATCTCTCAAAGTGTTGAACGGACCTAAACAGGTCATAGTCCATTTTCAATATTTTGTCAGTCTTCTTTGCAGGAGTTTTCTTCTTCGGAGGTGAGGGAGTCATCTGTAATCAAGCAGAAGAGGCCACAACAAACAGATAGCACAATAGATAGAATTATAAACATTAGTGATAATGTCATTGGCATTGTAAATAGCATATGAGCAATTTAGTGAAACAGATACCACATAACATAAACACGATCAGAGTATAATAGAGACAATATTATGCAACCACAATATTATGATACCTACCACATTAGCCCCACAAATAGTGTATACCACACATGAACAGTCATAAACACATGTCAATGAGATAGGGGCTAAATGCGACTAATAATGAGCAGCTTCAATCACATAGCAATCAATGACTTCAAACCAAATTCACCAGAAATGAAATAACAGAGAGCACAAAAGACCCACACGGATTAGGTTCAAATAAAATGGGTAAGAGAAACCAACATATGATAATACATGAATCACAAATCAGGCAGCAGATTATCTTAAGAAAACCAACACAAGATAATACATGAATCTATCAACCGGAACAAGTTCGCATGGGAACTATACCTTAACAATCCAAACAAGGACAATCCCAAAAACATCGAAACAAACCCATAACAATAAAAAACAAAACACCAACACAAATATTCACGAAGATGAAGCTCAAAACACGAGATATGAGGTGAGGAAATAAGAACCCATACCTTTTTCTTGAAGATTTGGAGGTGAACAAGTGCAAAAAATGGAGTTTGTAGAGAGTAACACGGAGTGTTTGGATGAGTTTCAGATGAGAGAGAAAGTGAATAGTCATAAAAATTTCGAGGGAAAATTGAAAAGGTTTAAAAACTGACCCACTTTTTTCCAAACATGCGTTTTTTGCAACTAGGGTGAGTCGCCAACAAGTTGCCAGGGCAAGCCGCCAAAACACTGAAAGACAAAATTGTGAAAAAAATTTCTAAGTGTTTTTCACGACTGGAAGGTCTACTCGCGAAGGAGTCGCGAGCTGAGCCGCAAAAATCTCTGTGTACCCCTTACGACTGGACCTTTTACTCGCGAACAAGTCACCAAAATCAACATGCGAGCTCGCGGCTGTAGCATGCGACTTGGATGACCCGCAACTGAGTTGCCAAAAGAGGGCAACACTGTTTTTGAAATTTTTCAGTTTTTGTAAAAACAAAGTACTTTCCAAAAACACCTAAAACACTCAAAAATATTTTTGTGTTTAAATCAACAAAGATTGAGCATGTGAAAACACATTTTAACAAGTACAATCATACAAATGAATATGGCATTCATTGAACATAAACTTGTGTGTTGTGTGTGGATATCAACAATGAGATAGTTCTTAGTCTAATATGAAATTTCAATGATTAATTTAACCAAGACATACACAATTAGCACTAAACCATGTGACCCATCTCAATTATAGAAGTATGCATATATGACCTCCCATAAGACTTGATAGCATAGCTTGGATCTGTACATTTGACTCCATATAATTTTTTTTGTCGTAACATTAGATCTTTTTGGAACAATTACATCTCATTGTGAGAATGACTTTTGATATTTCTCCTTGATGGGATAGCCTTTGGCCTTTTCTAGAATCATACACTTTATTTTTTATGGTCGTTTTCCCTTTTTCCTAGTCGAATACTAGTATGTGCGATAGGCTTTTGCAACTCAATATCTCTTTACATTTGGAGATTTACATTTTGGAGAGCTCTTTTTAGCAAAAACAAAAAAAATAAAGAGTGGGAAGATATATAGGCACAAGTCTAAGCATGTCTTAAGATCAACAAAACCATTCACTAATCATTTATGACAAGTTTGAAGATCTATTTACAACAGTCACATAGATTTCAAGAGTTCTTCCATAGTGATAAGAATGCAAAGGAACAAGCTACGCTCGTAAATGCACAAATCCATTAGCACAAAGGTACAAGGTAAAACAAGTTTTGAGACAACAACTCAACAATGTCAATCAAACTTTTGATTTTCTACTTTTTATGTAGATTTTGGATTTTTGACACATAGGAATGAAAAGATTGATCAGAAGCAACAATGAAAACAATTTGTATGAAAGAATGCAAAAACAAACAAACAAATTTCAAATCACATAATCAATAAGCAAATAACCAAACAAAGTCACAAAGCATAGGAAGTATTGATGCATGGACATGTTGTAATGCTTATGTATGAGTACCCTTTTTCACCCACACGTTACTTGCGTTTGGGGTGATATCCTTATAGGATTGGGTATGAGAGTTAGGGCTTTCAAACCTTCGTGTGAAGCTTTCCAAGCAGTTGGTGAATGCACCAATCATCTTCATCATGTCCATCATTCCGGGATCACCATTTCGACCTCTTGACGATTCTCCAGCCTAATTTCTCCTTTCATTTCTAGGTCCTTGAGACCTTGGAGCACTTGCATTATTCATTGCTCTCAGCTTTTGACAATTCGGTCGAGTATGCCCTTGAAGTCCACAGTGGTGACACACCTAGTTTGATCTAGGACCTCTTTGTGATCGAGGACGAGACTTGGCTCGGGATTCAGACTTGTCCACAGATTGCTTATGAGAGTTGTTCAACATCCGTTTGTCATCCACATTCCTCTTTTCTTCCATCTTGGGCTTCTCAATAGTAGGCCTAACTTCAATTTGCTCTTTGGCCTTTATAAACTTCACTTCTTTGGTGACACTGCCCGATGAACTACTTCCTCCAGTATATCCCAACTCAGACTTATCTGAGAACTGTTTTTGAGATGAAATGGCATCATTTAGCTTCTTGGTGGAGACCCTCTCTATCTTGGCATTGGCTTGCACAACCTCTTGCTCAAGAAATCTCAGTTTTGTGTAAGCTTCTGATAGCTCACCATTCAGCTTCTTTATCTCACACTTAACTTCCTTATGACGCATTAGAAGACTCCTATAGTCCTCCTTGGCTTTCTTCATCTTCTTCACAGCCGCCTTGGCCACACGTGCATACTCTCCTGATTTTTCAAGAAGAGAATTATAATTCTCTTAAAGACAGGCTGCATTCTCGTCTTCTTCAACATCCGACTCTTCCACAATTCCTATGGATTCTTCATCACTATGTTCCCCAAGTTCTTCCACAAGCAAATTCAAGTCCTCCGAAGACTCAACATGAGCAATAGTCATAAATACAGAGTAATTTCCTTCTCCGTTACAGCTCTCATTAGAATCAAAATTTGAAGAGTCTGAATCACTAAGTGTTGTGGCATACACCTTGCCTTTCGATTTCAAATAATTCGAACATTCTTTCTTAAAGTGTCCATGCCCGTTGCATTCAAAACAAGTGACACATTGTGTAGATTGGGATTCTTTTCCATCTTTCTTTTTGAATTCCCTTTTCTCCCTTCCTAGACTTTGGAATTTCTCTTTATCACCAAATTTACCACTGTTCTGAATTTCAAAAGTTTTTGGAAATTCTTTGCAAGATAGGCAACGTCCTTCTCGACTGCATCATCATCCGAAGAGTCATGAATAGCCACCCTTTCATTTATAGTCTTGAGAGTAAGGGATTTGCTCTTTCTTTGATTGGGCAATGACAATTCATAAGTTTGAAGAGAACCAATCAGCTCTTAGACTTTGATATCATCAAGGTCCTTACTCTCTTCAATCGCTGTCACCTTGGCACAAAAGCTTTCCGGCAATAACCGAAGGATCTTCTTTACTATTTCAGAATCCTCCGTTTTCTCCCCCAACTTGAATCTACTAACAACTACTTCATTTAGCTTGCTATAGAAAGAGTCAAAAGACTCATCCTCACTCATTTTGAGCTCCTCGAACCGAATGGTCAGCATTTGCAACTTGGTGTCTTTCACTTTCTTCGTTCCTTCGTAGGTGGTTTCCAATATCTCTCATGCTTCTTTGGCAACGGTAATGTGTGAAATCTTGTGAAACTCATCCAGAGAAACACCACAAAAAATTTCATTCAAAGCTTTACTGTTAGCATTAGTTGCTGCAAGGGCTGCTTTATCCCAAGTGGATTTAGTAGCCTCCGGCCTAGTCTAACCTGCTTCTACAACATCTCAAACAGTATCATCAATTGAACACAAGAATGCCCTCATCCGGACTTTCCAAAAGGCATAATTGTTTCTATCAAAAAATGGTGGAAAATTCAAAGATTGAGACCGATCCATCTCAATACGGGGTCAAGGATCGCACTAAGGTGTTTAAACCACAAAGAGTGCACCCGCTCTAATACCAATTGAAAGTTCAAATAGTGTAAAATACACTATGAACGTTTAGACCCCCAAAAATAAAATTACCAATTCAAGCTTTATGACAAACACAAAGTGTGCGGAAAATGAACACAAGCTATAAATAGAATTGATAAAAAATCTAAGCCAATTAAAAACACATCCACAGCAGAAAATAAAAGGCAAAGATAAGGGAAGAGAGATGCAAACACAAGGACAACACAATGATGTGTTATCGAAGAGGAAACCGAAGCCCTCGGCGTAAAACCTCTCCGCCGCCCTCCAAGCGGTAAATAATCCACTAGAAAATGTAGTTGGGATACATGAACAGCAATAAATCCTCCAAGCCTAATCTACCCAATGTACCTAAGCCCTCTAAGCTTTTTGCTCCAACGAGGTTACGCCGAACCTATTTCTTTTCTAACTTCCCGGATTCTGCTACTTGACCATAGCATCAACCAATGTGAAATTGGTTCCTTCCTAACTGCTTCCCAAAACACCAAACAGCCCTCTCATAGGAATGGATATGGTGAGAAGATTATGGATGAGTCAATATTGTTTTCTCTAGGGTTTCTCTCTCAAAATTCTCTCTGGAAGCTCTCTCTAAATCATGGGTATAAGGGTATATATATAGTAGGGTAAGAAGGAATGTGAAAAGTCAGATTTTCCCAAACAGGGTGTTCTAACAACTTGACCTCACGATTGGGTTAAGTCGCGAATTCAAGCTGCGAGCAAACGGCCTGACCAGCCTAGGACTTTTGTCCTGTAGTGCAACAGTTGGCGCAACGCTTCAGCTTTTGGCATGCTTGGCACGTGTGCATCATTCTAGGGGCTTGCAGCTGCGAGCCACCCATGAGATCTAGCTGCGAGTCCCTGCTTCTTTGCACAATCTTGAGCAATTCTTCACACTCTCTCACACATTATCCTTACATGATTTTCACCTAAATACAGGGTTACTAATTGCTAAAATACAAGCAAATTTGGTATGGAATAAAGCCAACAAGATGGTTGATTAAATTCAACCTTACAGTATGAAGACATGAGGTCTGATGGATGATGTCATAACTAGAGTAGAAATGATTAAAGGCATTAGAAGTATATTCACCACCACCATCAGTTCTCAAGATTTTAATATGTGTGTGCAATTGAATTTCAATATATGCTTTAAAGTACTTAAAAACATCAAACACATCAGATTTATTCTTTAGCAGATATACCCAAGTGGATTTCAAAAACTCATAAATGAAAACAAGATAGTATCTAAAGTCATTTGTAGAACTAATGGGAGCTGGACACCAAACATCATTGTGAACTAATTCAAGAGGTTTAAAGGCAAGAAAAACAAATTTATTGAAAGGAAGTTTATGCATTATCCTATTAAGACAATGTTTACAATGATTTACAAAACTTGAAATTGAATCATTACAACTCACTGTACTATTACAAGAGGAGGGAGTTGTTCTAAGAACACTATCACTAGGATGACCTAGTTTATGGTGTTACAACAACCACTTATTAGTTTTTTGAACATGAAAGGAAGTAGAGATAGGCAGATGTGACTGTGAAGGTGAAGTAGTAGAATGAGGATGATGCTTAATATAATGATGATGCTTAGTGAAATTCTTTGAGTAGATTGGATATACTCCATTTTCACTCAAGCCCTTGTAAAGGATTCTCCCTGTAGGAACATCCTGAATTTTGAGGTCATTGGCATCAAAATGATAAGAACAATTATTATGCAAACAAAATTTATGAACAGATAGAAGGTTCATGACTATTCTAGGTACATGAAGAACATTTTTGAGAACAAAGTTATGATATTTTGTAGAAAGAGAAGCATTACCAATATGGTTGATAGAAAGAGTTTGGCCATTGCCTACTGTGATCTGTTCTGGTCCTTTGTATTGTGACTGAACAGAGAGATTACCAAGATTGGCAGTGAGATGATCTGAGGTACCAAAATTAGCTAGCTAAGGATCTTGGTTGTTTGTCAAAGCAACATTAGAAGCTTGAGCCATTGTAGCAAGTTTGGTTGGTTGATTCTTGCCTTAATAGGCAAAATCCATTTTGTGATAACAGTCAAGAGCTAGATGACTAGCCTTTCCATAAATTTGGCAAATAGGTCTATCACTCTTGAAGTTTTGGCCACCAAACTGAGAGGTTTGATTAGAAGAGTAATTTTGTTGAAGTTGAGGTGAGTAAAACTACTATTGTTGTCCTCCACCGCCATTGTTGGTGTACCTTCCTCCACCTCGAACTCTATTAGTGTTGTTTTTGCCTCTTCCTCGGTTAGATCCATCATTATTATGTGACTGAAACTGAGAATTGTTAGAATGCTTATTACCAGAAGCATACATGGCTAGAGTGTGAGAGAGATTACTAGAATTCTCTACCATTGCTTGTTCTTCACTCTGTAACATGATAGAGAGTTGTTCATAGATAATTGGATCACTCTTGGTGCAAATTGCAGAGCAAAAGTGAGCAAATTCTCTAGGAAAACCACGAAGAACAATACAAATAAGTTCTTCATTATCAACAATAACTCCAACAATAAGGAGTTTGTTTCATGCGATCTTGATCTTCTGCAAGATGCCATTGACAGAATCAGATCCTTTCTTAAGGCTTTGTAGCTCAAGTTTCAGATTCAAAATGTTTGCCCTTAAGGTTGATGTGAACCTCTGTTCTAGAGTATTCCATACTTCTCTAAAAGTAGTAATTCCAACTACAAGTGAAAAAACTTGTGGAGTAAGAGTAGAATTGATCAAGGATAACAAAGATTTGTCCTTGGTTCTCCAAGTCAAAAAGTTTGGATTCATATTCGTAGTCAAACTTCCTTGAGCAACAAGAAGATATTGACAAGGTTGAGAAGATGAGCCATCTATATGCTCAATCAACAAGTAAGCTTCCAGAATTGTGATCAACTAGTGCTTCCATGGGATATAATTGGTGTAGTCAAGCTTTATGGACATCAGATTTGACATATTGGAAATAAGTAATAGTGGTGAAGGAGCCTGAGTAGAAGTAATTGTTATGGTGGTTTGTGGTGGTGGAGTAGAGCATGAAGGAGTAGAGGAACCCATGGATTGTGGCTCTGATACCATGTGTTATTAGGAAAAAGCTTGAAGCTTTAACAATGGAGGAAAAACACAAAAAACACAGAGAGAGAAGTTAGGAAGAGAACTCTGTATTTTCTATTCAAGCTTAATTATAATTTCATACATATACATCACAATATATAGTTTACAACTATTTCTAGAAAGATCCTATCTAACAAACTCTAACAACCCTATAACAGAAATGACAGTTGTACACAGAAAATATCTTCAATCTATACAAAACATCTGAAGCTCAATCTGTTGAAACAGAGCAGGTCAAGATCATGCTCAGTGAGAAAGAACAGCTCCATAAACGACACCATTTGTTGCCTTGAATAAATCATGCCAGACATAAGTGAGAAACGATACCGTTTATCATTTAGACAAACGTCATCATTTTGAACCTCAGTAACATTTAAATCTCAAGTGATCATTGAACTAGTAACCATTGGAACAGTGTGAACAGTGTCCACTTTATCTTCTTTGTTTGTAGATTCACTGGTTCCACTTACATAATCCAAGGTTAATTTTGGAGGAATGGAGAAGAAATTAACAGCATTTAACGGATATTCTATTCACATGGATACAATAAAAGATATTCTTTATAAAAAAAATAAATAAAAATAAAAAAGATATTCTATTCACATTGATACAATAAAAGATATTCTTTATCAAAAAAGATTATCAAATAAAGACAAATTTATTACTATTATCAACAACAAAAAAAGATTTATCAAAAAGGAAAAATTTATTACTTTTATCAACAACAAAAAAAGATTTATCAAAAAGGACAAATTTATTACTTAACTAGTATATATGCTGTTAGAGTTTGATTAATCAACCAACCATTTACTTCCCCAAAACTTTGTAGAAATTTAACTAGTTGGAAGATCAAAGTTGAAAATTATTAAATGAACCTATTTTAATTTACTTGAATATGATAGCCTTTGTATGTATCAATTTGTCAATCCTGCATTTGACAAATTTTCCTCTTAAAAAAAAAAAACATGTGGCATCGAAATTGATCTTGTACTGGCCTAGCTTGATCAATTCATTTCATTATAAATAGTTCTTAGTGTCCGTTTGGGAACATCTTATTTAGGTGAAACTGAAAACTTTTTTATGAAAGTATAAAAAAAAAAAAAAAAAAAAGTTAAAAGAATAAGCTGAATAGTAAAGTAGGACCCATGAATAGTATCAAAAGTATAGTAGGACACATAAATAGTAGTAAAAATAAACTTATTAAGCAAATAAGTTGAAAATTTCAGCGATTCCCAAACACTCTCTTAATCTTGAGATCTTGAAGAAGAATCAAACACACTATTACTAAGCCAAGAGTCTTATAGCTAAATTGGTACCTCTCCATGCACAAAGCACTTGGGGGTTTAGGAAGGAGAAATGATTCGAGCTGTGAGGTTAGCAGTATGTTATAATTATCTTATAAAAAAAAAAGCACTATTACTGTATTCTTTGTAACAGTACAAATGCGGTCCCCAACATATTAAGAGTTGTGTTCAAATATACTTCTGGTCGAATTATAAAAGTTTATAAATTTTTTTCTTTTTGTCTCGCCATTTACTAAATATAATAAAAATGAACATATTTTAAAATTAACGATGTAACACTCACTCTTAATAAGGTAACTATTGGCAAATAAGGGTAATCTTTCCCCAGCTCTTGCTGCTGTTTGTAAGGAAGATTACCTTCGTTGTTCATACCTTGTTTAGATATGAATTGAAGTTTATCAAAAAAAAAAAAAAAAAAAAAAAAGTAACTATTGGCAATACTAAATACTACTTAATAATACCTTTTTTCTTTTAGAAATTGTATTTTGAAAATTTTACATTATTTTTTTTTTTATGCTTTCTATTTTTACAAAATTTGAATAGAATCAAAGATTAGTAGCTCTCTCTTTTATAAAATAATTAAATTTACTTTTCTTTTGTATTTTAAGATCTATATAAAACACAAAAAATTATGTTTGTTCATTTCACTACTATTTTTTTGCTACTGTTGATGTTCCATTCTACCGTTCCATTGGGTAGTTATGAATTTTGCACCAAAGCCAATCTCTCTTATTCAACTCTCTTTCAAAAGAAGTCTCTCTTTTTCTTTTTCTTTTTAATCTCAGACTTCCAACCCCAATCTCTCTCCAGTCTCCATCGTTTCTCCCAACCCTCCCCTGTCACTGCCTTCGTTCATCAATTTACTACCTTCATTAATTAATCCAAGTTTACATCCTTATCATCGTGTCTCCATTTCTATTTTGCTTCAATTTTGTGCTTCGTTCAAACCCTTACCTTCCTCACTAGGTGCGTTCTAATCTCTGAATTATATTATTCTTTTTGATAATCAATGTTTGCAATCCAATCTTGTTATCTGAAACTCAGAATAAAACATTTAGAGTTAACCTCTACCCTCTAGCATGCAATAATTGAAACTCGAGGTCTAAGATAAAAGATTCATTGGCTTCAATACACTCAGTGGCAGCTCTAAGAATTTTTTTCTAAGGTGGTCTTGAAGAAACTTAAATTAAACAAAATCTAATGAAAAGATAAATTCATATATTGACAACAACCAAAAAAAAAAAAAAACCCAAATACATGAAGTCTTACAATTTTCTTCTACGAATTTTTCTATTTATTTTGAAATTGTTGCATGATAATCTCATTATCAATGCTGCAAGCTACATCTTTTTCAAAATTTTAGTTAAATAAAATTTTTCTTGGATTTTTCTTTTTGTTTGTAAGGACTCAATATATTGTTAAGACCAGAACAAAGTTTAAGGACAAAATTTGACTAAAAACTTAGTTGTAGCTTAAAACTACAACTTTCACTAAAAAAATTAACATGGATATATATTTTGAAAATCTACCTATTGAATTATATGTTCTTTATATTCTTAAAACGCATATCAAATTTCATGTCAATTGGATGTTATTTACTATTTGATCTATAAACTTATTTTTTGCGTAGAATTTTAGACTACAAAAATTCAAAATTTAAACATTTGATTGATGACATAAGCTATTGATCTTTGATCTTCTTGAAGTTTTGCAAGCATGGAGGACATAAGAAAAAAAATATAATCTAATTGTGGATTTGTTAAAATTCGTATTCATTAAAAAAATATCGAGTGAAATTGTAGTCTTAGTCTACAACCAAGTTAATTTGTTGCTTAACTTTGTCCAAAGTTTAATTATATTGAGCTTAAAAAAATTTAGGGAGGTCACACATTTTTTTAAGGGTAAAAAAATCATAACTTTTTTAAATTTTATATAAATTAATGATTTTTTTTTTCAAGATCAGGTTGGTCCTGTGACCACCCAAATATTGCTTAGGTTTTTCAAGTTAGAGTGAGTTTTGAAAATATGTGCAAAAGCAAGAGGCATGGTGGGAAAGACAACATGAACTTGTAGTAGAGAATTTTGGGGTAAGAAATTCTTTTAATATTTCTTATTTCTTCTTCTTGTTCTTTCAGTTTTAGTTCTTCAAGTTTTTATTTTGTTTATATAGAACTGTTAGCATTTAAATGTATTTGTGTATGGCTGTCTTTAAAATATGTAGATTATGACTTTGGGAATTTACTTTATGACTTAAGTGAATTATGAATATTGGGGATTTGATGCTTATTCAATAATAATTTACCACAAATCAACTAATACTGTATGACCTATTATCTATACTTTTAGAAGAAGAGATTTGTGAAAGGATCTTTTTTTTGCCCTATTTGAAGCTTCTCACTGGGTATCACTAGGACTTATTAAGAAAACCACAAATGTGATAAACCATATGTAAATTTACTTCAAAATTTGATTCATGGTTCATATTGTTGTCTCCATTACATTCCAATGTGTTATCCTATAGACTCTTGCATTTATCATTTTCATTATGTTATGATGTTTAAAACCATTTATTTTTAGGAGTAACCTTCCTACTCCAATTTATAGTGGTAGATGATGAATTTTGACAAATGTTAGGTTTTGGGTGGTATAATGTATGTGGGGTTTTGAGGTTCATATTTACAATTGTTTTAAGCATGCTTCGTGTGGACTTTCTTTTCTTTTATTGTAGAAGATGCAGATAATGAGTTGGCAAATTTCGATCAAAGCATGGCTTGACTATGTTTATCATAAAGCCTCAGACCCAAAAGTATGTTCCACCACAATATTGATGAAATATGTTGATGACAACTTCCAAATTTCATAGGAATGGCATTGGTTTATTTTGTTGTTATTGTTGAGGACTTTTGCTCTACTCTAAAGCTTGGTACGTTTTTTTTTTTTTTTTTTTTTCATCTGCGTTTTTGTAATTCTTCAATTATTTTCTATCTGCATTTACTGGAAACAATCTGATTCACTTGAAACGGTGTTGTTTGGTTGCTGAGTTTACATTCTTTCTTCTCTTCTGAGCCGCTATTTCATCATCCTCTGAAAAATCTAATTTTCCCATACGTTTAGGCCCCAAAACATTAGCCTGGACTTTCATCTTTGAGTTTTGGGTTTGGTCCTTTTCCCGAGATAATTTTTTTCCATCGGCCTTTTCCTTTCGATTGCTTCTCAATTCCTTAGCCCAGACCTACCTTGTTACTCACCTTTTGGGCTTTAATGGGCTGGTGACTTCAATGGCCTCTATTTTTGATTGGGTTGGGTGGCCCACTAGGGAGAAGGCAACCTCAATCCCTTTTGCCTTTACCTGATCCACTCGATAATGTTCATTATTTTTTTTTTTTTTTCTTCCGAATGATGATGTTGATGTGTTGTTAAGGAAAATGATCACGTATAAGACTTGCGCATGTTACATTGTTACTGATACTAGATACTTCTTGAATCAATTTTGTACGACAACTCATTTATGAACTCGGTATAGCCGACCATACATTTAACTTAACTAGGAAGAAACGTATCTACTTCTATTTCACAACTTCACACGGACAGTTCGCATTGTGATAATATATGAACGAAATAAAATCGTATGGTTGTGGAGGTACGCGGTTTAATCAGCTAAACTTCCACTCCAAGTAATAGCAAGGTTGACTTTTAGCCTCTGTCTTCAGTTCACATCACGATTACAAAATTATAAATAGACATACACCCCTTACCAACTTCCTCACTAAACTCACATCCAATATTCTGAGCTTTGATTTGAGCAATACTTTAGAAAATGTCTCACCACGGAAATCTTCATCATACTCCACCCCACGGTGAGGGACTTCATGGAGGACATGGACATGGTCATGGCATAGGACATCACGAAGGACATGTATATGGCGGAAGAGGAGGGCATTGTCATGGTGGCGGTGGGCATCACGGCGGTCATGGTCCTCATGTAGGAGGAGGAGGAGGAGGGCATTGTCATGGTGGTGGAGGACATCAACCACATGCTCATCGTGCTCATGGCGGAGGACATCACCCACATGCTCATCGTGGTGGCAGAGGACATCACCCGCATGGTCATGGCGGAGGACATCATTCACATGGTCAGCATGGTGGCGGACATGGACAACAACACGTTTTCTTGTTAACGATGTGATATTTTCAACACCTACAGCTGGTGTTTTGACAGATATTAGGCTATATGTAATGTAATAGATCAGCTGGTATATTGAACGCATATTTTATTGTTTATATAATCCGGTTGTTCAGAGCTGGATTTCATTGATTCAGTGAAACGTTGATTTATCTATATCTCTCTCTCTCTCTCTCTCTCTCATTAAATTCCAATATATTTAATTTATAATGAAGTTGTTCAAGAACCAAATCTCAATTCATTTCAACAGACATTAAGTACTTTTTCTCCCTCGATGGTATAAAATGTGATCAATTAATTAATAAATTCGTTTGAAATTTGCAAAGTGTTTGTCCCTGTAAGATTTTAGAATTCACTTGTTAGATACTGGAAGAGATATAATCTATAAAGAGATAGGGTTTAGGCACGTACTTCTTTAGTGTTGAATATTAGCAACGCAGCAACGTGATGTGATATACCATGTTGTGTATGCTAGAGTGGATGCGGAAAGGGAAGCATAGAATAAGAACACTGTGAACACGAGGGTTACATGGTTCAGCCTTGACGGCCTACATCCACGGAGGAATCCCTTAAGGGCTACATCTTTATTATGTATAAGAGTGTAGTACAATAACCTGTGTTACAATGAGCCATAACATGAGTATATATAGGCAACTAAACCCTAGACTACTAGTACAAGCAGGATTGGGCTTGGGCCTAATACATTGAGCTAATATGTCTAATATATATCTCTAACACCCTCCCTCAAACTCAAGGCGGAAGCTCGATGAAGGCTTGAGGTTGGATAAGCACGAGAAGATCTCTTGAAGATGTCGTGAAGAATGCCTTTGAAGAAATCACAATGAAGAATGTGCCAATTGACCAATTTTGGAGCTTCAAATGAAGAAACGGAGTTCAAAATTGGAATCTACGCGAAAAACTGAGCAAGATAGGCCCTGACGGAGATTTCGACTTTTGGTCAAAGGTCAACGCAAAAAGTCAAAGTCAACTGGTCAAGAGTCAAAGTCAACGGATACTGGTCCGGGTCGGTTTCGAGTTTCCGGGTCGGGTCACGGGTCGAACAGTGGATCCGCTGACGTCATCCTATGACGTGTCAATGATGACGTCATCAAGTGACGTCAGATGACATCAGCAGCTGATTTCGGTGCGTGTCAGGCGCGTGCTCAGTCACCGGTGCATGGAGGAGCGGCCAGAAGTCCTAGAGGCGCGTGTAAGGTCGGATGAGGGCCGAGTTCTCAGGTTTTGAAGATCGGTGGACGTGGAGGCCTTCAGGTCGGCGCGTGTACCAAGAAGACGATCTAAAGTGAGGAATCTGAGGCGGCGCGTGAGAGACTTTCCGAAGCTATCTTCAGCGCGTGGCGGCGCGTGGCTTGATTTCGGTTGACCGGATTTCTGGGTTTTCCTTAGGGGATGCCTAAGAGCACGTCTGTGGGATTGGTTTCGACAGGCGAAGGCTTGATGTGCACAGATCTGATAGGGAGAGACACGGATTGCTTGGGCTTCAGGATCTAGACACAGCAATGAGCCATGGCGGCTGTGAGATGCTGTGGAGTCTAGATCCAGCAGATAAGTATATGTGACTTCTGATGGCGGTGTGCACGTGAGAATCTTCTTTGTTTGCTAGAGATGTTTGTTTGATGCCAAAAACGAAGTTTGGCTCTGATACCATGTTGAATATTAGCAACGCGATGTGATATACCATGTTGTGTATGCTAGAGTGGATGCGGAAAGGGAAGCATAGAATAAGAACACTGTGAACACGAGGGTTACGTGGTTCAGCCTTGACGGCCTATATCCACGGAGGAATCCCTTAAGGGCTACATCTTTATTATGTATAAGAGTGTAGTACAATAACCGGTGTTACAATGAGCCATAACATGAGTATATATAGGCAACTAAACCCTAGACTACTAGTACAAGCAGGATTGGGCTTGGGCCTACTACATTGAGCTAATATGTCTAATATATATCTCTAACACCCTCCCTTAAACTCAAGGCGGAAGCTCGATGAAGGCTTGAGGTTGGATAAGCACAAGAAGATCTCTTGAAGATGTCGTGAAGAATGCCTTTGAAGAAACCACAATGAAGAATGTGCCAATTGACCAATTTTGGAGCTTCAAATGAAGAAATGGAGTTCAAAATTGGAATCTACGCGAAAAACTGAGCAAGATAGGCCCTGTCGGAGATTTCGACTTTTTGTCAAAGGTCAACGCAAAAAGTCAAAGTCAACTGGTCAAGGGTCAAAGTCAACGGATACTGGTCCGAGGTCAAAGTCAACGGATACTTGTCCGGGTCGGTTCCGGGTTTTCGGGTCAGGTCACGGGTCAAACAGTGGATTCGCTGACGTCATCCTATGACGTGTCGATGACGTGGACTAGGGCTGACGTGGACATGCTTGCGTGGCTGTTGACGTGGACTGATGACGTCATCAGGTGACGTCAGATGACATCAGCAGCTGATTTCGGCGCGTGTCAGGCGCGTGCTCAGTCACCGGCGCGTGGAGGAGCGGCCAGAAGTCCTAAAGGCGCGTGACGGCGCGTGTAAGGTCGGATGAGGGCCTAGTTCTCAGGTTTTGAAGATCGGTGGACGTGGAGGCCTTCAGGTCGGCGCGTGTACCAAGAAGATGATCTGAAGTGAGGAATCTGAGGCGGCGCGTGAGAGACTTTCCGAAGCTATCTTCGGCGCGTGGCGGCGCGTGGCTTGATTTCGGTTGACCGGATTTCTGGGTTTTCCTCGGGGGATGCCTAGGAGCACGTCTGTGGGATCGGTTTCGACAGGCGAAGGCTTGATGTGCACAGATCTGATAGGGAGAGACACGGATTGCTTGGGCTTCAGGATCTAGACACAACAGTGAGCCATGGCGGCTGCGAGATGCTGTGGAGTCTAGATCCAGCAGATAAATATGTGTGACTTGTGATGGCGGTGTGCACGTGAGAATCTTCTTTGTTTGCTAGAGATGTTTGTTTGATGCCAAGAACGAAGTTTGGCTTTGATACCATGTTGAATATTAGCAACGCGATGTGATATACCATGTTGTGTATGCTAGAGTGGATGCGGAAAGGGAAGCATAGAATAAGAACACTGTGAACACGAGGGTTACGTGGTTCAGCCTTGACGGCCTACATCCACGGAGGAATCCCTTAAGGGCTACATCTTTATTATGTATAAGAGTGTAGTACAATAACCTGTGTTACAATGAGCCATAACATGAGTATATATAGGCAATTAAACCCTAGACTACTAGTACAAGCAGGATTGGGCTTGGGCCTACTACATTGAGCTAATATGTCTAATATATATCTCTAACATTTAGCAAATCGGAATAAGTTACCAACAGCAAACATTCACGCATGCACCTGGCACATGGATCAAGCCATCCTCTCTATATGCTCCAACTGGTTTATAGATGGCTTCGATATGGCAATAATCTGCCCTAATATTTAAATAGTAAGAGATACAGAATTTTGTCTAATGTTATGAGTGAAAAAGGGGACCAAGACTTAATTTCCATGGTGGCCACCCTCCGATCATGAATCAGGTTTAAAACTTTGTATTCCACCTTACATGAGACTAGTGCACAAGTCCAAAATAAAGGAGTACCGCGACCCATTATTAAATATAACCACAACACAGTAATGGACACTCATGCATATTAACTAATTAAGTTACATTCAACTCGCTTTAAGAAAACAAAAATCCAATTAATAGATGTCCAATTCTTACATGTTCAACATCTGGATCTCATCACTACCGTGCACCCTCGGTGTGGTAGTAACTCCACAAGCATTTACACTTATGGAGTAACTACCACACCAAAGGCCGGGGTTTAAGTTTTCAGAAAGGAGTTTCACACACATATACACTTAGATTAGGCTAAAGTAGAAATTCTATTTTGTAAAAAAAAATAAAAATTAAAAAAAAAAAACCTGATCTCATCAATTTCAACACACATTAATCCCTTCTCTTCTTATACAAACTACGAATCGTAGAAACATTAATGTCGATTGAAGGAATTCTGAGTAATGTGACCTCTACTAATGACAGTAATATTGCTCACTTTCACATTTAGTTTTTTTTTTTTTTGGGTCACATGTGTATCCTAAAATGTTCAGTAATTACATTAAAAAAAGTATTGGTCCTTCTCTTAACCATTCCTTTTGACTCATAAGTAATATAAACATGACAAGTTTGCCATTATGATTTGCCTAAACCATAGCTTGGTTGCTATCACTTGATGTAGTGTATTATTTGTAAGACTAGTTGTTAGGAGTACATGTATGAGCGAAGTCCCACCTTGAATAAGAATGTCAGGAACGAGTGTTTAATATAACATAGTTGGGCCTAAACTCATAGGCTTAAGTCTTTTAAGTTAGGTGGTGTCTAGCTCACCAATGTGTTTATTTCCCCAACAAATGGTATCAAAGTTTAGGGTGGTGTGTGACAAAAGTGACAAGGTGTTCAAGGTCCTATGGGAAGAGAGAGCCAAAAAGGCCACACAAACTATCTTGAAAGAAGGCCCAACAAAAATGAGTATTGCTAATAGTGAAAAATCACATGACCAGTTCCAATGGATAAGCATGTGTGAGAGAATAATGGGTAATTTTTTTTCTTGTTTGGCATTCCCTTAGATTATGGCTATTTACCTATTTCTTTTGAGCATTTTCATTCTCCAATAGTATGTAAAGACTGTTGGAAGAGCTCTATTAGTACATAAAAAATCAAGAAATTAAAGTCTTCTATACAAGTAGACAACCATAAAAGGTGTTCTATATAGAAGGTCTTTCATACAAGAGTGTCATCTTCTGCCATCGGCTATCAAACAATGAAAGAAAAGCATAACTGACGAGGGTATTTAATAATGTAACGGTTGACAATTACCCAACAACTATATGCCCATTAAGTCAAGGATGCTTCAATCAGAGCAAAAATTGATAAGTGCAAAATGTATTGTCTAGAACCAGCACTTAATGCCAACATTTTTAGAAGAATAACTGTCTACAGTTACTCCAGACAATAGATAAATAGGCATTGCCTCATTAAATAGGTCGAAAGTTATTCCAATCATATAAATGCACAACATTAATTGACAGACAACCAATAGTTGAAAGATATGACTATAAAAAGGCAACACATCTCTACAGATAGAGGTACATGATCCATGAGACATAGACTGCTTTTGACTCTCTAAACTACCATATTTGTTCTTTGGAGTTTTGATTTAAACATTGTAGACCATTAGGCCGGTGCCACACCAATTTCCCTTTCGATAAACCATTTTTTTTCTTGCAAGCACGTCGGACATTCAATTGCCACTTCTTTGAAAAATATCTTCCATTGACATCTTTGGATGAACTAGCCAACTGAAGGTGAGTTTTCACTCTAACAAACTCCATGATAGAATAACTTCATTCAAGATTCACAAAATCAAATGAGCAAATGATCTTTAACACTCTCGAATCACTAGCATACATTTGACACCTTAATAAAAGAGTACATTATTAAAATACACCTAATGAGGAATTAGAATAAAAGACACGAAGTTCAAATGTGCCAACAACATTGACAATGGAGTGTGTGTGTGAGGAGGAAAATTAGGTACACCTCTTCCTTGCAACCCTCTCCCATATTCGGCTAAACCCACCAACTAGACACTAATCATATATACATATATGATTGGGAGAGCAACATACTGTCTTGGTTTTAATTGGCCAAACCAAAACTTTACCAAGTAGATGGTAGGGACCTTTCCAATGTGTGAATCTCAAATCCAAGCTCGTCTAATTAAATGCTGCCTAAAACTAAATAAATTCACAGTAAAAAAAATCATAATATTAATTATAAGGTATACTAAATGACCCATTATTAACATTATGTGGTTATCACTATCTACTATTACGTCTAACAAATACTCATTAAAATACACTCCAACTAATCCATGTTTTATTAAAATAGATAAGTTTTATTAAATAGATAAAACAATCACGACTATTCCAGCCCACAGCATAAAAAATGCCAACACTCCAAGCATAATCACAATCCTCCAAAGATAATCTGCCTTTAGTTGTGTGGAAACTACAGTATCATCTTTGAATGAAGCAGCGGGGTAGAAGTGAAGAAAGATTCCTGAAAGCATCATAGGAACTAGCCCTGCGAATATAATTCGTACACCTTGCATTGCTTCACGAGTTTTTTTGTTGAAGTACTCGGACATGATTATGGCCGAGATGGGATAGTCTCCACCGATACCAAGCCCTAGCTAGAACCTGAAGAAACAAAGTGTTTTGACAACAGTTTCTTTGCTTGCATCTAAGGACAAGCCGGAGCATATGGCTCAAATGATGGTGAGAGTTAGACTGACGCTGTAAGCTTTTTTATGGCCAAGTTTGTCACCAATCCAACCAAAGAATAGGTGGCCTATGAGAGTACCAATTAGGGCAACACCAGTTACAATGTAGTAAAGGTAGCCCAAGAGTTTTGAGATTGTTGAGATGTAGAAAATGTTGTATGCGTCAGTGAAAACCCCATTCTAGCAATGGTAATGGCTGTGATGTGGTTCGATTGAGTGCGGACAGAGTCAAGGGCTTCAAGCACATCTAAGGCCATTTTTGTAGGCTGGTTTATTTGATGAAATTTGTGTGTACTTTTGCTCCTTTTATATAGTTGATCTATGAAGGGAAAAGATAATGAATAGGCCAATGTATAATCCAAGGTTAATTTTGGAGGAATGGACAATAAATTAATAGCATTTACCAGATATTCTATTCACATGGATACAAGTTTACTCAATATATATATATATATATATATATATTCACATTGATACAATAAAAGATATTCTTTATTAAGAAATTATTATAAAAATGATTAGGACACATTCTTATGTGTTATCCTATTGTCTCTTGCATTTATCATTTTCATTATGTTATGATGTTTAAAACCATTTATTTTTAGGAGTGACCTTCCTGCTTCAATTTATAGTGGTAGATGATGAATTTTTGAAAATATCAGTTTTTGGGTAGTATACTATATGTGGGGTTTGAGGCTCATATTTACAATTGTTTTAAGCATGCTTCATGTGGACTTCGTTTTTGTTTTATTGTAGAAGATGCAGATAAGGAGTTAGCAAATTTCAAAGCATGGCTTGACTATTTTTATCATAAAACCTCAGACCCAAAATTATGGTCACCACAATATTGATGAAATATGTTTTTGTATGTTCTGTTTAATGTTGATGACAACTTCCAAATTTCATAGGAATAGCATTGGTTTATTTTGTTGTTATTGTTGAGGACTTTTTCTCTTCTCTAAAGCTTGGTACGTTTTTTTTTTTTCATCTGCGTTTTTGTAATTCTTCTATTATTCTATCTGCATTTACTGGAAACTATCTGTTTCACTTGAAACGGTGTTGTTTGGTTGCAGAGTTTACATTCTTTCTTCTTTTCTGAGCCGCTATTTCATCATCCTCTCAAAAATCTAATTTTCCCATACGTTTAAGCCCCAAAACATTAGCCTGGACTTTCATCTTTAAAGTTTTGGGTTTTGTCCTTTTCCGCAGTAAATTTTTTCCATAGGCCCTTTCCTTTCAATTGCTTCTCAACCCCTAAGCCCAGATCTACCTTGTTACTTACCTTTTGGGCTTCAATGGGCTGGTGACTTCCATGGCCTCTCTTTTTTATTGGGTTAGGTGGCCCACCGAGGAGAAGGCAACCTAAATTCTTTTGCATTTACCTGATCCACTTGATGATGTTTTGTTTTGTTTTTTTGTTTTTTTTTTTTTTTTGGCCGAATGATGATGTTGATGCGTTGTTAAGTTAAGGATAAGGATGACTTATAAGAGTTGCGCATGTTACATTGTTCCTGATACTAGATAATTCTTGAATCAATTATTGCTCTCAACAAGAAAAAAACTTAGAACCCCACTCAAGTACTTTGATTATACGTATAAGACTTGCGCATGTTACTGATAATGAGTGAGGTGAACTTGCAGCTGATCCTTTAAAATATTTTAAATTTTTGTACGACAAATCATCTATGAACTCGGTATTGCCGACCATACAAATATTTAACTTAACTAGGAAGAAAAGTATCTACTTCGATTAATTTCACAACTTCACACACACGGACCGTTCGCATTGTGATAAAATAAAACACTAACACGCAACTGATTCAAGGTTGACTCGTAGGTTCTGGAGGTACCCGGTTTAATCAGCTAAACTTCCACTCCAAGTAATGGCAAGGTTGACTTTTAGGTTCTTTCTTCACATTACCATTTGTTAAATTATAAATACACATACACCCTTAGCGATTTCCTCACTAAACTCACATCCAATATTCTGAGCTTTGATTTGAGCAATACTTTAGAAAATGTCTCACCACGGAAATCATCATCATACTCCACCCCACGGTGTGGGACATCATGGAGGACATGGACATGGACTTGGTCATGGCGTAGGACATCATGGAGGACCTGGACACGGCGGAAGAGGAGGCCATTGTCATGGTGGCGGTGGGCATCACGGCGGTCATGGTCATGGTCCTCATGGGGGAGGAGGAGGAGGGCATTTTCATGGTGGTGGAGGACATCAACCACGTGCTCATCATGCTCATGGCGGAGGACATCACCCACATGCTCATCGCGGTGGCAGAGGACGTCACCCGCATGGTCATGGCGGAGGACATCATCCACATGGTCAGCAAGGTGGCGGACATGGACAACAACACGTTTTCTTGTTAACGATGTGATATTTTCAACACCTATAGCTGGTGTTTCGACAGATTTCACAGATATTAGGCTATATGTAATGTAATAAATCAGTGTCAATTTTCTTTTAGATTTTATGTTAAACAATAAGCCCATAATATGTATTTTTGAAATTATGGGAATCATATGTTGTTTAGCTGGTGTATTGAACGCATATTTGATATTTATACATGTGGACTACTTTAATTTTAATGGGTTTCATGGCTGCGAATGGCATAGCTTACCTAAGGGGGAGCCTCGAATTTTCTTCCGAGGGAACTCTGCGAAATTTACCGTTTCACTCTTTTCGCTATTTAGCATGCTCAGGTACAAATAAAATAAGTTTTCTGATGAACTTGAAACAATTTAGACATATTCTGGATCGAACCTTGAAATGACAAAGTGCATGTAATCTAATTGGATTTTGTCCATAGGAGCGTTCTGTAACATCTGTTTATGTAAGAAATATCAAGTTTAAACAATAAATGAGAAATCCAATGCCAATAACATTAAGAAAGAAAGAACTGAAGCAAAATTCAACTGCAAATTTTTTGTTTTTTTTTTTTGACAAATAAAATCTGTGGTAATTACTTGGTTTATCTTCACGACTCATTCACTCGTTTCACAACGTTGCATGCTGAGGTACAAATAAAATAAGTTTTCTGATGAAATTGAATCAATTTAGACGTGTGCTGGAAAAACTTGAAATGATTAATGCTATGTTTGGAAGTTTAGAGGGGGAGAAGAGTAGAGGGGAGTAGAGGGGAGGAGAGTAATGGGGAGGAGAGAGGAGTTGAGGGGAGGAGAGTAGAGAGGAATAGTATGATACCCCAATTTGATTGATTGTGTGAGTGTGTGATGAGTCCCATATCGGGTATTTATTGGATTGAACTGGGTTTTATTAACAACTGTAAGGAGTCTTAATTGTGATTAATTCTTTTGAGGTATAGCGCAGATGTGGCTAGCGCATTTCCTTGGGTCGTTACATATGGTATCAGAGCCGGCCCAGTAATCCGTGTGGACTCAGAGACACTACCCCACAAAGTGGGCCCTAACGAGAACGTTAGGGATTTATGTGGGGGAGATTGTGATACCCCAATTTGATTGATTGTGTGAGTGTGTGATAAGTCCCACAAATAGTGAACCTCTACTTTGTTTGGATGTTTTTAAAATTAGTAAGGGGGAAGGGAGTAATTAGCCATTTCTCTTATTTGGATGTTTTAAAAATTAGGATAGAGAAGAGAGGAAATGATTTAAATAGACAAATTTACCCCTATTTGAAAATAAACTTGCAACATTGGTCTATGATTAATTTATCAATCTTGTAAAGTCTTGAACCTGATTATGATTTTTTTTTTTTTTTTAAGTACTAACATATTACCAAAAATCATCAACGAAATTAGCCTTCTATATCTGAAATTCAATAATTAACATGTTAATTTCCTGAAACTTTAGCAAGCCAAATTTGAAGCAAATCCATAAACTTTAGCAAATTTTTCATAATTCAAAAAAAAAAAAAGAAAAAACGAAAAAGGAAAAGAAAAAGAAATGTTTAGTGCACTGTTTGGTTGTCGAGAAAGAAAGAAAAGAAAAAGAAACTCTAGGAATCTACGAGAGCGGAGTCAGCAACGCCAGCACCAACGATGATAACATCGACGTCGGTGGCGTTAGCAGATCTACATTCTCCATTAACGGTCGTTGCCGCCACGATGACGCAGTTCATCGCCTCGGTTCACGCCTCTCCAACAACCTTTTTCTTTGTGGTGACAAAGCTATAAATCGCAATGACTAGCGCTAAAATCTAGACGATGATCGCTCCCAACGCGTACTAATCCAAAGCCACTGCACCGATAAATGTCTGAGCCCAAGCAAATGTCCAATCTCGTGCACAGCCACTGACTCAAGATCGATCGCCGCAAGCAACGTGGACAACGGCGTTAAAGAAGAAGAAGTAGGAAGAGGTAATGGGAACGATAGTCTCCGCTGGCAACGCATTAATCGATGTGGGATTAGCATCGACCAATAACAACTAGGTTGAAGATTGGGGCATATTCGTCACTTCGAGAGAAAAATTTCAGTCAACACTTTTGTTTGTTTATTTTTAATTTTCTCAAGAAACAAACAAATATTATTTTGGTTTATAATTTTGTTAATTTAAAAAGTATAAATTAGAGAATTCATTTGGTCAATAATTTATCTACTCTACTCTCCCTCCAAATCTTTCCAATTTTGGGCAATTAAAAATAAGAGGTTAAAGGTAGTTGAAACCCCTCTAAACTCCTTCCCCCTTCCTTAAAAAACTTCCAAACAAAATAATTGAATTACTCTCCCTCTCTTTACTCTGTTTCCCCTTATGTTTTAAACTTTCAAACAAGCCATAAGTGCATGTTACCTAATTGGATATCGTGCATGTGAGAACATATTTGCCTGATGACATATAATCCGGTTGTTCAGAGATGGATCTCGTTGGTTTTAATGAAACATTGATTCATCTCTCTCTTTCCCTCAAATTAGATTCCAATATATTTAATTTACAATCAAATTGTTCAAGAACCAAATCTCAATTCATTTTAATATACACTAAGTACTTTTTCTCACTGGACAGTAAAAAATATGATCAATTAATCAGTAAATTCATATGAAATTTGCAAAATGTTTGTCTTACAGGATTCTAGAATACACGTGTTCGATACACGTATTAGGCACGTACTTCTTTAGCAAACTAGAATAAATTTCCAACAACAAACATTAACCCATGCACCTAGCACATGGGTCAGGTCATCCTCTCTATATATATATCCTTCAATTAAGAGCGTCCATATCAGTATGTGCAAAAAATTTTTCATTTTGCACATCTAAAACCTATTTTTTCTATTTATATACATATTTTTATAAAACACCCACATCGGTTTGCCTATTATACACATTTATTCAAATAAAATATTCACTTTTTTAACACTTGAATAGTAACCGTGAGAGAAGAGAGAAAGGAAAAGAGAGTGAGGTGAAGAGAGGAGAGAGAAAAAAAGAATAAAAAAATCATTTACACGGTAAACAATAACCGTGTATATATACATAATTACTGTTCATTTGCAAGACCATTATGCATATTTAGACATTTTTACAAAAACTGATATGGGGGGTTTTGGGATTAAAATGTGTAAAATTGAGCACTTTTTGTATTTTAAAAGACTATCCACGAACTAGTGTGGTTGTTCTAAAGATGACCTTTGATGGGCAATAATCCGCCCTTGTATTTAGAAAGTAAGAGATTTAGGGTTTTTGAACTAATTTCAACTCGCACAAAAGTCACGAGTAAATTGATGTAAACTATTGATTTAACATATTTGTAATGTAACTTTATCAATATATATATATATATATATATATATAATTTGAGTGCAACTTCTCCGGAGGCCCACAACCCCCATGTTCTTCTCTGTTTTTATTTTTATTTTGTTTTTTCTCTCTGTAACAGAACCCACCCAGCTTCTTATTCTATTTGCCCCTTTTGAATGTCTGTACTATACCATACGTATTCTTTTCATGATTATAGTAGGTAGCAAAGCTGTTCTGAACTTATGATTCTTAATTGGAAGTCATTTTTGTTAATTATATGACCTCGTTAAATTTTTAGCATCCCAAATTCCTAACAATAGGGTTTAACAGTTTGAACTTCAAAGGATAAGCTTCTAACTGCAAATATTGGTGTCAGTTATCTAGTACTTTTTAACAATACAAGGATCTAATGTTTAAAAAAAATAAAAAAAATAAAAAGAAGCAAATATTTGTTCATTAGTTGGGTATATCTCATTTTTACCTCGTAAGTCTTTTTTAAAGGGAAGTCTGAAGTGGGTAATTGCCATAGATGCCTTTTGCCTATTTCGTTTTGTTTTTTTTTTTGTTTTCCCTGCATTTTAGTTCATTTTTATCATTTAAAAATGATAAAAGTTGTACCTAATATTTCATTTTGATAGAAGTTCAAAAGGGAATTTGAAGTTGATATTTGTCCATAGATGAGTTATTTAGCATTGACTTCTATTTCAATAGGCGATTGTCCCCTAGGAGATTCTTTTGATTACATTTGTCATTTTTTTTACACCACTAGTTTTTTTTTCTTTTCCTACGAAGCACCATACTGTATTTTGCAACACTATTATAATCTAATGATATTGTGTTATCTAGCTTTGATGCATGTTATGCTACTGATAAGGAATATTTTTACAAGTACTCATCAACTACATGCTCATTCGTCATTTACGCGTTGATTGATGGGGAATATTTTGGTGTGGACTGATGAAGCGTCAAGGAATAGAACATTTCTATTTCTAGAAAACAAGAAACAAAATATGTTTACTTTTGAAAATAATCTTGATTTCACAAGGAGAAAGGGGTCTAGAATCCAATAGAAAATAGGGAGATAAAAAGTTTGAATTTTCTTAATTGAATAATTGTTCAAATAAATGTTTACATATTTGGAGGCCTATTTAAGGACTCCGTAAAACTTGACAAACAGAAATATATATTATAAAATAAATCCTAATTAATACCTAATCATAATAGGAACCAAATTTGAATGAAAAATCATTAAATAATAACCTTAAACCTAAAATAATGAAAATTACAAATTAAATACCAAAATTAATAAATTAAAAAAAATAAATACTAGCTTCTATTCTACATCATATTTTCATTATTTAGCCTTATTAGCTAGTCAGCTTCGGAGAACTAAAACCATAAGCCGACAAGGTTAACTAGTTTGAATTGGTTAATCTGTTCATCTACTCCACTTCAGCTGAAACCATCTAATTGAGTATGACTTCACCACTCTTCTGTCATCTCTAAAGATGGAAGAGTAAGGACATCTCAAAAGCTAATGCTCAAATGTAAAAAACATTGCACAAGACCCTCCTACATTTTTTAAACCACCAAGTATAGGAATACTAAACATCACTATTGTACCATCACTATAGACCTATAGTGGTGTATGCGATACATTGCTACAGGGTCGGGCTATAGCAGCGTTTTACAAACGCCACTATAGGCACATGTAAGACAAGGACCTATAGTGGCGTTTATTAAACGCCACTATAGGTTGTTTTTCTCCTCCATCCCTTAATTACAAAAAATGAAATAAAAAGTGCCTATGGTGGCGTTTGCAAAACCCTACTATAGGGCTGGGCTATAGCAACGTTTTACAAATGCCGGTATAGGCACATGTAAGACAAGGACCTATAGTGGCGTTTATTAAACGCGACTATAGGTCTTTTTTCTCCTCTACCCCTTATTAAAAAAAACCCAACCCAAAAAAAAATAAAAATAAAAATAAAAATTGAAATAAAAAGTGCCTATAGTGGCATTTGACAACCGCCACTATAGGTCTTTCTTCTCCTCTAGCCCTTATTAAAAAAAAATAAAAATAAAAAATAAATAAATAATTGTCTATAGTGGTGTTTGCGAAATGCTGCTATAGGGTTGAGTTATAGCAACATTTTACAAATGCCACTATAGGCACATGTAAGACAAGGACCTATAGTGGCGTTTACTAAACGCAACTATAGGTCTTTTTTCTCCTCTACCCCTGATTTATTTATTTATTTATTTTTTTTTTAAAAGTGCCTATAGTGGCGATTGTCAAACGCTACTATAAGTCCTTTTTATTTTTTGTATAGGTATTTTTTTTTTAATGACCTATAGCAGCACTTTACAAACGCCACTATAGGCCCTTGTAAGACTAGGACCTATAGTGGTGTTTCTAAAACGCTGCTATAGACCTATTCTTTTAAAACACCACTATAGGATCCCCCAAATGCAACTATAGATATACCTATAGTAGCGTTTATAGAAAACGTCATTATAGGGCACCTATATCAGCGTATGCCACTAAAAAAAAAATGCCACTATGGGTCTAGTTTTTTATAGTGTTAGCCCTTGATCTCCACTATGCCAATGCCTACAATTTAGCAAAAGTGGTTACTCTAGACCCCTATATAAACAACAAGATACCAAAATCTCAAGGTACATGAAAACTCAATTCTCAAACTCTTAACTTCTTTGAGTTCATAGAGATCACTATGAGTTTTTTACTTAATTCGAAGGGTCTTTGGCCAACACCACATTGCTATAGACCCATTCTTTTAAAACGCCACTATAGGATCCCCCAAACGCAACTATAGATATACCTATAGCAGCGTTTATGGAAAATGCCACTATAGGTACCTATAGCGGCATACTCCACAAAAAAAAAAAAAAAAAAAATGCCACTATAGGTCTAGTTTTTTGTAGTGTTAGCCTTTGATCTCCACTATGCTAATGCCTACAATTTAGCAAAAGTGGTTACTCTAGACCCCTATATAAACAACAAGATACCAAAATCTCAAGGTACATGAAAACACAATTCTTAAACTCTTAACTTCTTTGAGTTCATAGAGATCACTATGAGTTTTTTACTTAATTCGAAGGGTCTTTGGCCTGCACCACATTGGTGCACTCTAAAGGTATTTTCAATCTTCAAGTTTTCTAATGACTACTAGTATGAACATTTAACTAGCCATCACCTTGCTCCTAAGACAAAAAGTCATATGGTCTAAACTCGATTGATGACATCAGTTAACCCTAAAGTAGGAAATCCTTTAACTACATGGAGAGATAGCTACAAACACTTTCAGCCACAGTCAAATGACTATCCCAGCAAAACCAAACCCTTGCATAGCAAAATTAGACCTTTGTGCAACGAGTCAACCAGCTACAAGAGCAACGACTTGAAGAAGTAAATCATCATGAATGTGACAATCGTTACCCTTCAAGAGGTGACTGTCATAAAGGAGAATATAAGGTCAAGAGCAATGGCCTTAGTAAGTGAACCAGAAGGGAAGATAAGCAGCCTCGTGAGCTTGAAGTTGGTAATGCATAATGGGAAGTAGAGATAAAAGCAATGAAGGATAGGTTGGATCTTATGATGAACGCCATGAAGGGACAAACAACTACACTTAACGACTTAGTCCATCGTACTAACTCTACCTCTACCATGCAAGTCATTTCTTGTCCTCTGCCCCCAAAGTTTCGAATGCCATCCTTAGAAATTTATGATGGGTGAAAGACCCACTTGATCATCTCAAGTCCTTAAAGATTCTTATGAACTTTCAAGGCATGCCCGATGAGATAATGTGTCGAGCTTTCCGTACCACTTTAAAGGGACCAACTAGAGTGTGGTTTAATCTCCATATCAAACTTTAAAGAGCAAAGCAATGACTTCATCACTAATTTCATTGGAGGAAAAAGGCATAAGCACTCAACACATGCCTTGAAGCAAATCAAGAAATAGGAAGATGAAAGTTTGAGGTCATATGTAGCCTGGTTCAGCAAAGAACTTCTCTTGATAGATGAGGTAGATGAAATGGTCCTTGTAATAGCATTTCAAATGGGCTTTAAGAAGGAGAATTCCTTTTCTCCATCCTTAAAAATGACCCTAAAACTATGACTGACCTGTTATTTAGGGCCACGAAGTACAGTAATGTTGCAGACGCTATGATAACCCAAGAAGAGGTGGAATGAAGCAAACAAACATCGTAAGACAAACAGTGAAAGACAACTTAACCATCAAATCGAAAAGATGACAAAAATCTTGGATGCCACATCCTTGGAAGGATGATCACTTAAGGAAGTACTTCCAGAATATTTAAGTTGAGTTTAAGTTGAGATGGAAGAAGAAAGAGAGACTTACAAAATATATTCTTGTGGAAAAGGGAGAGAGGTCTCTTAAGGAAGACGAAGGCTCAAGAACATAGGGAAGATAATATCACTAGAGTAAACGGAAACTAAAGGAAAAGAAAGAAGAGAGAAGCACAGTGATCGTGGTGGGTATTTATAGAAACAGGAGAGCCTTTAATGGCATCTATCACATGGCAATAAATGTGTGCCATCATTACGTGTAATGCATGCTTTGGTAAACAAAGTGTCAGGTCATCTAGGATGTTGGATGTCCCAAGCCCAACCACGTCTTTCCAAACAAGGAGGTTGTCCAATCTGTCGCATTAAAAGGTGGTCTGTTAGTCTTCTTGAGGTGTGAATGCTCCACCCCTGGGACTAGACGGAAACCAGTACACCGACTATGAGACCGTTGAACCTTGATGCTATTCCTACTATGCAAAAATAGGATCATGGGGGGCTATTGTGGGTGAGTTGGGCCAGAGGAACCAGGTCAGCCCACCTGGACAAAGTCCAACACAAAGCCTAAGGTCTATTAGGTGATGTGGGATCGATATGCAAGGGGGAGGTAACCCCGGGCTTCATCACAATGGGTCCGATCCTTAGTTGTGTGCGGTCCCAACAAGGTCGGTCACTTAGAACTAATGATTCTGAAATGAATCTATTCCCGAACACTATCTAGTGTCTGGAACAAGTTCTAAGGGAATCCTCTGAATTCGTGAGGATCCCTTGGGATTCTGGTGGACATGGGAATTTGTGAATAAGTGGGGAAAGAAATGATAGCTAACCCACTAATGGAAGGCTATAAAAGGAGGTCGAAGCAATGGTAGAAGGGGTTGGACATTAGAGAGAGAGAGGAAAAGAGAAGAAAACACAGAAAGAGGGTGAGTGAACACGTTGGGATATTCAGGGGAATTAAAGGGGAGTGCCATCATTGTTTGGAGCCTTGATTGGTAGGATTGAGTACAACCCCCACATACAAATAAATTGTAAGCCCATTATTGCAACAGAGACGATTCTGGGCACTCACAAAAGGAATTTGTATTTAAAACATTTTTGTAGGAAAATTGGTTTTGGTCAAAAGAGCATTTTTGTTTAAAGAAAGTATTCATGGGTTTTTTTTTCTAAGGAAAAAGTTTGAGTTCCAAAAATCCCATGATTTTTAAGAAAATAAGTACCTTTTTAGAAACTTTGCTCATTCTCATTCAAAATATTTCTCTCTATCATTTTTTTTTTGAAAAGAAATTCCAACGTGGTAATTAAAGAAAACTTTTTTTTTTTTTTTAGAAAAATACTTCTTATTTTTGGATTTAAAAACAAGAAGGAGAATATATATAGAGAAGAAAGATCATTTTAAAAGGAAAGAAAAGATTATAAAAAAAGGATTTTTTTTTTGGAAAGAATATTTTAAAAGAAAAGAGAAGGTAAAGGGGGATTTTAAGGAAAAAGGCTAAATTTTGTAAACAACTTTTGAAAAGCAAAGGAAGCATTTTGAAAAATCATTTTCTTTTGGAAAAGCATATTAAATAGATTTTTTTACCCAAACTATTAATTTATGGCCACATTATTAATGAGAAAGGGTAAAGAGGAACAATAGTAAATAAGTGCTATGAATTTAAAGACAAGAAAATAAGGCCAATAAAATAAAGGCAAGTAAATAAAATTGCTGAAGATTTAAATGACAAGGAAAAGTAAAGTGCTTGAATTTAAATGACAATAAAGATAAAGGACTTGAATTTAAATTGCAATGGAAGTAAAGAGTTTGAATTTAAATGACAATAAAAGTAAAGGTTAATTAAAAAGGTTTTTTTTTTTTTTTTTTTTTTTTTTTGTGAATTCTTTTTCAATAAGCTTTAATCTATTTCAAGCCTTGTGGGTTCTTTATCAAAAAGATATGGGAGATCTAAGCTATCAACCATCCTTGAGACAACATACCAATATTGTGCTTTACATAAGGTGTAAAGCTCATTTAAAAGGAATAGACAAAAAATCTTTTTCTTAGGTGATGAGATAGTAATATATATATATATATATAACAAAAGAAATAAGCGGTGCAAAAAATAAAAGGGAATGGGGGTTAGCAAAATGTAAATGGGATGACAATAATGTAAAGGGGATGGGGAATGAGCATTAAAATAAATGGGTTGTTTTCTCAAAAAAAATAAAATTAAATGGGTTGACAATAAAATAAAAGGAAAGGGGGAAGAACATTAAAGTAAATGGGATGAAAATAAAGTAAAGGGGAAGGGGAAGAACATTAAAGTAAATGGGATAACAATATAACAAGATAAATCTATGAACAAAATATAAAGAGTTCCTAGATGCCTAAAAGAGATGACACTCCTTCCCTCTAAGGGTACTTCTTATATTAGGTTTAGGTTAAGGTTCAATACTCATCTATAAATTTAACAGCAATATCACAATCATCCACAAATAATATAAGCATAAAGAAGCAAAGAGATAGATATAGACAACCACATAAATGAAATGTTAGGAACTTAAAGCGATAACGTAAAGAGACAACAAATAATGAAAAGAAATTTCATATATAAGATGAATGATGTTTACATCTGAAGAAATAGAAAGAGAGGGGGGGGGGGGGGGGGGTGTAGCTATTTGGGTTAAGAATAGTCATGTACTTAGGGGGAGAGTTAGCATAGGACTTTTTGTTAGGGGAGTGTTTTATTTTTATGAGGGATGTAGTGAGGATTTATGTATCTTTTCTTTTCTTTCTTTTTAGATACATTATCTTTTTGTATATCGGTCTTGTGACCATTTAGTGATAGCAAACTTCGTACTCATTTATATATATATATATATATATGATGAAGTTGTTATCATTTTTACCTATCTCTCCATGTGTTGTTTCTTTTCTCTCTTTGTACACATGTTTCTTATTATCCATGCAATCTTTTATTTCTGTTTTACACTAAGATGCCTTGATGAGTTTTGTTTAAAGCGTTTTAGAAAGACAGGTTGTCAAAGTCTATCATGCCATGAACTCTCTTCTTGCAAAAATTTTCAAGAGTTTGTGTTAGAATTAGATTTTATTGTATTCAACAAGTGATTATGAGTTGAGTGATTTATGACTTCTCTCATACCTCATTTGTTTGTTATGGTTTTGTCATGGATTGCCAAAGGGGGAGATTGTTAGGACATATGTAGAACTTGTTAGAACATATGTCATATAGAATTGGCTAATCTTTTGACAAAACACACTTTACTTGTAATTTGGTAGATCTAGGATGTGTTTAATACTTAAAGGAACAAGAGTTCAAATCTAGTATTGAAGCCATGCAAATCTGTCCAAGAATCAAGTAAAGAAGTGTTGTTCATTAAAACTCGACAGATATATCTATCGAGATTTAATATGTGATTCTCGATAGCTCTCGACAGAAGCTATATCTATCGAGAATTACAAAATTCAGATTTTCAGATCTATTTTTCACGCATATCCAAGTTATTTGTATAAAGTTTCTTTTCTCACAACCCTAGACATATATAAGGATTATTTTAAAGGTCATCAAAGGTGATGTAACTGATACAAAGTGATTATTCACTCAAATTGTGACCGAAAACAATTTGTCATAATTCATCTTTCTCTTGAAGAAACTGCTGCGTCTGTGCACCAAAGGTTTTGTAACCAAGGAGCTTCTTGATCTTCATTGTCTGGATAAACTGAAGAACTTTGCAGCTAACATTTTTCTCAAGTTGGTGTGTTAATTACATACTGTGATATGTGCATCAATTGATTAGTCACATACTTGGAGCTGTACATTAAAAGGAAAGATTGTCACTACATTACAAGTCCAATTGTGTATTGGGGTAAGGGTTCAACTGCAGATTAATATAAGGTACTAGGATTCTTTTACTTGTAACCCCTTATTTTGATAATAGTGAATTCTCAAGAGTGGTGACCTTAAATTCACCCGGTGGGGTTTTGCCTCGATAGTTTTTTCTATTCGTAAACAAATCATCTGTGTCAAATTTATTTTCCACTACATTTATCTTAGTTAGTGATTAGTTTGTGCTACCATGCTTATTGCATGAAATTGAATCTAATTAATTAACTTGGCTAATTAATTTTTAAAGCTATCAAAGGGGTCAATACATTCTTGACATATCATCATCTTTTTCCCAGTTTTCGGTCTGAGTTTCATGTGGCTGTTTGGATGCCGTTCCAAGCTCTGCTTTCTTCAAACTTTATATCCCTTGTAAGCGCTGGATGTCTAGTTTCCATAGGTTCTGATCTTGCAAGATTTGGAGTTACGATTATTAAGATATCGTGTCCAAAAAGGAGGTGACACAATGCAAAAAATTTTATGATGTTTTTCCTTAAAAAATTTGTTCCTTCCAATCCATGGCAGACATCATCGAGCCTTTTTTGTGAGAGGTATTCAAAGATTCATTCTTCAAACTAGTTCAAACGGATAGCTCCAATTCTTGCCCAATTTTTCCAGTTTTTTGTACGAAATTGGTCTAAAAACAATCTATTTAACCTAAGAAAAAGTGAAATGTTTAATTAGTGTTTTGAGGTTTTGTCGATATCTCATCCATTTTAACTCCGATTTTAGCCCATGAATTATCATTTCAAAGGGAAAATATGACTTAAGAGATGGTCCAAAATTCAACTTAATCGGACGGTTAGATCAAAAAGTCAACTTTTTAACAATTCCTAGTTAGGGTTTTTGGTCTTATTGCTATCAGAGGGGTTTTGAATGTTGCAATTGTTTTGACGCATGAATCGGGGTTGAATAAAATACGGTATCAATACTCATAAATATTTAATTTTGCAAAAATTGGTAATAAGTTCTACAAAGAAAAAAGATGAAATATTTTTTATTTTTATATTGGATATGTCATAATGCTTTTTTTTTTTTTTTTCTCTAATTTTTTGGTAGGTTTTACTTATTGGATCATAACATGACATGGAGTCATAAATGGTGTTTGTACAAAGTGACTCAATATATTTATAAATTAATATGGTGTTATTATATAACCTATTAATTGTTTATATAGTTTTGATTTATTTACATATAAATTTTTAATTAAGCTGTATATTGCATAGAAATAATAATAAAGATGTATCTTTAATTTTAATAAAAAAAAAAATTTCAAACACCTATATTGTATGAAATGTAGGGGGCAAAAAAAAGAGTGTCAAGGTTAGAATGGGATGAAGATACTAAACATGGAATCCACAAAAAGATTTCATTTTGTATCTAGAACTTCCTTATGATGTTAAGGTGTTGTTAAATTAGGGATAATGATGACGTAAAAGACTTGCGCATGTTGCTAGTACTAGTTGGTTGTTGAATGAATTTTAGCTCTCAAAGTTTGTTTAGAGTTTTTTGGAATTTTTTGAAATACATGTTGTTAGGTTCTAAAGTTTAGGATTTTATGTATTTAGAACTCTAATGTGTATTGTTGGCAAACCGTGATCAAAACAATGTGTTTAGAAGTGTTTAAAACTAGCTCAAAGTTGTGTGTCAATGTAAAGTTGGAATCGAGTTAAAGCAAAGAAGCATTGTGCCTTTCGGCCTGGCTCGATCGATCGAACGATAGGCTCAACCGATCGAAGCTCGGGCAGAATGCTTTTCTGCAGATTCATCCAACTCAGCCCTATTTGTTTTAAAACGTTTTTAGGGTTTCTTATTTATCCTAAGTATAAAAGGAAAACCTTAGCCACGTTTTATTGTGGCTCATATTTGCGGTTTGTGTAAATCTCTTGTGAGATCTAGAGGAGTTTTCCTTTACACAAACTTAGGGTTTTCAAGGAGAATATTTATCTACGCCTTGATAATCAATTCAGTTGCTGCCATTGAAGTTTAAAGAAAACACAAGCGGGTGTGCTTGTATTTGTTGGAGAATCCAAGAAAGAAGGAGTCTGTGGATTCGGAACTTACACGTGGTCGTGTCAGTAAGTTCTAGTGGTTGGTAGTATTAGGAAGTCAAGCGGGGGTGCTTGTAAATCCTTTTGTATGAACTTCGATTCTTTCAAGATAGTGGATTCAGGTTTACCTTGAGTATAGCTAGGTCAAATCCTCCCCAGGTTTTTACTGGTTTGGTTTCCTGGGTGATCATATCGTGTGTTATTTATTTTCCGCTGCTTTGCATGATTTGATCTTTATTATTATGATAACCTAGACTTGTTTAATTGGACTAAGTAACAACTTGGCTAATTCCCTAGATTTAATCAATTATTTAAGGGGTCTAAAAACTGTCACATGTGGGTAAAAAAATGTGTGAAAATACGTGTAATGTTATTTAAATGTAAAATTTATTATTTGAACTTAGTGGCCAAACAAACCTAAATGTTTGTACGACAAATCATCTATGAACTCGGTATAGCCGACCATACAATATTTAACTTAACTAGGAAGAAAAGTAGCTACTTCTGTTTCACAACTTCACACACACGGACAGTTCGCATTGTGATAAAATAGAACACTATAAAACTTCCACTCCAAGTATGACCGAATTAAAATCGTGTGGTTGTGGAGGTACGCGGTTTAAACTTCCACTCCAAGTAAGAGCTTAGCAAGGTTGACTTTTAGGCTTTGTCTTCAGTTCACATCACGATTTATAAAGTTATAAATGCACATACACCCCTTACCAACTTCCTCGCTATAAACTCACTTCCTGAGCTTTGATTTGAGCAATACTTTAGAAAATGTCTCACCACGGAAATCATCATCATACTCCACCCCACGGTGTGGGACATCATGGAGGACATGGACATGAACTTGGTCATGGCATAGGATATCACGGTGGACATGGACATGGCGGAAGAGGAGGGCATTGTCATGGTGGCGGTGGGCATCACGGCGGTCATGGTCATGGTCCTCATGGAGGAGGAGGAGTAGGAGGGCATTGTCATGGTGGCGGAGGACATCAACCACATGCTCATCATGCTCATGACGGAGGACATCACCCACATGCTCATCGTGGTGGCAGAGGACATCACCCATATGCTCATCCTGGTCACGGCGGAGTACATCACCCGCATGCTCATCGTGGTGGCAGAGGACATCACCCACATGATCATGGCGGAGGACATCATCCACATGGTCAGCATGGCGGCGGATATGGACAACAACACGTTTTTTTGTTAACTATGTGATAGTTTTTTAAACACCGATAGGCTATAGCTGGTGTACGTAGTGACAGATATTAGGAATTTAGGCGGCTACATGTATTGTAATAAATCAATGTCCTTTTTTTCTTTTCTTTTTTTACGTTAAACAATACGCCCATAATTGTATTTCTGAAATTATGGGAATGATATGTTTTCTTGTTAACGATGTGATATTTTCAACACCTATAGCTGGTGTTTCGACAGATATTAGGCTATATGTAATGTAATAAATCAGTGCCAATTTTCTTTTAGATTTTATGTTAAACAATAATCCCATAATATGTATTTCTGAAATTATGGGAATGATATGTTTTTTTTTTTTTTTTAAAGATAATTACAATATGCTGCTAATCCTGCAGCTCAAATCCTTTGAGAATGATACGTTGTTTAGCTAATATAATGAACGCATATTTGATGTTCATATAATCCAGTTGTTTAGAGCTAGATTTCATTGCTTCCAATGAAATGTTGATTTATCTCTCTCTCTCTCTCTCTCTCTCTCTCTCTCTCTCTCTCTCTCAAATTAGATTCCAATATATTTAATTTCTAATCAAGTTGTTCAAGAACCAAATCTTAATTCATTTCAACAGACATTAAGTACTTTTTCTCCCTCGGTATAAGACGTGATAAATTAATTAGTAAATTGATTTGAAATTTGCAGTGTGTTTGTCCCTGTAAGATTTTAGAATTCACTTTTTAGATACTAGAAGAGATATATAATTTATAAATGGTTATGGTTTAGGCACGTACTTCTTTAGCAAATCGGAATAAATTACCAACAACAAACATTCACGCATGGATCAAGCCATCCTCTCTATATGCTCCAACTGGTTATAGATGACTTTCGATATGGCAATAATCTGCCCTAATATTTAAACAGTAAGAGATATAGGATTTTGTCTAGTGTTTTGAGTGAAAAAGGGGACCAAGACTTAATTTCCATAATGGTGGATACCCTCCCATCATGAATCAGGTTTAAAACTCTGTATTCCACCTTACATGAGACTAGTGCACAAAGCCAAAATAAAGGAGTTCTGCGACCCATTATTAAATATAACCACAACATAGTAATGGACACTCATGCATATTAACTAATTAAGTTACATTCAACTCGCTTTAAGAAAATAAAAATCCAATTAATAGATGTCCAATTCTTACATGTTCAACAATTGGATCTCATCCATTTCAACACACATTAATCCCTTCTCTTCTTATACAAACTACGCATCGTATAACTTTGCAAAAGTTACTCATTTTTTTATACTTCAAATTTCTAACGGTTAAAAAAACTGTTACATGTTTATTTCTTTCAAACTCATTTTCCTAATTAATAGCATTTTGTTTCTCTTTATTTATTACTTTTCACCTCGCTATTGGGCACCCTGCCATAGTGAAAACCACCGGACGAATATACTACGCAAGGTGGTTTATCAACATGTCACAAATCTCAAAATCCAGCATGCATGTTCACATGTATATATTTATTCCTATCCAAACAAGCATGTGGAAATTGGAATTTTTTTTTTTTTTTTTTTTTTGTCGCTAAATATGTGGAAATTGGATTTACTACAATGATTTATATATATATATATATATATATATCCAATTTCCTACAATGATTTATATATATATATATATATATATATATGACCATACACTTTTTTTAGCCAAGCAAACAAAGAATGGGTAAGCAAGCCAATATTCACATACTCAACAATTTATCCATATAAATGCCTTTAAATTAAAACACTGTTCATAATATGGAAAATCCAATCCTACTCTAAACATGCTTGGAAATGAATCTCAAAGTACATTCACACCATAGACATACAAGCACACAACATTTTATTCAAACAATGGAGCATGAAAACAAAGGGAAAAGAGGTGGAAAAAAAAAGGCTTAGAAATTACCATTGAAGGTGAAGGCTCTAGAAAATTCAGCACATTTTCAAAGTGTTTGGAGACCTTGGAGAGGATATTTGATGCTTATGGAAGAGTGGAGAAGGCCTGGAATTCTGGCACCAGTTCCCTGCCAAAAACGTTATTGGTTTGTCACTCCTCTTTGCTATTATCCTCCTTTTTCATTTTCTCCACAAACCTTCATCTCCCATCCTTAAGGGGGTGTTTGGTTTGTGTTTTCAAACAACAATTTTCAGTTTTTAAACAACATTTCACGCATTTCAACACACTTTTTCACCCACACGTATTTCCACAAATGTTTTTAAACAACAATTTTCAATTTTTAAACACATATACCAAACGGACCCTAAGCTCCCCACCTAGTGCATCGTAAAAATTGATCCCGTCTTTCAGGCCAAGCGCTCTTCCTCCCCAAGCCCTTATCTCTCTTACCCACGCACCCGAAGCGTATTTTGTAAACTGAACCCATCTGGAAAAACTATGCACACAACTACATCACTCCCAATGGTTACATCCACAACCACAAAGTTGTTTTGGAAATATTAAAGCTGGTTTATTGGTATCCACGTGTCCCTTGCATTAAAATGGCACAGAGACAGTGTTCCTAATTTGACCAAGGTTATGACAGTATTTCATTCTCCAATAGTATGTTAAGACTGTTGGAAGAGCTCTATTAGTACATAAAAAATCAAGAAATTAAAGTCTTCTATTCAAGTAGACGACCATAAAGGTGTTTTATATAGAAGGTCTTTCATACAAGAGTATCATCTTCTACCACCAGCTATCCAACAATGAATGAAAAGCATAACTAATGAGGGCATTTAATAATGTAACGGATGACCATTACCCAACAACTACATGCCCATTAAATTAAAGGACACTTCAATTGGAGCAATAATTGATAAGTGCAAAAAGTATCGTCCAAAGCCAGCATTTAATGCTCGCATTCATAGAAGAATAACTATCCACAATTACTCTAGGCAATAGACAAATAGTTGTTGCCTCACTAATTAGGTCAGACATTATTCCAATTATATAAATGCACAACATTAATTGACAGACGACCAATAGTTGGAAGATATGACTATAAAAAGACAACACATCTCCAAAAATAGAGGTACGTGCTCCATGAGACAGAGATTGCTTTTGACTCTCTAAACTACCATATATTTGTTGGTTAAACAAAGTGTCTATTAAAACTAACCCGAGAAGAAGCGGTTTTAGTAGTTATAGAAGTTTCAAATATAGCAGTTACATTAGGAGCGTTGCTACTAGCACTATCAAAAAATAATACATCCAACATAGACAAAGGAGGGGTAACATAGTAAACAAAAGCCTCCTATTATAAACTACCCATCTTAGCAAAAGAGTCAACTGCTTGGTTGGCCTCCCTGTAGCAATGGGTGAGTTGAACCTGATGGAAAGCTTGGAGAACGTCCCTACATTCAGCCTCCAAAGGCTGGGTTAGTCTATTAGTGGAAGATGAGGTTATGAGCTTAACTATGTCAAAGGAGTCCACATTCACTATAAGATTGTGAATATTAAATTGTTTTGCCATGCAGGGCCCTTCTTACAAGGCCTATAGTTCAGCCATTAGGACTGTTGTGGTGCCTACTGGTTGTGAGAATCCTTGGATCTAGTTCCCATTCGAATCTCGGAGTAAGCCACTAGCACCGATGCAACCATTGATGATGGAGGCATCAGTATTCAGCTTATGCCAACCCAGGGGGGTTTGGACCATTTGGTGTTAAGCTAAGGCCTTGCACGGGAGGGTTTGGTCGGGGCTGTAAAGAAATTGAATTCCAGGGCTTTCGCAACACATTATTTTAGTAGTTGCTGTTTTGGATTTTTTCTTGGTAAGTGACACAATTCCTATTAGTCCATAGGGACCAAAGGCCAAAGAGAAACAAAGTGGGCCATGGAATGCCATGGTGCTGAGAGACCAATATAAAGGTGCAGTTAACATGCATCCAATTTGAGAGGGGGAGGCAAAAGGAGGTGTATAGTCCTGAAGGAAGGCCAAGTTGATTCCAGAAGCTGACTAAGTAAGGCGTTCTCCAAGCATGTGGCTTATGGACTCGATGTGTGAGTTACAGATGGAGCAGTGCTGATCCAGGCTTAAACCTCTTGAACCCAAAACTTCTTTAACATGGATGCTATTATAAGAGCAAATCAAGATAAAGAGAATGAATTTTGGAGGGACTTTGAGTTTCCAAATCTAGGAGAGAGAGGAAGTGGTTGGGTTAAAAACATTTAAACCTTTTGCTGCATTATAGGCAGTTCGAAGGGAGAAGTTACCATCACTAGTGAAGGCCCAAGCAACCAGATCATCCACCTAGGAAGCTAAGTTTGTGGGTATAGCTTGGATGAGTTTAATAACATTATTAGGAAGATCAAATGAGAGCTGAAGATTCCAATTACCATAATTATTTATAGCATGACTTACTAGCTGAGTTTCCTCTCCAATATTGAGTGGACCAATGAATTGGGCTCTTAGCGAACCATTTAAGGTCCAGTTATCATACCATAGGGAGGTAGAAGCACCTATGGTGATTACTTTCCTTAATCCACTATCCAAGAAGGGCTTTGCTGCTTTGCATGCTGCCTACGTGCGGAAGCAAGAGCCTTTAGATGCCCATGGGTTCCTGCTGGAATTACTGGAGAGGTATTTAGCTTTTAAGACATGAGCCTAAGGGAGGGGTCCTCTGACAACAATTTCCAATTAAGTTTAGCAATGAGAGTAAGCTTCTGCGATCTTGTTTTGTGGATACCCAACCCACCATGGTCTTTTAGCTGTGTAACAGTGTCTCACTTCACAAGGTGCATTTTCCTTTTTTCAGGGGTTAAGCCCCACAAAAAATTCTTGTTGGCACGGTCAATTTCTTTACAAACTCTACTTGGGAGCAAGGCCCCTTGCATGACATAGTCAGGAATTGCACTTGAAGAAGACTTGATGAAAGTCCTCCTACCAGTAAGGGAGAGGAGACTTGCTTGCCATCCTGCTAGTTTTTCTTGCACCTTGTGAATGATGAAATTAAAATCCCTAGAACCACGGTCAAAAAATTTTGGCAAGAACCCAAGATATTTGTCAAATTTCCATGCTTCTAAAATGCCCAGAGAAAAACATATTGCACTTCTAGTCTTGCCAGGAGTGTTTTTGAGAAAAGAACTCTAGATTTTTCCTTGCTAACTCTTCGTCCAAATAGACAACAAAAAATAGTTTGCACTTCATCAATTGCCTCATTGTTCTTAAGACTAGCTTGACCGAAGAGCATTAGGTAGTCGGGAAAAAATAGATGAGAGAAAGCTGGGCTAGATCTAGAGGCTTTGATGGGCTTTCATGTGTTGTTTGCAATTTTTTCTTGGATAAGGAGTCCAATATATTCAAGGCACAGTATGAAAATGTATGGTGATAAAGGGTCTCCCTGATGGATGCCACGGGATGGACTGAAAGTAGGGAGCTTACCACCATTGAAGAGCATAGAAACTTAGGTTGAAGAGATACAATTCATAATAATGGCAATGAGGTTTGAGGGAAAATTAAAGTGTACAAGGACTTCCCTGATAAAACTCCATTCAAGGCAATCAAAGTTTTTTTCAAGATCAATCTTTAACGCCATCGTGCCATACCTCCCTTTTTTCTTTTCCATAGCTCTTTGGAGTTTTAATTTAAACATCGTAGACCTTTAGGCTGGTGCCACACCAATGTCCTCTTCGATAAACCATTTCTTTCTTACAAGCACGTCGGGCATTCCATTGCCACTTCTTTGAAAATATCTTCCACTGAAGGTGAGTTTTCACTCTAACAAACTCCATGATAGAATAACTTCATTCAGGATTCACAAAATCAAATGAGGAAAGGATCTTTAACACTCTTGAATCACAAGCATACATTTGACACCTTCATAAAAGAGTAGATTATTAAAATATTCGTGATGAGGAATTAGAATAAGAGACATGAAGTCCACAAATTCCATCAACATTGACAATGGAGTGTGTGTGTGTGTGTGAGAAAAATTAGGTACTCCTCTTCCTTGCAACCCTCTCCAAAATTCGGCTAAACCCACCAACTAGACATTGATTATGTGTGTATATATATATATAATTGGGGAGAGCAACATATTGTCCTGGTTTTAATTGGTAGGGACCTTTCCAACAATGTGTGAGTCTCAAATTGAAGCTTGTCTAATTAATGTATTATAAATCTAGTTTAAAAATACTAATATTACTATTTTTGTGTGTGTACTAATAAATATTATTGTTTACTCAATAATTAATATATATATATATATATATATATATATATATATGAGGATGTTTATCACACATTGATTGTGTGTGTCTAGTGTCCACTATTTATAAACACAGTCTACAACTACAAAAGTTAAGTCATTTTGTAATTGTACTCTGATTATGTAATGTATTATAAATCCGGTTTAAAATACTAATATTACTATTTTCGTGTGTTTCCTAATAAGTATTACTGTTTACTAAAAAATATATATATAGGGATGTTTATCTCACTCTACAACTACAAAGATTAAGCCATTTTATAGTTGTGTAGCCCACACCATAAAAAATGCCAACACTCCAAGCATAAGCACAATCCTCCAAAGATAATTTGCCTTTGGTTGTGTGGAAACTACAGGATCATCTTTAAATGCAGGGAGGGGGGGGGGGGGGTAGAAGTGAAGAAAGATTCTAGAAAGCATCATAGGAACTAGCCCAGCGAATATACTTCTTACACCTTGCATTGCATACACGGCTGCGATGATTGCTCCACGAGTTTTTTTGTGGAGTACTCAGACATGTTTACGGCCGAGATGGGATAGTCTCCACCGATACCAAGCCCTAGCCAGAACCTAAAGAAACAAAGTGTTTTGACAACAGTTTCTTCGCTTGCATCAAAGGACAAGCAGGAGCATATGGCGCAAATGATGGTGAGAGTTAGAGATTGACGCTATAATCTTTTTTACGGCCAAGTTTGTCACCAATCCAATCGAAGAATAGGTGGCCTGTGAGAGTACCAATTAGGGCAACACCAATTACAGCGTAGTAAAGGTGGCCCAAGAGTTTTGAGACTGATGAGATGCAAAAAATGTTGTATGCATCAATGAAAAACCCTATTCCAACAATGATAATGGTTGTGATTTGGTTCCACTACATGCGGGCAAAGTCAAGGGCTTCAAGCACTTTTAATTTTAAAGCCATTTTTGTATTCTGGTTTATTTGATGAAGTTTGTGTGTAGTTTTGCTCCTTTTATATAGTTGATCTATGAAGGGAAAAGATAATGAATAGGCCAATGTATAATCCAAGGTTAATTTTGGAGGAATGGAGAAGAAATTAACAGCATTTAACGGATATTCTATTCACATGGATACAATAAAAGATATTCTTTATCAAAAAAAGATTATTACAAAAAATAAAAATGAAAAGACAAATTTATTACTTTTATCAACAACAAAAAAAGATTTATCAAAAAAGACAAATTTATATTATTTAACTAGTATATATGCTGTTAGAGTTTGATTAATCCACCAGCCATTTACTTCCCCAAAACTTTGTAGAAATCTAACTAGTTAGAAGAACGAAGTTGAAAATTTTTAAATGAACCTATTTTAATTCCCTGAATATGATAGCCTTTGTACGTATCAATTTGTCACTCCTACATCCGACAAATTTTCCTCTTTAAAAAAAACATGTGGCATCCAAATTGATCTTGTACCAGCCTGGCTTGGTCAATGCATTTCATTATAAATGGTTCTTAATCTTCGGATCTTGAAGAAGAATCAAACATACTATCACTAAGCCAAGGGCCTTATAGTTGAATTGGCACATCTTCTTGCACAGAGTGTTTGGGGATTTAGGGGGAAAATGATTTGAACTGCAAAGTTAGTAGCATGTTGTAATTATCTTTAAAAAAAAAATAATAATAATAACACACACACATGCTATTACTATATTCTTGTTAACAGTCCAAATATACTTCCCTAGCATATTGAGAGTTGTGTTCAAATATGGTTCTGGTCGAATTATTAAAGTTTATAATTTTTTGCTTTTTGTCTCACCATTTACCAAATATATAATAAAAATGAGTATATTTAATTTTAAAATTAACGATGTAACACTCGCTCTTAATAAGGTAACTATTGGCAAATAAAGGTAACTTCCCCCAATTCTTGCTACTGTTTGTAAGGAAGATTACCTTCGCTGTTCATCCTTGTTTAGATATGAATTGAAGTTTATCCAAAAAAAAATTAAAAATTAAAAAAAAGTAATTATTGGCAATACTAAATACTACTTGAAAATTTTACATTAAATTTTTTTATGCTTTCTTTTTTTACGAAATTTGAATATAATCAAAGATTAGTAGCTCTCTTTTATAAAATAATTAAATTTACTTTTCTTTTGTATTTAAGACCTATATAAAACACAGAAAATTATGTCTGTTCGTTTCACTACTATTTTTTTACTACTGTTGGTGTTTAGTTCTGCCGTTCCACTAGGTAGTTATGAATTTTGCACCAAAGCCAATCTCTCTTATTCGACTCTCTTTCAAAAGAAGTCTTTTTTTTTTTTTCTCTAATCAGACTTCCAACCCTAATCTCTCTCTAATCTCCATCGTTTCCCCCAACCATCCCCTGTCACTGCCTTCAATCATCAATTTACTACCTTCATTAATAAATCCAAGCTTACATTCTTATCATCGTGTCTCTATTTCTATTTGGCTTCTCTTTTGTGCTCTGTTCAAACCCTTACCTTCCTCACCAAGTGCGTTCTAATTTCTAAATTCTATTATTCTTTTTGATAATCAATGTTTGCAATCCAATCTTGTTATCTGAAACTCAGAATAAAACATTCAGAGTTAACCTCTACCCTCTAGCATGCATTAATTGAAACTCGAGGTTTAGGATAAAAGATTCATTGGCTTCAATATGCTAATCAAAATAGTATTTTGTCTAACATATTCAGCATTTTTCTCACTTTGTCTCTATAATTTTTGCCCCTCTCCCATGTTTTTGTTGTGGCAATGTTTGAAAGAAAAAAAAAAAAAAAACAATTGATATCTTTTGTGAAGATCGTCCAACCTCAATATAGCGGAAAAATACATCCTATTTCGGGTGTATATTTCCTCACACTCACAGTTGGTGGGACCCACTCAGCTATGAGTAGGAGGAAGTATACTCCCGAAAAAGGGTATCCAGGATTCTTTATTGTTTCTTTGAATCATTGGGTTTAGACATTAATTATTTCGGTGATTTTTAATCGTTTCAAAAAACATCAGCAACATACCCTTTTTGTGATTTCTTTTTATCAAAAAATCATACAAATGTTTGAGTTTTACCAATTCCAGGAGGTTTTACTTATAAATTTGACAATTGGATCCTTTCAATTTTTATATGGAAAATATACTTACAAAGTTGTTTCAACTTATTAATTAACACTAACCCTAGATCCGTTCCCTTAAAAAATGAATCAATACTTTTTTTTACTCGAGCCCCATTAAGATCGTGTACTATTTACATCCCAACCCCTGACCTCAAAAAGGAGGTTTCTATTGAAACAGAACAAATGACGTCGAGCTCAGAGCATCCTCATTCCTATATTTTTAATATAAAAAGAAAATGATGAATTTATGAATCCATAGACGACCATATCCCTCAAGTCACACATTGTTTTTTACCACATCGTTTTAAATGAAGTTTTACCATAACATTTTCTAGTAGGTTGTTGTAAATAGTATGTAATTGATTCCATTATGGACTCAAGAATCAATGTTATGAATTCCGTTCCATTCCGGCTAGAACGGACAGAATTTTTTGTACCGGTATGCAAACTAGAAGGGAATAGCCTATGTTCCACCTTAGATCAAATTTCGGCTAGTTTCGGGCATTCCGACCAATTCTGGGCAATTTCAGTGGAAATGTAATTTTTGTCTGGAAGGAGTTGCCTTTTTTTTTTTTTCTTTTTTTTTTCCCTTCTTCAACCTAAGGATGTTTTTCACCATTACATGCAAAAACATTTTGAGTTCCATAGATTCTATTCTACCTTACAGCATCAAATACAACCCAAAAATCCACAACAATGAAGTGATGAACATAGAGAGAGAGAGAGAGAGAGAGAGAGAGAGAGAGAGGTAAGAACCTGTAGGTGAACTTGGATCATTCTTTGAGCCTGAGGTATTACTCATGAAGCTTCAACCTTCACATATTTGGAATTTTGCAACACAAAGAGAGTGACAAAAAAAGTCTTGCGGCAAAGAGAGTGCAGTGAGTTAAAAGTTAAAATTCTCAGACTCACAGTAAAGAGTTTGAACACTAGGACTTGGGTAAAGGAGCTGAGGTTAGTTGGCATAGGTGGAATCTCTTAAATGGATAAGCAAGCCAATGATTCCACGTTTTTTTCTTTTCTAGCAAATAGTGCCACATAAACTAAGGCTAAAAATAGTACTACAGTACTACTTGTTTAGAAGAAAAAAAAATACACATTGTTCTAAAAAAGGCACCCAATTAATAGTATATAAATAATATTTAAAAAATGAATAATCAACTCATTTTTTGCTTATTTGTGGTTACTTTGGTAATTACCTACTTACTTATTATTATCTTTTGAAAAATTTATTGAAAGATATATATATATATATATATATAATATTTAAAAAATGAAAAATCACCTCATTATTTTGCTTATTTGTGGTTACTTTGGTAATTAATTAATTACTTATTGTTATCTTTTGAAAAATTTATTGAAAGATATATATATATATATATATATGGAAATCCGAAACAACTTGAAATGGGACGCTGAAATAGACCGGTACTGAAATATTCCGTTTTAATGGACAAATTGAAACGGGTTTCAAAACGGTATTTATAACATTGTCATGAATAATCATTAGTTCGTTCGGTACATAGTAATCTATACTTTTATGAATGAGTAATTTCTCAAGAAGTATCAGCACAAATTAAATTTAAACCTCATATAATATATATAATAAATAATATATAATATATAGAAATATAATAAATATTTTTAAATATATTATTTTATTTTTTCTTTAGAATTATAATCTAAATATGAAGATTTTCATCACCTAAAGTGTTTGATAAAAAGTCTAAGTGACGTCAGAATCAATAAAAATAGCTTGGTATTTTTTTTTTTTTTGGCTTATTTTATGAAAATCTTCTACTTTCCTTTGGATTATTTATTGTTTCTTTTTCATGCCAATACAGCATGATATTTGTTGTTGAAAAATTTGATGGTTTTGCTTATTATGCCCACTTGATTTTCTTTCTCCATGTATATATGTATGTATGTTTGTAAAGTTTGTCTTTTTCTCTATTCATATGTAAAGTTTGTGTCTTTTTAAGGCTTTTTTCATTTGGTTGGGGTTGCTTAGGAATTTCAAGTTAGAGTGAGTTTTGAACATGTGTAAAAGCAAGAGACATGGTGGGAAAGACAACATGAACTTGTAGCTGAGAATTTTGGGGTAAGAAATTCTTTTAATATTTCTTATTTCTTCTTCTTCTTCTTCAGTTTTAGTTCTTTACGTTTTAATTTTGTTTATATAGACCTGTTAGTATTTAAATGTATTTATGTGTGGTTGTCTTTAGAATAAATAGATTATGACTTTGGGACTTTACTTTCTGACTTAAGTGAATTATAAATATTGGGGTTTTGAAGCTTATTCAATAATAATTTACCACAAATCAATAAACTTATACACTATGACCTATTATCTATACCTTTAGAAGAAGAGGTTTGTGAAAGGATTTTTTTAGCCCTGTTTGAAGCTTCTCAATGGATATCACTAGGACTTATTAAGAAAACCACAAATGTGATAAACCATATGTAAATTTACTTCAAAATATGATTCATGGTTCATATTGCTGTCTCCATTACATTCCAATGTGTTATCCTATAGACTCATGCATTTATCATTTTCATTATGTTATGATGTTTAAAACCATTTATTTTTAGGGGTGACCTTCCTACTTCAATTTATAGTGGTAGACGATGAATTTTGACAATTGTCAGGTTTTAGGTAGTATACTGTATGTGGGGTTTTGAGGTTCATATTTACAATTGTTTTAAGCATGCTTCATGTGGACTTTCTTTCCTTTTATTGTAGAAGATGCAGAAATGAGTTGGCAAATTTCGATCAAAGCATGGCTTGACTATGTTTATCATAAAACCTCAGACCCAAAAGTATGTTTCATAGGAATGGCATTGGTTTATTTTTGTTGTTATTGTTGAGGACTTTTTCTCTTCTCTAAAGCTTGGTACGTTAATTTTTTTTCATCTGCGTTTTTGTAATTCTTCTATTATTCTATCTGCATTTACTGGAAACAATCTGATTCACTTGAAACGGTGTTGTTTGGTTGCAGAGTTTACATTCTTTCTTCTTTTCTGAGCCGCTGTTTCCTCTCTCTGAAAAATCTAATTTTCCCATTCGTTCAAGCCCCAAAACATTAGCCTGACTTTCATCTTTGAGTTTTGAGTTTGGTCCTAAGCCCAATCTACCTGTTACTTACCTTTAGGCTTTAATGGGCTGGTGACTTCAGTGGCCTCTCTTTTTGATTGGGTTGGGTGGCCCACCGGGGAGAAGGCAACCTCAATCCCTTTGCCTTTACCTGATCCACTTGATGATGTTGATTTTTTTTTTTTTTTGGCTGAATGATGACGTTGATGTGTTGTTAGGGATAAGGATGACGTATAATACTTGCGCATGTTACATTGTTACTGATACTAGATATTTCTTGAATCAATTATTGCTCTCAACAAGAAAAACTGATAACCCCAATCAAGTACTTTGATTATTCGTATAAGACTTGCGCATGTTACTGATAATGAGTGAGGTGAACTTGCAGCTGATCCTTTAAAATATTTTAAATTTTTATACGACGTCGACAAATCATCTATGAACTCGGTACAGCCGACCATGCATTAACTTAACTAGGAAGAAAAGTATCTACTTCTATTTCACAACTACACACACACGGACAGTTCGCATTGTGATAAAATAAAATCATGACCGAATTATAATCGTGCGGTTATGGAGGTACGCGGTTTAATCAGCTAAACTTCCACTCCAAGTAACAGCAAGGTTGACTTTTAGGCTTTGTCTTCACATTACGATTTATGAAATTATAAATACACGTACACCCTTAGCAACATCTTCACTAAACTCACTTCCAATATTCTGAGCTTTGATTTGAGCAATACATTAGAAAATGTCTCACCACGGAAATCATCATCATACTCCACCCCACGGTGAGGGACATCATGGAGGACATGGACATGCACTTGGTTATGGCGTAGGACATCACGGTGGACATGGCGGAAGAGGAGGGCATTGTCATGGTGGCGGTGGGCATCACGGCGGTCATGGTCATGGTCCTCATTTAGGAGGAGGGCATCAGCATGGAGGAGGAGGATATCAACCACATGCTCATCATGCTCATGGTGGAGGACATCAACCACATGCTCATCCTGCTCATGGCGGAGGACATCACCCACATGCTCATCGCGGTGGCAGAGGACATCACCCGCATGGTCATGGCGGAGGACATCATCCACATGGTCAGCAAGGTGGCGGACATGGACAACAACACGTTTTCTTGTTAACGATGTGATATTTTCAACACCTATAGGCTATAGCTGGTGTTTCGACAGATTTCACAGATGTTAGGCTATATGTAATGTAATAAATCAGTGCCAATTTTCTTTTAGATTTTATGTTAAACAATAGGCCCATAATATGTATTTTTGAAATTATGGGAATCATATGTTGTTTAGCTGGTGTATTGAACGCATATTTGATATTTATACATGTGGACTACTTTTTAATTTTAATGGGTTTCATGGCTGCGAATGGCATAGCTTACCTAAGGGGGAGCCTCGAATTTTCTTCCGAGGGAGCTCTGCAAAATTTACCGTTTCACTCTTTTCGCAATTTAGCATGCTCAGGTACAAATAAAATAAGTTTTCTGATGAAATTGAAACAATTTAGACATATTCTGGATCGAACCTTGAAATGACAAAGTGCATGTAATCTAATTGGATTTTGTCCATGGGAGCGTTCTGTAACATCTGTTTATGTAAGAAATATCAAGTTTAAATAATAAATGAGTAATCCAATGCCAATAACATTAAGAAAGAAAGAACTGAAGCAAAATTCAACTGCAATTTTCATTTTTGGGACAATAAAATCTGTCGTAATTACTTGGTTTATCTACACGACTCATTCACTCGTTTCACAACTATGCATGCTGAGGTACAAATAAAATAAGTTTTCTGGTGAAATTGAATCAATTTAGACGTGCGCTGGAAACACCTGAAATGACTTAAGTGCATGTAACCTAATTGGATTTCGTGCATGCGACAACATATTTGCCTGATGACAAATAATCCGGTTGTTCAGAGATGGATCTCGTTGGTTTCAATGAAACATTGATTCATCTCTCTCTCTCTCCCCCTCAAATTAGATTCCAATATATTTAATTTACAATCAAGTTGTTCAAGAACCAAACCTCAATTCATTTTAATATACATTAAGTACTTTTTCTCCCTGGACTGTAAAAAATATGATCAATTAATTAGTAAATCCGTATGAAATTTGCAAAATGTTTGTCTTACAGGATTCTAGAATACACGTGTTAGATACACGTATTAGGCACGTACTTCTTTAGCAAACTAGAATAAATTTCCAACAACAAACATTAACGCATGCTCCTAGCACATGGGTTAGGTCATCCTCTCTATATATATCCCCCGACTACATTAAAGATGGCCTTTGATGGGCAATAATCCGCCCTTATATGTTGTTATAGTATTGTTGTTTGTATTTTTTGAAAATACATGTAGCTGAAAAAATGTGTAAAAATACATATAATGTTGTTTAAAAACTGAAAATATGTATTTAAATACATGTATCAAATGGACCCTTAGGGTTTTTAAATTAATTTCAGCTCACACAAAATTCACGAGGAAATTGATGTAAACTACTGATTTGACATATTTGTAACGTAACTTATCAAATATATATATATATATATATATATATATATATATATAATTTAAGTGCAACTTCTCCGAAAGCCCACAACCCCCATGTTCTTCTCTGTTTTTATTTTTACTTTGTTTTTTCTCTATAACAGAAACCACCCAGCTTCTTATTCTATTTGCCCCTTTTGGATGTCTGTACTATACCATACGTATTCTTTTCATGATTATAGTAGGTAGCAACGCTGTTCTGAACTTATGATTCTTAATTGGACGTCATTTTTGTTAATTATATGACCACGTTAAATTTTTAGCATCCCAAATTCCCAACAATAGGGTTTTAACAGTTTGAACTTCAAAGGATAAGATTCTACCTGCAAAGATTGGTGTCAGTTAATATAGTGTTATCTAGTACTTTGCAACAATACAAGGATCTAATGTTAAGAAAAAAAAAAAAAAAAAAAAGAGAGAATTCTCATTTTTACCTCGAGTCTTTTTTAAAGGAAAGTTTGAAGTGGGTAATTGCCATAGATGCCTTTTGCCTATTTCCTACAAAGCACCATACTGTATTTTGCAACACTACTATAATCTAATGATATTGTGTTATCTAGCTTTGATGCATGTTATGCTACTGATAAGGAATATTTTTACAATTACCCATCAGCTACATGCTCATTCGTCATCAACGTGTTGATTGATGAGGAATATTTTGGTGTGGACTACGGAAGCGTCATGGAGTAGAACACTTTTATTTCTAAAAATCAAGAAAAAAAACATGTTTGCTTCTGAAAATAATCTTGATTCCACAAAGAGAAAGAGGTTTGGAATCCAATAGAAAATAGGAAGACAAAAAGTCTGAATTTTCTTGATTGAATAATTGTTCAAATAAATGTTTACATATTTGGAGGCCTATTTAAAGGCTTAGTAAAACTTGACAAAAAAATATATATATTATAAAATAAATCCTAATCAATACCTAACATAATAAGAACCAAATTTGAACTAAAAATCATTAAATAATAACCTTAAACCTAAAATAACGAAAATTACAAATTAAATACCAAAATTTTAAAAATTAAGTACTAGCTTCTATTCTACATCATATTTTCATTAGTTAGCTTTATTAGCTAGTCAACTTTGGAGAACTGAAAACACAAGCCGACAAGGTTAACTGGTTTGAATTGGTTAACCCGTTCATCTACTCCACTTCAGCTGAAACCATCTAATTGAGTAGTATGACTTCAAGGGCACCTCAAAAGCTGATGTTCAAATGTAAAAAATCATTGCACAAGACCCTCCTACATTTTTGCAACCACCAAGTATAGGAATACTAAACGTAATAATCTCGGTGCCATTAGCCCTTGATCTCCACTATGCTAATGCTCACAATTTAGCAAAAGTGGTTACTCTAGACCCCTATATAAACAACAAGATACCACAATCTCAAGGTACATGAAAACAAAATTCTCAAACACTTAACTTCTTTGAGTTCATAGAGATCACTATGAGCTTTTTACTTAATTCGAAGGGTCTTGGGCTAGTACCATATCGATGCACTCTAAAGGTATTTTCAATCTTCAAGTTTTTTGACAACTACTAGTACGAACATTTAACTAGCCATCACCTTGCTCCTAAGACAAAAAGTCATATGGTCTAAACTCGATTGATGACATTAGTCAACCCTAAAGTAGGAAATCCTTTAACTACCATGGAGAGACAGCTATGAACACTTTCAGCCACAGTCAAATGACTTTCCCAGCAAAACCAAACCCTTGCATAGCAAAATCAGACCTTTGAGCAACGAGACAACCAGCTGCGAGAGCAATGACTTGAAGAAGTAAATCATCATGAATGTGACAATCGTTACCCTTCAAGAGGTGACTGTCATGAAGGAGAATATGAGGTCGAGAGCAATGGCTTTAGTAAGCGAACCAAAAGGGAAGATAAGCAGCCTCGTGAGCTTGAAGTTGGTAACACACGATGGCAAGTAGAGATGAGAGCAATGAAGGATAGGTTGGATCTTATGATGAACGCCATGAAAGGACAAACAACTACATTTAATGACTTAGCCCATCAAACTAACTCTCCCTCTACCGTGCAAGTCATTTCTTATCCTCTGCCCCCAAAGTTTCAAATGCCATCCTTAGAAATTTATGATGGATGAAAGACCCACTTGATAGTCTTAAGTCCTTAAAGATTCTTATGAACTTTCAAGGCATGCCCGACGAGATAATGTGTCGAGCCTTCCTTACCACTTTAAAGGGACCAACTAGAGTGTGGTTTAAACTCCATATCAACCTTTAAAGAGCAAAGTAATGACTTCGTCACTAATTTCATTGGAGGAAAAAGGCACAAGCGCTCAACACATGCCTTGATGCAAATCAAGAAATAGGAAGATGAAAGTTTGAGGTCATATGTAGCTCGGTTCAACAAAGAAGCTCTCTTGATAGGTGAGGTAGATGAAATGGACCTTGTAACAGCATTTCAAATGGGCTCTGAGAAGGAGAATTTCTTTTCTCCATCCTTAAAAATGACCCTAAAACTATGACTGACGTGTTATTTAGGGCCACGAAGTACATTAACGTTGTAGACGCTATGATAACTCAAGAAGAAGTGGAATGAAGCTAACAAACATCTTAAGATAGACAGTGAAAGACAACTTAACCATTAGATCAAAAAGATGACAGAAAGCTTAGATGCCACATCCTTGGAAGGATGATCACTTAACGAAGTACTTCCAGTAGTTCAATTCCTACAACTTTGATTTAAGTCTTTATTTATATTCCCCTGTGATGATGCTGAAAAATCAATAGTAAGTCACACGGTTCTCACGTGCTCGAACAACACCTGCGCAAAACAAAAAAAGAAGACCTATCAGAGAGCACCGGTGTGGTGCCAGCCAAATACCTTCCGAAGGTCAAGTTAAAACCTCTCACAACTCTAGAGTGCTAGAGTTGGGGTGAGTTATGCATACTTTGGCTAGTGAGGGTATTGGGGCTTTTATAGTAGTATAGGGTTGACCTCTTTTCTTTGGTTTTGAAGTTTTTTCCTTATAGGAGTCATATTTTACGGAATCCTTTCCTTGTAAAAGTCTTTCTAAACATGGGGCACAAGATATTTCCTTGTATACACATGTGTGGATGCCAAGTTTAGGTTATATTATCAATCTCGTGCTTACCCTTCAGCTTAATGTCGTCAACTTCTCATCTTCGCCCCAGGCTGACGCCATTACCTTGGAGTCGTCGTCTCTATACTATTGCCATCTGTCTGTGGATACAAGACCGACGAGTTGGTCTAGAACGTTGCTTTACGCCTCTTTATCAGTGAGTATATTTATAATTTTATCCTTATCACCTTTAGTACTTATCAGTATCTTGTTTTGGCACTTAACTTATGGTTTGATGTTATTGCTCATTTGGTACTTAGCTTGTTTTCCTATGAACTTTCCATTTGAATGAAAGCACTTTCTTCATTTATAATGTGTTAGATAAAAAGGAATCACACGACCCAAAGTCACTATCAAGTGGACAGGTCTTATATCTAAGTCATCCCTAAAAGGGAATGACAAAAAACTAAGTCTTCCTACCTACAGGATGAACGAACAACCGAAGCCATTATCAAGTGGACGACCCTTATATCTAAATCATCTCCAAGAGGGAATGACAAAAATCAAAGTATTCCTACCTACAGGATGGACAAATGAACAAAGTTTTCTACAGGTGGATTGTCCAACACAAGTCATTCCTAAGAGGGAATGACAAAAAATTAAGTCTTCCTATATACAGGTTGGACGGATGACAAAAGTTGTCTACATGTGGACAATCCAATATCAAGTTATCTCCAAATTTTTCCTCATTTACGTTACTTTTTATATGGTCTTTTATTATATTTGGGTTGGTTTGATCTTCCTAGATAATTAAGCAGTATGGTTTTATTTTTCAATCTCATTTTTCTTTATGTGACAAATTGCATAGCATATGCCCATATATATATATATATATATATATATATTTGGGTAATAGGAACTGTGGGAATCAAAAACACAAAACTTTTATATATATATATATATATATATATATTTGGGTAATAGGAACTGTGGGAATTAAAAACACAAAACTATGAAAATAGTGCTTGAGTTCCTTATCAACACGACTAATTTCTAATAAAAAAGAGGATATAATTCCATAGTGGGAAGATCAAATAGGTAATCAAAGACAAAGAAAGTAGAAACTGAAACTTTGATTAGTATAAATCAGTTTCCCGTGGTATAAATGAAGATTCAAAGGAAAACAACAAGCTTTTGCTCTTACTATTTTTTCTCTCTCTCTTGCCCTTACTTGCAAATTTTCTAGATTTCCCCTCCTTTTGACCCTCTCCTCCTTTTATCCTCCCTCTCGTCTCCTTTTTCAGTTGTGTCCTTCTTAGCTAGATTTAGGGAGATACTTGTCCCATCAGACACCTCCCTGCCATTTCTTAATCATGAAGGTAGATTTTTGGAGTGTCTTCATTATCCAGGCTAGTCATTCAGCATTCAATGAGGCTAATATTAGATAGGAACAACTCATTAATGTGGAGGTGACTGTTACATTAGATTATGCATTGTCTTTTTCGCATTCCTAGGGAATAGGAACTGAAACTAAGTCCTTGGTGAATCATCTTACCACTTCTCGATTAGGTTATTACCTCTCGGGATAAGCTTGTTCCTCGAATTATCTCTGTAACTGGTCCAATTGGTCTCACTCTCTCTAGAACTTTGGCCCTTCTATATTTGTATATGGGTAGGGTCTTTACTTTAGAAATGTCTCTTCAGTCTTTTCTCTTCAGCCCAAGGTCCACGGGGAAGCTTTGTTTTAACCCCCTATAGGAAGCCATGCTTGTGAGGCAACACATGTTAGATTTGCTAGAGATGTAACGATGTCCACATACGGCTAGAGGATGTTCCCTTAATAATTTGAACCTAGATTCTTGAATTAACTTTTTTTTTTTATTTAATTTTCTTATTCTTTGTAAGGAATTGATTTTAAGGCATGTGTTTTTTTGACTAAGTCTTTGGTAGCTATTTGTTTTTTGAGGGTTTAGCTTTACTATTTCACTATTATTATTGAAGAGGAGAAAAATAACCCTCATCCATCATATAGCAAAAGAAGAGAAAAACAGCATTGTCCATCAAAAGTAACATCGTCCATCAAGCCAGCATCGTTTATCAAGCTAGCATCGTCCATGTGATGAATGACTACAGCATACATTAAATGAGTTCCCCATAAATGACATGAGTAAAGGTTAACGCGCCAGATAGGCAAAAGTGTAACCGATAGACCAACGGGCAAAAAGCCATTGAAGTCTATAACGCCTCCACATTCATTACTGATGAGTGTTAAGATTGTCCATCTCTCAACAAACGAATTAAATGCTATTCAATGTAAGGCGTAACATACGGACATCAATGACAGATGAAGCCATAAAAGACATTCAATGTCCAAGACAGCTAAGGAGGTATGGGCATTAATGGACGAGCAGTCGTTGGCAGACAATAATAGCCAGCCATAAATACCAACGACTCTATATCCCATAAATGCAAATGTTCATTTAGACAATGAAGATAAGGGCCATAAAACCCACACAAACCAAAGGAAGAAGGGTAGATAATTCTGATCCCAAAAACTACTCCCAAGTTAAATTCTTTTGTGATATATTTCAATTGAATTCCATTCTAACTTAATCATCAGATGCCTTTTGCCACACACCACACTGGTGTATTTCTTTTCTTTTTTTCTATTTCATATCTTATTACAGGTTGGTCTCTATCCGATACCTTCTTCAGTCTATATTGACGAGGAGTTCAATTGATGATTTTTTGCATCATCAATTATTAACATGTATTTTATGGTTTCAATTGATAATATTCTTCCATGAATATAAATAGTAGGTAAAGAATAAAATTACCTTTCTAAATATGATGAATTGTTTACAAACTTATGCTAAAATTAAACACCATTCAATAGAAGTAATACTTTTTTCTTTTTCTTTTTTTTTACTAATATTGAGAATTTCTTTACACAGGTCTAGATACAGTCACCTTTTACATCATGATTTTTAGAAAATATAAGTTTTATTTTCTTTGAGAACTATTCCTTGTTCTTTTAGGTTTTGTTATTACATTTTGGAATCACAGTTTATTAGTACCAAATTTTTTTTTTTTAATTATTCATTTTGCTCATCATTTATTTTATTGATACTGTGGATCCCCCCCCCCCCCCCTCCTCTCTCCCCACACCCAAAAAATCAGGTTTTTAAGGGTTTGGTTGCACAATGGGTTCTTAACGACATGACTCTTTGTGTGCTTGTGTTTCTAGAGTAAGGTGTGTGTGTGTGTGTGTGTGTGTGTCCATTTTTCTTATTTTTAAACCATTGGTTTTGTGTTAGGTGTGATTGGGCACTTGTAGGTATAATTCGTTTTAAGTTACCTAATTAACTAAACCAATTTTAAGGGTTTACTAATTAAGGTAAACTAAAAGTCTCAAACCAAAGATCTTGGATTCAAAAGTTTGGTTACGTGTGGGAAAGATATTAAGCACCCCACACTGCCTATCCAAAGGATAGTATCCCATTTTAATTTATTTCAAATGTTATATTTTTAGTGAAGAAATAAGATACTTGGCATGATTTTTGGACAAATTTTTGTACAAACAATACACACACACATGTGAGTATTTATTTACTTATAACATACCATGTGAATATTTACGTCAAAGAATATTTACAATCAAAACATACAAGGCAAATAAATATAGTACGTGAAGGAGGTTTACCACGTAGCTAGAAATAGTATATACAACAACATGTGAATTTTTATTTACTACATAGATAGCATGAGAATACTATACACAATTACAACGTATAAATAAAATAAGAGGGTTAGAAGGGTAGCACATTGTTGTCATTTACCACATCTTCTCATTTTTACCATTCAAAAAAGATGACAATGGAGATATGTTAGTGCCAAAGAAAAGATAGACTATGTAAGCTTGATTGGTGCCTATAGGTTCAATGGAATTAACCATAGACACAAATCCCTAAAGATGCAATCCCACGGAAAATTTTTAAATAACTATGCATGGATAATTTTGAAAAATAATTTTCCTTTGAAAAACTTTAAATTTTTTTTTTTTTTTTGAAAGTTCTAGAAAGTGACTTTTTTTTTTATGAAGAAAAATTTGTTATTTTGAAAAGGAAAGGTTTTATTTTTTTAAGAAGGGAAAATTCTAGAAAACAACTTCATTTTTTTAGAAAAGAATCTCTTTTGAACAAGAAATATTTGAAATAGCAAGCAAATCTCGTTTTTTCTTTTTTTTTTAAAGAAAATAGTTTAGTTTTTTTAAAAAAAAGGGAAGGGAATCCATTTTTTTTTAGGGGAACTTGAGAATACTAGGATATTTCAAGTTTTCCAAAACCAAAAAATTTGCAAAGACATTAGATTTAAGATGTCAAAAGAAAAGAAAAAGATTCATGGGTTTTTTTTTTTTTTAGGGGAAAAGGGTTTAACTTTAAAGAATCCCATGATTTTATTTTGAGAAAATGACTTGAAGAAAATGAATTTTATTTTTGAAAATATCTTTTTGTAAAAAGATGATAACATTGAAAAAGGAAGAATTAAGGAATGCTTTTAAAAGAATTTCATGGGTTTTCCTTTCGAAAAGATTCGAACAAAAAATATCATGATTTTTATGGTAAAAAAGGTATGGGTGAGTTGGGTTTGAGGAACTAGGTCAGCCCACCTGGACAAAGCCCAAGGCCCATTAGGTGATGTGTGCCCGATACGTATGGGGGGAGGTAACCCCGAGCTTCATCACAATGGGCCCGATCTCTAGCTGAGTGACGGGAATTAGGGCGATTGCATCCCGAGAGATTCCTTAGAGGTTGGTGGTCTGAGCCAACCACAAAGGAAATCTATGTGAAGTCCCAACGAGGTCGGTCACCGAGAGGTAACGATTCTGAAAGGAATCCACTCCCGAACACTGTCCGGAGTCTAGAATAAATTCCAAGGGAATTCTTTGAATTCATGAGGATCCTTTGGGATTCTGGCGGACATAGGAATGTGTGAATAAGTGGGGAAAGAAATGATAGCCACCCTACTAACGGAGGGCTATAAAAGGAGGTTGAAGTAAGGGTAGAAGGGGTTGGACATTAGAGAGAAAGAGAGAGAGAGAGAGAGAGAGAGAGAGAGAGGAAAAGAGAGGAAAACACAAAAAGAGGGTGAGTGAACACGTTGGGATATTCAGGGGAATTAAAGGGGAGTCCTATCACTTGTTTAGGGCCTCGATTGGTAAGATTGAGTACAACCCCCACGTACAAATAATTTGTAAGCCCATTATTGCAACAGAGACAATTTTGGGCACTCACAATTGGCGTCGTCTATGGGGATCCTACTCCACCTAAGGTTTTGAACATGTTTAGTGCCTCCTGAGCATGGAAGGTCCGCATGTGGGCGAGGGATCCATAACTGGGAATTAATCAGGGGCCTCTTCAAGGGGTCATAGGAGGCGTGAGAGGGAATGTAAGAGGGAGCAGCAACACATGCAAGATGGGTAGGAGACTAGAATAGATTCTGATGAAGGGTTTTCCCACGGGGAACGAATTGTGTCATACATTCTCGAGTGGCCCCATCGCAATGACCACTTGAGGGAGCTCAAGAACTTACAAAAGTAAGTTAATGATTTAAAGATTGAGCTGAGAGGTCGAAATCGAAAAAGAGTTCAGAAGGGCTCGTCTGACGATCCGGATTACGCTCTAGATGGGTCGTCTCGAGGTAATGGTTCACATCGATCGAGAGACTGATCATAAGACAACAGAGAGCACTACTAGAAGTCCCCTCCTCATGAAATGCACAGGTGTCGTAATGCCAATTTGGATGCCATGAGCCGGGCATTGAGAAGGGCTGCCCAATCACCCTTCACTGATGATATTGAGTACAAAGAAATGCCGAGACGATTCACACGACCTCCGTTCACCATTTATGATGGGAAAACAGACCCAGTGGAGCATGTGAGCCACTATATACAGATGATGTCCTTGTACTAGCACAACGACAGGCTAATTTGCAAGGTATTTCCATCAAGCCTCGTCCCGACAACTATAAGGTGGTTTAATGGTTTGAGGAAGGGGTCCATCCATAGTTTCGGGGAACTAATACAATCGTTTGGGGAACGGTTCATGCCATGTAGCAAAGTTCCTAAACCAATAGTTTCTCTGTTATCTATGAGGATGAGAAATGGTAAGACCCTCTGGGCCTACACAAACCGATATTGGGAGTTTTACAATGAGATCAGAGAGGGGAACGAGCAAGTGGCCGCTAGCACTTTCCGAATAGGCCTTCCTGAAGAATCAGTATTGAGAGACTCACTGACCATGCGGCCCCCCAAAGACATGCATTAATTAATGATGAGGATCAAGGAATACAAGAGGCTAGAGGATGACCATTTGTAGGGCAAAGGCAAGGCCCCAGCCTCATCACAATATCACAAAGATCTCCACCCGAAAAGATTCCAGCAAAGAAGTCAGAGAGAACCAAGGGCCCCCGGGGAGGGCTTGGAATGAAGTGCCAAGGGAGTCAACACTGCCCTTAAAGAGCTAGTGTACAAGATCCTCGAGCGCATAAAAAATGAGCCTTATTTTCAGTGGCTTGGGAAGATGGGAGGAGACTCGGCATGGAGAAATCAGAGTTTATATTGTACGTACCACTGGGAGAAAGATCACACTACTGAGCATTGCTGTGTGCTGAAGGACCACTTGGAGCAACTGGTGAAGGCGGGGCACCTTAAAAAGTTTTTAGTCTGTCAAGAAGGAGGGAGCGTGGGACAAGGGTTGGGAGGCAGAAACGTCTAAACCCTCCCACATCCCTTGGGGATTATTGAAGTCATCAATGCAATGTCTCGAGGCTTGAACTTTACTGGTTGGAAGGGAATACTTAGCATGGCGTCCCCATCTGAAGCAGAGGCTTTGGACCGACCTGAAAAGAAGCCTCGAAGGACCATCGTACCAATCACCTTTGGGGAGATAGATTTTGAGAGAACATCTCAGCCGCACGACGATGCTTTAGTTGTGACTTGTCAAGTTGGGGGGTTCTTGGTGAAGAAGGTAATGGTAGATCAAAGGTGTGGAGCAGAGATAATGTACCCCAATCTTTACAAGGGACTAGGGCTTAAACCCGCGAATCTAAGCGAGTATGATACCCTGCTTGTGGGACTCGATGGGAAGGTTACGACCTCTGAGGGGCAAATAAAGCTATCGGTGATAACCGAAGGTAAGGAAGTGGAAGTAAATTTCATCATGGTTAACGCCTTCTCACCCTACATGACTATCTTAGGAAGGCCTTAGATCCATGCAATGTGGGTAGTACATTGACTCTACATCAGAAGATTAAATTTCCCACCGAGGACAGTGTCGCAGTAGTCTGACCCAACCAGAAGATGGCCAAAAAGTGCCTAGTGGCGGCCATTAACCATGAAATTAAGCAAAAGGAACAAGTCAACTGTGGGTCATTATAGCAATTACTGGATCCTAAGAGATCGGTAGGGGTGGATAGCACCGAGGAATTGATTCAAATACCTATTCTATCGTACACTGATAAATGGTTTCGAGTCGAGAAAAGCCTACCTGTCAAAGACCATGTGGAGATTTTGTTGGTGTTAGTATAGAACATAGAGTTGTTTGCATGGGGTCCATACGACATGCCCGGGGTAGACCCAAATTTCATAATGCACAAATTAAATGTAGATCCTAAAGTCATGCCTAAAAAGCAAAGGCCGAGGAGGTTCGCAAGACCACATGTGGAAGCTGTGACGGAAGAAGTGGAAAAGTTGAAGTGATTGAGGGCTAGAAGGGAGTTGTTCTTTCCCGAATGGCTGGAAAATATTGTGGTAGTTAAAAAGAAAATGGAAAGTGAAGAGTCTGTGTTGACTTTACAGATTTGAACCTGGCATGTCCGAAAGACCCCTTCCCAGTGCCGAAGATTGATTAGTTGGTGAACGCCACAGTTAGGCACCGATGATTGAGCTTTCTGGATGCATTTCAAGGCTATCACCAAATAACCTTAGCTCTCGAGGATCAAGAAAAGACAACCTTTATAACACTCAAGGGGAATTATCATTATACGGTCATGCCTTTTGGGTTGAAGAATGCGGGGGCTACATACCAGCGAATGGTCACACGTATGTTCAAGTAATTGATCGGTAAGACAGTGAAGGTTTACATTGATGACATGATGGTAAAGATGAAGGAGGAAGGGAAGCATGCTCGTGACCTGTAGAATGTATTCGATATCTTAAAGCAACATAAGTTACGCCTCAACGCAGAGAAGTGTGCCTTTGGGGTGGGATCGGGCAAATTCTTGGGGTACTTGATCACTACTCGAGGCATAGAAGCAAACCCCGATCAGATAACAGCCATCCAACAACTACGCCCCCCCGACAACCCGAAAGAAATCCAAAAGGTCACAGGTATGATTGCCACGCTGGAAAGATTTGTGTCAAGATTAGGAGACAGGTGCCGATTTGTGTCAAGATTGAAGAAATGGAAGGGATTCCGATGGATGGAAGAATGTGATTCGGCATTTAAAGATCTAAAGTCTTATCTAGCTAGCCCTCCTATTCTGACTAGACCTAATCTTGGAGAGGATTTGTAAATGTATCTGGCAGTGTCTAACCACGTCGTTAGTTCAATGCTAATCAGACAGTGTGAGGGGATCCAAAGGCCTGTGTATTACCTTAGTGAGACCTTGGTGGATGCAGAAACTCGGTACTTGCCATTGGAAAAAATGACTCTAGCCCTAGTGCATGCTACAAGGAAACTGCCTTATTACTTCCAAGCTCACACAGTATGGCTTTTGATCGAATACCCTTTGTAGTCTTTGTTGAGAAGGTCGGACTTCACGAGAAGAATAGCAAAGTGGGGTGCAAGGTTGGGAGTGTTCGACATATGTTACAAATCGAGGAACTCTGTTAAGGGTACTTGTAGACTTTGTGTTTGAGTTTACCCCTCCTCTCTCGAGTGTGGTGGGACTTAGGAGTATGTCAGATCGGGGGCAATGGAAAGTGTTAGTGGATGGAGCCTCCAATGCGAAGGGGTCGAGGGTTGGGATTGTAATGTTATCACCCAAGGGAATTAAGATGGAGAAGTCCCTCAGATTAGGCTTTTGAGCCTCGAACAATGAAGCGAAGTATGAAGCCCTCATTATGGGACTCAAGGCAATGAAAAGCCTCGGGGCTCAAAAGGTGGAGTTGTACTCAAATTCAAGGTTGGTAGTAACTTAGATTAAAGGAAGCTTTGAGGTGAGGGACCACCGTATGTCGCAGTATTTATGGACGTTTGAGAGCTTGCAGGCGGACTTCAGAAGGTCAGAGTGGTAAGAGTGCCTAGGAGTCAGAATAGTCACGCCGATTCCTTGGCCACACTGGCATCTTCCCTCGACGACTGTGTACCCTGAATGATCATCATGGAAATGCTAGAGCGACCAAGCATAAAACCGTAGTTAATGGTGGGTGCTACGTCGGAGCTAGAGCTGAGTTGGATGGACTCCTATATAGCATTCCTATTAAACGAAACCCTTCCAGACGACGTAAGAAAAGCTGAGAAGGTGCGAAGAACGGCAGTGCATTTTTAGCTGTTTGATGACTGGAAGCTATTCTGGCGCTCATTTGGTGGGCCGTATCTTTTGTGCCTTCATCCTAACAAAACTGCCAAGCTTTTGGTTGAGCTTTATAAGGGATTGTGTGGCGGCCACATAGGGGTCGATCACTCAAGCACCGAGCCATGACCCTAGGATTTTGGTGGCCAAATATGCAATGGGAAGCAGTTGAATATGTTAAAATATGTGATCCGTGCCATAAACACGTGCCCATGCTCCACCTTCTAGGAGGAAATCTTAACCCTATTATCAATCTCTGGCCTTTCACACAATGAAGGCTCGACATAATCAGACCTTTCCCTCAGGCCTCAGGAAACAGAAGGTATGTAATAGTGGCCATGGACTATTTTACTAAGTGGGTGGAAGTCGAAACTTTGGCAAATATCAAAGATGTCAATGTGAAAAAGTTTGTTTGGAAGAACATTGTCATGAGGTTCAGGGTCCCCCGGGCGCTGGTATCTGATAATAGATTGCAGTTTGACAGTAAGGTTTTCCGTGAATACTATGCCGACTTCGAAATAGTTAACAGATACTCATCTCCAGCCTACCTCCAGAGTAATGGGCAGGCCGAGGCAACGAATAAGACTATTGTGAATGGCCTGAAGAAACAATTAGAAGGTGCGTGGGGAAACTGGGTTGAAAAGCTGTCGAATGTGTTGTGGGCTAATCAAACAACACCCAGAAGGTCGACAACCCCCTTTTCCATGACCTATAGAGTTGAAGCGATTGTGCCAATGGAAGTTAGTTTGTTAAGCTCTAGGATCACAAGTTTTACATAGGGACGGAATGACGAACACATGATTAGGAGCTTAAATGCCCTAGAGGAATGCAGGAACATGGTAGCTATGCGACTCACCGACTATTAGCAGAGGTTGGCTCGGGGATACAATAGAAAGGTGAAGCCTCAAGAATTTGTGCCCGAGGATCTCACTCTACGAAGGCCATTGGAAGCGCAAAGGATCAAAGTGCTAGTAAATTGGCCCCGAACTGGGAATGGCTCTAACAAGTGACAGCCACGATCGGGACAGGAGCCTACTATTTGGAAGATTTAGAAGAAAGACCCCTGCCTTGACTATAGAATGTCCACAATTTGAAGAAGTATTACCAATGAATGTAATGGGATATATGTAACATTGGTTTTGACTTGTAAGGTAGCAAAGACAATGGAACCAAGTGATTTTATCCATTTGATGTCATTTATAGTTCAGGCGAACCATAGAGTTCTTGTGCGGTTATTCCACATTTATTTTCTTCTAAGGACAGAAATCTGGCTCAGCCTGACCCCGGTCATCGACCAGATGGAAACCACCGACCAAATGGAAACCTTAGTGACTTCTTCTAACACAAAAGTCTGGCTCGGCTTGACCTTGGTACCCTAGTCACTGACTAGATGGAAACCTTAGTGACTTCTTCTAAGGACAAAAGTCTGGCTCGATCTGACCTTGGTCACCGACCAAATGGAAACCTTAGTGACTTTTTCCAAAGATGGAAGTCTGGCTCGGCCTGACCTCGGTCACCGACCAGATACAAACCTCTATGACTTATACCAAAGATAGAAGTCTGGCTTGGCCTTAACATATATCTGAAAATGAGACATAACAATACCCGGTCCAAGATCTGAGCAATAATATGAATGCAGTTTTCAACTATGATAATTTCCTTATTTTAATTTATCTTTATCTAGACTAACAATGTGGTTGTGCCTTTTCTCTTGAGCACAAGGGTGCTATTAGTTTGTAAACGTGCATAGGTGCAGTGTACCATAAGTAATTTGGATTACATGTGGCGTCACCAAGCAATGACACTTAGGTTGATTGTTGATGTTAGGTTGCAAGCATCTGTTACGTTACCGAACCTTAACACTTAAGCAAAATTTTATTAAGGACCATGTTATCTAGCACTAACTCATGGGCACTCCCCTGTATGGGCGTCAAAGCCCTGAGTAATGGCATTGAATTAAGAAAGATGATAAAAACAATTGAGAAGTGTTATTTTTTCTAATATAGACTCAACATAATAAATAGAAAGTTAATGCCTGTAGTCTCATACAGATTTCCTTAAAGAAAAAATAATAATAAAAGAGAGAGAGAAAATTAAAAACTACAAAATGAAAGCAGGTTACAAGTTTTTCCTAAGTCTAGGCTCCAGGGGTAATGTTGGTCGAGGGGGTTGGTGCAGGTGCCGCTGGCCCAGTTGAGAGATTCTCTGGCATAGGGATGGTGGTGATTAGCAATTGAGTAGTTTGATCATGAGCAGTGGTCCCGGTCCTCGGTTGATCCTCATTGAGCACCACCATATGAGAGTCAATTTGCCGAGAAAGCTCCTAGGATTCTGAGCTTTCAGCACCCTCCTCCTCATCACTACTCTCTTCTTCCTCTTCTCCAGCCTGGGCACCAACAGTAGCATCCTTGGGAAGGGGGACTTGCTCAGTGCTTCTAAAAGGGGAATTAGCATATAGCCTATTGGCGTTAACAGTTGCCATCCAGCCCTCCATGAACCCGAACTTTTGTTGGAAAATCTGGTTTTGTATCTCATACAAAACACACAATAGAAGTAACAAACATGAATCTATTTCATTCATGATTGTTAACATTGTTAACATGCACTATGTAAATTTCAGAATTTAAGAACAAAATAGCGTACCTTGGTGCTGTGAAATTCAAAACAAAAGATTATAAGTTCTCGGGAACACTTTTAATCTTCACCCTAATTCCACTTTATGCCCAAGAAGTGTGATCTCTCAATCAATTTTCAAGAGAGAATAATTGAGTGGCTTCACTCACACATACACATCATTTCACAATGATGTGTCTTTTTTTTCTAATAAAATTATGTATGTTTCTCCCTTTATAACAAACTGATTATCTAATTGGGTTGGCTTATTGGGCCTTTCCAATTGAGCTTTAGTGTGTAGCTTGGAGTGGAACCAAAAGAGACCAATAAGACACTAGCTCCAATGGGGCCTTGGGCTTTTCTATCAACTCTTGACAAGTATAAGGTTATCATTAATTATATTTAATACCACTAGCTCCAATGGGGCCTAGGCCTTATTAATAAATTATATCTTAAGACTTTATTATACATGCAACTCCTTCATAAAATATTCGTAGTAATACAAAGTCATGAATGTAGACTGCCACTTTGAAGATTACTACATCTTAATCCTTGAGTACCCAGTTTAATCCTTTAAGTTATTCATCATATATTTATGAAATCCAATTTCATAAATATATATTTTAGTAACTCCTTACTAAAGTAGTTAGGCCTAACACTCTGAATAACCAAACCTATTAAATTTATCTCAAGGGAATACATTATATCTCCGTTAAGAAATTATGAATTCTATCTTGAGAATATATGTTCCATCAACACTAAATGTGGCTACCCAACATACTGAGGTTTTGATCATGACTTTAGATCTCACTCCTGATATATCAAAACAACCTACACATCATGATTAAATCCATTATTCTTTCAGGATTAAGAGTTCATGCAAATAGAAGTCATGAGATTTATTATTAATTCGATAGTCGTTAGGAGAATAATAAATCTCACAGCGATCCAATTCAATATATCTTAACTCTTAAAACATATCAACATACCATCTAAAAGTCTCTACTTCCATGATCAAGATAAATCATCTTAGTTGATATGTTATAATCTTCACAGATAAAATGCCCAATTTCATCATCGACTACGAACTATAATCCTGAGTTTACAAAGAACTTATGATTTATATCTTCTGTGACTTTTCACATAAATCACATACTAGGCATCTCATGGACTATATGATAATGTCCAAATATTCATGTTACCATTATTTTAGGTAATAATAAAACAACTTTATTAATCATAACATTAAGTCATACATAGCATCATACAATAGGATTTAAGTGCACATATCCTAACAACTTTCGAGTTAAAAAGATCACAGGCCCGACTAAATTCTCAGCATGCCTGAAGCCTTTGTTGTAGTAACTCTGCTTCCACGCCTTCTCGCCACCTTTATAATCAGTAAAATCCTTATCCTGGGTGGAGAGGAGGCTGGAGGTCTTAGCGATCTTAAGCTCGGTCTTACCAAGCCTACTTACGGCATCATTAGCCTTCTGCTCAGCAAGCTCCAAGGCTTTCTCGAAAGTCGTTGCAAGCTGCTCCATGACGTTTAACTCTAAGGTCTTCTCCTTTAGGCTAGCCTCGGCCACCTACTTCAGGGCTTTCTCCTTATCAGACTCCTCTTGGGCATCCTTCAGCCAACCCTCCACCACATAGGTAATTGGGCAGCCTGAGACACGAGAAAAATATAATCAGGCCACTTCAATCGATTAATGACACTTAACGACAAAAACATACCACAAGAGCATGGGAAACATCAAGGATAATAAAAATAGAGTATTAATAAGAATACCAGGAATAGAACATACCACCACAGTGTGCCACTTGTCATCTCGGCAGCCGATGTAGTGCTCCATATCAGCCGGAAGCAGTAAGGCTTGCCCAAGGCTATCAGACACGTGGCCCCCCTCACCACTCCTCCAAGTTTGGAGATACAAGTTGGAAGGTAGGGCTTTATCCCATAGCTGGAAGGAGCACTTCTAAGGGATTGTTGAACCTGAGGAAGAGAAACCGATCAACGTCGGTTGTTTCTCAAGTTAAGTCTCCCGAGGGGTCTTTTCAGCCGTTTGGGTAGGCTGCCAATCGGAGAGGGGTGCAATAGGCTGAGCGGGAGTGGTACCACCCACAATTGTAGCACCACTATTACCCTTTTGGCATTTCTTTTCTTTTCTAGGAGGCTGGAGGGGTGGTTTGCTCGAGAGTGGACCCTCATTGGCCGCTCGACGCCCATGAAGCCGGGGAACCAAAGATCCAATGCCATAGATCTTTTTTGGACCATGTCTATGGTCTAGGCCGGTAGCGTGGATCTGACGGGGTTCGGGTCTTCGCAAACTAGATCCTCCTTGGCAGGATCTTCTAAGGCTGGTGCTTCCAAGGGAATGTGAACTACCCTACCTTGGAAGACCGTGTCCCCCGAACCGTCTTGTATGGGTTCAAGAGAGTCATGCCTAGAAAGTCAAGGACGAAGCTATCTAGCCTCCTCGAATGTTAAATCACATGGCAAAAATCCGGGTAGTTGTACATCCGGGTAAGACAATAACGGGCTACCGACCGTGAAGGCGCTTGATGAATCCTAGTAACTCATGTAAGAAGGCACACAGCCTAGAATCAGACGAAAAGAAGAATATATATAGAGAAGAAAGATCATTTTGAAAGGAAAGAAAAGATTTTTAAAAAGGGATTTTTTTTTTTTTTTTGAAAGAACATTAAAAAAAAAAAAAAAAAAGGTAAAGGAGAGCAACATTATTAATTTATTACCCAAGCTATATTAAAGCGATTTTTTTACCCAAGCTATTAATTTATGGCCACATTATTAACAAGAAAGGGTAAAGAGCAACAATAGTAAATAAGTGCTATGAATTTAAAGACAAGATAAAAAGGCCAATAAAATAAAGGCAAGTAAATAAAATTGCTGAAAATTTAAATGACAAGGAAAAGTAAAGTGCTTGAATTTAAATGACAATAAAGATAAAGGACTTGAATTTAAATGGCAATGGAAGTAAAGAGTTTGAATTTAAATGACAATAAAAGTAAAGGTTGATTAAAAAGGTTTTTTTTTTTTTTTTTTTTTTTGGATTCATTTTCAATAAGCTTTAATCTATTTCAAGCCTTATGGGTTCTTTATCAAAAAGAGATGGGAGTTCTAAGCTATCAACCATCTTGTGAGAGACCTCGAAAAAAGTGTCTCTCAAAAAAAGAGATTCGGGTACCTTTTAGGGCACCTCTTTTTTTGGGTAAGTGGTATGGAGTCGCCACTTATTTTTTTTATAAAAATTAAGAAAAAATAAATACATGATTAAATTGTTCCATCCATTGATTGAATAAAAAATTACATAGCTTTGGGTCCTAGTTACAATCTACCAAAAATACATGGCTTATTGTCCTATATACATTTTACCCAAAATAAACAAAGATAAACCTAGATCTACTTAATCAAAAACCTAAATCCGGAGGCTAGGTTACAGAATGGGAAGGTGTTAGGCACCCATTCCGCCCAGACAAAGTCTGGTCTTCTAGACTTTTGTGACCTATGTACCTTTTTATGTATGTCATGAATGATATGTTGAACATGTGAATTAAAAACTAAATCACATAAATTCATTTATAAATGAAGTCTCTTCTTTTATTTTTTTTATTTTTAAAAAATTAGATCTATTTTGATTGGTAAAAAAAAAAAATTTGATTTTGATTTGTCAAAAATACCATTTTTTTTTTTTTTTTTGTAGTATGTAGAAAAAATGGTTGTTGGTGATAAAAATTCAAATACGTGTTTTTATCACAAAAATAAAGTCTTTTGATTTGAAAAAGCATCAGATCTGTTTTTGAAAGAACTAAAAAAATGGTTTTTGGAAAAGATTTTTAAAAAAAGAGAGTTTCACTCATAATATGCATTTATGCAATATGAATTAATCAAAACAAACACAAACACAATCATGCTTGGCCCTTTCCTTTATTTCAAAAATCTGCATGTATTAAAAAATTCAGATTTGTATCTAAGGAAGATACAAATTAGTTTTGATTAAAGAAAATTCAAATCTACATCTAAGGAAGATGCAGATCCATTTTATTTTCAAGAAAAATTCAGATCTGCATCTAAGGAAGATGCAGAACTATTTTATTTTGAAGGACCTGCATCTAAGGAAGATGCAAATCTGTTTTATTTTGAAGAAAATTCAGATCTGCATCTAAGGAAGATGCAGATCAATTTTGATTAAGGAAAATTCAGATCTACATCTAAGGAAGATGTAGATCTGTTTTATTTTGAAGAAAAATTTAGATCTACATCTAAGGAAGATGCAGATCCATTTTATTTTAAAGAAAGAGAGTTGACTACGTGCGGATCTTTAAAACTAAGAAACAGATTATGTCAACAATAAAGGAATAAAAGAAACATATTTTCATAAGCTAAATTAACAAGGTAGAATATGAATATCTAAAACAATTAAACATGCATCATCATGATAAAGAAAAGCATAAAAACCAAAGGGTTAGAAAACAACCTCTTGCATGAGCACACTTTGTTCTTGAGAGGATGTTAGAAAATATGAGTAATTTGAGAGCCTAAAACGTATGTCTCCTAGAGCATAAAAAAAAGGTGTTGAATTATGAGGTTTAGTCTCTATTTATAGAGGTCAGAGTACTCTAAAAAATAGGCATGGGCGATTAGGGTTTGAATCCGGACACATCCTTTTGCGAAAAGATCGAAAAGGGTATGCATTATCGTCACCCGAAGGCTATTGGGCCAAAGCCCAAATCATGGAAATTCAACCCTTTTGAGTGCCGTTTGGCACTCCAAAAGTGCCAAATTTGCCTTTTGGCATCGAACACTCTTTTGTGTTCAGGTGCTGTTTGGACTCCTCTTCTAGGGCTTTTTGACCGGTCATTATACCTAGACGTGTTTTCATTCTCCGTCTATGATTTTTATCTCTTTTCTGGATAATTCTAGCTATTTAAGAACAATTATCTTGTAGATAAATACTCTAAAATAAATCTTGATAAAGTTTAGATTATCCACAATTTTATTATTATCCAATCACCCCTTTTATTCCTATGCATGCATCCTTATTTTAAACACTAATTATCAATCAATCAAAAAATTATTTAATTAATTTTAATTGCTTAACCAATCAAAATTAATTTAAACCGATCACGCGTGGTTGACCTTACCTAGACACAATGCATGTTGACTATGCAAACTTGATCATGCGATATCTTTCAATCCAATGGCCCGATTTGGAAACTAGAAACACCGTTGCGACCATTAGAATCTCAAGATCATTTTTATGATATGCAATGAATGAAATGATGCATGTAATGCAAAGACAAAATGATGCATGTAATGTAAGAACAAATTGATGCATGTGATGCAATTATGATTTTTGGGGTACATGGATGGTCATTCAAGTCATTTTCCTTGATTAAATCATGAATGTAAAATTGAGTGTCTACACATGCTTGAGACAAAATACCAATATTGTTCTTTGCTTAAGGTGTAAAGCTCATTTAAAAGGAATAGACAAAAAATCTTTTTCTTAGGTGATGAGATAGTAATATATATATATATATATATATATATATATATATATATAAATAACAAAAGAAATAAGAGGTGCAATAAATAAAATGGAATGGGGTTAGAAAAATGTAAATGGGATGACAATAATGTAAAGGGGATGGGGAATGAGCATTAAAATAAATAGGTTGTTTTCTCAAAAAATAAATAAATAAATGGGTTGACAATACAATAAAAGGAAAGGGGGAAGAAAATTAAAGTAAATGGGATAACAATATAAAAAGATAAATTTATGAAAAAAATATAAAGAGTTCCTAGATGCCTAAAAGAGATGACACTCCTTCCCTCTAAGGGTACTTCTTATATTAGGTCTAGGATAAGGTTCAATACCCATCTAGGAATTTAACAGCAATATCACAATCATCCACAAATAATATAAGTATAAAGAAGTAAAGAGATAGATATAGACAACCACATAAATAAAATGCTAGGAAGTTAAAGCAATAATGTAAAGAGACAACAAATAATGAAAAGGAATTTCATATATAAGATGAATGATGTTTATGTATGAAGAAATAGAAAGAGGGTGTTGGGGGGGGGGGGGGTGTAGCTATTAGGAAGCTATCCCATATTTGCATCTTACCCACAAAGATTACAAGAAAGATGAGAGGGGGCTGAATTTTTGTGAAGGGTTTCCTAAAGAGAAGACCGCTTCTCAATGACTTACCTTTTGTCATTCGTGACAAAAAGGGGAAGTAGTTTTAGGTTGAGAGTAGTCATGTACTTAGAGGGAGAGTTAGGATGGGACTTTTTGTTAGGGGGGAGTGTTTTATTTTTATGAAGGATGTAGTGAGAATTTATGTATCTTTTTTTTTTTTTTCTTTCCTTTTTAGATACATTATCTTTTTGTATACTAGTCTTGTGACCATTTAGTGATAGCAAACTTTGTACTCATTTATATATATATATATATATATATATGTGTGTGTGTGTGTGTGTGTGTGTGTGTGTGTGTGTGTGTGTGTGATGATGTTGTTATCATTTTCACCTATCTCTCCATGTGTTGTTTCTTTTCTCTCTTTATACACATATTTCTTATTATGTATGCAATCTTTTATTTCTGTTTCACACTAAGATGCCTTGATAAGTTTTGTTTAAAGTGTTTCAGAAAAATAGGTTGTCAAAGTCTATAATGCCATGAACTCTCTTCTTGCAAATTTTTTCAAGAGTTTGTGTTAGGATTAGATTTTATTGTTTTCAATAAGTGATTATGAGTTGAGTGATTTATGACTTCTCTCATACTTCATTTGTTTGTTGTGGTTTTGTTATAGATTGCCAAAGGAAGAGATTGTTAGGACATATGTAGAACTTGTTAGAACATATGTCATATAGAATTGGCTAATCCTTTGACAAAACGCACTTTACTTGTAATTTGGTAGATCTGGGATGTGTTTAATACTTCAAGGAACAAGAGTTCAAGTCTAGTATTGAAGCCATGCAAATCTGCCCAAGAATCAAGTGAAGAAGTGTTGTTTATTAAAACTCGACAGATAGCTTGGTAGATTTATCTATCGAGATTTAATATGTGATTCTCGACAGCTCTCAACAGAAGCTGTATCTATCGAGAATTACAAAATTCAAATTTCCAAATTTGTTTTTCACTTATATCCAAGCTATTTGTGTAAGGTATCTTTTCTCACAACCCTAGACATATATAAATATTATTTTAAAGGTCATCAAAGGTGATGCAACTTGATGCAAAGTGATCATTAACTCAATTTGTAATCGGAGACAATTTGCCCTAGTTCATCTTTCTTTTGAAGAAAGTGCTACATCTGTGCACCAAGAGTTTTGTAACCAATGAGCTTCTTGATCTTCATCGTCTAAATGAGCTGAAGAACTTTGCAGCCAACATCTTTCTCAAGTTAGTATGTTAGTCACGTACTGGGATCCGTGCATCGATTGGTTAGTCACGTACTTGGAGCCGTGATGCAAAGTAATCATTAACTCAAATTATAACCAGAGACAATTTGCCCTAGTTCATCTTTCTTTTGAAGAAGTTGTTGCGTCTATGCACCAAGGGTTTTGTAACCAATGAGCTTCTTGATCTTCATTGTCTAAATGAGCTGAAGAACTTTGCAGCCAACATCTTTCTCAAGTTAGTGTGTTAGTCACATACTAGGATCCATGCATCGATTGGTTAGTCACGTACTTGGAGCCATGCATTGAAAGGAGAGATTTTCACTATATTACAAGTCCAATTGTGTATTGGGGTAAGGGTTCAACTGTAAGTTGGCATAAGGTACAGGGATTCCTTTACTTGTAACCGCTTTTTTTTATAATTGTCACTACATTACAAGTCCAATTGTGTATTGGGGTAAGGGTTTAACTGTAGGTTGGTATAAGGTACTGGGATTCCTTTACTTGTAACTACTTGTTTTGATAATAGTGAATTCTCGGGAGTGGTGTCTTTAAATTCACCTAGTGGGGTTTTGCCTTGGTGGTTTTCCCAATTCATAAACAAATCACCTGTGTCAAATTTATTTTCCACTGTATTTAACTTAATTGGTGATTTATTTGTGCTACTACACTTATTGCATGAAATTGAATCTAATTAATTAACTTGGCTAATTAATTGATTAAGTTACCAAAGGGGTCAATACATTCTTGGCCTATCATCATCTTTTTCCCAATTTTCAATCTGATCTTCATGTGGCTGTTTGGAGGCCTTTCCAAGCTCTGATTTCTTCAAACTTTATATCCCTTGAAAGCACTGGATGTCTAGTTTCCATAGGTTCTCATCTTGCAAGATTTGGAGTTATGGTTAATAAGATATTGTGTCCAGAAAGGAGGTGACACAATGCAAGAAATTTTATAATGTTTTTCCTTAAAAAATTCATTCCTTCCAATCCATGGCAAACATCATCGAGCCTTTTTTGTGAGAGGTAGTCGAAGATTCATTCTTCAAACTAGTTCAAATGGATCGCTCCATTTCTTGCCCAATTTTTTCCAGTTTTTTGTACGAAATTGGTCCAAAAATAGTCTATCTAGCCTGAGAAAAAGTGAAACGTTTAATTAGTGTTTTGAGGTTTTATTGATATCTCATCCATTTTAACTCTGATTTTAGCCCATGAATTATCGTTTCAAAGGGAAAAATATGACTTACGAGATGGTCCAAAATTCAACTCGATCGAATAGTCAAATCAAAAAGTCAACTTTTTAACAATTCCCAGTTAGGGTTTTTGGTCTTAATTGCTATCAGAGGGGTTTTGAATGTTGCAATTGTTTTGATGCATGAATCGGGGTTGGATAAAATACGATATCAATAGATACTCATAAATATTTAATTTTGCAAAAATTAGTAATAGGTTCTACGAAGAAAAAAGATGATAACATGATTTTCTCTAGTTTTTATATATATTGGATATGTCATATTGCATGTTTTTTTTTTTTTTTCTCTAGTTTTTTGTTAGGTTTTACTTATTGGATCATAACATGATATGGAGTCATAAATGGTGTTTGTACAAAGTGACTCAATATATTTATAAATTAATATGGTATTATTATATAACCTATTAATTGTTTATATAGTTTTGATTTATTTATGTTTAAATTTTTAATTAAACCGAACATTGCACAGAAATAATACTAATAATGTATTTTTATTTTTAATAAAAAAAATCTTTCAAATACCTATATTGTATGAAATGTAGGGAAAAAAAGAGTGTCAAGGTTAGAATGGGATGAAGATACTAAACATGGAATCCACAAAAAGATTTCATTTTGTACTTCCTTATGACGTTGAGGTGTTGTTAAATTAGGGATAATGATGACGTAAAAGACTTGCGCATGTTGCTAGCTAGTACTAGTTAGTTGTTGAATGAATTTTAGCTCTCAATCATTCTGATCAAAAAAATAAATAAAAAATGAACCCAAATCATGCACTTTGATTATACGTATGAATGGGTAAGGTGAACCCCAATCATGCAGCTGGTCATTTAAAAAATATTAAATGTTTGTACGACAAATCAGCTATGAACTCGGTATAGCCGACCATACAAATATTTAACTTAACTAGGAAGAAAAGTATCTACTTCTATTTCACAACTTCACACACACGGACAGTTCGCATTGTGATAAAATAAAACACTATAAAACTTCCACTCCAAGTATGACCGAATTAAAATCGTGTGGTTGTGGAGGTACGCGGTTTAAACTCCCACTCCAAGTAATAGCTTAGCAAGGTTGACTTTTAGGCTTTGTCTTCAGTTCACATCACGATTTATAAAGTTATAAATACACATACACCCCTTCCTAACTTCCTTGCTATAAACTCACTTCCTGAGCTTTGATTTGAGCAATACATTAGAAAATGTCTCACCACGGAAATCATCATCATACTCCACCCCACGGTGTGGGACATCATGGAGGACATGGACTTGGTCATGGCATAGGACATCACGGTGGACATGGACATGGCGGAAGAGGTGGGCATTGTCGTGGTGGCGCTGGGCATCACGGCGGTCATGGTCATGGTCCTCATGGAGTAGAAGGAGGAGGAGGGGGGCATTGTCATGGTGGCGGAGGACATCAACCACATGCCCATCATGCTCATGGCGGAGGACATCACCCACATGCTCATCGTGGTGGCAGAGGACATCACCCATATGCTCATCCTGGTCACGGCGGAGTACATCACCCGCATGCTCACCGTGGTGGCAGAGGACATCACCCACATGGTCATGGCGGACGACATCATCCACATGGTCAGCATGGCGACGGACATGGACAACAACACGTTCTTTTGTTAACTATGTGATAGTTTTTTGAACACCGATAGGCTTATAGCTGGTGTTCGTGGTGACAGATATTAGGCGGCTATATGTAATGTAATAAATCAGTGTCCGTTATCTTTTAGATTTTAAGTTAAACAATAAGCCCATAATATGTATTTCTGAAATTATGGGAATCATATGTTGTTTAGCTGGTATATTGAACGCAAATTTTAATGTTTATATAATAATCCGGTTGTTCAGAGCTGGATTTCATTGGTTTCAATGAAACGTTGATTTATCTCTCTCTCTCTCTCTCTCTCACAAATTAGATTCCAATATATTTAATTTATAATCAAGTTGTTCAGGAGCCAAATCTCAATTCATTTTAATATACACCAAGTACTTTTTGTCTCTCGACTCTATAAAATGTGATCATTTAATTGGTAAATCCATATGAAATTTGGAAAATGTTTTTTAATTAGATACTGGAAGAGATATAATCTATAAAATGTTGGGGTTCAGGCACGTAATTCTTTAGCAAACTAGAATAAATTACCAACAACAAACATTAACGCGTGCACCTGGCACATGGATCAGGCCATCCTCTCTATATGCTCCAACTACTTTAAACTTTAAAGATGGCTTTTGATATGGCATCACGATCCATTATTGAATATAACCACAACATAGTAATGAACACTCATGCATTTTAACTGATTAAGTTACACATTCAACTAGCTTTAAGAAAACAAAAATTCAATTAATAGATGTCCAATTCTTACATATTCAACAATTGAATCTCATCCAATTCAACACACATTAATCCCTTCTCTCCTAATACAAATTACGCATCATATAACTTTGCAAAAGTTACTTTTTTTTATACTTTAGATTTATAGTGTTTAAAAAAAAAAAAAAAAAACTGTCAGATGTTTATTTCTTCCTAATTAATAGCATTTTGTTTCTCTTTATCTATTACTTTTCACCTCACTATTGGGCACCTTGCCATAGTGAAAAGCACCAGATGAATATACTATGCAAGGTGATTTACCAACATGTCACAAATCTCAAAATCCAACATGTTCACGTGTATATATTTATTCCTATCCAAACAAGCATGTGGAAATTGGATTTACTAAGCAAAGTAACATTTCAACAATGATTATATATATATATATATATATAGACCATACCCATTTTTTAGTCAAGCAAAGTCTAAGCCAACAAAGAATGGGTAAGCAAGCCAATATTCACATATTCAACAATTTATCCATATAAATGCCTATAAATTAAAACACTGTTCATAATATGCAAAATCCAATCCTACTCTAAACATACTTAGAAATGAGCCACAAAGTATATTCACACCATAGACATACGAGCACACAACATTTTTATTCAAACAATGGAGCATGAAAACAATGGGAAAAGAGGTGGAAAAAAAAGGGCTTAGAAATTGTCCTTGAAGAATTTTGACTTTGTACGAAGGTGAAGGCTCTAGAAAATTCAGGACATTTTTAGAGTGTTTGGGGAAATCGAAGAGGATATTTAATGCTTATGGAAGAGTGAGGAAGGCCTGGAATTTAAAGGAGATACCCCTAGTGCAAGGCCCACACTTAGAATGGGCTCAGCTTTCTGGGCTCTACTTTAATACTTGTGCGACAATTATTCCCATTTTCTATCACTCTCCAATACTTTCTCACTTCATGGTACCAACTTCCTGCACTTGGTTAGGGGCCTTAACGAAGTCTGTTTCTTTATTCTTGTTGTTTCCGGAAAGGTCTCGTAGTGAAATTTTCAATGGTTCTAGTATTGCATCATTTAAAGCTCTGTGCTGAAAGTTATGGGCTGTTGAACTTGGCTGGTTCACATGGATTCAAACTTCCAAGTTGGTTTTTGTCAAACCTGTGTGCGAGATATCTCACAATGCAGATAAGATCTTGCAATGCCTTTTTTTCCAGGATGAAGATAAATATCTACTTTGAAAAAGTACCAATTTTTTGGCTCCAATATTCATGAGCTACAAGGATATCATGCACAAAGAAGGTACCCTAGATAATGTAAATAGTTACAGTACAATAAATTCCATAAGACATCCAAGCCCACACACCTAATATATTTTAGCCCTCCAAGCTTTAGCTAGCAACTAACTATTCCAATTCTTTTCTCCACCTACCTTGTCAAAGACGCCTCCATTGAATAGCCAATGGGACAGCTCCATTAAGAGAATTAGATTTGAAATGGCTTCCTAAGTTTCCATAGCTTACCTCATATCTCACAAGTGTCAACTGTATGTATATGAGATGAAGGGAATATAAAAAAACTCTCGTAGGGATGAAAATGTTGAGAGTGATGGAGAAGAAAGGATAAGAGTATTTAGGCTCAAAGGCAAAGGCTTTCTCTTCCTATACAAGGTGGGATGAATAGAATAATGTGAAAATAGGAGGTTATACTCGGACCCTAACCATGTTCAACATGCATAGAGTGTGTGTTGGCTTATTTGATGTCGATATAAAACATATCAAGAAACAAAGCAAACTGCCAGTGTTTCACGATCTCATCACGACCTGGATCTTCTGTCATGTGTCACTTGCGAGCTAAGTAAGTCGCCTGAGGTCATGAGTTATCTCAGAATGAAACTTTTACAAAGATTTATGACTCAAGTACTTTCTACCCTAAAATACAATTAAGCCCAGAAATATTCAATAAAATTGAAAGAAAATAAATATAAAATTTTCACTGAATAAAGTCAATAAATATGGACTTTATAAATATTAACTAGAATACACCTCTATAATTTTATATCAAAATCTTTTTAATTATTTTACTCCAAAAAAAAAAATCCTTTAAATTGTCTTTCTTAGAAGACTTAGGTATTTAGTACTAATCCCAACTCTAAACCTTCTACCTCCTCTTCAAGATGAAGACCAAAAAATAAATATCTCTAAGAGATAAATATAAATCACTACACTTAATTATCTCCTTGTGATCGATACTAACAAATCCCCTTGTGCGTTTTTTGTTTTGTTTTTGTTTTTGTATAACTAAGGCTACACCCCAACCAAACCAAGCCTAAAACTTTCATTCAACTTTCCTACGTATATAAACCAACAAAACCTCCTTTCAATTTTCCTACTCATTGCCGCAGACCAAGAAAGCACACATGGAGAAGGAAAACAACCGCTGACTCAAATTTCGGCACCACCTTCTAGCAAAAACGTTATCGGTTTGTCACTCCTCTTTGCTATCATCCTCCATTAATTATTTCTCCACAAACCTTCATCTTGTGAAAACTGAACCCATTTATGATTTGACTAAAATTTATGTTGCCTACCTGTGGTTTAAAATTTAATACTTTACTTATCCACTATAAGAAATCTGGGTTTAGGCGACGTTTTAAAAACGTCACTAAAAACCAAAAAAATGTCACTACAGACACAAACGGTCTATAGCGATGTTCTTTTTTTTGCGACATTCAAAAACGTCGCAATAGAGCAGTCGCTATAGATCTATTGCAATGTTTCCATAAACGTCGCCATATGTTACTCTTTAGTGGCCTTCAAAACTTTTAGCGACGTTTTATAAAACGTCATTAAATAATATAACATTTTCGTATATAATGTAGGAAAATATATTTAGCGACGTTTTGAAAACGCCGCAAATAATCAAACCTATAGCGATGTTTCAAAAACGTCACGGAAACATTTGCTCACTTGTTTTTTAGTGACATTTTGAAAGCGTCACTATAGGGTTGATTATTTGCAGCGTTTTAGAGGCATCGCTAAAAATAATTTCCTCTTACTTTTCAGCGTCGTCTTTAAAACGTCGCAAAAACCTAGTCTTTTTTTTTTTTTTTTTTTTAATGCTATATAAACCTGCTTAAAATTCAACAATAACTAACACAAGCTTGTAATTGATCAAATATTCCTATTGATCATCAATATTCCACAATAACACATTAACCATAGAGCCAATATATATATGTTTAATACCAATACATGTAACATCTTGAATTGAACAAAATACTTGTCTATCTACAAAACAAAAACAACCACCTAAACTTTGACAATATTAAACAAAGTACAATACTTCCAAAATAAATGTGGTTGTAACAAAACACTTGTCTACCTATACCAAAAGAAAACAACCACCCAAACTATGGAAATATTATAAACAAAGTATAATAGTTCCAAAATAATTGTGGTTGTTCAAAACAACTATGTAATAGCCCATGGAGTCCTTAAAACACTGCATGTACCACTATATGCTAGTTTCTTGATGGGATGAAGCCTGTGATCTGTAAGGAGTTGGAGATGGATGATCTAAATCGAAACCACCCTGAATACAAATTAAAGTATCTAATAAGTTCATAAAGAAATCATTGCTTGCCCACCTTGAAAGGTTACAATTTGAGCAAGTTTCGAGGTTAGAATTTTCTTTCCAAAACAACATACAATCATTGGGACAAGCATCAATCTTTTCATAACTCAAACCTAGATCCCTAATAATTTTTTTTGCCTCATAACAGTCTTTTGGCAACTTCGCACTTGAAGGAAGTAACTCTTGCAAAAATTGAAGCAAGTAGGTGACTGATTTGTTACTCCAACCAAGTAGACACTTCAAGTGGTATAGATACACAATGACTGACAATTTGCTAAACTTTGTACAACCTTCATAACAAGGTTCCTCAACATCTTTGAGCAATTTGAGAAATTGGAGTGACTCTTCATTAGGACCTTGTGTAGGTTGTTCCACACCAGAACCTCATACCACAGGATCTGATGCCATATCTTCTTCCATTGGTTCAGGCACCATATCATGCATAGGGAACATATGATGCAACATTTCACGCATATTACTATTTTCATTTGAGTTTTCTTGGACATAAGTACTAGGAGTTCTAACTGTGATTTGTTACTCCAACCAAGTAGACACTTCAAGTGGTACAGATACACGATGACTGACAATTTGCTAAACTTTGTACAACCTTCATAACAAGGTTCCTCAACATCTTTGAGCAATTTGAGAAATTGGAGTGACTCTTCATTAGGACCTTGTGTAGGTTGTTCCATACCAGAACCTCCTACCACAGGATCTGATGCCAAATCTTCTTCCATTGGTTCGGGCACCATATCATGCATAGGGAACATGTGATGCAACATTTCATGCATATTACTATTTTCATTTGAGTTTTCTTGGACAGAAGTACTAGGAGTTCTAACAGAAGTCTTTCTAGTTGATGATTCCCCGTGAAAAATCCAACGTCGATAACCCCTACAAATCCCATATGATACTAGATGAATTCGTACAACATCTATAGCCAACATTGTTGAATGTGTACATTTTCGACATGGACAAACAATCGTACCATCTCGTTGTGCATGTTGAGATGCAAAATTCAAGAATTGTGCAACTCCATTTCTATAATCCACAGATGTCCTATCTCTAATGTCCATCCAACTCTTTTCCATAGCTATAGAACAAAAAAACTAAACAATCCACCACAAAACAATTATCAATATAACAATATAGAATGTTTACAAGTATTGAAATCTAAAAAGTAATCAACAACCATAACTCAACAATATCCAAATGTTCGAAAAATAATAGACACTTCCAATATGAATGTAAACTGCATTATAACACCATGCAAGCCACCCGCTTGCTCCAACACAACAATCCTCCCAATACAATTATCATAATCATAGATATAGAATACTTACAAGTATTGAAGTCCAAAAAGTAATCAACAAATATAACTCAAAAATATTCATCCAAATTTTCAAAAAATAATAAACACTTCTAATATGAATGTAAACCGCCTTATAGCACTAGGCATATGCACTAACAGAAAGTGATAATTAAAGTGTCAACCTTGATTGAGCCACTGCATATGCAACAAAGTTACCAAATTAAATGGGCCAAATCTTATTGATAATGCATAGTTACAATACATAGCAAGCACTCACACTCCTAGAGTATGATTACCAAAGCTAGAAAGATAATAGTACATGACTTTCAGACTTTTAGAGTATGATTATTTATTGTCATGTCCTCAAATTCATAAACTCCGCTCATTTCACAATATCTCAATATTATCTGAGGAATACTGAAGCAAATTTTCAAATGTTAACACTCAAATTTCTAAGATGTTTAAACCCCAACCATTACTAGAAGTTTCACCAAATCCTTAAGTGATAATCTTCAAATTAGCTTATAAACAAACTGAATCTATACACCTCAGAGCTCCCATTATTCACTCCAACTCCAACTTCGAAGAGTAAACAAAATTTCCCATAATCTAATTTAAAAACTCAACAATTCACAGCAATAAAAGCCAATAACGTGCAAAGTGTGCAATGGACCAACATATTTAAGCAAAAAAACCACGCTACATCATGGGACAGTTTTAATATCCCACCATATCCACTTTGCTAGATGTAATCAAAGCCCGAAATCCTAATCACACATGGCTAAGTAATACTAATATCCCAACACGCTAACATATATTAACTTTCAATAAAATGGGGTTATATATTAACTTTCAGTAAGATGGGGTTATATACTAACATATATTAACTTTCAGTAAGATGTAATCAAAGACCAATTTCACACACTAGTCCAATTTCACCAACTTTCAGTAACATATATTAGTATATTAGTATATTAATTTATATATTATATATTATATACTAATATAATATATTAGTCCAATTTCACCAATTTCCGCTTCCATATATTTGTATATTAATTTATACTAATATATATTATATATATTAACTTTCAGTAAGACCCAATACATGCTAAGTGCTAACATAACATATGAAAACATAACAAAAACTAAAAAAGGAAACACCATAGTCCATTTGGCCAACCTTCCTATCAACATCATGTTGCACAACTTCATCTCATGGAAAATAAATAACATGAAGTTTGAATATTATGGAAGAGATTGGAAAATAATACCTCAAAATCTCTCAAAGTCTCAACTAGGAATGGGTATGGAGGTCGACGACAGCCGCGGTGGCTTTAGCGGTGTGGTGGCTCAACTAGGAATGGGTATGGAGGTCGACGACGGCCGCGGTGGCTTTAGTGTTGTGGTGGGTGGTGGCTAGGCTAGACTAGAGCGGTGGATAGCAGATTGGCGGCCTGAGGAGGTGGCTAGGCAAACGGCAGTGTAAAGGAGGCGGAGATCGGCGGCGTTAGAGAGTGCAGCGGCGTGAGGGAGCGCGGCGGCGTGAGGTTGGTGGCGGCATGAGGGTGTGCGGCAGAGTCAGGTGGTGGCGGCTTAAGGGTGGTGGTGACGGCGTGAGGAGAGTGATGGTGTGAGGGGAGAGTGAGAAGAGGGAGAGAGAGCTAGGGAAAAAGAAAAAAAAAAGTGACGAATGAAGAGAAACAAGAAAAGAAAAAGGAGCTCTGGAAAAAAAAAAAAAAAAAAAAAAAAGGAAAAAAGAGCTTTGAAAAAAAAAAAGTGGGAAAGTAAAAGAAAAAGTAGGAAACTTTTGCGGGAACGTAAATTTTTGGGAAAACATATAGCGACGTTTTTAAAAAACGTCGCTATAAGCAAAATAAATGCCGCTAAAACTACATTTTCTGCAATGTTTTAGGAAACGCCGCTATTGATCTATGATATAGTGACGTTTTCTACAAAAAGTCAGTATATAGTCACTATTTAGCAGCGCTAGTTTGAAACGTCGCAATATATCATTTATAGCGGCGTTTTAAGAAACGCCGCCTAAACTCAGATTTCTTGTAGTGACCTGAGGTTGGTTTAATTAGAGTTCTATAACCCACTTCTATTAAAAACATAATTAAATATGTAATTCTGGTCAACTTTTATGTCCTTCTCCTCCAAAAACATAAAAATATAAGATAAAAAAAAAAAATCTAGCGAAACACTTGCATCATGGGATTTTAAATCATAGATAGACAATTTAAATTTCAGTCAAACCATAGGTAGATAAAGTGTCAAATTTCAAACTATATATAGCCATATAGGTAACTTAAATTTCAGCCAAACCACAACCACAGGTAAGCAATTTAAATTTCGGTCAAACCACAGGTGGGTAAAGTATCTGTGGATGCCTATTACCTAGAAAGTACTATGAAAATTGTATGTATTGGGCCTATGATCCAATGGCCCAATCTGAGGATGGCCAAATAAAGGTCATAATGGAAGGAAATCAGAGGAAGGGATAAAGACTGTATATGATAGTCCAAAATACTTCCGAAGTGGAAATTCATTTCCGAGATATAAATCCGAGGTGATTAAAACCTTCTTATCATCCTAGACATCCTTCAAAGTTGCATCATAATGAGGAGTCGGATATTGAATAAGGGATGAACAAAGGGAGGCAACAAATATCTTTAAAATCTGTTGTCTCTACATTAAATGCCCCCCAACTAACTCTCTGGCCGCATTAATGTGGAGGTGATACCTGAACAGTGGTTAAACAGCCTTACAGTTACTAATTGAAGGTTCTGTGAGAGGTTGGATGGAACAAGAAGGAGTCCATAGAATCTAACCTACACGTATATGGTGGGGATAATAACAAAATTATAGTATATAACATGGAAAGTTAGCTAAAAGAGAGGGATCAGAAAATCCCAAAAGATAAAAAATCTTGGAGAACAATCCACTGAATACTGGTAATCGTGTTCATCAATAAGATATTATAACCTAGCTCCTCCGATCATGCCGAGAACCGTTATTTCTTATATTATTTACGTTTAATGCACTCAATATCGTAATCATTATGAATTTTCTTCTGGAATAGAAACAGTTTTTTCACCCACTATTTATAAATTCATTGTTTGGACTCATTAGGCTGAAATCCAATCCTAATTTGGATCCATCTCAAATTTGGTCCTTACAGTATCAAATTTCAAATCACATGTAGGTAACTTAAATTTCAGTTGAACCACAAGTAAATAAGTTATAATTTGCCATATTTTTAATGACATGGTTCTTTTCTATTAGCCCAAAGTACAAGATTAGTAAGCTGACCATGTAGTCTTGTACTACTTAAGAATTTCCCCTGTATATAGAAAAACGCTTCACTGTCACAAGGAAAAAATAGAAAATAAAACACACAAAAATAAAAACAAAAAGTAGCTTCACCCTTTGCCCAAGCTTCTTTGAAGTCACAAGCTACAACATTTAGCAAGTCTTATTTGTACAACACATCTAGACACGTATAATTGAAAAAACAAATTAAGTAGCTATAAGAGCAAATGACAATATTTCTTTTGTTTACTTATTTGATTTCCCACTTGTACTTGATATGCTTTCGCAGAGACTCCCCCTAATTAGTTCCTACTGTAGCCCGTGAAACCGAGTGTGTAGCGGACTCTTGTGTTGTGTCATTGCCACATTCATCCTCACCAAATATTTCCTCCAAAGACATTCCCATGGTCTCAGTCACAAAGAATGTGAAGAAAACCCCAAACATGTTGGTAACTGCCAAAATCATAATTGCCTTCTTAATCCTTACTGGATCACCATCCGAAGTAAAGTTTTGCACCCAAAAGGCTCCAACTATTGCCCCAGTCTTACCAGTAGCCACGCTTAAGAGCATGACAGGAGGACCTCATCCAGGTCGGGAACAACTCGGCTGATGGCACGAAGGTTATGCTATTAGGTCCATAGTTTGCAAAGAAAAATGTTAGCCCATATAACAACGCAAACATCTCATCCTGTTCCTTAAGGTAGTCAAGGTGGAACGCCATCACAAACGTGTATACTAATATAAAGAGGAACCCAAGAAGTTGAATCATAAACCGGCCTTGCTTTTCGATGAAGAACACGATGAACCAGTAACCAAGGAAGGTACCAAGCATTGCCATGCAAAACATAGCACTCGAGGTCTGAAAGACTTCCTTGATTGCATTCACAAATTCGGGCTTTTCAATTAAATTCATTGCGGGGAAAATATCCTTCTGGTTCAGATTTTGGCTATAAAATGACATGTCCAATAAGAACCATGTGGTCATTGTGCCTATCAAATGACGCCCATGTTGACGAACGAACTCGTGAAAGAATAATGGGTAGTTGTTTTCAGCTTTGAGTGTTGATAATTTGTCATGGAATTCAACTTGGAGTTCAAGGTCATGACTTCAGCAGCTTGTTTGGCATTCCTTTCGATTATGGCTGTGTACGTATTTTTTTGGGGCATTTTCATTCTAAAATGGTATGTTAAGAGTGCTGGAAGACCTCCAAGCATAAGCACAATCCTCCAAAGATAATCTGCCTCTGGTTGTGTGGAAAATACAAGATCATCTTTGAATGAAGCAGCGGGGAAGAAGTGAAGAAAGATTCCTGAAAGTATCATAGGAACTAGCGCTGCGAATACAATTCCTACACCTTGCATTGCATACACCGTGGTGATGAATGCTCCGTGAGTTCTTTTGTTGGAGTAGTCAGACATGATTGTGGCAAAGACACAGGGCCGGCCCAAGGTCTAGGCAAGTTAGGCCTAGGCCTAAGGCCCCACCAAAAAACAAAATTTTCCTTGAGAAAAAAGGCCCCATTTTTCATAGTCAAATGCCCAAATTTTTATAAAATTATATATTGTTTCTAAAGGTTGTACATTTTTTATTTATTAGTGATGTTAAGAATATTACAAATTTTACTATTGGCTTACAAATTACCATGTTATTAATCATAAAAAAGTGATATAAACATTCATTAGTTAAATTGATGAAATTTATCAATGAGAGACAATGTCACATTATATTTTGAACATTTTCTAGTGCTTTTAATTAGTGCATTTTTCTTTTTCATTTCTATTAAGACTCTCAAAGTACGAGACCAATAGAACCTTAACTCAATTGAAAGCCTAAAATATTTCAAAAAGATGTTGCAAATGTGTTAAATCATCAATTATAAAATTAATCTCCCCTAATAATTCGAAACTTTGATTTTTGTAAACTAATATCCTACAAAGCCACACACCAAATAATATCTATCTCTCTCTCTTTTAAAATCAAAATATAAAATTAAAAATTAGATTACAACTTTATTTAACTATACATCGTCTTATATCCAAAATAAAGTATATTTTTCAATCGCAATATATTTTTATTTCTTTTTATTAATATTTATAATTTCAACTATGATATTCAATTCTTTATATGAAATTAACATTAGTCTAGTTGGTACTATTTATATATCTAATGTATCAAATTAACCTTAATGTGATTGGTATTAGTCTCTCAAAAAAATAATGTGATTAGTATTAAATAATTTTGTTTAATTAATATTTTCATATTAAAAGCTACGCATAAATTTTTTGTCATAGGCCTCAAATTATGCTGGACCGCCCCTATAGAGACGGGATAGTCTCCACCGATACCAAGCCCAACCAGAACCTGAAGAAACAAAGTGTTCCGATGACAGTTTCTTTGCTTGCACCGAAGGACAAGCCGGAGCATACGGTGCAAATGTCCGTGACAATTAGAGTGAAGCTGTAAGCTCTTTTACGGCCAAGTTTGTCAGCAATCCAACCAAAGATTAGGTGGTCTGTGAGAGTACCAATTAGCAGGGCTACACCAATTACAGCGTTGTTAAAGTTTACGGGGAGCTTTCCAGGCTTTCCTGTACGGGCTAGTGTCATAGTAGTAAAGGCAGCCCAAGAGTTTTGAGACTGTTGAGATGCAGAAAAGGTTGTACGCATCAGTGAAAAACCCCATTCCAGCAATGATAATGGTTGTGATGTAGTTCCATTGCGTGCGGGCAGAGTCACGGGCTTCAAGCACTTTTAATTTTAAAGCCATTTCTGTAGTCTGTTTTATTTTCTTGGTTGCTGGTGATGAAGTTTGCGTGTACCTTTGCTCCTTTTGTAGCTGATCTACGAAGGGAAATGATAATGAATAGACCAACGTATGAGTCTTGGCTAATTTTCGAGGAATGAACAAGAAAGTAACAGCATCTGAGGGATATTCTATTCACATCGATACAACAAAAGATATTCTTTATCAAGAAATAAAGACAAATTTATGTCAGTTTGATTAATCAACCAACCATTTACTACCAACCATTTACTAGCCCAAAACTTTGTAGAAATCTTGCTGGTTGGAAGAGAAAAGTTGAAAATTATTAAATGAACTTGTTTTAATTTGCCTGAATATGATAGCTTTTGTACGTATCAATTTGTCACTCCCACATCAGACAAATTTTCCCTTTGTATTGGCCTGGCTTGGTGAATGCATTTCATTATAAATGGTTCTTAATCCTGGGATCTTGAAGAATCAAACACACAATTACCATATTCTCTGTAACAGTCCAAATTAATATACTTCTGTTTGGTCGAATTATAAAAGCTTTTATTTTTTTTGCTTTTTGTCTCACCATTTACCAAATATATAATAAAATAACAAAACTTAAATACAGTACCTTAGGTTTTTATCTTAAGATTCAGTTATGTGGCTATTTAACTAAAAAATACATTTTCATCCCATAAAAAAAAATCTATGACTGAATTTTAAGATGGAAACTTAAGAAATAACACTTAAGTACTGTACTTAAGTTTTACCCATAATAAAATTAGTTTATTTAAAATAAACTAATTTTTATCTTTTTGTCAAACCAATAAGCTACCAAAAATTAACAATGCAACCGTCACTCTTAAGGTAACTTTTGGCAATACTAAATGCCACTTGATATATATATATATATATATATATATATATATCATATATGTATTTGAAAAGTTCATTATTAAATCATATTTTCTTTTCTATACTTTTATTTTACAAATTTTGAATATAAATAAAGAACAATAGCTCTCTCATTTATAAAAATAGTTAAATTGACTTTTCTTTTATATTTTAAAATCATACATAAAACATGAGTTTATAAATTAACTAGTAAATAACACTTGATCATGAAATTTATTGTGTACATTAAGAACTACGAGAACTTAGAATTCAAAGGGGCAGGGGTGTTCGCAGTGCGGTGCGGTGCGGTTTTGGGTCATTTTTAGCACCGCACTTTGCAATGCGGTTTACTTAAAACCATAACTGCACCGCATCTTATTTTTGCGGTCACATGTGCGGTACGGTGCAGTGTGGTGCGGTTTAGAGTTTAGCAAAAACTATAATTGCACCGCACCTCATTTTTGCGATCACATGTGCGATACTATGTATAAGATGCGGTTTAAAATCGGTATATTTTTCAAATTTTGGGCTTTCCCTACTCATCAAAAAACTAATTTTTCTCTTTTTTGGGCCAAGTTTTAAATTATTGAGTTAGTTTTTCTTTATTTTGGGTTGGCTTTTCTAGTCAACACTTGCTAGGGTTATTAAACTTTTTTTTTTTTTTTGGAAAATTTGGGTTATTAAACTATTAATAATATATTTAATATTAAAAATAAATTAATATATTAATATATAGAGAGGGTGCAGTGCGGTGCAGTTTGTGCAGTTTTCTTATTTTAAAACCGCAAACCACACTGCACCATGCGGTGTGGTGCGGTGCAGTGCACTATTACTTGCGATGCGGTGCGGTTATACCATTTTACAGATGGTTTTGGTGCGGTTTATGCAGTTTGGTGAACACCCCTACAAAGGGGTATAATTTTTTAAATATTAATATAATAAAAAATTATTAAGTGATATAAAATAAATAAGAAGTTATAACAAGTGTAACTTGATATGATACCATTATTAAAATGATATGATGTAGGATACAATATGCAATTTAATTTTTTTTCTATTTATTAATTTTGGTATTTTTAAATATGTAATTTTTGAAATTTTAGGTTAGGATTTAATATTTCTTTGATTTAGGTGAGTCAAATTAATGGTTTCCTCGACCCAAGAAAAAAAAAAGAAAAAAAAGAAAAAGGAAAGAGAGAGTCAAATTAGGGTTATATTATGGTAGAGCACAATTAGGATATGTTTTTAAAAATATATTCATGTCAGTCAAGTTTTACAAAGCCTTAAGTCAATTGATGAAGATTACAGTGAAGTAAAAGATCATGAGACATAAATTGTAAAGAACATTGTCAAAGATCTCAATGAAACCAAATTAGATGATTGTGAATCTCAATATCCTATTATTTTAGTGGAAGGAAACACATCAAATTTTACAGATTTTATTGGGGTTGAAAGATTGATTGGATTACTAACTCTTATTTGCTAAATCTAGTTAATTGCATAAGGACCAAAGAGAAAAAATATCAAGTTGATTTATTTATTCCCTTGATGCGTTGCAAAGATGAAGGGACTAGAGTATTCAAAATATTTGTTTGCTTGAAACAGAGGATTTTAGATCTCAAATATTAACTTGATGGCGAGTTTTTTCCAAGTGGAGAGATTTGATGTAGAAGGGAATTTGCAATTTTTTTTGTGGTAATTTTCAGAATTTTAGGTTTATGGTTATTATTTCCTAGATTTTTTTTTATGCATTTAATTTTTTTAAAGTCAAATAAAGGCCCCATTATGATAGGATATTAATTAGGATCAGTTTTAGTATATATTTTCTTATCAGTCAACTTTTATGGAGCTTTTAAATTGACCTCTAAGCTTGTAAATGAAAATTGAAGTTCATTATTCAGTTTAATAAGTTTTCAAAGTCTCTATTATTTTTTGGTAGATTCTAGGCTCTCTTCTTATGAATTCAAGGGTTATCTTTAAGAGGAAAACGTGTTTTGTTACTACTTTTCTTTTCTTTTTTGTCTTTTTTTTTTTTTTTTTAATTATGAACTGTTTTAAAGAAAATCACACAACATCAATACACTATGTCATGATAAATACACATCAAAACATAAGTTGTGATATTCTCCATTTTCAATATTTGAACTTTTTAATTACTTTCTTTTTTTTTTTTTTTTATTATTATTAAATTTGTTTTTTTGTTTTTTTAATAGTGGTTGAGGGTCATTTTTCATGTTTTACACTTAGACACGTGTCTTGATAATATTAGACACTTTTAGTTTGGTCTTTTTCTAAGAAGGATGTCAGGCCTAACGCTTTCACGGAATGGGCTATAGGGTCTTATTCTGCCGCTTCCAGTCTGTGCACAAATATTAAGTTCTATCCAAGGCGTGCGACTGCAAAATGCGCTTATTTTCCTTTTTTACTATCACTGAAAGGTTCCCCACTTTCTGCAAAAGAAACATTTTTTTTGTTTTGTAAAGAGATTTACTCAATATAATGGGTTGTTCTCCACTTTTTGCAAATTAATCATTGTTGGGGGCGTTTTTCATCGCCCACATGATGTTAGGGGAGTCAAGACCGAGACTCAACTTTAGGCTTGGAACATGGCCTAAAAGCTATCGGTGAAGTGTGAAAGACCCATTTTGCTCAAGGTCTAGGTTGCATCCAACAAAGATTAAAATAAGGCCTTAAAAATACCTCCTGCAAAGATAAGCTAGCACAAAGGATGACCCACTACAACAAGTGCTTAAATAATAGTCTAGCGGTAAGCAAGAGAAACATCCAACGGTAGATGTTTGGAAAACCAATAAATGTATTTGCATAGTAAAAATTATGCATTTCCTCCATAGTTGGTTAATATAAAAGTGGGCCCGTTATAACAAGTATAAAAAAGGAAAAACGGTCCAGCAATGAATATGACAGACCTCCAGCGATAGACGTCTGACAGGTTAATAAGTGCGTTTATATGGTAAAAATCATATGTTTTCCTTATTATTATTAAGTCAACATAAGGGAAAACATTCATAGTATCCAAAACATTATGACGTTCATCATAATAACAATAAATAAGGATTAAAGGCTTTATATTTACAAGTAAAAGATGAAAAATATGATGAAATGAAGGGAGAGAGAAAGTGTCCATCTAGTGCAGCAAATGTTTAAACAAGATCTCCATGTGCTATATCATGCCCATAATGATGAATATATATGTATAGTAAGTGATGGAAATGACTTTATGGAAAGTATGAGTGAATATATGGAAATATGGAAGAGAGATGAAGTGATGTTTAGCCATTTTCGGGTATGGTGTAAAGAGGGGCTGTTTATGACTATTTTAAGGTGCTAGGATCTTTTGAGAAGATGGAATGTGATGTTTATGGGTAATTCTATGTGAGCATTTATGGACTAATGCTAGTTTCTGAACTAAGGAACTAACTTATGAGCTGAAAATAGTATGATGGGTGAAGAATTTTATGATAAGATTGTTGTCCTCCATGAGTTGATGGTAATTCTCTTTTATAGTGAAGTTTAAACGATTGATTATCAAAATATAGAAAGGACCAGGTTTGACAGTAGCAAAATCTTAGAATATCTTTTCTGAGATTTGGTCCAAAATAGTGAGACTTGTTTTTAGGTGTTTTGCTTATTTGGGTAATGGAGCTGGAAGCTAGGATGCTTCTAATCTAGGCATTAAATGCTAGGATTTGGAGATTAATTTCATCCAATAGGATTAGAGCAAGTATGAGGACTAGAGATCTTGCTTGCTGCCACTAGGATCAAAGCTCAAAAGAGTTGGTTGACACTCCAAGCCAAGTGTCAATCATTGATGCCTCTGCTTGAAGCTTCTGCTGGACACCCCATTATGCCCTCCAAACCACTTTTCCCTAATTTTCCCCTATATGATTCATGGGCTTGGTTCATGAACCAATTACATACATTTTTAATAATAAAATAAACTAGTTGGTTGAGGATTTCGTGAGCTTGGAGGTCTTGGTTATGGCTTCCTTAAGTCAACCATTGATGCCTCTGCTTGAAGCTTCTGCTGGACACCCCATTATGCCCTCCAAACCACTTTTCCCTAATTTTCCCCTATATGATTCATGGGCTCGGTTCATGAACCAATTACCTACATTTTTAATAATAAAATAAATTAGTTGGTTGAGGATTTCATGAGCTTGGAGGTCTTGGTTATAGCTTCCTTAAGTTGTGACCAAAACTTGGGGAAGAAGGGTATTTATTGCCCATTAGCCTTTAGGTGCTAGCCTTTGGTACTATTCACATCAAAGTTGGAAGTGGGACAAGTGGCCAACTCCTAATTTGGTTTGAGAACTTGGTTGCTTATTGAGGTGAACTCTAGCGAAAGGCAGAACTGAATGGAGTTCTCCAGCAAGGTCAGTTTGCACACAAGGGCTGTTTTGGCTGAGATTTAATGTTGAGCTTGGCCATGAGAGCTAAGTATTTTGGTAGGCCTCTAATTTGGTGGTTCTCTCCACTTGGGCCTATCCTTTTGCTTTCTCATTGTGAGCCTTACAAATTGGACAAAGCTGCCATATATTGTCATGGATTTTTATTCCACATGAGATTTAGTTGTTAGTAGAAATAAAATGAACTCATGAGCTTTAATAAATATTTATGATTGGTTTTGGGCATTAATTTCCATGGGTTTTAAATAACAACTTGTATAATTTCTCATAATTTTTGCTATGGATTATTTTTGTAAATGATATTTTCTTTGGAGCTTTTAAATAATGACCTCCAATATTTCTTGAGAATAATATTTACCATAGATTTTAAATAGAGACAATATCCATGGGTTTCAAATAAAATATGGTAACAACCACTATAGTAGAATAATGTGATATTCTCATGGGTTTTTCTATAGATAATCATAATAAGGTGAATAATTATCATGAGTTTTGGAAATAAATATTAAGAATGTATAAGATAAATAGTGACCATGGGTTCTTATATAAATTCCATGGGTTTATAATATGGTTGAAATAAATAAATGTCATAGGTCTAAATAAATAATCATAACTTTCCATAGGCTTTTATATTAGTAACACAAATTCATAATTCTCCATGGGTTTGATATATGTTTGCCATGGGTTTTGGAAAAATGAATAGTGCTACGTAACATAAATAGTTACCATGGGTTTTATAAGAAAGATTTCATAGGTTTGTAATATTGTAGTAATAGGTTTAAGAACTTAAAACGTTGTTAATCATTAGACTTTAAGTGAAATATTTATGATATAGTATTTTGCCAAGTATTGATAACTTTGGATTTTTTTACAAAACAGTGCCAAGTAGCTAGCTTAGGCTTTTAATATTGCCAATGAGAATTGGGTGTTTGATATATTGCCAATAAGGATTAGGCTTTTGAAATATTGTCAAGCATTAGTAGCCTTGGGTTTAAAAAAAAAGGATGGGATGTGTACATTGGGCTCACAGGGCCGGTTTTGCACTTAACTAAATAATAATAATAAAATTTGATAAGTTATGATTTTTTTGGACTTTTTGTGATAGTTTATATCATGACTCAATTTAGATAATAAGTGTACGGCACCAAGGTACCCAGGTCCAAATTGGGCCTTGATCTTAGGCCTGGTACAGGACCAGAATGTGGCACTAGGATGCCTAAATGCGAATTGGGCCTCAGAGTTAGAATCGCCTGCACGGCCCCACATTTGATATCCCTACTTTGCACCACCCTCATAAGTTACAGGTCTGAATCTCATTCCCTAACCAATGCTCAGCGAAGATTTTCCTGAATAATGAAGAAAGGCAAACCCAACATATCATAGGATGCTCAGTAGTTTTTTTGGAAATATCACTACCGGGCATATGTGCCTGAGTTGGAACCAAGTTCCAAAGCCACAAACTTGGTTCCTCATTCTCACCTAAATATCCACTTAGAACAGATAACATTGGACCTCACTACCGGGCATATTTGCTTAAATTGGAACCAAGTTCCAAAGCCACAACCATAATTTTCCACTCTCACCTGAACAGCCACCTAAGGCGAATAACACTAGACCTTTAATTGCACTAACATTGGTAGTAATCATGATCCCACCACTAACTTAGAACTATAAATAGGAGAAATTGTGGAGGAAAAAGGGGCGGGAAGTTGAGAGAAGAATATCTAGAGGAGAGGGAGAGAAAAGTGATCTCATTGAGTCTCTGCCGAGAATCATCCGGAGCATGAAACTCAAGCCCACCACACAAATAAGTTGTGAGCCCAAGTTAGACCGAGCCCAAGCTAGACTGAGCCTAGGGATCCAACTGTGGGGTCGCACAATTGGCGCCGTCTGTGGGAATCTCCTGCAAAGCTGTGGTTTGGCGGGGACTCAAGTGGAAGGAAAGATGTCTGAAGAACATTTTGGAGGGCATGCCGAATGCAAATCCGCAGGGTCCTCTCAGGGGTCCACTTGGCTAGAGCGAAGGCAAAAAAGACATGAGGACCAGGAGCGCGAATTTGGCGAAGGGGCAATCTAGCCTTGGAGAAGGATCATATCAAACACTCCGAACAGTATCGAGTGCCATGGAGCATGACCAACACGATGAAAGAGACCAAGAAATTGAGCAGCTACGCAGGTTGGTGAGAGATTTCGAACTGGAAGGGAGAAATAGACACCAGCGACGGAATCAGTACAACTGAGAAAGAAGAGATGATAATGTCGGGGATCGCAATGATGAAGAGTTGGGCCAAACTAGCTCTCACCAAGGGCGGGATCATTACCGGGAATCGCATCGACAAAGGACTCAGTCCAATTCCCGAGGACCACATCGACACAGACACCGTTCACGCTCGAGGAGGTCGCGCCGATGAAGTCATTCTCATACCCAGGAATCGAGATGACGAAGACACAGCTCACGTTTGTATAGACATGCTGGCCGGGGTTCAGACTCCCCCGAGGATGAAAGACTTTACAATGCGGCCATGGATGCAATAAGCCGAGCCCTGCGTAGAGCTGCTCGGTCGCCATTCTCAGAAGAGATTGAGCGAGCGCCGATGCCAAGTAGATTTACAGGACCACCATTCAACTCTTACGACGGGAAAGCAGACCCGGTGGAGCACGTCAGCCATTATATCCATATGATGTCCCTACATACACACAACGACGCACTGATGTGTAAAGTTTTCCCCTCAAGTCTCGGGTCCATGGCATTAAGATGGTTCAATGGGTTACAAAAGGGGTCAATTTGCAATTTCGTCGAACTGATTCAAGAGTTTGGTGCACGGTTTGTAACGTGCAACCGAGTGCCGCAACCAGTGGATGCATTACTTTCCATAAAGATGGGGGTTGGAAGAGACACTTTGCAGCTATGCCAATCGATACTGGGAACTTTACAATGAAATTGGTGGTGGTAATGAGAAAATCGCAGCGAGCACTTTTAGGATGGGGCTACCCGAGAATTCAGAACTTCGGGAATCATTAACAAAAAGGCCTCCCGAAGATATGAGGCAACTGATGAGGCGTATCGAAGAAAATAAGCGGCTCGAAGATGATCGGCTACAAAATAAGGGAAAAGCACCATTGGTGAATCGATCTCGGCCTAGAATTTTCCCTCCGAGACTCCGAAGAGACCTAAGGGTACAAGAGCCGAAAATGCAATTGGGAGAGGTAAATGTAGCATTCAAGGAGCCAGTGCACAAGATCGTAGATCGAATTAAGAACTAACCGTTCTTTAGGTGGCCGAACAAGATGGGAGGGGATCCCTCTCGGCGAAATCAAAACCTGTATTATACTTACCATCGGGACAAAGGGCTTACGATCGAGCAATGTTGGGTGTTGAAGGATCATCTGGGACAGCTGGTGAAAGTGGGGTACTTGAAGGAGTTCGTGCTAGAACCGGGGAATCGAGGGCCCGGGTTGGGGGCCCAGCAAAGAGGGAACCCCGTTCCGCCGTCCTTAGGGATAATTAAGGTCATTCATGCAGTGTCGGGGAGTAAGAATGCGGTTAGGACAAGAGTCTCTATTGTGGCGTCCATAGGAGATTTTTCTGAATACCAGCCACCTACAAAGAGAACGAAAGGCCGATTAGAGCCTATTGCCTTCGACGATGAGGATTTAGAGGGGACGATCCAACCACATGATGATGCATTAGGGATAGCGGCCTGGATAAGTGGGTTCTTGGTAAAAAGGGTGATGATAGACCAAGGAAGTGGAGCTGATGTAATGTATCTGAACCTATTCAAAGGGCTCGGGTTAAAGAATCAAGACCTTGCCAAGTACGACTTTCCATTAGTTTCTTTCGACGGGAGGGTAGTGATCCCTCAAGGTCGAATTTCCCTCCCCGTAAGCATGGAAGGCAAGGAGGTGATGGCGACATTCATAATGGTCGATTTGTTCTCCCCGTACACGGCAATTTTGGGGAGGCCATGGATCCACGCGATGGGAGCTATCCCATCGACTCTGCATATGAAGGTTAAGTTTCACACAGAGCATGGTGTGGCAACTGTGAGAGGGAACAAGAAAGTTGCTCGGCAGTGTCTTATTGCGGCCGCCCACTGGAAGGACGAACAAACCAAACAAAAGGAAGTCACCGAGGAAACGCCGTTATAGCAATTACAGAAATACCGAGAAGGGAAAGGGGCTACCGGCGCCGAGGGACTGGAAAAGGTTAAAGGAGGCCGGAGCGATAAAGGAAGCCTTTTTCCAGGAATGGCTAGCGAATACTGTGGTGGTAAAGAAAAAGAACAGCAAATGGAGGGTTTGCGTCGATTTCACGGATTTAAACTGGGCATGTCCAAAAGATCTGTTCCCAATGCCGAAGATCGATCAGCTGGTGGATGCTACATACGGACACCCGAGAATGAGCTTTTCGGATGCCTTTTAGGGGTATTATCAGATCACCTTGACACCTGAAGACCAGGAAAAGACGGCATTCATCTCCCCAGATGCCAACTACCACTACACCGTGATGCCTTTTGGGCTTAAAAATGCTGGGGCCACATATCAGCGGATGATGACGAGGATGTTCAGGGATAAAATAGGGCGCACGGTGGAAGTGTATATAGACAACATGGTGGTGAAGAGTAAGCAGGAAAGTCGGCATGTTGAGGATCTATAGGGAACATTTGAAGTACTTCGACGACACAAGTTGCGCCTTAACGCTGAGAAGTGTGTCTTCGGAGTGGGGGCTGGTAAGTTCTTGGGTTATTTGATCACTAACCGGGGGATAGAGGTCAATCCAGATCAAATCGATGCCGTGAGGCGCCTTAATCCAAAGGAAGTTCAGAAATTGACCGGGATGTTAGCCGCACTTAATTGGTTCATCTCCAAGTTTGCTGATCATTGCTGACCATTTTACCAGCTTTTGAAGAAATGGAAAGGGTTTCAGTGGGATGGAGAATGTGATGCAGCCTTCCGAGATTTGAAAGATTATTTGATGCAAGCACCCGTGTTGACAACCCTCAGGTGAAGGGAAGATTTGTTTATGTATCTTTCGGTGTCTGAACATGCCTTGAACGCTGTGTTGTTAAGAGACCAGGGAGTGCAGCAACCTATATATTGCATCAGCAAGACTTTGGTTGATGCCGAGACAAGATATCTACCCTTGGAGAAACTGGTGTTGGCCTTGGTGCATGCCACCAGAAAGTTGCCGCAGTACTTTCAGGGTCATACCGTATTTGTCTTAACCGAGTATCCATTGCAGTCATTATTAAAAAGATCAAATTTCACAGGCAGGATAGCCAAATGGGGGATACGATTGTGATCCTTTGACATACGGTACAGGCCACAAAATGCAGTGAAAGGCCAAGTCCTCGCTAATTTTGTTGCTAAATTCTCTCCTAAAAACGACTTGGAGATGGTCTGCCATGTGGAGAACCAATCATGGAGGGTGTTTATGGATGGTGCTTCAAGCGCCATGGGGGCTGGTGTTGGGATTGTCCTCATCACCCCGGAAGGAATAAGGTTGGAGCACTCTTTTAGGTTGGGGTTCAAAGCCTCTAATAATGAGGCCGAGTATGAAGCACTCATTACTGGACTGAAGACTGCTTTTGATTTGGGCGCCCGAAATGTGGAGGTTTATTCAGATTCACGGTTGGCCGTTAATCAAGTGCAGGGCAGCTTCGAGGTGCAAGATTCTCAAATGAAAGAATACTTAAAGGTGACAAAAGCAGATCATGGAAAAATTCAGTACGACGAGTGTAACCCAGGTGGCCCGAGGGAAAAACAGGCATGCTGATTCGCTTGCTATGCTAGCGTCAGCAATGACGGAAGATATTCTCCGGCAGATCAAAATAGAACTCATTGGTGAACCGAGCATTAGGGCCGCAGCAGATTGGGCCACAAAGGTGGCGGCAGTAACAACAGTTGGGTCGTGTTGGATGGACCCAATTATTGAATTTCTTACCGAGGATAGAGTACCAGATGATGAAAACGAGGCTAACAAGATCCGCCAGGTAGCCTCTCGTTACTGGTTATCTGCTGATAGGAAGCTTTATCGAAGGTCATTTGGAGGGCCCTACCTTTTGTGCCTCCATCCCGGGAAAGTAAGTGAGTTGTTGGCTGAATTGCATGAAGGGGTGTGTGGTGGCCATGCAGGGGGGTGTTCACTGGCACACCGAGCCATGACAAGGGGGTTTTGGTGGCCAAAGATGCGAAACGACGCTGCCGAATATGTGCGAAGATGCGAACAGTGTCAAAGGCATGCCCATTTGATTCACCAGCCGGCAAGGCACCTAAATTCCATTAGCAGCCCTTGGCCTTTTGCATAGTGGGGGCTGGACATCCTCGACCCATTCCCCCGAGCAACTAGCAACCGGCGATTCATACTAGTAGCTGTAGATTACTTCACTAAGTGGGCAGAGGCCGAAGCATTGGCAAATATTCGAGACGTTGATGTCAAGAAGTTTGCGTGGAAGAATATAGTTACCAGATTTGGGGTATCGAACACCCTCATCTTTGATAATGGGATGCAGTTTCATAGCAGAGCCTTTCGCGATTTTTGCCAAGATCTAGGCATTATGAATAGGTACTCTACTCCGACATACCCTCAGAGCCATGGGCAAGCCGAAGCTGTTAACAAGACGATCCTGAGTGGATTGAAGAAAAGATTGGACGGTGCCAAGGGAAATTGGGCCGAAGAGCTACCCAACATCTTGTGGGCATACCGAACGACACCCCGCAGGTCCACAGGAGAGACCCCGTTTTCCCTAACGTACGGGGCTGAAGCTGTCATACCAGCCGAGGTGAACTTGTGCAGTGCACGAGTTGACGGGTTCAACCCAGCCCATAATGAACAGATGATGCTGAAGCAACTAGACTCGCTGGAAGAATATCGGGAAGCGGCGACCATCCGGTTAGCCGAATATCAACAGAAACTCGCTCGGCATTATAACCGAGATGTTAGGGTAAGGGAGTTCGGTGCTGGAGATTTGGTACTTCGAAAAGCTGTGGGAAACATGCGAGACTCTAATGCCAGGAAGTTGGCCTTAACCTAGGAAGGACCCTATAGGGTTACATCTATCACGGGCGCCAGGGCTTATTACTTGGAGGACCTTGACGAGAGGCCACTTCCTCGACCATAGAACGTTCGTAATTTAAAGAAATTTTACTGTTAGCAACTCGAAAGGGTGACTACATAAGGTGACCTTGTAAATATTTCTTGTCAACTAAGTATGATGTTTGTTAATAAGTGCTATTTAGCCTGTTATTGTTTGTTTACACACCATAACCAGCAAAGAATCAAAGACTAAAGGACAGAAACCTGTACCCGGTCCAATTCTTATTGCCGGTCAAGTGGAAACCTTACATTTAGAGGACAGAAACCTGTACCCAATCCAATTCTTATTGTCGGTTAGATGGAAACCTTACCTTTAGAGGTTAGAAACCTGTACCCGGTCCAATTCTTATTACCGGTTAGGTGGAAACCTTACATTTAGAGGACAGAAACCTATGCCCGGTCCAATTCTTATTGCTGGTCAGGTGGAAACCTTACATTTAGAGGACGGAAACTTGTGCCCGGTCCAATTCTTATTGTCGAATAGGTGGAAACCCTACATTTAGAGGATAGAAACCTGTGCCCGGACCAATTCTTACTGCCAGATAGGTGGAAACCTTACATTTAAAGGACAGAAACCTATGCCCGATGCAATTTTGATTGCCAGATAGGTGGAAACCTTGCATTTAGAGGACAGAAACCCATGCCCGATCCAATTCTCATTGATCGGACAGGTGGAAACCGTTAAACTAAAAATATGAAAAGTAATGCGTGCTCGATTCAGTTCTTACTAACAAACAAATAGAAGCCTTGTCATGAAATTGATGGTAAAACCGTGTCCGTGGATGAATTAAACCTTATGACATTAACTATCTTTACAACTGTTAATCAGACGCTAGGGTCTGCAATGTAAGTACGGGGAATGATTATTGTCGGTAGCATTGTTTCAAGGCACATTTACTGCAAAAGAAGGCTTATTAAAATAATACTTATCTTTTCATTAAATAAAGGAAAAGTTACATCTTATACAGAGTGATTTCATACACATAAGAGCTCTAGGATGACCTCATTTATATGGCAACTTGTGCAAACTCGTTTTAAAGTTAACTATAGGAAGAGAGCTAATGGGGATGGTAGATTCACAATCTTGCTTGGTTGGGAACCGAGCAAGGATTGTGGAGAAAATAAGGGGAACCGATGTCATTTGGAGTTCGGCAACCGGGAAGTAACATCATTTGAAGTTCGACAACCAGTTTGATCCTCAATACCGGACAGATGGAGGTCTTGCTCGGTTGAGAAGTAGCAGCCCTTCTAGCTTCTGGTTCTTCGCCTTCACCCATAGCCACCACACCCTCCACAATCTGATCATCACCTCCGTCTGAAACTTCAAATGCTGATCACTCCCCCTTGGCTCTATAAAGAAGATCAACGATGCTTAATCTCCCTTAACACTCTAAGGAGCCCAAGAATCTAAGAATGAGAAAAAATGATCCCCCTCTAGTGCCTTTTATAGGAAAGAAGTTCAATGGGGGAAGTGTATTAAACATTGTTCAATTCCCAATCAAATCCTTATTCGATAGATCTGCGTTGCTTCGTAAACCAAAGAAGCATCGATAAAGTCGCACCTTGTGAAGTGAAATGTCAGGATCAAAGAGAAAGGATATCAAAGAACGAAGGGCCAAAATGCTGAACCTCGGCTACCTCGAGCAGAAAACACTCAAGCTAGGAAATCATGTTCTCGGATTCCATTAAGATTGCCGATCAAGTGGAAGCCGTAGGCTAAAGTAGGATGTGTCATGCAGTTCACATACACAAAAAGCATAAGTGAAGAATAAACACAGCGTATAGGGGATTCCTGGTCATGCATGCAAAGAGAATGAATAACCACAACAAATAAAAAGCTAAACCACAAGCATGATCAAGGCAAAAGTATCGGCAAGCATGATCAAGAAAAACCACAACAAATAAAAAGCTATCCAAAGGAAGTTGATATAAAAGCAGAATTAATGTCTCGCCGCCAAAATCCGGCAACTCTGTACGGGTCATCCCCGTAAAATTAACCAGTTGTTCGGTCACCACATCCCGATGACATAGGCAAATTTACCAACAAAAAGTAGGAAATGATAAAAATGCAGTAAAAGTGAAAAGGAAAGAGAAAAACGGTAGAGATACGGTTCGGCAGGTAAATCATGTTGAGGGTCCATTCATGTTTGCTGCTGATCGGCCACGGAGAAGAGTGGGTCAATGCTGAGTTGGTCCTGGGTACTTGGAATGCTGGTAGCCTCCGCGTCATCTGGCTCTGCATGGGCGTCAATCTGTTCCACCAGCCCTCATACTCGCTGTGTCCTCTTCCTCAACGCGTACCTGGGGATCCTATACAGCAGTTGTTGTACTTGGAAAGGGAATCTGGTCGGGATCTCTCAGAGGGGAATCCTCGGGGACCCTTAAAGCTTGCAAAGCAACGAACCACCCAGCCTCAAATCCTACTTTGCGCGCTTAAGTCACAACCGGCTCAACGGAATTCTCGACGTCAGTAAATCCCTCGTTATACCACTTCTCTTCACAAGCCTCCAGAGCTGCCCTCAGGTCGGCAAGTTCCTCGGCTTGGGCCATGTTTAGGCTGATCGCCTCAGCCAGCTTGACATCTGTTTCGTTCTGCTTGGCCAAGAGTTCTGTGGATCGCTTCTCCGCCAATGCTCTGTTTTTCTCCGCGGCAGCATCTTTCTTCTCGGCAGTCTTAGCTGCCTTCATCTTTTCCTTAGCTGTTTTGACAGCCGTCTCCCGAGCCTCCCTTTCTCGGTCAACTTCCTCAGCGAGATCCTTTGCCCAATCACCTAGAATATGGGCCAATTGAGCAGCCCAACAAAGACAGAAGTTAGTACGGCAACAAAATGAAGAGGGTGATAAGTAATTGAAGAAAAGGGGGTTACCGCGATGGTATGCCACTGTAGCCTTCTTCCCATAAACTCCTTCATCCCTTCCTCAAAGGCGTGTACGTCATCGGGTAGAAGGAGGCTCGTGGCCAAGGTTTGAGCAATGCGGCCTCCCTCAACTTTCTTCTACATCCGCATACAAGTGGTTGAAGGTAGAGGCTTACCGTCCAGCAAAAACTTGGGCTTCCACGCTGGCACGGCCTGAGAGGAGGAAGTGGTACCCGGCCCGACCTGGGTTTGTGGCTCTTGGATGACGATACCTCCGGTTGGGCAAGGAGGAGTCAGAATCACCGCGTCTCCCGAGCCCGTCGATGGATAATCGACAACTTTCTGCCTTTTCCGGACTAGTCCAGATTGAGGAGGGGGCGGAAGGGGAGGCGCCTGTACTTGACTTTGAGAAGGTGGGGGTTGCCTCGCCTGCCGCACACCGAGTACAAAGCGGTTGATGGTTAGGGTCTTTCGGGTCACCATATCTTCGCGGGGAAAAGAGTCGGTAGCTGGTAAGTTGATTATGAATTGCTCAGCTTCTACTACAGGAGCCTTAGGTTTAGCGGGGTCCTTGGGCTCTTGAACGGGGTCTTCATGGATGGCTTTGTGGGCCAATTCTCAGAGACACCGGGATATGCACTCTGCAGATTCGTCTCGTAGGGGGGTTAGCTCGTCCGAGCAGGTGTAACGCCTACCTAGATCTCTTGCTTCACCAATGGTAGAAAGTTTGCGTGCCGAACATCTATGTATGACAGAAGAGGACTGTCAACTAATAGGGCCTGTCTGAAAGGTTGCCAAGTAGAATAGACTGGTTCAACCCCAAGGATTAAGTGTGATGCTCGGAGCTGTCCGTCCCAATGTACAAATATCTCGGACCGAAGGATGAAATTCAAGTCCCTGACGTGAACTGTCCTCACGTCTAGGATGAACAATTTACCCTTTGCAAAAGAACGAAACATGATATTAGCAACCTGCAAGAAAGAGATAATTCAATTAAGAAAGTTGCTAGATCAGAGATCGAAATGAACCCACTTCACGATGTGAGAGGGGGCAGGGAATTTCCCTTGCACACCAATTGCCGCGTACCCGGATAAACTCCCTAGCTGAGTTCCTATTTGAATCGGGTAGGCAGGATATCAGCCGTACCCAACTATCCCTAGTTTTTAGGTAATAATTGGAGGACTTATTCCCACAAAGACTATACATGTGATTTATATCATGATGGTCTAGCTGTAAATTAAAAGTATGGTTCAACCTACTGACACAACTGACTACCCTGTAAAAATTGGGTGGGAGTTGGTCGGGACATATCCCATAGTACCTAAGAGTGCTAACCACAAGAGGGTCCATAGGGAACCTAACCCTACCCTCTAGAACTGCCATCAATGGAAAAGAGGCCGTACCCTGCCCTCTGTGGAGTGCGATCTCACTTTCGTGGTAGTAAGCCACTTCCACGTCATCGGGGATGTCAAATTTTTGCCTAAAGATGGCCAAAGACCCCGGGGTATCCAGAAGAAAATAATAACCCATTTCGAAATATAATGCTGACAGAGGAAACTCTAGAAAGAAGTTGGAAGCAAAAGAAGAAGGTAGAGAACTTACTTTGGGCTCTAAGAAAAGGGTTTCTGGGCTGATGAGTGGGCACACAAATGAGTGGTCGACAAAGAGTATGCTCAGGAAGTAGAAATTGAAAAAATGACAAAACAACACAACGAGAACTATTTATAGGAGCAAAGGAGGGCAATGAGACGTTTAATCAGCAATAAATGGGCGTGACTCACAAAATGAAAAGATGCCCCTACGAATGCCAATGATAACTGACACGCGCGTAGCCCCGGCTCACGAACCGTCAGCTAATAATGGCTGTTGAACCTGGCGCATCAGAACGGTGCGCCTTTTGAGAAGAGCATTAATGGGATGTTATGACCGCATGAATTCCCGACTGTTTAGCTCTTAGAACAAAAATACCTGGTCAGTTCCTTGATTCTACCCGACTATCAGGCACGAATTAAGGGGGGGCTAATGTCTGGCACCGAGGTACCCAGGTCCAAATTGGGCCTTGATCTCAGACCTGGTACAGGACCAGAATGTGGCACCAAGATGCCCAAATGCGAATTGGGCCTCAGACTTAGAATCGCCTGCACGACCCCGCATTTGATATCCCTACTTTGTACCACCCTCATAAGTTACAGGTCTGAATCTCGTTCCCTAACCAGTACTCGGCGAAGATTTTCCCAGACAGCGAAGAAAGGCAAAGCCAACATATCATAGGATGCTCGGCAATTTTTTTTGGAAATATCACTGTCGGGCATATGTGCCTGAATTGGAACCAAGTTCCAAAGCCACAAACTTGGTTCCTCGTTCTCACCTAAATATCCACTTAGAACAGATAACATTGGACCTCACTACCGGGCACATCTACTTAAATTGGAACCAAGTTCCAAAGCCACAACCATAATTTTCCACTCTCACCTGAATAGCCACCTAAGGCGGATAACACTAGACCTTTAATTGCACTAACATTGGTAGTAATCATGATCCCACCACTAACTTAGAACTATAAATAGGAGAAATTGTGGAGGAAAAAAGGGCGGGAAGTTGAGAGAAGAATATCTAGAGGAGAGGGAGAGAAAAGTGATCTCATTGAGTCTCTGCTGAGAATCATCCGGAACAGGAGACTCAAGCCCACCACACAAATAAGTTGTGAGCCCAAGTTAGACCGAGCCCAAGCTAGACTAAGCCCAGGGATCCAACTGTGGGGTCGCACAATAAGATATGACATATTTGTGGTTAACATAATAATAGGACAAAAAATATTTTGTGAAAGCCCAATAACTTCTTAGTGGTGTTTGAAAATAAATAGGTGATACTTAAATAAAATTAGGTGTAAAAAAAATGTAACCAAACAATCATTACTCTTCTTCCTCTACTATTATAATTCTGCACAAAAAAAATATTAAAACCCAAAGAAAGTATTCACTAAGTAAATGTTAGTTTACAACATGTTAGCATACATGCATATTCTCAAATATAATATATTTACACACACACACACACACACACACACACACACACACACACACACACACACACACAGATATAACAATACATTCTGCAGAATGAATCGGGCTAAAAAGATTTCAACTCCAACTCACAGTCTTATTGTTAGATTGGCCATATTAAGATGAATATTGAAAAACTCAAGAGAGATGCATCTCATGGGAGAGAGAGTTTTCCTAGTGATGTATGTCAATACTACTATTCTATGGTAATTTCTCAATCTCGGTGTATTTTGCAAAAGGGTGCAAGTACACTAACGTGTACAAATTCTCAACATTTTTTCTACTAATTTTCTCTTATTTATTATATTCTCTCCTTTCATTTTCTCATTCTTTTACTCTCTTTTTTGTTTTCTCTTTTTCCCTCTTCCCTTTGTGTTACCTTTCCCTTTGGTCAAGTGATATGTACTCCTTTTATAATTGAAATTGAGTGGGTCTTTAACCCCTTTTTGCTTTTCCTTTGATTTCTCGAGCCCATTTTTGTCTAACTATTTTTCCTCTGTTTTTTAGGTTACAACCACAGAAGAGTTCTTTGGTTTTTTGGTGGGTTTATGGTTATAATTTGGTTTTTATTTAATGTAAATGGTGGAAGACCATTAATGCTATTTGGCTTGTTGTGAATTGAACCTAAAACATGCACCTAGTGATAATCCACAACTTTTTCCTCTTTTGGTATGAGTGCTTTTCCCAGCAAAAGCAATCTCTAAAGAGTTGCAACAGATTACCATAACTAGGATCTTCATCCCTCCCACCAGACCACACCTCCTTGAATTTTGGCAATGACAGGTTAAACCTCCTCTGTATGTCTAAGATACAGATTGGGTGAATGCATTCGCCTACCTTGCTCTGCCTATTGGATCTTATTCTGCAACTTGAAATCTAGGAATTTCCCTATTCTGTAGTGTTTTATCTATTGGATATTTTGCAGCATTTTATATCTGAGAATTTTCTCATTTCACAACATCTTTTTCCTCCTTTATGCTTTCTCTTTGAAATACCTAGCTCCCTTACTTTATATGTTGGTTTCTCTTCTGTAGTTGGGACTTGAGAAGTCTCCCTTATTAGGTCTCTCACTTTTCCAATTGGCTTTACTTTTCTCTAATTTACCATGTAGTTTTCTCCACTTTACCATGTAGTTTTCTCCTTCTCTTTGTCCTACTGTGCTCTTTCTTCTCATTGAAATGCCCAACATGGGTTCTAGGTTTCTCTAGCTTCTTCCCACTTGTTTATACAAGTGGGTTAGGCTATTTTGGGCTTACTTTATAACATTCCCTTGATGTAAGGGTTTTGGGTTACTGATGGGCCCACTTATCCTCACATTCAGGTATTCTACAACAATATCTTTTCTTTGGTTACTCTTAGCCAATTTAGTTTGTACATGGATTTGAGTTATAATTCTTGTTTCTTTCAATTCTCCAAGATTTGGGCTGCTGGGTTTTGGGCCCTATTTATTGATCCAAAGTGTGAAAATTTGGGTATCAACAATAGCGCTTTTTTTTTTTTTTTTTTTTGGGAAAGGGTATCAACAATAGCTATATCAATAAGAAAGGGAAGATTGGATCCTAGGTTAGAATAGACAATTCAACCTACAATATTTTTGTTCTTTTTGCTAACAAAAAATAAAAGAAAGAAAATTGAGAGTCTTTTGGCTTAATATTGCCATTTTCAATCTTAATTAGCATTATAGGTACTATTTGAACTTAATTGGGAAATTGAGGAGAGAGAAAGAATTTCGGCAACAGTGTTGCCGAAATTCAACAAAAATGAGGAGAGAGAAAAAGAAAAAGGGGGAGAGAGAAAGCAGAGGAATTTCGGCAACACTGTTATCGAAATTCCTCTGCCCAAAATCCTGCTCGCTCAGTTAAAAAAAAAGCAATTGCGGCAACGCCATTGCCGAAAAAGGAAAAAAAAAAAATTGTTTTGGGCAATTGTGGCAATGCGATTGCCGAAAATGGAAAAAAAATAATTATGAAATCTGTGAATGAGTAAAAAAAAAAGTTGTCACGTACACAATATTTTTACAATAAATCACACGTGATTAATTATTATTAGTTCAAAAAATTTGTGACAAATTAATTGTGGCAATGGTATTACCGAAAATGTAAAAAAAAAAAAAAAAAAATTTGTTTTGGCAATTGTGGCAATCCCATTGCCGAAAATGTAAAAAAAAAAAAAAAAAAAAAAAAAAAAATTGGCAATTGTGGCAATCCCATTGCCGATAATGTAAAATATATATATATATATATATATATATATATATATATATATATATATATATATATATATATATATATATTTTGGCAATTGTGGCAATCCCATTGCCGATAATGTAAAAAAAAAATTATGAAATCTGTGAATGAGTAAAAAAAAAAGTTGTCACGTCCACAATATTTTTACAATATTTTCACAATATATCACACGTGATTAATTATTATTAGTTCAAAAAATTTGTGACAAATTAATTGTGGCAATGGCATTGCCGAAAATGTAAAAAAAAAAAAAAAAAAATTTGTTCTGCCAATTGTGGCAATCCCATTGCCGAAAATGTAAAAAAAAAAAAAAAAAAAAAAAAAAAAACTATTTTGGAAATTGTGGCAATCCCATTGCCGATAATGTAAAACAAAAAAAAATAAAAAAAATTTATTTTGGCAATTGTGGCAATCCCTTTGCCAAAAATGTTAAAAAAAAAAAAAAAAATATTTTGGCAATTGTGGTAATGCCATTGCCGAAAATGGAAAAAAAAAATTATGAAATCTGTGAAAGAGTAAAAAAAAAAAATTGTCACATACACAATATTTTCACAATAAATTACACGTGATTAATTATTATTAGTTCAAAAAATTTGTGACAAATTAATTGTGGCAATGGCATTGCCGAAATCAGTGAAAAAAATCAAGTACAACTAATTTGTCTTTTGTTTTTGTTTACATCACTTTAGAATAAGAATATTGTACTTGAGTTTACAACGTGTAAGTTGTACTTGATTTTTTTCACTGATTTCGACAATGCCATTGCCACAATTAATTTGTCACAAATTATTTGAACTAATAATAATTAATCATGTGTAATTTATTGTGAAAATATTGTGTACGTGACAACTTTTTTTTTTTAACTCTTTCACAGATTTCATAATTTTTTTTTTCCATTTTCGGTAATGGCATTGCGACAATTGCCAAAATATTTTTTTTTTTTTTTTTAACATTTTTGGCAATGGGATTGCCACAATTGCCAAAATAAATTTTTTTTATTTTTTTTTGTTTTACATTATCGGCAATGGGATTGCCACAATTTCCAAAATAGTTTTTTTTTTTTTTTTTTTTTTTTTTTTACATTATCGGCAATGGGATTGCCACAATTGCCAAAATAAATTTTTTTTTTTTGCATTATCGGCAATGGGATTGCCAAAATTGGCAAAATAAATTTTTTTTTTTTTTTTTTTTTCATTTTCGGCAATGGGATTGCCACAATTGCCAAAACAATTTTTTTTTTTTTTTTTTTTTTTACATTTTCGGTAATGCCATTGCCACAATTAATTTGTCACAAATTTTTTGAACTAATAATAATTAATCACGTGTGATTTATTATGAAAATATTGTAAAAATATTGTGTACGTGACAACTTTTCGGTAATGTCATTGCCACAATTAATTTGTCACAAATTTTTTGAACTAATAATAATTAATCACGTGTGATTTATTATAAAAATATTGTGTACGTGACCACTTTTTTTTTTACTCATTCACAGGTTTCATAATTTTTTTTTTTCCATTTTCGGCAATCGCATTGCCACAATTGCCAAAACAATTTTTTTTTTTTCCTTTTTCGGCAATGGCGTTGCAGCAATTGCTTTTTTTTTAACTGAGCGGGCAGGATTTTGGGCAGAGGAATTTCGGTAACAGTGTTGCCGAAATTCCTCTGCTTTCTCTCTCCCCCTTTTTCTTTTTCTTTTTCTCTCTCCTCATTTTTGTTGAATTTCGGCAACACTGTTGCCGAAATTCTTTCTCTCTCCTCAATTTACCAATTAAGTTCAAATAGTACCTATAGTGCAAATTAAGATTGAAAATGACAATATTAAGACAAAAGACTCGAAAATTGAAGTCATGTATACTTTTTTTTTTTTTTTTTTAATTTTATAAAAAGTTAGAAATACTATACGCTAGCCTGAGTTTTTGAGGTTCAGCTTTCATTACTGGAGTCTTTTTTTTTTTTTTTTTCTTTTTTTTTGGTTTGAGAATCATCATTACTCGAGTCACATGTTCAATTTCGATCCCTTTCAATGATATGGTCATTAATGCTTACTCACTTGTCTCTTTAACAGATATTCCTATTTTAATAATGTATAAATAAGCAACTAGTATTATAATAATATATTTTGTAATTATTTAAAAAAAGAATAGACGGTGGTGAAGTGAAGTGACGTGTCATTGAGGATTGCGATTTGGAATAAATATATATATATATATATATATATGATCTCCACCTCGACCAATTAATTAACAATCCCAAAAACTTCTTTGGCCCTTTGTGACTTTCTTCTCCCATAAAATCATAATCATACCATTAAAAAATTAAACCCGAAATACCGAAAGTACCCCCTTACACCGATAGAACCAACGGCGCGCGTATCTGAAGCAGAAGGAGACAATCAGGTCCGTTGCGTAATATGAGGGGAAACTCTCATGTGTGACTCAAACGATTCCCGAGGACGCATCTACCTCACTTTTTTTTTTTCAATTTTTTTTTTTAAATTTGAAAATTTATTTTATAATAAAACTATAGAATTTCTTTCCCTCTGATAATTTTTTTAAAGATAGTTTTTAGACACAAAATATTTGATAAGAAATTTGACTTTTATTGATGTAGTAAATTTTTAGTGATAATTTAGAAAGAAATGTTAGTAATAAGTTTAAATGAAAACTAATACAAACTTGTTAAATTAACAAGTGTAAAAAATACTGTCATTTTTTTTTTTTTTGTATGTAGCATTACTATTTTTGGTAACACCATTTCACTTTATTTATGAGATTCTCAAAACCTTCATAAATAAATAATGTTATAAATTGAACCTAAAATTTTTGTGTCAAGTCTAGGCCAGCATAACATAAAGCCAGATACCTTAAGAGTGACTTTAATTTTTCGTTTTTTTTTTTTTTAGTTTAGTGTTTAAAAAAATATATAAGTTTGGGTTGATAAAAAAAATCTGAGACAAAAAACAAAAAATTCAATTAACATGTTGTTTCAAGTGTGTAATGAGTATCGAGCAGGATACATAAAAAATAAAAATAAAAAGAAGGTAGAGAACAAGATAGTCTAATAAAAGATGTGACATCAACATTATATTTATACATAAAAAATAAAAATAAAATAATATTTTACTGTATAATTATTACTAAAAAAAAAGGAAAATATCTAAAAAATAGTTAAAAATAGGAGAGCACACTCCACCACCGCTCATAGACATAGCCCGCACACGTACAGTGATAGTTTAAAATATATATATATATATATATATTCTACTTTATAATTATTACTAAAAAAAAGAAAATATCTAAAAACTAGTTAAAAATAGGAGAGCACACTTCACCACCACTACTAGACATAGTCCACATACGTACAGTGATAGTATCTAGTAGCTTCACAATAACAGCTACACTCTCCTCTCACTACTCTCTCTCTCTCTCTCTCTCTCGCTCTCTCTCACAAAATCAAACAAAAATGGCGTCATTGGCATCGATTGGAGCGGTGAAACTCCCATCATCATCATCAAATGGATCCAATTCTTCAAAAGACACCCGGAAATGGAAATCGAGTCACACCGACAACCCAAGAAACCTCTCATTCTCAGCTTCCAATCTCTGTAACGGCGACAGCAACCTCGCCGCATTTGGAATCCATAACCACCGCAGCAGCAACAAAACATCAACCAACCACAGAAGATGCCCCAGAATCGTGTCTCCAAAAGCCGTTTCCGATTCCAAAAACTCCCAGACTTGTCTAGACCCCGATGCCAGCCGAGTAAGCCATTCTTAAACCTTTTTTCTTTCAACATATGACATTATATTTTGTTGATAAGACATCAATTGATTTTTGGTGTAATCGGGTTAAAACCCATATCTCGGATTCGATCACAAGTGACTTTATCAGTTGTGAGAGCCCGTGAGCATAACTGGTAATGTCTTTTTTTTTGTTAAATACGAGATTTGGGGTTCGAAACCCGCCTCCGTTTGTGAAATTATTAACATATTATTATAAAAATGTTGTGTCAGAGTGTGCTGGGGATAATCTTAGGAGGTGGAGCAGGGACGAGGTTGTACCCATTGACGAAGAAGAGAGCGAAGCCAGCTGTGCCATTGGGAGCGAATTACAGGCTGATAGATATTCCAGTGAGCAATTGTCTCAACAGTAATGTATCGAAGATCTATGTGCTTACTCAGTTCAATTCGGCGTCTCTCAACCGACATCTCTCACGTGCGTATGCCAGCAACATGGGTGGTTACAAAAACGAAGGATTTGTCGAAGTCCTCGCTGCCCAACAGAGTCCTGAGAATCCCAATTGGTTCCAGGTACCCTTTTTTCAACAATCATTTCTCTTTTACTATATTTGATTTTCAATTATGAATGAATCGATTTTGTTGTTAAGGACTGTGATAGAGTTAATTTAATACATGTTTATAAAAAATTTAAGCAAAAAACGTGTATTTAATAATTAATAGTACTTCATCAATCATCATAATGATGTTTAATTTACGTTTTTGGAAAAAAATAATAATAAAGTTAAAAGGGGGTATTATAGTAGCTCATAATTGAATACTTAATGTACTTTTACGTGTTAACAAGACTCCTAATTATTATAGATACGCAAAAATATTATTTTGAAACGTATAGTATTTGTACCTAAATGTTAATTGGACCTATTTTCATCCATGAAAATTTGAAATGTTACTAATTTCGTCATTCGGTCCACACATTTTTAATCTTTAATTTTAATTATTAAGAGGTGAACATAGAACCTATACTTGTCTCTGCGTTTCATATTGTTGGTCCTCTATACCATTATGGGATGTACCAAAGTTAGTCCTCTTTGAAAAGTTAAAGAACACAATATTGATAACTTCCTACCATTACCCTTTACTTTATTCAAAAAGTTAAATCTTCCTCATTTACTAGAGTTTAAATTGAATGTTGTACCATTTCATACATTAAATGACATTCTCTTAAAAAGTTGGGTTTTCTAATTAGAACTAACAATTTGGGGTAGAGGGAGTATATTTTAGGATAAAAAATTATATAGTTTAGGTTTTATTTTGTTTATGAAATATCATCAACTTTTCATTTTTTTCCCTTGAGCTTAAAGAAAGGGACGAAAGGAAAACATGTAGAGCATTTTAAAATTTCTGGGACAGAATTTGAACTTTAAGTATATAAATAGAACTTATACGGTACTGTATTTTAGAGACAAAAGAATATTTTGGTCTTGTAGTTATTTTTCTTAATTCAATTGTTTAAAGTGGGGAGGGGGATTTGAACCTTGATTCTCCTTGTAAAGAAGATCATGCAATGCCACTGAGTTGCAAGGCTCGTGGATTTAGCCTTGTAGATATTCATAAATGATTAAATGCACAAATTTTTCATTTATATTTGGATCAATATTAGTTTATATGTTATCAATGGGACACTATTTGTTTGGTGATATTTACAGGGTACCGCTGATGCGGTAAGGCAGTACTTGTGGCTCTTTGAGGAGCACAATGTGCTGGAATTCCTGGTTCTTGCTGGAGACCATTTGTACCGAATGGATTATGAGAAATTTATTCAAGCACACAGGGAAACTGATGCTGATATCACTGTGGCTGCTCTGCCCATGGATGAAAAGCGTGCCACTGCATTTGGTCTAATGAAGATTGATGAAGAAGGCCGCATTGTTGAATTTGCCGAGAAACCCAAAGGAGAGCAACTCAAAGCTATGAAGGTACCAGCTTCTTTCTCTGTTACTAAATGCTCTTCCCGGCCTTCCAAGAACTTAGATTGTGAATTACTACAAGCTTTTTTGAACTTATTGTTAAAATGTTGATTCAAACTATGCCTATATGTTATATTAAAATGTTGAGTTCTATCTTATATGCCACCTTTTCCCCTTGTGATAGTAAGGTGGAGGGTGAGATCCTAAGTTCAAGACCAATTGATTTCGTGTGTAATTTACCAATGAAAATGAAAAGGAAGAATCTCATGCTCTGTTTTGCTGTCTACTTGATTGGGTAGCATGTATTGTTTAGCTGCTGAGTTGTTTGCAGCTTTTTCTGCTTATGATTTATGTGTTGTAATGTTGTTTTTTTTCATTTGATTGAATATGTATATATATATTTATATTTTTAAAGGAATTTCTATTGATTAAAAAAATTATAATTGTGATGTTCGTAGGTGAAGGCAGCTGTGTATTTCACTCATTTCCTTGTTTTGTTCTAGGTTGATACTACCATTTTAGGTCTCGATGATGAGAGAGCGAAGGAGATGCCTTACATTGCTAGTATGGGTATATATGTTGTCAGCAAAGATGTGATGTTAGATCTGCTTCGAGAGAAGTTTCCTGGAGCAAATGATTTTGGAAGTGAAGTTATTCCTGGTGCAACTTCCATTGGGATGAGAGTACGTATCATTTCAATCACATTTTTCTTCCAAATTATCCTCTGGATGCATTCCAATCAATCAATGAGGTTCTTTCTTTTGTAACAATAAAACAATTAGGAAGGATCTCATCAGGAGGGAAGAATGAAAAAAAAAATTATGAACGGATTTCTCTGTTCGCTAATATATCTATGTCGAAGCTATCTTGCTTAAACATGTGCAGTATGTACCTTCCCAATGACGAGCATTATTGCATTGCCCACGCACACACGAGCAATATATAAGGAAAAAAATGCATGGTTAGAAGCATAAGTCATAGGTATGCTGGTCCAGTGCTCCTCTGCATATGCCAAACCCTTTAGATTTTTCCATGTTATAGCATATTCTAATGTGTGCAATCAGCAATTTGAGCTACACTGCAGTCTAATATTAATGTTGCATTTTCACTTCTCTGGAGTTGTGCCTCCTAGAGGATTAATTTCTTCTTGCTTCATGACCTCTGTAGGTGCAAGCTTACTTGTATGACGGTTACTGGGAGGACATTGGTACGATTGAGGCTTTTTATAATGCAAACTTGGGGATCACCAAAAAGCCAGTGCCAGATTTTAGGTAGTTCTTGTTCTAAATATTGTTAGTGGATGTTACAGTTTTTGCACACCCATTAGTGGTTTTTCATGCTATCACCTTGATCATAATTTTGATATGTTTACATGATTTTGTACTCTCTGTTACAGCTTCTATGATCGATCATCTCCTATCTACACCCAACCCAGGTATTTGCCTCCATCCAAAATGCTTGATGCTGATGTCACAGATAGTGTTATTGGTGAGGGCTGTGTAATAAAGGTAAGTTATCGGTGGGTTACATCTGCAACCTGCTAATAGGTTGTAGTTGACTCGGATGTTCATTGTATTATACCCTTGCCTCTTCAATATTTGAAAACTATGTATTTTGTATTGTGACAAATCTGGTACCAAATAATTTAAAGAAGTTACAATCCTGTATGCAGAACTGTAAAATTCACCATTCTGTGGTTGGGCTCCGGTCTTGCATATCAGAGGGTGCAATCATCGAAGACACACTGTTGATGGGAGCTGATTATTATGAGGTAATACCTGCTAAAGGATTTACACCTGTTGTTTTCATCTTTTAAGTTGAGATTTGACTTATCAATTTTCCTTTTTCTTTTTTTCTTTTTCTTTTTGGTGTATAAATCAAGATGAGTAGCTGTGCTTAGAAACATTGTGCTTTGTTTGTTGAGAGGATATTGGGGTTGAATGGACTTGAGTGATGCACTGATTCTGATTGTCAATTTGTTATTGTTTTGTTTCAGACTGCTGCTGACAGGAGGTTTCTAGCTGCAAAGGGTAGTGTTCCAATAGGAATTGGCAAGAACTCTCACATCAAGAGAGCTATAATTGACAAGAATGCTCGAATTGGGGACAATGTGAAGGTTATGATCTTATCAACTTAGCATGAATCTTTTGAATTGTTTCTATTCTGAAGTCTCATCATTGTTATTATGTCTCTTTTCATTTCATTTTTTCTGTCTCCTTTTTTTTTTTTTGGGTGGGGGGGTGCTGGGGGGGTGGGGGAAGAAAAGGGGCGGGTGGGTGGGGTTAGATATCAGCTGATACTCCACCAAAACCTCATTTTTCCTCTGAGGAAGTCAATGTTAAATTGGAAACTCGAGCTTCTAATTATTTTCTGGTGAAATTGATAGTTATTAACTTTTCTGAGTAAGAAAATACATCAAAGTTGTGTGGCTTGTGCCTATGCACACACGTTCATCTATCTTTGGTGTTTCTGGTTGCACACTGTATGTAATGTTGTGCTTATCATTTATGTTGATTAGCTTCTTTCACATCTATTTTGTTTCCTTCTTTTCTTTTTCTCTGGACATAGTAATCACATAAAGATGCTAATGTATCTAATGTTTACTTGAATTTTAATGTGTACAAATATTCTCAGATTCTTAACAGCGACAATGTACAAGAAGCTGCAAGGGAAACAGATGGTTATTTCATTAAGAGTGGAATTGTCACCGTGATCAAAGATGCCTTAATTCCCTGTGGAACGGTAATCTAGAAACACACTTATTACCAATCCCTGCTGACTATGGAAAATTCTTCCTGGTTATTGGTGAGAAGCTGTGTAATAGGAACTCTACTTCCGTGGAAAGGTTCTGTCTCCTGGCTGCTTTATGATGTATATTTCCTGGTAGTATAATGTAATTAGTTGAGGAAGAAACCTCAAAAGGGTATTCTAAGTTTTTTTCTACTTGAATAAGAAGCTCCTCTATATATATGCCTGCATTTTCCCCTTTACTATCTTACCTGTACAATTATTTGATAAAAGCATATATGATATTCCATGGTTAGGCTTGATAAGAGCTAAGATAGAGGGTTTCTATTTGAGTTGTGCAAGCATGGGAGGCTCTTACTACTAAACTCTGGAATCCCATGTTTTTTCTACATCTATTGTTGTTGGAGCTGGAACTATCCTGATGCTCCAAAAAAATACAGCTTTCTTTCATTTTGGGGACACAGATTGAGGATAAAGAATCTCACGAGGAACAACCTTCTATTTAGCATGCCAAACAAAATATATAGAAATTGTATTTCTTGGTGAGAAAGAGAGCAGAAAATGGGGATTAGCGGGTCACGGTTGCCGTTGGGGGCATTGAAAAGGCATAACAAGACCTCCAAGGGATTATACTGTTGGGAGTGTATAATTTATTTTATTTTATTTTATTTTGATGATTCAATAATTACAATGGAGTAAGAAATGGTTATGTTTAGTAACTGTTTTTTCCCTTTGTTTTCTGTTTTCAAAAACAATTTTTTATTTTTGAGACTAAAAAACTTGTTTAGCAATTCAAAACGGACAGAAAACAAAAATTGTTTTCAAAACTCAATTTGTGAAGGAAACTGAAAACATACAAAAGATTATTTTTAGTTTCTAATTTTCAAAAGTTAATGAAAACATGCATTTAATTTAATGAATCTATCTCATTTAATGAGTTAACATTAAAGTTCAAATCCTAATAACAACATATTTTAGTATTTTCTATTTTTTTCTTAAAAACCCATCTTTTTTAATTTCAACTAACCAAACATGTTTTTGATTTTAAAAATACAAGAAAATTGTTTTTTCTTTATATTCCTAAAGCAAGATTTTGAAAATAGAAAACAAAAACTGTTACCAAACATAACTTTAAACTTTGGATGTCTCTATTAAAAATGTGAGTTTTTCGTTGAACTATATAGCTCTTAGCAGGAGAGAATGAAATGAAAATACATGAAACTGTAAGAACAAGAAGGGAAAAGGGAACCATAATGCACGGTGAAGCCGTGCAGCTAGTTGGAACATCTGAACGTACACGTGGGCTTCATTAATATTACTTGAGAAAATTATGTAATGTCATGTGATGCGGTCACCTAATTTTTTAAGTCATGAAGATCAAATTCATCTTGTAGAAATCTCTTAACCAGTTGTCACGGGAATTATCTTTGTAGATTTCGACATCAATAAAAGTATAAAACTATTAACAAAGATGAGACAAGACTATGATATCTAAATAGAAAATGTATGAATAAGTATAAAGAAGAAAGTAAATATGAGAGGAAGAACACAGACGATTATTTTAGTTCAACCTTAGAGAAGGTTAGTAACATCACTTTCACTCCAGGTAGGATTACATACTATGCATAATTAGACTATGAATAATTAATATTGGATCTTGATATCTACAATATAAAGAATCTGATGATATATAAAACTAACTTAATTGCTAAACAATATAGGTAATTCATTTAAAGATGTGGCTGTCAAAAAAAAAAAAACCATCCACATATATTATTTAAGTTAACCACATGACTCATTAAATTTAAAAAAAAAAAAAAAAAAAAAAAAAAACAACAACAACAAAATAAGAAATTTCAAACACAAGTATTAAAAAAATCATCACTTGAGCTATGTGGTGCCTGAGCCCAAGATGACTAAGAAGTTTTGGGTCAAACTCCCAATTTACTTGTTTTTTTTATGGGTATGGAGTTTTCTACAATGGAGAAGTCTTCCTTGAACCAATCCAATAGCACAGGGGAGGGTGCTTAAAGCCCACCCTCTACTTTTTTCAATAGCGTGTATGTTTTTCGAGAAGGCCAAGCTCTATTGAACTGAAACCTTTCTTCTCTCTTTTGTTGTTCCTCGATTTTCCATTGTGTCCCTTTCAAATTGCCAACCCCCAACATTTTACCATCAGCCTTTATTTTTAAACTTCCATTAGTGGGATCGTCATGATGAGAGGGTGGTTTTCCATGTTGGTGGGTCCATTTGGGATATATTCCTGACCAAATGGGAACAATTTCTCATGACTGATGTGACTTTCTTGAAACTTGCAACTTTTGTCAAATGGTACTCGACAAGCGATTTTCCCCAAGACATTATCGTTCTTCTCTGTTCAAGCCCCGATGTGATATTGGCCCCCAACCTTGTAACCTTATGAAGTTTGATGGGCTAGGCCTTGACTTTACACTAGGCCTTGTCCATATAATCTTACGAAAGCTAAACGACTGGGCCCCAACATGATGCTCATACAAGCAAAAAAATAAATGTTTAGTCAAATCAAATAGCTACCATTCCTTTTATAAATAAAAAAAATAAAATAAAAAATAAAAAATCATTCGTTACATCCCATAACAATAATCCCTTCATGAATTAAATAGTAATTATCAAAAAATTTATTCCAAAGCCTTATTTGAAACTGGGACAATCCATCCAATGACTCTATACAATACCTTAAACAAAGGGAACAAGAGTTGATGTCCCAATACAACCCCATTTCATCTCCCCAAAGTCTCATTTGGACATCATCCATTCAATCTTGAAATTACGCTCTTGTTCATATATTTCATGGTCGGAGATGGCAATTTTACTCTGCCACACTTTGACTTGTCTTGACCTACTCTTCCCCACAGATGTTCCTTGCCTTGTAGAGGTGGTAGGGGGATCAAGAGAGATTTTTCCTTCACTAATGGTGGGGCAAGGAATGATTTAGGTTGCCCTACCCTGTAGATTGCGCCCTCCACACTTTGATTTCAATTTAGTTTTATTTGTTGTGATCAATTTAATTGCATTTTAAAGTATAATAAGTGTGGGGCGGGGTGGGATGGATTAACAAGGGGTGGGATCTTATAGGGCAGTGTGAGCCTCGTGGGGCATGGCAGCTTGCTTTACTCTACCCCGTTGCCACCCAATAAATCATGGAGTTGTTAAATCAGGAACATTTTATATTGTGACATAAAAGTATAAAACTTATGACCTTTTATTACATAGTCAACCATGTTTAGGACCCAATATCAAAAGATATGATCATGTTTCCTTACAAGATAATATAAGCAAGGATGAAACTACATTGGTTATTGGAGAAGCCATGGCCTCCCCCCAGATGACAAATTTGGACCTCTAACCTGTCCACGTTGAGTAACGCTAAGGACACACCATTTTCTACACTTAAATTTACACTCTATTTGTGTGTCAACTCTTAATTGAATTTTAACATCTTCTTATAGATGAGATAGATCCTTATAAAAATGCTGAAATCGAATTAAGAGTTGACACGTAAGCATAATGTAAATTTGGGTGTGGGAGAGGGTGTGTCTTTAACGTTATTTGTCCACATATGGTCTTTTCAAACTTACTTTTTAGCTTTTACTTTTTAGAAATTTTCCCAACATATCAGGCTATAAGCTTCCTTTAGAAGCTTTATTTTTTCAATTCGAAGCTTCCATACTTTGTTCAAAAGTCCCACCCTTTCAAGCTACTTGCCACCCAATCCCACCTTTGTAAACTTCCACCAGTGCTTTGTGCTCACATTCTCACTCAACATTTAGCTCCATTTTTCTTTATAGTCTCTTCAGCTCATTTGAAGATAAGCAAAAATGACTTTAAAATCTTGACAGGTACTAAATTCTACTTCTCATTTTTACATTTCTATGAATTTATTTACTTCTTTTCCTTTAATTAATTAAACCAATTTATGGGCTTCGTTCATAATTTTATTTTGGCTTCTACCCAAACAACCAAATACAAAAGTGATCTTGAATTTATTTATATTTTATCTATAATTTATGTCTTTTTGTAGATGTAGTCTTGTTAATTTTGTTATATTCATATATTTAAATTCTTGAATTTTATGGACTTATAGTTGTTCAAAGGAATCAAAGAAATGTAATGAAAAAAATAAGACTTTAAGATACTCAATTGATCATTTAGTTGTTTTTTTTTTTAGGCGCTAATAAAAATTACATTGATGAATTACGAATTAATATTTCTTGGTTCTGCCCCTAAATATAAGCCTCCCACTCAAGATTTCACTGCCTTGCACAACTTTTTTGATTAGCCGGATTGCTGGCGATGATATATGTTGTTTGATCAATGGGTTGACTTGTCCTAAGATTCGTGCAGAACAAGGTGGGGCCTTGTCAGAAGGTATCGGCGGGGGATTTCTTCAATGATAGAATCAATAAACAATAAAAGAATTTAAATTCCGAATATATTGCATTTTAAAATAAAACTTGGTATTGCCATTCATATGTACATAATACACTCATTGGATTAATTCAAGGTAAATTTCATACACACAATCATTTTTAAGAGAACCTATAATTTTCTTAAACCTAATGAACATATAAAAGTTGTATAGTTTGCTATACAAATATACCTCCAAAAAAAAGAAAAAAGAAAAGAAACTTAGTATCTTCCATCAAAGTTATATTAAATAGCTAATATTTCATATAAATTAATAAAAATTATCAATTATGATGAAAAGATTCGAACAGTATCATCAAGTATTTTGTAAAACCTCATCAATTGTTATTTCTATATTGATGCTTTAAAAAATCAAACTCAAAATGTTACAGATGAAGTCTGATTTTTTTCTTTCTTTCTTGCTTTAGGCTTAATAAAATTTTGAGAATAGTAATTATCATCAATGCTAAATAATTTGTAAGAATCTTAATGATTCAAAATAGAGGAGTTCTAATATTTATTTATAAAATTTACTACTTAATTCTTATAAATGAAACTCTATTGTGACTGTATATCAACTTATTCTTTTTTATGTAGAAATGATAGTAGATTTTATTTATTTAGAATCACATTATATAATGGGAAAGAAAAAAAATGGTATTTTTCTAATTAAACAATATCTGCCTCATTCTATTTTGCAATATTAGTAAGAGATAGAGCAACACAAACACATGGTAAAAGAACTTTAACAAGGGATACATCAACAAAACTCCCCAAGAAAGGAGGAGAACATCTAGTCTTAGATTTTTATTTATTTTTTGAATTACTAGAGTAATTGATCAATATTTTCCTATTTTGGATAACTCTTATTATTGTTGGGTAAAAAAGTTAAAATATACATATATTATTATAATAAGAATAAAAATTAAAGTGGCGGGGGGGGGGGGGGGGGGGGACGACCATGTACGTGGGTGGCTCTGACATTGATCACATACCCTCTTTACTCTAAGTTTATACAAATAAAAGTACAAACAAGCTTAACATTTTCAATAAAATAAATTAAAATTGTAGTAATCACATATGTTTTGTGTGTGTGTGTATATATATATATATAAAGTTGGATTCAAATTACACATAGTGTAACTTTAAATAATATTACATTACTCAACATTCGCATCCAATTAAAAAAAATTGAGTGAAAAGTTACACCAAGTGTAACTTAAACTTATTCCATATATATATATATATAAATAATATTATACTTTTTATAATTTAATAATTGTGGGAGGAAAATTTGAATACTATATGTCTGCACTTAAAACACTTTTAAGTCATAATTTAACTACAACATTCTTGAATATATCAATATAATATTATTCTAATTTCATATATATCTTTCCCATGTAAGCATGCATAACATGTTTTATCTTAACATTACTTTGTAAAATTAGATGAAGAAAACCAAGCCTTTTTTCCTATAAAAAAAAAAAAAACCAAGCCTTTTTCGTAGTAACATTAATCCAAATATATATCTTACCATGCCAGCATGTCAAAAATATTGTATTTTAAGATGACTATGATATTTTAAACGGACTATGAGTTGCACATGCGAGATAGATAAGCGTATCTACTAATCTGTGAGAGCATATCAGAGGATAATTTTTCCAGCTTAAGCTTTTGTTGTAAAGCTTCTATGAGATTCTGAAGTATAAACCTTCGGTTTTTCTCCTCTATAAATTGTGTCTCATATCTCATAAACACCATCTTTGTCTCTGTTTTTGTGATCGTGTGAGTGAATTTCAAACATGTCTGAACCCCAAGCCCAAGAGAGCCTTAGCCTCATTGTCCAACGTATCAGTCGTTTAGTTCATGAAGTAGGGAGCCTGGGCATGACCCATCTGGTGGTAAACCTCGAATGTATGCAATGCCTACTCATATTCGAGGTTGCCACCTGGCTGAACGACGACAGTTCGGCGTCAGAGAATCGAGGAGGAAGAGCTTTGCCAGCGTCGAAGGACTCAATCGAGGCCATGCCAAGGTTGGAATCTTTAAGCCTTGAGGAGGATGAGCAATGTGCGGTTTGCTTGGAAGGGTACGAGAGAGGTGGGGAGGCTCGAGAGATGCCTTGCAAGCACAAGTTTCACACAAGCTGCATCGAGTCATGGCTCAAGGTACAAGGGTTATGCCCAATTTGTCGTTTCGGTATGCCGGTTGTCGAGGAAGAAGGAAGAGGTCAGAGGAGGAAGAATAGGGTGGTTATGGTGACTGGAGGGATAGGTGGCCATATGGACTTCTATGAAGACTATATGGATTCTGATTTTGAGAATTTCGTGGAGGAAGAAGAAGGTGAAGGTGAGGTTGCAATTGCTGATGACTCGTCAACACAAGACAGGAGAGATGGCAATATGGCATAGAATGCTAATTACATATGCTATATTTTATATGTTGTTCTTTGTTCATTTACTTTTGCTTTATTTTTCTTTCTGAGAGAATTTCTGGAATTTAGATGGATATCTTTTTTTTTTTTTCATTTAAATTTGAAACCTAGGTGGTCAGGTTTTAATAAACAATTTTAGTATTAAAAAGCATAATTTTATTTGTTCATAATTTTTTCGTATATTTGCTTGATGAGGGATGGACAATTGTTTTGCTTTTTTGGACGTTTTTAAGGGATAACATCTGCCTTCCAATTTATTATTCATTCCTTTTATTTCTTTCACTTTTAATTTAAATGTAAGGCATATAACATTTAAATATCAAATTTATGGCATGTAATTGAAAGATACAAAATTAAATAAATGTCATGTAATATATTTTGCCCCAAAAAAATTCACATATTTCACATACACTTAAAAAGGGTAAGAAATTAGAGATATTCAATGAGAAAAAAAAAAAAAATATATATATATATATATATGTATATATATATATTTTGGGTCCGGAGTACTTATAGGTTGTATGGTGAGTTTAGTCGATAGGCTCTGCCTAGCTCTTCGACTGTGGAGGGAGGCAAAAGGTTGTGGAATGGTATTTGGAAGCTCCAAGTTCCTCTGAAGGTTTGTCATTTTCTTTGGAGGGTGGTCTGAGAGGTGCTGCCTACCAAACTCAATCTATTGAAGCGAAATGTGGTGGCTGATGGGCTATGTGAGTGTTAACAATATAAAGTGAGAGAGAAAGACTGAATAGTCTGTATATTGATGTGTGTATAATAATGTACAATAGAGAGTCTTATATAGGCTAGGTATGTGTGTAGTACAAGCAAAAGGAGTAAACTACAAGAATAGTATATTGGGCTAAGCCCAATGGGCTAAACTAGTCTAAGCTATACACTAACATCCCCCCTCAAACTCGCTGTGGCAAGGAGGAAGCCAACGGGAGTTTGGATATAAGATCTTGAAGACGACCAGGCGGGTGAGTCTTGGTAAAGATATCAGCAGGCTGGTCAGCAGAGGAGATGGAGAACAACTTGAGATTTCCTTTCTTGAGATGCTGGCGAGTGATGTGGCAATCGATCTCAATATGTTTGGTGCGTTCATGGAAGACATCATTATGAGCAATGTAGATAGCACTACGATTGTCACAATAAAGAGGAGTGGCAGTGGGCTGCGGAGCATCCATGTCAGCTAAGAGCCAGCAAAGCCAAACAAGCTCGCAAATGGTGTCGGCAAGGGCACGATACTCTGCCTCAGTACTGGAACGGGAAACCACATCCTGCTTCTTGCTGCGCCACGAGACAAGAGAAGTTCCTAACAGGAAACAGAAACCTGTGATAGAGCATCGATCAGTCGGATCACCTGCCCAGTCAGCATCTGAATAAGCATGAAGCTCGAGGGAAGATCAAGAGGAGTAATGCAGACCATGATAAAGTGTGCCTTTGACATATCGGAGAATCCGAAGAACAGCAGCATAATGGACAGAACGAGGTGCATCCATGAACTTACTAACCATACCCACGGCATGTGAAATATCCGGACGAGTAACAGTGAGATAGATCAAACTGCCAACCAACTGACGATAGCGAGTAGCATCAGATATAGGTTCACCATCTAAAGGTGTGAGCTTTGCATTGTATTCTAAAGGAGTGGAAACAGTCTTGTTGTCGGTGATACCGGCTTTGGAGAGAAGATCAGAAGCATATTTAGCCTGGGAAAGATAGTATCCATCAGAGGATGAGGTAACCTCAAGCCCAAGAAAATAGCTGAGAGTGCCTAGATCTTTCATCTCAAAATGTTGACTAAGGAACTGTTGAAGAGAGCGGATACCTGCAGAATCATCTCCAGTAATAATCATATCATCAACATAAAGAAGAATAAGAGTGATACCAGCAGAGGATCTTCGGACAAAGAGAGCGGTGTCATGAGGACTCGAAGTGAAACCCTGCTGAGCAACAACCGAGCTAAACTTTTCAAACCAAGCTCGACGAGCCTGCTTAAGGCCATAAAGAGCACGACGAAGGCGACAAACTTGGCTGCCTGAATGTGGATAGCCAGGGGGTGGTTGCATGTACACTTCTTCATGGAGGTCTCCATTAAAGAAAGCATTCTTCACATCCATTTGATAAAGAGGCCAACGGCGAATAGCAGCCACAGCAATGAGACATCTGACAGATGTAAGGCGAGCAACAGGAGCAAATGTTTCCTCATAGTCAATACCATACGCCTGAGTAAAGCCCTTGGCAACTAGGCGAGCCTTGTATCGTTCAACAGATCCATCAGCCTTGGTCTTGATCTTGTAAACCCACCTACAACCTACTACAGACTTACCAGGAGGCAAATCAACCATATCCCAAGTGTTATTCTTATGAAGGGCATCTAGTTCTTCGTTCATAGCTTGCTGCCAAAGAGGGTCAGTATGGGCCTCACGATAGGTGTGAGGTTCATAGAGGGTGGCAAGAGTAAAAGAGCAGTGATAATCAGTAAGATAAGGGGGAGGAATGTTTACCCGAGTGGAACGACGAAGTTCAGGACCAACAGGTGACTCAAGAGAGGGTGGTGCCACAGGATCCAAGACAGGCGGGTCATATGCCGGAGACAGAACCGGAGATGAGTCGTCTGGAGAGGCAGCCGATGTTGAAGAATCCTCCACAAGTTCAGGATAGAGAGGGAGGAAAAGATCAGTAAAAATGGGAGACTCTGAGGAAGGAGATGCAGGAAACTGCTGAAGACTCGTGAAAGAACGATGTTCCCAAAACTCAACATGACGGGAGACACGAAGGCGATGAGAAATGGGATCATAGCAGCGAAACCCCTTTTGAGACACACCATAACCAAGGAAACAACAGAGACGAGTACGAGGCTGGAGCTTTGTTCGTTCATGAGGAGGAAGAGAGACAAAGTAAGCACAACCAAAAACCCGAAGGGAGGAGTAGTCAGGAGTTTGACCATAAAGAAGCTCAAATGGTGATTTGTTGTGTGTAGTTGGTGAAGGAATACGATTAATGGTGTACACAGCAGTGAGCGCAGCCTCACCCCAAAAGCGCTCAGGAAGAGAGGCAGAAATGAGAAGGGTGCGGACAACATCAAGAATGTGACGATGTTTTCGTTCTGCACGACCATTTTGTTGAGAGGTGTAAGGACAAGATCGCTGAGGAAGAGTACCATGACTGTCTAAAAAGGATAAGAAAGATTTATCATTATATTCTTGAGCATTATCTGATCGAAAGACTTTAACGGTGTGATTGAACTGTGTTTCAATCATTTTATGAAATATTTGGTAAATAGACACAAGTTCAGACCTATGGTGAAGCAGATAAATCCAAGTATATCGAGAAAAATCATCCACAAATATGACAAAATATTTAGATCCCCCCTCAGTAGGAACATGTGCAGGACCCCAAATATTAGAATGTATAAGATCAAAAGGGGCAGAAGAAAATGAGTCACTTTTATTAAAGGGCAATTTTGCTTGTTTGCCAAAATGACAAGAAGTACAATCAAATTTTTGAAACTGAATTGAACCTAAATGACCTTGAGAAGCTAACAACTGAAGACGAGATAAGGATGGATGACCAAGACGAGCATGCCATAGATCAGGTGAGGAGGTGGTAGTGGTAGCAGCTGCAGAAACAACTTGTGAAGGAATCTTCAAGTCATGAACCTCAAACATACGACCAACCTTACGGCCTGTCCCAAGCACTTGACCTGTCCGGGGATCCTGCACATCCACACCATGATTAGTAAATAGAAGATCTACGCCTAATTCACAAAGTTGACCAACAGAAAGCAAATTAAGGGATAACTTTGGAATATGAAAAGTGTCATTAAGGGATAGTCTAGGAGAAGAGATTGTTCCTTTATGACTAACAGGCATAGGAGTTCCATCAGCAGTATAAATGGTGATTGGATGTTCTAAGGGTGCCTTATCAGAAAATTGGGATTCATCAGGAGTCATATGGTTACAACATGCAGTATCAAAGAACCAAGGTTGTTTACCTGAGGTGATAGAAAGGGCAGTGGAAGTGCGGGATAAAACCTGTTGAACAACTGCCTCAATATCAGCCGTAGTAAGTGAGGAAGTCAAAGATGGACCTGTAGGAACCGATGGATCTGAAGGACATACAGCAGCTGCCCGAGGAAGAGAAGCCTTATTATGCTCTTGCACAAATTTCTGCAGTTTGCGACAAACAGAGATGTCATGACCTTTGCTACGACAAAACTCGCAACGAGTACCTTTGGAAGGCTGAGAGTTGGGACGCCCAGGGTTTATTCGTGGAGGAGCAGTGAATGCAGCAATGGAAGGCTGTGGAGAGGGTGTAGCCAATACATGATCAGATGATGACATGTGATAAGTAGGCCGACGGTTCTCCTCAGAAATGACCTCCTTGACTGCAGCATCAAGAGAAGGAGTAGGAGACCGGCTAAGCAGAGAAGCCCTAGTAGGCTCAAAATCCTCACGTAAACCCATCATGAAGTGCATAAATTTACGACGATCCCGATATTTGACAAAGAGCTCAATGTCCTTAGAACACATCAGTGGAGGATTTACAGCAGAGAGTTGTTCCCACATAGTAGAAGTCTGAGAATAGAAATCAGAAATAGACTGACCTGTCTCTTGACGCATTTGATAGAGCCTTGATTCAATGTGGAACTCCAAGCTTGAATCATTAGTGCAATTATAGCGATCAGCCAAAAATTTCCAAGCAGCCTCACAGTTTTAAGACGAGGAAGAAGATTATGAATGGAGGGAATAGAGGTATTGATAAACCAAGACAAGATCTTACTTTGAATACTCTCCCATTCCTCTAGGCGTTCTTCATAATCATCTGTTGTAACAGCAGTCTTCGAAGACTCTTCAGCAGTTGTGGCTTTGGACTTAAGGCTTGGTACGGGCTTAGGAATTGAACCAGTCACATATCTCCATAGTTTACGACCCTTGAGAAAGACAGTCATATTCTGAGACCACGCATGATAACTAGTAGGATCATCCAACATAATAGTGATAGGACGGATGATATCTCGTTCATTTTGTTGAGCCATAATGAAGAAAATGACCAAAAAATGGGATTTAGAGACCTCAAATGTAGAAACGGAGCTCAAAATCGGAATCTACGCGAAAAACTGAGCAAAACAGGTCCGGTTGAAAATTTTTGACAACGGTCAAAGTCAACGGTCACAGTCAACGGTCAACGCTGACGTGTGCTGATGTGGCAATATGACGTCACCTAGGGCTGACGTGGCAGAAGAGAAGCAGCAGCAGACGCGTGTGGCGCGTGAGTGCGCGTGGGCTGGTGCGTGTGGGGCGCATAAGGCGCGTGGAAGATACCAACGGCGCGTGGCGGCGCATGGCGGTGCGTGCTCGTGAGGCAGAAACTTCAGCCGGCGCGTGGAGGCGCGTGTGATGCAGTTTCTGGCCATTCTTGGTTGTGTTTTGCCCGGGATTGGACGTTCTGTCTTTCTATGCCTGTTGTTTGGCAGTTGAACGCACAGAACGTTGATATCCGAGTGTTGCAGGTACTATGGGCGTGACGGCGGTGGCTCGCTTCTGACAGTGACGACTGGATGAAGGCGAGGGCAGCGGAAGAACGCCGGAGATGTCCACAGGAACCAAAAAGTCAGAAGAATGGCTCTGATACCATGTTAACAATATAAAGTGAGAGAGAAAGACTGAATAGTCTGTATATTGATGTGTGTATAATAATGTACAATAGAGAGCCTTATATAGGCTAGGTATGCGTGCAGTACAAGCAAAAGGAGTAAACTACAAGAATAGTATATTGGGCTAAGCCCAATGGGCTAAACTAGTCTAAGCTATACACTAACAGTGAGCTCTGCCGGGAGTCTAACGAGGATTGTCTTTATGCATTATGGTTATGTGACTGGGTGAAGGCGATTTGGAGGCCTGATTAGAGTTTTTCTTTCATGTTTTCCAAGCATTTTCCCAGTTTTGCCGTTGCTTTCTTGTTTCTGCGCAAGGAGGCTTCTCCTCGGCTGGTGGAGCAATTTGTCATGGTGGCGTGGTTTATTTGGGAGCGTCAGAATAGGATAAGGTTGCGGCATTAGGTTTGGGGGGTTGGGGACGCGTGTAGGCTTGCTTGTGAGCTGTTGAAAGAGTTCCATGATGTGCATAAAAAGCTTCCTCGGATGGTTGTTCGTAGTAGTGACTCTCGATGGACACCTTCAGCCTCTGGTATGTAAAAAAACAACTTTGGTGGTGCTTTATTTGAGGAGCAGGCTTGTGCAGGTCTAGGAGTGGTTATCATGGATTCAACAGAATTGGTCATTGGTGCTTTGAGCCAAAAAATTCGGCACCCAAGGTCTGTGGACATGGTGGAGGCTCTAGTTGCTAGTAAAGCCATTGTTTTAGCCAAAAAAACTGTCTTCAACCTATGGTGGTGGAGGGGGATTCCCTACGTGTCATCCAAGCTATAATTGCTGCTCGGCCTTCGAGGACTATGTTTGGTCATGTTATTTCTAAAATTCATAGTTTAGTTTCTAATGTTAGTTGTAGTTTTTGTCATGTTAAGAAAGCGGGAATAAATTTGCTCATGCCCTCATTCGTAAAGCAGTTGTGTCTGTTGATTTTGATGTGTGGCTAAAAGATCTACCACGTGATTTGGAGGATGTTTTCCAGTTTGATTTGCATTAATAAATTTTCTTACCGAGTTCTCAAAAAAAAAAAAAAAAAAAAGAGTTAAGACAATGAGTTTAAATGGAGCTTTCTACATTAATCAATACTAATTAAATATTATTTATTTAACTTTATATTTTTTTTATTTAAATAATTTTTCTTGTTTTTGAGATATAATATTACTACTAATTAAGCATTTGTATTTAGGTTTTTCAACAACTCTTTACAATCGAAAATAGCTAATCCACTTAAAATTATAATATTACAAAAATAAAATAACTTTTAAAGTGTAGAACAATAGTTTCTAATTAAGGATATTATTACAATTTCACTTAATAATGTAATAAGTTATTTAAGAGTTTGCTTTACAAAAGGTAAATTCTCAAGTTGTTGTTGAGAAAGTTGATTCTCAATAATTATTAGAGACACTCACAGCAATTATTTTAGCAAAATTATTTAGGATTTTAATTGGGTTGAATTCCTATTAACTCAATATTCTGAGGGATATTTTAGAGATGGGGTGAAAGAAAACAAAACACACCAATTTTTCTTTCCATTTAAAAAATTCAATTACCATTCAACAATTTATGGGACATTTTTGGAACACTTTTGTACAATTTTGGAGGCCTTAATTCCCCTTTGAATATATATATATATATATATATATATATATATATATATATATATATATATATATATAATTTTTTTTCTTGTATAGTGGGCCTTAAGCCTAGGCCCTAAGTAGGTTTGCAAGTGATAGCCCAGGCCCCAATGTTAATAGCCTTTCTTACACGGTTTTCCTACATGGTTGCACCTATTATAAGGCACCAAAGTCAATACACCCAAACGTTTAAATCTCGTACTATTGAACTCTCGAATCCCATATTTTTCATACATCCATGATTGTGGGAATTGGAGCTGCACCCTAACTTTTTTATTTTTTATTTTATTTGATGAAAGAAAGACTTTATTAACCAAAGAAAAAAAGGTAAAGCTATACAAAAGAACAAGCATCACTCCTCATAATAGACTCAAAACATGAGAGGCAGTTACCCCATCTAGGGACGGTCTCAAGATTTAACTCCAAAAAGATATTTAAATAGTATCAAAAAATTATAAATAGTAAAAATCATTGTTTTTAAATATATTAAGATGCAATCATTTACTAACAAAGAAAAAAACAAAAAACAATTTTATTTTTTAATACTAAGTTGGCTAGGATTTTTGTTGTTATTGAAGTTAAAGCTTTCACAGTGGTGGTACTAAAAATTTTAGCTTTTAATACTTCAAAAAGTTATTTTTATCTATTTTATCACCTCTCTTTACAATACATCAAATATCAAAAATTTTTTTTTTTAATCACTTCATTTAAAATAATATATATATATATATATATATATATATATATATATATATATATAAAACTCATTAAAATAATAAAGGAAGCGAGAGAATTTGAGTTTTTTAATTGGAGGAAGAGATATAATCTTAATTAAATAGTATTTTATTTTTGACAACTTGCTACAGTTAACTAGTATTTATACTAGTTTACTGTAGTTGCAAAAAATTTAGTTTTAACTTCTCTAATAACACATGATTTTTTGGTTCTTTGATGGCAAAATAGTTTTTTTTTTTATACTAAAATACAATCACTATTGTGAATGTTTTTATTGTTTTTGTTAAGTTTTTGAGTTGGATAGTTGTTGTTAGGACATATGTGATTCAATGTTAGGAACATATGTCAATATTTTATGTAATTGGCTAATCATTTGACAAAACGCACTTTACTTGTAATTAAATAGATCTAGAATGTGTTTAATGCTTCAAGAAACAATGTTTCAAGTTTAAGTGTTAAAGTCATGCAAATCTGTCCAAGAATCAAGTAATGAAGTGTTGGATTTTAAAACTCGACAGCTATCTCAATAACTAGCATCTATCGAGGTTTAAAAGCTACTTAAGCTCGTGACTTGACAGCTAGCTCGATAGATGGCTATCTATCAAGGTTTAAGAAACTCAATTTTTTAGAGTTGTTTTTCATCCAATTCGTGAATATGTGTTTAAGTCTTCTTTTCTCACAACCCTAAACATATATAAGGATTATTTTAAGGGCCGTAATAGGTTGCACAGTTGCACAAGCGTGAAGCAAAGTCTTGTTTATGCAAATTTTGACCGGAGATAGAATTTTCCCTAGTTCATCTTTCTGTTGAAGAAGCTTCCATATTTGTACACCGTAAGGTTTTGCGACCAATGAGCTTCTTGATCTTCATCGTGTGATGAATTGAAGAACTTTGCAGCCAACATTCTTCTTAAGTTGGTGATTAAGTTGCATATTAGGATCCACGCAATTGGTTAGTCACGTACTGGGAGCTATGCAATGAAAATGAGAGATCGTCACTACAAAACAAGTCCAATTAGGCATTAGGGTAAGGGTTCAATTGTAGGTTGGTATAAGGTATTGGGATTCCTTTACTTGTAACCGCTTGTTTTGATAATAGTGGATTCTCGAGAGTAGTGACCTTAAAATAACCCAGTAGGGTTTTTGCCGTGTAGGTTTTCCTCATTCGTAAACAAATTATCGTGTCAATTTAATTTCCACTGCATACTTAGTTTAATTGGTGATTTGGTTGTGCTGCCACGTACAATGCATGTTAATTTGATTAATTGATAAACTTAGCTAATTAACCAATTAATATATCACAAGGGGTCAATACATTCTTGACCTATCAAGTGGTATCAGAGCAGGCACACTCTAATTAGGTTTTAATCTTTGTGTGTGATCCATTAACCCCTATTTGTCATGGATAGAGGACAGTCTCTTATTATACCTCCTTTATTAGATGGCACTAACTATGCATACTGAAAAGTATGCATGAGAGATTTCTTAAAATCATTAGATGAAAAGGTGTGGCAAGCTATGGAGATAGGCTGGACCAAGCCTACGGAAGCACCAGCCGACTAGAATAATGCTAAGATCAAGGCGGCAAACTTCAACAGCAGAGCATTGAATGCTCTATTCTGTGCAGTCATAAATGAGGAATTCAAGAAAATATCATCAACTAAAACTGTTAAGGAAGCATGGACCATTCTCCAAACAACCTATGAAGGAACCAAGACTGTAAAGGATTCAAAACTTCAGAGGCTCACTACAAGCTTTGAAGAGATCAAGATGGAGGAGAATGAGTCGTTTGATGAGTTCTATGCCAAGCTCAAGGACATAGTAAACTCAGCATTTAATTTTGGAGAAACCATTCATGAACCCAAGATTGTGAGAAAGGTGCTCAGATTTCCATCCAAGAGATTCCATGCCAAGATCACGTGATTGAGGAATCAAAAGATATTGACAAAATTCCTTTGATAGAGTTGGTTGGCAATCTGTAGACCTATGAGTTGGGTTTGACAAGGATCGGGAAATCAAGCAAAAGCAAGAGCATGGCATTGAAGGCCAAAAGCAATGATACTGATGAGTCTTCAGACGATGAAGATTCTAAAATGAAGTCCTACATTACAAGGCAATTCAAGAAGTTCATAAAGAATGCCAATGGAAAGGGCTTCAACAAGGACCGTAGGCAATCCAGTTCCTCACAGTTCAAGAGCCAAGATAAAGGGAAAAATGATGCTAGGGATGGCGATTAGTACACTGTTCCCTCAGGACCAAAGTGCTTTAGGTGTCAAGGTTTCGGTCATATGAAACAAGAGTCCCTACTTATCTCAAGACCATCAGAAAAATTAAGGCACTTACTGCTACCTTGAGCGACACTGAGCCTGAAGATGACTCCAATAGTAAGGATGATGGAATCTTAAATGCCTTCACTATCATTGTAAATCCTACGAGGGGATTGTTGAAGATGTGGATGAAGAAGAGGACTTGGTGGAGTCTAAGTTTGAGAAGATGGATGAACAAGATCACATCCACACAGCCTATGCAAAACTATATAAGGTCTCAAAAAAACATGAGAAGTTGTATAGGTTGGCTACTAAGAAGTTTAGTGATGTGGAGCTTGAGCGAGAAGAAATCTCTACAATGTTTGATGAAGCCAATCAAAATATTGGAGTACTGAGATTTGAGAATAATTACTTGGCTGAGAGGACCAAGAAACTTAAGGCAGAACTGTTCCAAGTCAGAGCTCAATTGGAAAGGACTTCAAGCGCTAAGCTTAATGAGATGCTCAGTCTTTAAAAATCTGCTTCTGATCGAACCGGTTTAGGGTATGATTTCTCTGCTCCTAGTATTGCTTCTACTAGTATTACTGTTTTTGTTCCTCCTGCTAATAATGTTGAAATTGAGAAAAATGATGTTAAGAATGAATTAGCCAGTGAGAACGTAGACAAAGGTAAATCTATCTTAGGAGCACCTCCTAAGTTTGATAAGAAAGAGATTAAAAATCCTAGGGCTAAGAAGGGAAACTCTCAAAAGCCTAAGTAGAAAAAGCAGCATTTCTGTCATTACTATGGCGTAGCTGGACATAGTCGACCTAATTGCTACAAGTGGTTAACCACTCAAAAGAGCAACAGCATGATCGCATCAGGAGACTAGAATCAGTTTCCATCCTCTTTTGCTCATCTTGAAGATATTCTCAAAGTCCTCATATTCCTTTCAAACTTAAACAATTTTAACTCTTTCCCATCGCCACTGGATCAAGGGTTTGCTAAACGGAAAGGTTCCTCCAAGGTGTGGAAGGAAAATGGCTCTAAGTGATTCTATCACTTATTCTCTCTCTCCCCTTTGTGTTTTTGTTTTTACATTACTTGTGTGTTTTGCTTTCATGTTTTGAGTCAGTCTAGTTTTATGCATTACTTTTTTTAACATGTTTTTGTTTGATTATTTTTCAATCTTGCTTTATTTTGTTTTTCATTAAAAAAAAAATTTGAAAAATCAGAAAAATACAAAACACAGTGTGTGTTTGTGTACATTGGTACTTGTGTACCTTGGATGGCCAATGAAACAAAGTTTTCTAAACTTTGTATTTTTTGTAACTTAGATAAGCATCTCTATGCACAACTAAGCAAGTGAGCTTTGTGGCTCGTGTTTGTGATGAGTAATGTTAAGTGATCTCTTGTACTTAACACTCGTATCACTCTTTTTGACGGGAAGGACTAGAAAATCCTAAGAGAAATGCATAAATAACCATCTCACCATTGTTGCCCACCAATCATGAAATGATATTTGTATGCTTCAACATAGAAAAAGTGGAATGTCAAATGCTTAACATAATTTGGTATTTCTTTTCTATCTCTTATATGCCCATGCATAGTTTGCTTAAAAGAAAAATATGCGAAGAAAAATAAAAGTAAAAAGATCAAAATGCTTTATATATGATTGTAGGCGTGTATTCTAGAAAATGTAGGAGTTATAGGATGTACCTCGAAAGTGATAGTCCTCATCAAACAGTTATGATTGTGTGTGAGTTAAAAAAAATTTCTCATATCTCAAATCGCCATAACATGTTGACATTTATGCAATCTTGCGATATTTTTCACACACAACACGCAATATTCTTTGTTACTTTTGATACATGTGCAAGTACAATGTGATTCCATCACAAGGAATACTTGTGTTAATGTATGCTCACTAAACTATCTTAACTTGTTTTTGAAATATAAAATTGGTTAGACTTATTTAGTGTGTGTGTGTGTTTTGGGATTTATGTGCTTAACATTTTTCGGGTTGAGAGATGTTTTTGAGAGCTTAAAATGTTGTTTAGATCTTTAGTTGAGTAGCATGCTTGAGTGCATTCATATCTGTGTTTTTCTCTTCTTTGAAAAATTGTTTTTAAGCAATCTCAATAGCTCTCGACAAATAAGCTATCTATCGAGACCCTTCAGCTTTTTCTTATCGCATTCTCGATAGCTCTCGATAGCTAGTTCGATTAATCAAGAAACTTTCTGTCTCCTCGATAGCTACCTCGATCCATCGAGCTTCTTTGCTTTGGAAACCTCTCGTTAGATCCTCAATAGCTAGTTCAATAGCTAAAAGGTGCATTTTTAAACCTCAATAGTTCTCGATAGTTTTCGATCAATCAAGGTTTATGAAATTCCTATATATATGCGCCTCGCAATTTCAGATCTATTCTCTTCAATCTCTCTCAATTGATTTGAGTCTTTTCACCTCCCAAACACCTCACACTCATTCAAAACTTCATTCCCAAGTGTTCTTCAACTTTAATCTTGCTTTCTTCACTGGTAAGGTCCTTAATCTTTCTCTTCATCATGCATTTCATGTTTTTGATCTAACTTCTGGGATTTTTGGAAAGTTTTGAGATGTTTCAAAATCAATGAAGTTTTTGCTCAATTTTTGGGATGGGTTTTATCAAAATGATGTTTGAAACTTCATGCATTGCATCACATATGCATTATAACAATATTTCATGCATTTTAGATGTGTGTTTACTTTGTTGCTATGTTGTGTGCTGGTAGGTTTCGATTAGACTGAGCCCATGATGAATTTATATTTGCATATCACATGTTCATGCATTTTCATTCATACGTACCTTCAAGTTTCTATATTTGTTATATTGTATATTGTTGGTGCTTTTCTAATTGTTTTTCTCTCTCCCTCTCTCTCTGTTTCTTATGTTAGTTGCGTCATGGCACATAAACAAAAATTCATTCCGTCCCGAAACCCTCTTCGTTTCGGGGCATCTTCTTCTTCTTCTCCTTCTGACCCCACTCTTTCTCACGTACGGTTCCGTGATGAGAAGGACAAATCAGACTTCTAGGAAAACTTTTCATGATGTGGCATTCATTCTGAACGTCAAGTCGTTCTATCAAACTATTTTGATATTGACCTACCCATTGTCATCCACAGTAGGGGTTGGGAGTCACTTTATGGCATCCCAGTCACGTGCCCTTCCGTGATCATACAGGAGTTCTACTCCAATATGCATGGATTTGATTATTCTATACCCTAGTTTGTCACTCGCATTTGGGGTATACGCATGGTAGTTACTCCGAATATTGTATTTGAGGTAGTGCATCCTAACTACCTTGGCTATGAGCGTTTGAGGACAGTGTACAAAGACGAACTCTCATCTCTATTTTGTGAGACACCTTCTTCATGGGGTGATCGTCAAAACACTTCAAGCTCAGTCTTTGCTAAAGGTCCGAGAATCCTACACATGGTGATGACATTCGTTCTCCATTCACTGTCTCACTATAACACTATCATAGAACCTCGTGCTCAGTTTTTGTTATCCCTAATTGAGGATCTTTCTATTGATTTCCCTTCACACTTTATACTCTCCCTTATAGATGTCTATAAGGATACGACAACCCGTGATAAGCTCATTTTTCCTTTTGCTATCATGTGGCTCCTTTGCCACTTTTCTGTCTCTTATCTCGAGTTTCCCCACTTCACGTTCATGTGTGCCATTGACACCACTACCATTAAGTGGAGTATTGCATAGCTTTGCTCGAGGTAGCCCTGGATTGAGATGACAATACCTCCAGCTTCTACCACTCCATCCACCTACGTTCCTTCGTCTTTAGCAGGTGGAGTGACACTTAAGGCCATCATGGCACAGCTTGCGCGCATGGATGCTCGTCTTGACACTCTCAGTGATGAGTTGTGTCAGGTGAACACTCATGTCGGTCGCATCACACGATGACAGGTTGTCATGATTGGTTTCACTATCGCTTCCTCTCCAACTCCACCAGCCTCTGAGGATAAGAGTGATGATGGCTCCGGCAGTGATGATGCTAATGAGGATGATGGTGATGGCTTGCCGAGTGATGATGAGATATCTACTTGATGTACTTACCCCTTTGTCGCTCATGACAAAAAAGAGAAGTAGTTTTGAGATGAGAGTAGTCATACTCATAAGGGGAGGGTTAGTATATGAGATAGGGGGAGTGTTTATAAGGGATGTAGTGAGGATTTTTGTATCTTTTCTTTTCTTTCTCTTTTAAATACATTATTTCTTTATATATTAGTCTTGTGACCATTTGACATACATTGTACTTATATTTAGTTTTTATATATATATTTTGATGTATGTTATTTCACTAATCTCTCCATGTGTTGTTTCTTTTCTCTCTTTATACACATGTTTCTTATTTAATGTATGCAGTATATTATTTCTGTTTCACAGTAAGATGCATTGATGAGTTTTGTTTAAAGTGTTTCAGAAATACATGTTGTCAAAGTTTACTTGCCATAAACTCTCTTCTTACAAAATTTTTCAAGAATATGTGTTAGGATAGATTTTATTGTATTCAACAAGTAAATATGAGTTGAGTGATTTATGACTTCTCTCATATTTTCATTTGTTTGTTGTGGTTTTGTCACAGATTGCCAAAGGGAGAGATTGTTAGGACATATGTGAATCAATGTTAGGAACATATGGCAATATTTTATGTAATTAACTAATTCTTTGACAAAACGCACTTTACTTGTAATTAGGTAGATCTAAAATGTGTTTAATGCTTCAAGAAACAAGGTTTCAAGTTCAAGTGTTAAAGCCATGCAAATCTGTCCAAGAATCAAGTAATGAAGTGTTGGATTTTAAAACTCAACAGCTATCTCGACAACTAACATCTATTGAAGTTTAAAAGTTGCTGAAACTCGTGGTTCGACAACTAGCTCGATAGATGGCTATCTATCAAGGTTTATGAAACTCAGTTTATTAGAGCTGTTTTTCATCCAATCTGTGAGTATGTGTTTAGGTCTTTTTTTCTCACAACCCTAAACATATAAAATGATTATTTTAAGGGCCATAACAAGTTGCACAGTTGCACAAGCATGAAACAAAGTCTTGTTCATGCAAATTGTGACCAGAGACAAAATTTGCCCTAATTCATCTTTCTCTTGAAGAAGCTGCTATATTTGTATACCGTAGGATTTTGTAACTAATGAGCTTCTTGGTCTTCATTGTGTGATGAACTGAAGAATTTTGCAGCCAACATTCTTCTCAAGTTAATGATTAAGTTGTGTACTGGGATCCGCACAATTGGTTAGTCACGTACTGGGAGCCGTGCATTGAAAATGAGAAATTGTCACTACAGAACAAGTCTAATTAGGAATTGGGGTGAGGGTTGAACTGTAGGTTGGTATAAGGTATTGAGATTCCTTTACTTGTAATTGCTTATTTTGATAATAGTGGATTCTCAAGAGTGATGACCTTAAAATTATCTAGTGGGGTTTTTGTTATGTTGGTTTTCCCCATTTGTAAAAAAATTATCGTGTCAATTTAATTTTCACTGCATACTTAACTTAATTGGTGATTTAGTTGTGCTGCCACATTGCATGTTAATTTGATTAATTGATAAACTTGGCTAATTAATCAATTAATATATCACAATGGGTCAATACATTCTTGGTCTATCAGTTACTATTTGGGTAAAGCTAGCTAGGTTTATTGAGGGGGGGGGGGGGGCTAAAGTTTTGAAAGGGAGCCAACTATAAAAATAAAATATATAACAACTAAAAAAAAAAAAAGGGACCCAAGGGGGCCGAGCCCCTTGAGTCCCCACCTGGGTCCATCCCTACCCACATCAAAAGAGTCAAAAACATTACATTAGAGAGACCATTTAGCTAATGTATGGGCTGCTACATTAGCAAGCCTAGACACCCAAAAAATTGAAACATTAGGAGAGTACGAAAACAAGCTTTGTATGTCTGAGCAAATGGGACAAATCCTCCATGGAGAAGCTGAGGTAGAATTAACAAGGGCATCATAGCAGACCTTAGAATCTGTCTCAATGAGGATGGGTGAGGCCTCTAAATTGAAAACAACAAAAAAAGCCCATGCCATTTAATTGCATTAACTTCAACTGGAAGAGGGATGGTGGTGTTTACCTTTTAGGAGCAAGCAAACACCAACTTCCTTCTCCAATTCCCAGCTATTGTAGCCATAGAAGAATAATAAGGGCTAACAACACCATCCACATTGATTTTAAACAATCTGGAGGGACCCAATTTTGAGGACCACTCACCACTAAGGAAGCTGCAAAGTAATTCTTGTTAAGGATGAGTCATCGACAATGAAAGCATTGATATTTATTTGTTATGTGTAACCAAATGATAGAAAAACAGAAAATACAATCACACAGGAAAACGCAAATATTTACGTGGTTCGGCCATAGGCTTACATCCATGGGCGGTGTTAAGAACAAAGTTTCACTATGAAAATAGGACCGATTACAAAGAAAGTATGAAGTTGCTATCACAAAACCGAAACATCAATACACCCAAAGAACACTCTCACCAAGAGCATGTAACAAGAGAAAACTATAATTTCGCTTAAACAAAGCACCACTCTCTCTCTCTCTCTCTCTCGCTCTCTCTCTCTCTCTCCACAACAATTAACAAGACCGCATGTATATAATAATTTAGGTTTGCAACATGAACCGATAAGGTTGGCTAATCTTTGTGTGGAGAGGAAGTGTAGTGGCGCACACCATCTGAAACCAAGTACACGGCAACATTTCTTAAACAATGTCAAGCCACCAATTCAACAATCATCATCATCATCATCATTGATAATACCATTAAATCAATGATACCATTCATGACAATAGCAATAAGGCATCACTCTTCAAAAACATTTGATAGCACATTCCATTGGAGAAGATCTTCCAGTCCTCATTTCTAAAATCTACATTATCTTACATTAAAAGCATAACTGCAGATGATCTACATGACTTGTACTAATGTAAAGAATTGCATAAAAAGAAATATCCCAATCATTGTCTGTCAAGTAAAATATGGTATGGACCAAAAAAAGAAATTTGAATAATAACAGTAAAATAATAATACAATTCTTAATTACCATTATTTCTACGAATGAAAGCATCACTGTAGTTAATTTTCAACTGCCCTTAGACATTTTCTTATGTTTGCACCATTGTCATGTCCATATACCCATCCAGACATGTAAGAATATATGCACATAAAGATTAAAAGGCATCATAAATGCCTGTAAATGTATGTTTTCATAGTCCATTCCTAACAAATTGAAGTGCGGTGCAGCAAGCACCATCCTGATGTTTATCTACAAAGAATAATTCAAAATTTCACTAGTCATCTTTTATAGCGAAGTGGTATTTCTTTAATTTCCAATGTTGCACCCTATCTAAAAAGACTGGCCAGAAGTTCTATTTCACCCTTCCACCTTCCTTTGATTTGTATCTTGGCTAAAAAATTTAATGGAGAAAAATTTATCTAGATATCATGATTTTTATCTTTTTTTTCCTCTTCAAAACTCTAAGTAATGTTATCTAAAGTACTTGATCCCCATTTAGAAATTGCTAATAATTTATCAAACAATGAGTAGTCAACATATGTACACTATGTTGCAAGTTAAGCATTTTAGATAAAGGAACGAGATCTCTATATGTGCACAATGTAACATATGAAGATTGTGTCAGCAAGAAAATTAATAACAAGGAAATCCATAAATTTAAATCAATCATGCATTAAAAATCATTCTGCTATTAAAGCTAAAAATAATTATCGACTTGCAAAATGAAGGTTATACCAGTAAATGGCAAAGAAGCCCTTTAGAAAAAGGCAGCCAATCCCTTTCCAAAGAAGAGGAGCTGAATACAATTGAAATTTTTAATGAGACATAGCTAATGCCTATAACCGTATCATTGCATCTGAACCATAACTTGGCTTTCTGTAAAATACTATTGCAAAAAAGGAGGATAATATATAACGCAGACAAACTCCATGAGCAAACTTAGACCATTTTGTGCAATCCTACATGACATCAAATTGGGAAATTGAAATATCATTAGCATTTGTAATTTAGTGAGGCAATGTGCCACTTCCAACATGGGTAGTTATGTAGCTTCTTGCAAATGTATAGCTCATGTAGAAATGAAAGTTTTCCAGTTACCATATAAGATTCTTTATTTAATTCAATGATGTTCAAATATGTTAGTGTGGTGAGTGGAAGAAGATGAAGCAAAGATTTTCTTCCATGTGTGACATTCTAATTGTGTGTTGTTGGTAACAAACTAAAATGCGGTGAAAGGTTTCAAGATGTGTTTCGATTGACAAAATCAAACCTCCAATTACCAAATAGTTGGATAATCACCAATACCTTTTTATATAATTGTATATGTACAATTTTCAGATTTTCAGCAATCAACTTTCTAAGTGTACTACGTACTAGGACCTCGGACAACAAATCTCAAGATAGATCTATGATAAATAACAAACTATTTGGAGATCTGTTGAAAATGACAAAAAATCTTCAAGTTTGATTGAACCTTTTCTGTATAAGATTTGTAAAATACCAGTCACATGCTTGCATTATAATGTTTTTTAGGAAAATGAATTATCAGAAAAAACTGAATTTCTCATGCATTATGCCATGTTGAAGAGAATAAACTCAATAAAGTCCCAGCAAAAAGGAGTATCTGAACATGTTTCCCACACTAATGAATTTCAACACTCTCCCTATTGAAATGTAACAATAGCCCTACAGAGACATTATGCCTTGATGTGATGAAGGACTTATTAAAAATGAGTATATTAGCAATGAAATCCAAGATCACTTATGAATAGCATATGAGAAGTCATGTTTTATTGTTGGCTTAATTCAGTGACAAAAGTTTGTTTGTAATGTTTTTAATTTTAATGTATTGTTTCCTGGGTTTTCATGTAATTTGTGCTTGGGTTAATATAGCATAATTCAGCATATACTTGGCTTTTTTTTCTTTTTTTTTTTGAGAAGACATATATTTGGTATTTGATATTTAAAGAAAAGAGAAAAGATTTAGACTTCAAGTTTGGAGGGACTTATCACTTGCTTTTTATACTATCTTTATCATTTGAATAAGAGCAGTCCAGGAATACTAGGGACCGTATCCCTTGGCATATGCTTCTTTTAAATGAGGGAAATAAGAAATCGGCAGCACATTGTAAGGGCGCATATCAGTTTCTTGAAATCTTAAGTATTTCAGGCAGCACTTGAAGATAATTTTCCTTTTTCTCTATTTGGGAAAAAATATGAGAGCCTTCTGTTAAAAATAAAACTTATTAAATTTCAAAAAAGCTAAAAAGATGTTTAACACTACTTAATTAACATAGAAGGCCTTCTAGAACAAAAACGACTAAATGTTTTTTTTTTTTATTTTTTATTTTTAGAATAAATGCAAAACACAAAATCCACTAACAAATAGGAAGGATTTAGAAGAGATTATTGCAACTAACAAATACGCCAATGTAATAATATCCAATATTTAGGAAAATCTATAGGAAGCCAGCAAGAAGTTTATTCCTACATATTGAAAATGAAAATGAGAAAGAACTATTAAAAAACAATCTTGATTATGGATTTTATTAGCTATATCTCAAATTCGAAGCTCTTTTTCTTTGGGATTTTGTTTGTATGGTATCCATTGGGTCATTTCGTATAAATTTATTGAGTTGTTGGCTTCTGGGCAAGGCAAGTTTGGAAGACATAGAAATATAGATTTCTAAAGCTTCATGTCGATTTTAGTATTTATGGTTGGAATGGAATGCTAGATGTTTTGAGGATTGTGAATGGTTTATCCTTGATACGTCTTTTTTTTTCCGTACTCTCCTTGAATGGAGCTTAGTTTTACTTTTACCTTCATGTTCTTGTTTGTCCCTTCTTGTTCTAGTTGATCATTGTAATCTGCATTCTTAATTTTTGCTACTGTAGTACATTTCTAGTGCATTTGGGTTGACGGTTGCTTTAATAAAAAGTTCTTATGTTATTTATCAAAAAAGGAAAATAAATATTAACAATCTCAATGGGGAAATTTTTCATCGATTTTAGAAAAAAAAAAAAAAAAAAAAAAAGAGGCTCTGGGATTGTATTTTTTTATAATTAATTATCTCAATTGTTGAAATATGAGAAAATTAGATCCATAAGTTCTTGTTCCTGAAGACCCATAGATTAATAGTCTCTAAACCTTAGACATGAAAATCATTCCAACAAACAAGTAGGATAAACTGAGGGGTGAAAAAGATGATAACAGCATAAGACAAGCAAATTTACAGAAAAAGATGATAGCTGATGGGAGAATAACCGCATAAACAATATAATGGTTAAGAATAAGAAAGACAATAAAAGATGAGAAGAGGAGAAGATTTGAGAGGACTTACCAACTTTCATCAGCTCCCAACTATAATATATTATTTCTCCAACCAAAAAGAATAGACAATTTTCCTCAAGTGCCTCCAACACATGACAACATAATAATTTTTATGATAGAATAACAAAAATATTGGAAAAGGGAGACTCAGGAAAATTGAATGGTGAGACTAGGAGTCAATAATGCATGATTGGTAAATTTAAAGGTATGCTCAAAACAAAGAAGTTGTCATTTATGTGTGTGTTTAGATACCGCTTATTTTGCTGAAAACTGAAAACAATAAAAAAATATATTTTGGTTACTGTTCATTAATGAATTTATTGTTCATTAACCTGATTGCACTGTTCATGTCCTATGAATAGTGCAACAAGCGTTGGACTGAAAAGAAAAAAAAAAAAAGATGCCATCTATCACTTGCTTGAAGCATCTGCTGGATCTTGCTTTTCCAAAACCAAGACAATAGTCATCGAAGTCTATAAAGTATCAATATTAAGGTAGTTCAAACTACTTATGTTAATACTGATCATACATGCCAAAACTTAATTGGAGATAGAATTTTTATATGTCCTAATAGCTAGCGATATGTACAAGTAGTTTTTGGTGAAATTTTTTTTATAACTATTTTTAATGAAATTTTTTGATAAAATTCCAAAGTAAAAAGGCTAACTATAGATGTCTACCTCATAATCTAGTAAAGTGTTGAAGTCACCAGCATAAATGCTTTAAGTTAAGAAACCTTAACAAATTAACATTTGATATAAAAGGTGGAGAAATTGTTAGGAATACCATGTACATAAATAGAAGATGGAAGCAACGATCACAAAAGCGTTGGAAAAACCTAAGCCTTGCATTACTGATAGTGTTTCCCAGTATGGTGTAGCAATCAACACTTGCAAATACATTTAAAAAAAAAAAAAAACTCTAAGATAATCAAATTAATCAACGTAGTTTCAATGTAATCTTCAAGGCAATCTTAATTAAGAATGCAGATTACAATGATCAACTAGAAGTACACCTCTGATCAGGAATGAAGGATAACTAGAATCAGTAAATGGTATATAAAATTACAAACAACTAATTTATTAAATAGCATACAAAATTGGAGGGAGATTAAAAAAGAAAAAAGAAAAGTAAGGCATCTTAATAGGCTATTTTTGTTGGAAGAGAGTGTATGAGTAATAGAGGCAAAACAGTAATATCATGTACTTCATATATAAATAATATTTTATGTGTTAGGGTTGACTTATTAAACCCTAAAACACTTTCACAGTAAACAACATGGTATTAGAGCCACCAAACCACCGCTGTCGTTAATCCTCCGACCACCACCCACCAATATTGTTATCGCCGGCAACCATATCCTCGCTAGCTCCGACGACCCTAATAGAGACTCCAATGATCTCGATTTAGTGGCTGAAGGAGTTGTCCAGCACTGATGACCCTCTCTCCAGTCTTGTAACACCAGATCGACGTCACCTGATCGCAAGAGAGGTAGGGTTTTACTTGCCCTCCTCCAGCGACCATCCTAGCTTGCTCACCGGTCCTCACGCCGCCACTCCTACACCCTAGTGCCGTTGCTAGAGTTTTTCAATTGAGGGTTTCAACCATGGTCTGATTTTCTTCTCTTCTTCAATACGTTCTTTGCGTATCTGTTTAGGCAACCTTAGGTTGATGTTTAGTGGTGGATTGGGCTTTTTTTTTTTTTCTTTTTTTTTTTTTTGGTGTTGGTATGGATTTGTTGCTGCCTTGTTTTTTGGAATAATTTGGTGTTGATTCGTTGATAGATGAGTTACTGTTGACGTGGCTGATTGGTTGAAGTACATTGGTTGTTGGTTGGAGTTTGTTTTAATTCAATCGAGCTTATTTCTTTAGTGTTAGTTTGTTCTTTAGATTGCTATTATGGAATCCAAAGATAGTGCTTAGCTCCCTAATTATTTCTTATCTCCTGATATGTTATCAATTACCTCCATTCGTCTAAATGGTAGTAATTATGCTCAGTGGGCACAGTCAGTTGAAGTCTTTCTTCTTGGTAGAAAGAAGTTTGATTACATGATTAAGGAACCTCCTGTACCTACAGACCCTAAATTTGCTAATTGGAGAGCCGAAGATGCACAAATTAGGAGTTGTCTGTGGAATAGCATGGAGTCTAAGATCAGTTGTAGTTTGGTTTTCTTACCAACTGCTAAACTTGTTTCGGAACAAGCCAAGGAACTTTACTCTGGTGTTAACAATTTGAAGTGGATTTATGATTTTCATCAAAATTATTTCTCCTTGAGTTTGAGTGATATGTCTTTAGAAGACTATTATAACAAGTTTAAGGGTGTATGTGAAGAACTCAATATTTATCAGCCTATCTCCTCTGATGTTAAAATTATGAAGAAACAACGAGATTCTATGCATGTTGCTCGCTTCCTCTTTGGATTGCCTAAAAGTTTGAATCCAGTAAAATCACAAATCTTAGCTAGTCCAAACCTCTCTTCATTGAGTAAAGTTTTTGGTAGACTTCGACAGACCACATTATCTGATTTAAGTATTGACCCTTTCTCTTCCTCCCATACTGATGCATTACCTTTTGGTGATAAATCTGCCTTTACCACTTATATGGGGAGTAATAGAGGTGGTCATGGAGGTCATGACCAAGGGGGTTGTGGGAGTGAACAAGGGGGTCATGGTAAAGGATGTGGTCTTCGTAAGTGCACTTATTGTCATGGTGAGAATCATACAATAGAATTTTGTTGGGAGTTATATGGTAAACCCTCAACTAACCAAGCTAGTTTTCAAGTTCAAGAACCACCTTCACAGTCACTTCCATCGACATCCAGAGTAGTCTCTATTCCTAAGGAAGAGTACAATCGCCTCTTGTCTCTGCATCCCAACTTTGTTGGGTCTGATTCTACTGCTACTTTGGCTCAACAAGGTACTTTTGCTACTTGTCTTGCCACTCAGGACCCTTGGGTCATTGACTTAGGTGCTACTGATCATATGACAGGTACCTCAGGTTTACTCTTTGACCTTGAGCAATCTAGTAGTCTTCCCAATGTTACATTGGCAAATGGCTCAACCACTACAGTTTTTGGTTTGGGCACTGCCAATCTTAGTCCTAATCTTTCTCTCTCTTCTGTCTTATATATTCCTGATTTTCCTTTTAACCTTTTGTTAATTAGTAAGCTTACTAAAATTTTGAATTGTGCTGCCTTTTTTTTTATCCACTAATTGTATCTTTCAGGATCTCAAGACGGGGGAGATTATTGGTGAAGGGCATGAAGCCGATGGACTTGATTACTTGGATCAATGTGGTTCTTCCCGTTTAGTGGCTTCTCATTTGTCTATCTCGCCTCTTCAGCATCATTGTCGCCTTAGTCATCCATCTCTCAAGAATTTGAAGTCATTAGTTCCGTTGTGTTGTCATATTGAGTCTTTACAATGTGAAGCATGTCAGTTGGATAAACACCATAGGGTGCCTTTTGCCTTTAAGCGTGAGAGTCGTGTTAGTAGTCCTTTTCATTTAGTTCATTCTAATATTTGGGGTCCAATAAACACTCCCTCATTGTTGGGATTTAGATATTTTGTCATTTTTGTTGATGATTATTCTAGAATCACTTATCTTTTTCTTATGAAAGAACGGTCTGAATTGTACTCAATTTTCAAATCATTTTATATGGAAATAAAGACTCAGTTTAATGCTTCACTTCGTATTTTTCGGTCTGATAATGCTCGTGAATATTTTCATACATCTTTGTCTCAATTTTATGATGATCATGGTATAATTCACCAATCTTCATGCCCCCATACTCCACAACAAAATGGTGTTGCTGAACGCAAAATGCGTCATTAGTTAGAGGTCACTCGTGCCTTAAAGTTTTATATGCATGTTCCCAAATCATATTGGAGTGATGCTGTTCTCACAGCCTGTCACCTAATTAATCGTTTGCCTTCCACTGTTCTAGGTGGTCAAATCCCTTATACTGTGCTCTCTCCTGATGCACCTTTGTTTCATCTGCATTCTAAGATCTTTGGTTGTGTGTGCACCTGTGTTTTTCTTGGGTATTCTCGTCCTCAAAAAGGATACCGATGTTACTCACGTACTCTTCGGCGTCGTTTCATTAGTGCTAATGTCACATTTGATGAATCTCAATCCTATTTCTCTCCTTCGGTTGCTAGTTACAGTTCTCCTCCTTGTCTTCCTCTCCTACCACCTGTGTCTCCTATTGAATCTCCTCAGAAACCACTCTAGGTATATTGTCGCCGGCAAAAACCTCAAACAGAGACCTCTACCGCGTCTCGTGATTCGACTCCCGATCCTGCCTCTCTTCCAATTGCTTTGCACAAAGGTAAGCATTCTTGTACCTCTCACCCTATCTCTCAGTTTATCTCTTATGGTCACTTGTCTCCATCTCTTTATGCCTTTACCACATCCTTGAATTCTACTGTTGTTCCCAAGTTTGTCCAGGAGGCTATGTCCATCTTGGGTTGGAAATCTGCTATGGAGGCAGAAATGTTTGCCTTGTCTGAAAATGCTACTTGGTCTTTAGTTACTCGTCCTCCAAGAAAAACTATTGTTGGTTGTATACTGTGAAGCATTTGCTTGATGGTTCTATTAAGCGTTTGATGGCTTGCTTGGTTGCCAAAGGTTATACCCAGACATACGGTGTTGACTATGCTGAGACATTCTCACATGCTAAAATTTCTTCTGTCCGAATTTTGATCTCCTTGCCTGCTAATTTGGGTTGGCCATTATTTCAGTTAGATGTTAAAAATGCCTTTTTGAATGGCGATTTGAAGGAAGAGGTGTATATGGAGCAACCACCTGAGTTTGTTGCTCAAGAGGAGTCTGGAAAAGTGTGTAGGTTGCATAAGGCCATCTATGGTCTTAAACAATCTCCCAAAGCTTGGTTTGGTAAATTCAGTGAAGTAGTGTTGAAGTTTGGATTGCGACGTTGCTATTTTGATCACTCTGTGTTTTCTCATACCTCTGATAAAGGAAAGATTTTGTTGATAGTAAATGTTGATGATATTATAATAGCTGAAGATGATAAGCAGGATATTGATGATTTGAAAAGATACCTTCAAAACTCCTTTCGAACTAAGGATTTGGGTAAACTTTGTTATTTCTTGGGTATTGAGGTAGCACAATCTAAAGAAGGCATCAGTTTATCACAAAGGAAGTATGTGTTGGATATTTTGGAAGAAACTGGCTTGTTAGTGTCTAAACCAGTGGAAACTCCTATGGATCCTAATACCAAATTGTATGAAGATCAGGGGGAGCTGTTATCTAATCCTGAGAGATATTGTCGTTTGGTTGGTAAACTAAATTATCTCACAATTAGTCGCCCAGATATATCATTTGCAATTAGTGTTTTGAGCCAGTTTATGAAAGATCCTCGCCTTCCACATTGGGAGGCAGTTATTCGAATTGTGAGGTATCTTAAAGCACATCCAGGCTGTGGTCTTTTGTATAAAGCTAATGGTCACCTACGGGTAGAAGCCTACACTAATGCTGATTGGGCTAGATCACCGTCAGATAGAAAATTGACTACTAGGTATTGCACTTTTCTGGGAGGAAATCTGATTACTTGGAGAAGTAAGAAACAAACTGTTGTTGCTAGGTCTAGTGCAAAGGCTGAGTATAAAGCCATGGCACACACATCATGTGAGCTTATGTGGATTAAGCATTTACTTGAGGAATTAAGATTTGTTGTGAAGCTGCCTATGACTATGCATTGTGATAATCAAGCAGCAATTTACATTGCCTCCAATCCTGTGTTCCATGAGCGAACCAAGCATATTCAAGTAGATTGTTATATTACTCGGGAGAAAGTAGAAGATGGTGTAATTGCTACTCCATATGTTTCTACAAGAGTCCAAATTGCGGATATGTTTACTAAACCTTTATGTAAGACTCATTTGGCTTTATTATGTAACAAGCTAGGATTGTATGATATATACTCTCCAGCTTGAGGGGGAGTGTTATGAGTAATAGGAGCGAAATAGTAATATCATGTACTTTATATATAAATAATATTTTATGTGTTAGGATTGACTTATCAAACCCTAAAACACTTTCACAGTAAACAACAGAGAGAAATTAGATGAGAAGAGGAGATGGGGTTAACTCACAAATTTAAATGAAACACTTTCATTGTAATCAATTTAAACTTCCATCTTTTTTGATATTTGGACTACAGCCAATCTTCTAGTACTGGGACACTCTTGTTCCTTCCATATCTCTTCCAAGGTGAACAGTAAAAAATCCATCTTTGATTGTATTCTTAGCCTTCGCATGGATATAAATTGAAATAAATCAACCACTCCAGAAAACTTCAAATCAGCTTTCCGTAGAAAGGGATTACATGCCTATTGCTTTGCCAGGAGATTCCGTTGTTAGCATAATAGTTTAGGTAACCAAAAGAAGATTTGGCTCCAAAATGGATGATCTGTAAAGTATCCTTGACATTGTAAAAGAAAGGTCTGTTCAATCAGAAACTACAAGTGGCTAGCTCACAAAAATGTCCAAGTGCTACTTGTGGATTACAAATTTAAAAATATTGTTTAATGCTGAAATGATATCACCACTTATAAATTACATATATTAGAGTATGAAGATTGAAAAGATGCAATGATATCTAAGCTTACAAACCAACCTTAAAATCTTACAGGTCAAGGAATCTGTTATTACAAGGGAAAGGAAACAAAATTGCCTCTATCCTTACTACCTTGCCATTTTGGATGTAAAGGGTCTAATTTTTCAATATGAAATGTTACTGACTTGCAAGAGAACCCGATTTCTTTTCCTAACCCTTTTCTTATACACTTATACAAAATATGCTAAATGTTGATTTGGAAGATTCAATAATGTGAGTGACTTTTTAAAGATATTCATTGTGATGAAAGGCCGCATTCAGATTGACAAATTGATTCACTAATAAGAACATAGGTGCTTGGTCGTTAGTGGATCCATTGTTCAAAAAAGTAGGACAAAAAAGCTTTTTTTCAAGACACTTTTGACAGTTAAAAAAAAAAAAAAAAAAAAAGAAGAAAAACATGATTCTCCTACACTTTGTTAGGTTTTTAATTTTGATAGGTAGCTGAAGAATTTGAACTTATTTGTGCACAGGTAGCTCTCAATTCTCCCAATAGAAAAACAAATACCAAATAACCCTACAGACACATCATGCCCAATTTTTGTGAATAACTTCAAGAAAGTGGATATGTCATGAAAGACAAGCTGTCACAAGCAGATAATTGAGTATTTGAAGGTCAAAAAAAATTTAATAGTAAAAGAGAGATAGACTCACCAGTGGAAGTCTGTTGGATGATCTAACATTCTATTTTCATTTAATATTGACAAACTTGGACTAGCGAGCTCTTTTTCCCATGGCACATCCTTACTTTCAATGGCGACAGTAAAATATCTACAGTTTCCACCATATGTATGCTAATAAATGAATGGCAATCTAAAAACAGAGGAAAAAAAAATTTGAGGCTAGTGGTGACTTGGCAAGTTAGATTGTTAAATGTATTGCATTATAGATCTGATAAAGGCTTGTCCCAATTGAGTAGCATCCTAGTACCAACTCTAATCATACCAAATTAATTTTATAAGGAAACTATTGATTAACAATTTTTTTTCTTTTTTTCTTTTTTTGAGTAAAATTTGAGAAAACTTACTGACTCTTGTGAACTACTGTTAGCTCTGACAGTTGAGAATGGATTAGTTGATTGATTTTGCCTCCAGCTATACACAATAGAGATGTAAAAATAAGGGTGAAAATGAGAGAGGGCAAGAATTTGGGGCAATTATGAAATGAGATTATCATAGAAAAGAAGAGAAGATATAAGGCATAAGTAAACTTACGACTCAAGTTGCTTCCTCTTTAATAACATTAAAGCTGTGGACAAATCTGCACAGCTACCTTTTGGTATTAAATAATTCCATGAGATAAATTACTTCTTCTCGTAATTAGGTGCAATTAAGAATATAGAGGAAAACTGAAGAAAGAAAAAGGAAGAAATTAGGGGCAATTAAGAAAGTGGGAAAACTAAAGAAAGATGATTTGAGGTATGTGTAAACTTACCGCTCAATCTCTAAATCTGACATCTTGAATATGGGCAATTTTGGACCACTCTACCCCGCTACCTCTTGCACATCTTTCCTTTAATTTGGGACAATTAATAATCAATAATGATTCTTGTTAGGTTCTAAAGACTTAGGTTTTTATGTATTTAGAATTTTAAATTGTATTGTTGGCAAACCATGATCAAAACAATGTATTTAGTTTGTTTTAGACTTGCTTAAAGTTGGTTTATTGTTGTAAAGTTGGATTAAAGTATTGCAGGATTAAAAAAAACAGTTTTAGCCTTTTTCGATCGATCAAAGTTTAGGCTCGATCAATCGAAAATCGGGTCTGACGTTTTTTTCTGCAAATTTCCAACTCAGCCCTAAGTGATTTAAAACGTTTTGGGTTTCTAATTTGCCCTAGGCATAAAAGGCAAACCCTAGCCACGTTTTAGTGTTGCTCATATTGCAGTTTGTGTGAATCTCTTGTGAGATCTTTGAGGAGCTTTCCTTCACATAAACTTAGGGTTTTCAAGGAGAAGAAGTTTTCTATACCTTGATGATCAATCCAGTTGCTGCCATTGAAGCTTAAAGAAACACAAGAGGGTGTGCTTGTATTTGGTGGTGAATACAAGAAAGAAGGAATCCGTGGATTCGGAGCTTGCATGTGGTCGTGTCAGTAAGTTCTACTGGTGGGTAACAATAAAAAGTCGAGCGTGGGGGCTTGTAAGTCTTATTGTATGAACTTCGATTCTTTCAAGATAGTGAATTCAAGTTTACCTTGAGGATAGCTAGGTTAAATTCTCCCCAGGTTTTTACCGGTTTGGTTTCCTGGGTGATCATATCTTATGTCTTTTATTTTTTCGCTGCTTTACATAATAGAATTGTTTGTTTGTGATAACCTAGATCTGTTTAATTTGACTAAGTAACAACTTGGCTAATTACCTAGGTTAATCCAATTGTGGTTTTAAGGGGTCTAAAAACTGACAAGTGGTATCAGAGCGGGTAGCTCTTTTGTTTTAGATCTTTTGATCTAAGAGCTGATTTTTAACCCCTGTTGTCATGGATAATTTGAAGTGTCTTTTTGATCATGTTTCTGCTCATGCTTCTGTTGATTTTATTGATGCCTGTGAAATTCTTCGTAAGGAATTATCGAAATCTATGAAAATTGCTAAGAAATTCAAGGAAGATTTAAAATTGGCTAATCTTGAAAAAGATGAATTGGTTGTTAGATTAGATGAATCTAATAAAAAGAATGAATTTTTGAGAAAACAAATTTCCTCTCAAGATGAGAAGATGAAAAGCTTGGAACAAAAGTTAGTTGAATCTAAAACTAAAATTGAAAATTTAACTAGTACCAAGCCTGCTGTTGATAACAGAAGTGTTTCTGTTTCTCTTAAGCCTAAAACTGAGAAAGTTTATATCCCTTCTTTCAAGAGGAATAATAAAGAAAAAGCTTATTTTGCTAGGTTAGACAAAGGTAAAAGTTTTGATGTAGACACTAAAGTTTCTAAACCTATGTCTAAACCAACTGTTAGAGAGCATAATAAATCTGTTTTTGTACCTACCTGTCACCTTTGTGGTGTTGTTGGTCATATTAGACCAAATTGTTATTTGTTAAGGCAAGAACCAAAGCTTGTGACCGGAAACCCCACTAAGAATATTGATGTTCCTAAATTTGTTTCTGTTTGACACTTTTGTGGTGTACATGGTCACATTCGTCCTAATTGTCCTAAGTTGAAATTTAAGCATTTTGTATTTCAATCTAGAATATGTGATGATATTTCTTCTGCCATAAGTCCAAATAAATTATTTCATATGCTTTTGAAAAATTTAAGCTTGTTGGCTTGTGAAAGGAATTTGCAGGATTTTAGTCTCTCTCAGAAGATTAATGTAATCCCTCAAATACACTCTGCCTCTCATGGATTTTCACCTACAAAGCCGAAGACTCGTGCTATATGGGTGAGAAAAAATTTTCTAAGGTGAGTGTTGCTGACTTGTCCCTGATTTAATTCTTTCAATTGTTTGTGGACATGTTTTGTTTTTGTTTTTGTTTTTGTTTGTTTTGTTTTTTTTATTTAAAAAAAAATCCAAAAACATTGAAAAATTTCAAAAAAAAGAGAAAAATATTTTTTTTGTGTCTAGTTTTATTTTTCTTGAGGATTACATGAATTATGATATCTCTCTTGATTTAGAACATGCTTGATATTATGGAGAAACTTGAATAATATGTGTTATATAAGTGCTAAGTTATTTATGATTTTGTGTGAATATGTACTAATTTGTACATATACTCAAAGGTTAATTAAGAAATTGATATTTCTTGTTTGTGTGCCCTCTATAGCTTAGTTAAGCACTGTCATGCATTGCATTTGCATTGTTCATTTAGCATAATATGTGATTTTTTGTTTTTTGGTCATAAATTTTTTAAACCAAAAAGATTTTTGTGTTTTGTATTTCACATCTTGGATTTATAATCAAGGAATGACCATATTATCTTTACATAATATGTTTATGTACCCTGTTTAGCTTGGATGAGCTTTTTTTATTGCACTTTACTAGTTTGAGCTTTGAAGTGCATATTGTGTGGGAGATGTGTATAGTTTTTGATCACTTTGTCTTGCTCTTGAAGTCACATGTCTTTCACTGTCGGACTTGAACCTTTTGAGAAATGTATAAATAATCATCTCACCACTGTTCACTAGCCAATCATAAATACCTTAGTGCATATCGTAAGATTTTGTACTCAAGAAAGTGTAGCACATGCACAAAAAGAACATAAGGTGTAGCCTCGGTTTAATTACTAAATGTTTAAAATTAGTGTGTACTATTAGGTTTGATGCCAAATCACATAATTAAAATTGGTGTGTATATTATGAGGCAAAATTTAAGAAACTTACATGATTGCAAGCTTATGTTCTAGGAGATGTGAGAGTTATATGATGTAACTCTTTAGGTGATAGTCTCTTTCAAATTCTATGTGATGAATTTTGTAGACTTTGTGATTGATTTCTATTCACATATCACCTCACATGTATCTCAAGTTTTTGCTAGTTGCACACATTACACAAGTTATTCTTTGCTAAACTTGGTACATTATATTGTGTGTGATTTTGTTGTGGCCATCCAAGATTAAAAGTTTCTTGATTTTAATGTAAAATGTGTTTAATGTTTGCGCTTTGAGGACAAATTTATTGAAAATATTTATTTTGGAAGATCTGGGTTGAATTCAACTGTTTTTGAAAAACTTTTCGTCTCATACTCATGCTTTTTTTTTTTTTTTTTTAAACAATATGCTTTGAGGAGTTTCTGCATTAAAATACTATGTTTTTCAAAAATCTGATTTTTCCAAACTTTCGATCGATCGAACCTGTTTTTCGATCAATCAAAATTGCGATTAAAATTTTTGGTTTGAGTTTGCCTGACTCGATTGATGTTCGATCGATTCTTGATCGATTGCAACAGAAAAATTTTCAGTTTCTATGGTTTTTACCAAAAAAAATTTTCATGCATTGTATTGTTTTTGTATCCATCTTGCAGTTTTGCAGTCATATCTCTTATTGTTTTCACACATAACATGCATACACTTTGCTACATTGGGTACTCAACTTGATCAAAAAATTGATTGATTAATTTTTGTGCTATGTATTTTCTAGTATATGCCTTTTTTATGTATAAACTGTAGAAAATATTTTTCTTAAGAGATGTGATGGATAATCAATGTGCAAATATTTTATCTCTTCATGCAACTATTTATGGGTCACATACTGTTAAGTTTGCATTTATTAAAAGAGATAATATTTTTCTTCATGTGTATCCTTAACTTGGTTTTTTAAGTTTGGTGTGTGTGTCTTTCTTTTCCCCACCTCCTAAACTTTCCCCAACACTGTTTTTCCTACAACTTGTTTTGTTTTTCCTATTTTTATAGGGAGAGAAAAGTTTTTTTTAACCTTTGTTGTTCTTAGGGGGAGTTGTTGCTCTTCATAGAGGGAGTTGTCTCTATTTCATATAGAGTTGAATTGTTTTGTGTTCCCTTGATTCTCTATTTTCTCTTATCCTTATTGCGTATGTTTACTCTTTATTAAGTTGTCTTTGTCAATACGTGACAAAAAGTGGGAGATCTAGCTGAAATGTGGGATGTGGGAATCCTGTTTGTTTTGTTTAGGGAGAGATACATTGATTGTTTATGATAGTGGAAAATACAAGTATGTTTTGGTGTATCTAACTTAGGGGGAGAGTTAGTTTGCATATTTGTTGTTTTCTTGTTTTTCTGTTTATTTTCCATACATGCGGTTATGCATTTTGTTTAAGTGTTTCAGGAAATATACAGGTTAATTCAATTAAGCTGCTGTCTACTCTTGCAACTGATGAATAGTAGTTAGGATTGAATTTGTGTTTTGTAAGCATTATTTTGTAAAAGGGTTTTTATTTGTAAACTTTGAGCAAATAAGTTGTGTTTTGTCATGGATTGCCAAAGGGGGAGTTTGTTAGGTTCTAAAGACTTAGGTTTTTATGTATTTAGAACTCTAAATTGTATTGTTGGCAAACCATGATCAAAACAATGTATTTGGTTTGTTTTAGACTTGCTCAAAGCTGGTTTATTGTTGTAAAATTGGATTAAAGTATTGCAGGATTAAAAAAAACAGTTTTAGCATTTTTCGATCAATCAAAGCTTAGGCTCGATCAATCAAAAATCGGGTCTGACGCTTTTTTTTTGCAAATTTCCAACTCAGCCCTAAGTGATTTAAAACGTTTTGGGTTTCTAATTTGCCCTAGGTATAAAAGGCAAACTCTAGCCACATTTTAGTGTTGCTCATATTGCGGTTTGTGTGAATCTCTTGTGAGATCTTTGAGGAGTTTTCCTTCACATAAACTTAAGGTTTTCAAGGAGAAGAAGTTTTCTACACTTTGATGATCAATCCAGTTGCTGATATTGAAACTTAAAGAAACACAAGCGGGTGTGCTTGTATTTAGTGGTGAATCCAAGAAAAAAGGAGTCCGTGGATTCGGAGTTTGCACGTGGTCGTGTCAGTAAGTTCTACCGGTGGGTAGCAATAAGAAGTCGAGCGTAGGGGCTTGTAAGTCTTATTGTATGAACTTCGATTCTTTCAAGATAGTGGATTCAAGTTTACCTTGAGCATAGCTAGGTTAAATTCTCCCCAGGTTTTTACCGGTTTGCTTTCCTAGGTGATCATATCTTGTGTCTTTTATTTTTCCACTGCTTTACATGATATGATTGTTTGTTTGTGATAACCTAGATCTGTTTAATTTGATTAAGTAACAACTTGACTAATTACCTAGGTTAATCCAATTGTAGTTTTAAGGGGTCTAAAAACTGACAATTCTAATTTAGTGAGGTGTTGCATGGCTTGTGATGTGGGCAAATACATCAGCTTCTTGCAGAGTCAAAGTTTCAATATTTGAAGAGAAGAAAAGTTGCACAACCACTCAAGCAAAGCTTCTAGTCCATCAAAGCCATATATGCATAGATGTTTAAGGTAAGTGAAGCATTGTATTTCATCTGGGAGAGAGTTAAGTTTCTCCCACCCAGCCAATATTAGTCTATCAAGAGACATGTGCAAGTGTTGGATGGAGCTAAGACTAGGGAATGCATCCAACTCTTCACAAAACCTACCGATCACCAAAGACTTTAAGCGGGTGACGCACTTTAACTCATCTGGTAGACACATGAACTTTTTGCAACCGACATTGCATAGATGGGTGAGAGAATGTAATTCTCTTAGATCTGGAATTGATTTCAGATTATAACAATAAAAAATTTGAAAATCCATAAGAGAATGCAATTCTCTTAGTTCTGGAATTGATATCAGATTTGGACACTCTATAATCAATTTTGAAAGAGACGTGCAGGATTGTAACCCAGTTGGTAGAACCTCATCACCACATGATATCTCAGACTTCGGAGACAGGACCCCGCACCTTGTAGACTTGGAAATGATCTCAAATTAGGACAATCACTTACTTCAAATGTCTCAAGAGAAGGAAAGGTTACATCTCCTATTATGATTGATTGGAGAGAGTTTGCATCTTGATGCGGCGAGATGGACACCAAATCAAAACAATTATCTATGTATATAGACATGAGACTTCTATTATTTTGGAATAACTGCTCTCGCAAACAAACAAGTTCTGAAATATATGAAATTCCGAGGGAGGTGAGTGTGGAAAGCTTGCTGATAATCCTTTCGAATGCCATGCTTTTGATACCAGAAATCTGTAACTCCTTAAGAGTTGGAAAATGATATGGAGCACTTGTCAATTGACCACATGATTTAATGGTCAACTCCTCAAGGCAAGGAAACACTGTTTCTATTGTTGTCAACTCCAACGCGTCCTTCCATTCCACTAGGTTGGGCAAATTCTCCAAAACAAGTTTTTTCAAAGCTGGGAACACCACTTTTCTGCAACCACCACCTCCACTATTACTTGATCTCTCACCACTATAATTAATGTAAAATTCTGTTCCTATGCATGTCACGTTATCCATTCCCTCTATTTGAAGAACCTTGAGATGGAGTAAATGCCCAAGTGTAGGAATCTTGTTGCAGTTGTCACAGTTTTTAAAACGAATTTCCAACAGATGGTCCAAAAGAAACCCATCACTATAGTTATCACGTGCCAATATCCATGAAGGCAACTTCTCACCCCTAAAATTTTTTATATCTAAGCTTTTCAAATGTTGGTGAGGTCGAAGGCCTTCCAGTACATCCTCATCATTATTGTTGCCTTCTCTTTCACTACTCCAATGGAATCCCAATTTGTGCACTCCTGTCTTTCCCATTAAATTTGCAGTTTTGACTTCTTCTTTATCTCTCACATGCTCCAGATTGTAGATACATAATCCTCCTCTAAGTTGGCTTAAGCATCCCACTTCTTTAATTCGATGACCATCATCTTGACCAATGATAAAGAAAGACAATGTTTGAAGGCAAGTCAAATTGCCTATATTGATTGGCAATTGTTTTATGTACTTATAGCTAATGTTAATATGTCTCAAGTTAGTCAAATTTTGTAGATCATTTGGGAGCTCTTCAAGAAGATGACAATACTTGATTATTAGAGTCTGTAAGTTGTAGAGCTTGGTAACAGAATTAGGTAATGCTTTGATGTTGGTTTGCTCGATGCAAAGAAGCCTCAAATGTCTAAACTCACCAATTGACTTGGGCAACTTGTCTACATGTCGTCCAAATAAAGTTAAACCACACACACATTTTAAGACTAGTAAACTGTCACCAAGATTAGCACGAATAGAGAAAATTGTGCGCAATCTACTCATGTCATCGCTAGATAGTGAGATTGTTGGTGTTGTTTGGTCATTGTATATAAGAGATAAACGTCGAATATGAGACATATCAATGTCACCCCCCAATATGCCCTCTACATGCAAGGTTTCCCATTTTGAAATTGAGAGGGCAAGATCGTGTACAAGATCATGCATCTTGCAACTTATAATATCACCATAGTTATCCCTTTTTATATCTTGGAATAAGGAATTCCCCAATAAAATATCGAAATACTCAAAACCAATATCCTCCATTGAAAAATGTTTTTGAGATGGTTGAAGGAACCCTTCAGTCATCCAATGTTGAACTAGTTCTTCCTTTCCTATGGCATAATCTTTAGGAAAAATTGCACAGTATGTGAAACACTTTTTTAGAGATGGTGGATAAAGATGATCGAAGCTTAATTTTGGTATTGATAAGATACATTCACTATCATCTTGGGAATTCCAAACCATACTGTTTTGAATTTTCAACCATTCACTTTCCTCAATCTTCCAAGACATCGAGCCTCCTATAACCTTTGCAACCAATGGAATCCCATGACATCTTTTAGCTATCTCCCTTACAATATCCTCCAATTCTTGTGTTAATGGAATTCTTTCTTTTGTAGATACTCTGTTCTTGATTATTTCCCAACATTCTTTGTTTAATAAGTTTTTCGTGTTATGTTTGGGAAGTGTTCGCATGATTTCTGCTACTTTGTCACTACGGGTTGTTACAATAATATTATTTCCAATATTTGGATTAATTCCTAATAAACTCTCCTTTAAAGTATCCCATTCATGAGAATCTTCATTCCATACATCATCTAGTACGAGAAGATATCTTTTACCTTGTAACTTTTCTTTAAGGCTTTCATATATTGCATTCTTATTCTCTAATGTACATGAGCTATGGGTAAGAGATTCAAGAATCTGGCTCAAGATCCTTTTATTACTGAAATTATCAGAGACACATACCCACATTTTTTCATTAAAATGTTTCTGTACTAGCTCATTATTATACACTTGTTTCGCTAAAGTTGTCTTTCCCAAACCTGCCATTCCTACAATTGGAATGACCGAGAGTTGTTGATTGTCTGCATTAAGCAACAACTTTACTATTTCTGAGGCATCATGTTCCCTTCCTACAACTTCTGAAGGATCAAGAGAGGAGTCTGTCTCTCGCTCTCGGTTAGGGATCATCTCGGGATTTGCAATTATTGGTCCTGCTCTAGTAAATTCATATTTATTTGCCTCATCAATAATCGTTCTTAGCGATTCATGAATATTCTTAACTTTGTTGGCCATCTTGAAACGGAATGCAATGGGGTTTGAAACTGAAAAGAAGAAGCATACCTTTCTCTTCATTTGGTTTCGGATCTCTACCTTTCTCCGGAGAATCTCATAAGCAAGGTCATCCAGCACATCATCTGCATCATAAGAAACGTCTTTAAGCCTTCGCAGCCAAAGCCTCACTCGCTCTTCCCTCACTTGCCTTCTCTCTGCATCAGCCAGCACGGCTTGAATCGTGGTTAACGAATCACGAAGCCGTTTCAGATCCTCCTTGAAACCCCAAGCAAGGCCGATCTGCTCAGTAGCAAGTGAAATCAGCTTGCCTACGATTTCCTCTGCAACAACACTCAGGATATTCTCAGCCATCTTTGGTTTGGTTCTGTGATAACAAGCTATCAGGATATTCACAGAAATAAGCTCTCAGTATTTGGAAACAATAGAAGAACTGTGAATTTAGAGAATAACAGAAACAATAATATATAAAACGTGGGGCTGGGTTCGCTGGGTGAAAAGAAAAAGGAGAAGTGTGGTGGTTGGGGTAGGTGGACAGTCATGTTATAGTGATACAGTCATACATCACTTACATTGACGTAAATATAATAGATGAATAATCCTTTTAATGTATAACATTACCTATAATATATATATATATATATATATATATACACAATAATAATAAATGAACTTTAGTATAACTTTGTTATTTTGAGTTGTGAATTATTTAAAAAAAATTTTAAAAGATGTTGCCTTACCATGTTGACAAGTCAAGAGTTCCTGCTGTTAGATTTTTTTTTTTTTGGCTGAATACTGCTGTTAGATTCAGTAGGTCTTGAAATGCGTCAGTTGTGATGAAACCTACTTTAAAAATGCATAGGATGAGCACAATCATGACAGCTATCTCCTTGGCGACCACAAAAATTAGTGGCTATTTGCCAATTTTGTATTGATTGGTGTCTGTAGGCAACATTTTTGTTACTCTTCAACATCAGCCATTAACTTTGTTGGATTTACTCATGGATGCAGTCTATGGCACATTTCCATTATCTTTAATTCTTTACAAGGCTATAAACATTTGTCACCTCTGATTCTGTTGATTTGTTAGATAGATCTTGAAATACATGTATTTTTAATCTTTATTAATATCTTTACAACATAGCTAATATATTCAGTCTTTTTTTCTTTTTTTGATAATTCAGTAAGATTTTATTGGAACAATGAGTACACAATGCACAAGTTGATTTTTTTTTTTGGATAAGTATACAAGTTGATATTTTTTCCTATTATTCATTTTGTTAACTAGAGTGTTTATGATAAATTAAGATGAGCTCCAGATGAAGTCCTCATGAAATCGCTCTAAATTATAATGCCAACTACAAGAATTATATATATATATATATATATATTAAAAGATGACTGAAATTTTATTAAAACATAAAGAACAATACAGCCAGCTAAAGTAGCAAATAGAAACAGGACACAAAGGAAATCAAAACCAGCAACAAAATAGACCACAAACAAGACCCTATAGCAACGCTCCCTTACGGCTAAGCAAATCGGCAATTATGTCTGGTTCTCTTCCTAACCAGCACATGGCATCCTTCACTCTTTTTGCTTGCTGGGCTAATTCATGGGCTATTACCCGTCCTTCCAATGTGCTTCACTTTCACATCAGCAAAACTTCTCATTTCCTGCACAATTCCAGCTACTATATGACCAACTGCACCTCTAACCTCTTCTTTATCAATTGCTTGGATTGTTTGAAGAGAGTCTCCACCTATAAGAACTCGCTCCTGCCCAAGCTCTTTTGTCAGCACTAATCCTTGCTCCATTGCAATAGCTTCAGTTTCTTCAACTCCAAACCTTCCTGAGAGGGGCTTGCACATGGCGGCTATGAACTTCAAGTCCTTGTCCCGAATAAGGATGCCTATACCTGAGTGGCCAAAATCAGTGGGAATAGCTCCATCCACATTGATGAGAAAGTAGTCATCCTAGAGTGGTTCAAGACTACTTCATTTTGGCTCTAGGGACCTTGCTTGAGAACCATCTGCCTCCCTATAGGCTTTCACCATTCGCATGGCATTTACCCAGATAATATTTCCTGGTGAACTGTTTGTATCATGCACCATCTGGTTTCTGTTATACCAAATCATCCAAGCCACCCCAAAAAATTTTTCTAGGTCCCTTTGGGTCCCTTATCTCAGCATGTCTAAAGTAATATCCGAGAAGTCTTGCCTATCTTCCAAGAGACTGATGGGACAGTCAATCCAATTTTCCCAAACTTTTTTTGGCAATTTCACATTTCAGAATTGCATGCTCCACAAATTCTGCCTCCTTGCTGCACAATGGACAGAGAGGATCAATTGGGACTCCACTTTTGCTCAGGTTAAGCATAGTGGGGATTGCATTCATACAAAGTCTCCAGGCAAAAATTCTCACCTTTGCTGGGATGTTCAAGTGCCACATTTTCTTCCATAGGGGAGCTTGCACGTCACCTGATGATGATTCCCCTTGTTCACTTACTTCTAGCACTTTCCTAGCCACATAGTAAACACTTTTCACTGAAAATATTCCTTTTTTATTGCCCACCCATATTAGTTGATCACCAGGCAGATGGTAGTTGATTGGGATACTAAGGACTCTTTCAACCTCAAATGCAAGGAAAATCCTTTCCAGTCTATCTCTCCTCCATCTTCTTGTGTCTTGGTCAATAAGGACTGAGACCATAGGGAAATCTCCAAAATCTGTCTGAGGGGAAATAACCTTGTAGGTTGAGGGGGTTGGCAGCCATTTGTCATCCCAGATGTGAATAGTTTTTCCATTACCTACCGTCCATCTTGTGCCTTGTTTCAAAACATCCAGACTTTGGTAAATGCTTCTCCAAGCAAATGATGGGTTACTTCCCAAATTAGCACTTAAAACTTCATTGTTTGGGAAGTATCTTGCCTTGTATAGTCGAGCCATTAGTGATGAAGGGTGAGACATCATCCGCCATCCCTGCTTTGCTAGCATGGCCAAATTAAAAGCTTGAAGGTCTCGGAAGCCCATCCCTCCTTCAAGTTTTGATTTGCACATGTTTTACTAACTCACCCAAGCAATGTTTGATTCGTGATGGCTTTGCCCCCGCCAAAAATTCCTCATCATTCCCTCAAGATCCTCACATAGACCTTTTGGGAGTAAGAAACACCCTATTGTATAAGTAGGCACAGCTTGGGCAACAACCTTAATTAGGATTTTCCTAGCTCCTATCGACAAGAGTTTCTCCTTCCACCCTGATAACTTCTTTCGAACCCTTTCCTTTATTTCATTGAAAACTTGCTTCTTTGACCTTCCAATTAATGATGGGAGGCCCAAATATTTCTTTGGTTGGGTATCTTGTATAGAGCCAAGAGAATCCAAGACTTCAGCTTTTGTTTCTTCATCTATGTTATGGCTAAAATACATAGAGGACTTGCTTGTATTTATTTTTTGGCCCGCTGCTTCCTCATATTTTTGAAGGATATTTTGGAGTTCCCTGCTCTCTTGGCCATTTGCTTTGCAGTATATGACACTATCGTCAGCAAAGAGAAGGTGGGTAATTATTGGGCAGCCCTTACTAATAGAAATGCCATAAAGTTTTTTTTTCATGACTGCCTCTCCTATTAGCCATGTGAGCCCTTCTGCATATATGAGAAATAGGTAAAGAGATAAAGGGTCCCCTTGGCGAAGTCCCCTTGAAGGGAATATGAAGCCATGGGAGACCCTATTTATAAGAATTGAGTAAGAGACAGTGGAAATATAGTTTATCATTAGATTAATCCATTTATCATTAAATCCTATTGTAGTCATGATATTACAAAGGAAACCCCATTCCACTCTATCATATGCCTTACTCATATCCAATTTTATTGCCATGTATTTATCCTTCCCCTCTCTTTTATTCTTCAGATAATGCATAATTTCAAAAGCAACAAGGACATTATCAGTTATAAGCCAGCCTAGGACAAAAGCACTTTGATTTTCTTAGATGATAGCATTAAGAATAGGTTTAAGCCTATTTGCAAAGACTTTTGAGATAATTTTGTATGACACATTACAAAGGCTTATAGGCCAAAACTCACACATTTTGGTTGGGTAATTTGTTTTGGGGATGAGGACAATGTTTGTTTGATTTAGTTCTGCCAGGGAGGAATTTGAGTTGAGAATACTTAACATTGTATTTGTAACATCTTCCCCAATTATATCCCAATATTTTTGATAAAAAATAGTGGACATACCGTTTGGGCCGGGAGCTTTTGTCGGGTGCATTTGGCGGATGGCTTTAAAGACTTCTTCCTTTTGGAATTCTTTTGTTAGTTGCTCGTTCATTTCCTCAGAGACCATTCTTGGTATTGTCTGAGCTACCTCCATTGCTCTAGTTGGGTGGGATGTTTGAAACAATTCAATGAAGTAGTCTATTGCTATCTCTGCAATGTCTCCAAAGTCTTCGCACCATCTTCCATTTCTGTCCAAGAGGCCCTTGATTTCATTCTTTTTCTGCCACTGCGATGCTCTATGGTGAAAGTATTAGGTATTCCTGTCTCCCAATTTCAGCCATTGAACCCTTGATCTTTGATTCCATCTCATCTCCTTGTCATCCAACAACTCATTTATTTCTTTACATAGCATGTCTATCTCATCACCTCTGCTACCATCTCTGTCAGCTTGGACCACATCTTGAAGAATCTTCCTTTTTTCTTGGATCTTCTTTGTGACATGGCCTAATTCATGCCGACTCCATCTTTTTAAACCTTCTGCACAAGCCTTTAGTCCTTTAACCAGCCCACTCGATGATTGCAAGCTTACGTGATCCTTCCAAGAATCCTGGATAATTTCTTTACATTTCTCATGCCTAACCCAAGTTGCTTCAAAGTGGAATTGTCTTGTTTTGCATCTGCGGCTTACCTGCTGGTTTGTTAGAATAATAGCACAGTGATCGGATGTAGATTCCACCACATGAAGAACTTTAGCGTCTCGGTATTTCTCTTTCCACTCAGTTGTAGCCAACACCCTATCCAATCTTAATCTTATCCATTCTTCCTTTGACCTCCAATTGCTCTAAGTGAATTCCGGCCCTTCAAAACCCATATCTTGAAAACCACAAGCATGCATTACTTGTCTAAACCCCTCCATCTGTTGTTGGGGTCGCTCATGACCACCCCATTTTTCTGATGCCTTCAAAATTTCATTAAAATCCCCCAGACAGACCCATGGAAGTTGGTATTGAGCGTTAAGGAAGTGGAGAAGGTTCCAAGACTCTCTCCTTTGGTTAGTATATGGGTTCCCATAAAACCCAGTGATTCTCCATTTGAACCTTGACACCGGATCAGTCACTATAGCATCAATATGACTTCGAGTATAGCTTTTAATCTCTACATCTAAGCCTCTGACCCACAAAAGAGCTATTCCTCCACTTTTGCCTTCACTGGGAACAATCGGGTCATTTGCAAAACCTATTCTTTTTTGACTTTCTCCATTCTCTTAACTCCAGTCTTAGTCTCCATTAAGAATACTATATTGGGATTCCATTATTGCATAAGATTGTGCAACACTTAAACTATCTGGGAATTCCCAATTCCCCGGCAGTTCCAGCTTATGGCATTCATGGCTCTCGTCGAGGCTGCTAGTAGTTTCAACTTCACACAATCTTTTCAGACTTCTTTCATTTGTGGTCTCCTCTTCTACCCAGAGACTACATTTTACTCCTATAGAGTTGGCTATTATCTCCATCTCGGACTCACCTTCTTTAGGCTGGCCTCTAGCTAATCTTTTCCAATTTTCTTTCCTGTGCTAGTCTTGTCCTTTGTTTGCACTAATGGTCAGCTCACCTATAGGCCCAATCTGGTTTTTAATTAGGCTAGTAACTTCTTGATCTTCTTTAGCTTGTTTATTCCCTTGACCCATTTGTTTAATTGAGCCGTCACTATAACTTAGTGTATCAGAAACGTGGGCAAGTCCCATATCCCTCTTATCTACCCCTTGTTTTGCTCCTTGATTTCCTGCTTTAATAATTTGAAGCATGATAGGTTAGATAGGATGTAGTCTTTTTGTGTTGCCTGCTATATGTTTCTAGGCAAGGATGCATGCACATGCTCATACGTGCGCACGCATGTTCAACCTAGAAACCCAAATTTGTTTGTATTTGATTTTCTTTAAGTCTTTTATGCATGATTAGGTTAGTAGTTAGTAGCTTAACACATTTTTAATGCTTTCTTAATTCGAATTAGAGACTATGCTTGGATAAAGACATGAACATTCCTTAGAACATTATCATACATTTGATGCATGGGTGTTGTGACTGCAAGATGTAGTGAGATAAGTAAAAGTAAGGCCTACATTACAATATGAACATGCATATGAACTTGATGATGAATATGATATGTTTGATAAACATGAAATGAATATGATGAACATTTGTGAGTACGATGCTTTAAGGATGATATGCTTGCTGCCTTGTTACTGCCTTGAGATGATGACATGCTTGCTCCCCTTGTGTTATGCAATGTGTTATGCCATGAGAAAGAACATGAAATGCTTAGATATGAATGTTAGGTTATACATGTGGATGTGACGAATGCCATGTCTAAATGTATGTTAGGATGTGGTTAGATGCCATATGATGAGATGGATGATGAATATGACATGTATATGATATGCCATGCTAAGATTAATCTAGGGGTATGTATGCTAGCGTAGGATTAATATGTTTGTGTATGTGTGTGTTTGTGTAGGATACTCTCTTAGAGGACCATTTGATAGAATTAGGATATAAAACACAATTAGTAGAAGTTGACCCATAGGTCGAGCAGAGTTTGGTGCCTAACACCTTTCTATCTTTGTATCTTAACAACGAACACAAACTCTGATAGATCAGGCCCTTTGTAAAGGGCATATACATGGCTCCTAAACCTAATCTAGGTGGTGATTCCATGAACCCTTCGTCATCAGTCCACTCGACTGAAGCATATTCCCTAGAGTATGGAAATTGTACATAGCAAGTGTTAGGGTCTTTTTTTTTTTCTTTTTTTTTTTAATGTAATTGGTTTATTCTTTGACAAAACGCATTTTACTTGTAAATTGGGTAATCTAAGTTGGGTTTGATACATATCAAGTGGTTGTATTAAAGACATGAAGAATGATCCAAGAAACAAGTGAAGAAAAGCTATTTTACTGAAGCTCGACAAATAGCTCGACAGAAGGCATCTATCGAGATTTATTGGGCAAGCTCAACACTAGCTCGATCTATCGAGTTTTATGAATTCATAAATTTCATATTTGAATTTTGACCCATTCTGATGTATATGTTTAGGGTTTCTTCTCTTACAACCCTAGAAATATATAAGGCTTATTTTAAGAGTCGTCACACACGAATACAGATACCAAGAATTTATTTTCCTCTATGAGAAGCTACTGCGTTTATATGCTATAGGGTTTTGTAACCAAGTACTTCCTGATCTTTATCGTTTATGAAGTGAAGAACTTTGCGGCCAACAACAATCATGCAAGTTGTTGGAGTTAGTCACATACTAGGATTCGTGCAAAGGGTTAGTCACAGATTGGTGATTTATGCATCAAAGAAAAGAAGGCTACTACAAGATCAAGTCCAATTGGTATTGGAGTAAAGGTTCAACTGTAGGTTGGTACTTTGGGATAGGACAGGGTAGTGGTAAGATTCCTTATTCTTGTAATTGTTTGATTATTGATTAGTGGATTCTTGGGAGTGGTGAATTTAAATTTAGCCAGTGGGGTTTTTGCCTTAGGAAAGGTATTCCCCATTTGTCAACAAATCACCGTGTCAAATTTAATTTTTGCTACATTTATTTTATTTGATGATTTGTTGGTGCTTCCACGATTTGCATGTAATTTAATTTAATTAATTGACTTGGGTAATTGAATTAATTTACCGAGGTTAAGCTATCTTAACCTAACAAGTGGTATCAGAGCAGGTACACTCTGATTTGGTTTTAATCTTTGCTGTGTGATCCATCGAACCCTGTTGTTATGGATTGTGGGCAATCTTTGATTATACCTCATCTTTTTTATGGTACTAACCATACATATTAGAAAGTACGCATGAGAGATTTTTTTAGTCTTTGGATGAAAAAGGTATGGCTGGCTGTAGAGGTTGGATGGACCAAACCTACTGATCCACCTACATCTTGTGATGATGACAAGATCAAAGTTGTGAATTTCAACAATGGAGTGTTGAATGCCTTGTTTAGTGTTGTGACTAACAAGGAATTTAAGAAAATCTCATCCACTAAGAGTGCCAATGAAACATGGACAATTCTTCAAAATACTTATGAAGACACCAAGGCTGTGAAAGACTTCGAGCTTCAAAGGCTTATCACTAGCTTTGAAGAAATCAAGATGGATGAAGAGGAAGCATTCGATGAATTCTATGCCAAGCTCAAGGATATAGTGAACTCTACCTTCAATTTAGGTGAAAAAATTCCAGAGCCTAAAATTGTGAGGAAAATCCTCAAATCTCTCCCAGAGCAGTTCCATGCTAAAATCACCGCCATTGAAGAGTTAAAGGACATTGACTCTTCCTTTGATGGAGTTGATTGGGAATTTGCAAACTTGTGAATTAGGTTTAGTTAGGATTGGCAAGGGGAGCAAGAGCAAGAATATGGCTCTCAAAGCTAAGAATGACGAAGAAGATGAGTCGTCTCAAGATAAGAACTCAAAGTTCAAATCTTACATTACCAAACAATTCAAAAAGTTCATCAAGAATTCGAATGTCAAAGAAAATGACAGGGATTGCAAGTAGTCTAGATTCTCCCAATCTAAAACTCAAGAGAAATTCAAAAGAGAATCCAAAGAAGGACAACAAAGCAACAACATTCCAACCGATCTAAAATGCTATAGGTGTCAAGAGTACAAGCACATGAAGCCAGAATGTCCTACCTATCTCAAGTCAATTGGCAAGAGCAAAGCCCTTGTTGCCACCTTGAGTGATACCGAACCAGAAGTAGACTCGAAGGATAATGATCAAGAAGGGATAGTCAGCGCCTTCATAGCCACTATTGATTTGTCCAAAGAGTCCGAAGAACTGGTTGATAAGGAAGAGGAATTGGTGGAGTCCAAATTTGAAGAGATGGATGAAAAAGATGATATCCATACTGCCTACTCAAAGCTTTACAAGAATTCTAAGAAGCATGAAAAGCTTTACAGCCTAGCCATAAGGAAGCTGAGTGAAGTGGAGTTGGAATGAGAAGAACTCTCCACTAAAGTTGATGAAGCAAATCAAACCATTGGAGCATTGCGGTGTGAAAACAACTTCCTGGCTGAGAAGACCAAGAAACTTGATGCTAAGCTGTTTCAAGTGAGAGCTCAATTAGAAAGGACCTCAAGTGCTAAGCTGGATGAATTGCTGAATTTCCAAAAGGTTGCATCCAATAAAACCGATCTCAAGTATGATCACTCTCTCTATTCTAGTATTACTTCCTCTAGTGCCTTGAATAATGTTATGTTTGTCTCTCTTGCTTCTAATGTTAAAACTATGATACCTGAACCCAAAATTGAAAGTGTAAGTGAGGTTAAAATTGATAAGGGAAAATTCATTCTGGGAGTGCCACCTAACGTTGTTAAAGAGACTAAGTAGAACACTCATCGCTCCATTAATAAGAAGTCTCAACCAAAGAAATCTCATTTCTATAATCACCATGGAGCATCAAAACACACTTGTCCAAATTGCTATAAGTGGCTTGCCACTCAACAAAGTAATAATGTGTTATCTTTCGTAAGCCAAAATCAATTTCAAAATTCTTTGGCTCCTCTTGGGGAACTCTTAAAGGCTGTTATGTTCTTGACAAACTTCAATGGGTTTAATTCTCCTTCTTATTCTCCTCATCAAAGGTCTCAGAACAAGAAAGGTTCTTCTCCCTCCAAGTCTCATGTTTGGAAGGAAAAAGACCACTTTAAGTGACTCCATCGTTGTTCTTGCATCTCTTGTGTGTTTGGGTGTTTGTTTTTGAGTCAGTCTTTTTTTTTTTTTTTTTAAATGTTTATTTGTTGTTTTTTTTGTTTTTTGTTTCCAAGAAAAAAGGGAAAAATCTGAAAAATACAAAAATAGTGTGTTTGTGTATACTAGTTCTTGTGTACCTTGGATGACCATTGAAATAAGGTTTCTTAACTTTTTATCTCTTGTAACTTAAATGAGCATCTTCATGCACAACTAAGCAATATGAGTTTTGTGGCTCGATTATGTGATTTGTATGATTTGGTTAATCTTTTATCATTTATATCTTTATCACTCTTTTTAACAGGAATGACTAAAAAAATCCTAAGAGAAAGGCATAAATAACCATCTCACTACTAAAACTCCTCAATCATAAAACATATGTGTGCAATTCAGAAAAACCATGCTCGGTAAGGTGTAGCACTTGCATTGCAAAAAAAAGATGCTTGGCTTACATAATTGGGTAATTCTTTTCATCCTTATATACCCATGTATGTTATGCCAATTTATGCTTTAAAGAAAAAAATATGCAAAGAACATGAAAAGAAAAAAAGAATCAAAATGCTTTTAAATATGATTGCAAGCGTGTTTCTAGGAGATATGGGAGTTATATGATGTACCTCAAAGGTGATGGTCCCCATCAAACAGTTATGATTGTGTGTGGATGTATTTGATTCTCTTATATCAATACTCTTCGTATAATGAGACACTTATGCTTCATGCAAAAGTTTCATGCACAACACGCATACTCTTTGCTACTTTTGATACTCTTGTATAGGTACAATGTGATTTGGCCATTACAAGGAATACATGTGGTAGTATAAGCTTACTAAACTGTTTTAACTTGTTTTTGAAAATAAAAATTGGTTTGACTTGTTTAGTGTGTTTTTTTATCTAGGAATGCTTTGCATCTAGAGTTGTTAATGTGTTTAAATGCTTAACATTCTTCTTTGTTGCTTGGTTTGGTGTCTATCTTGGTTGCATTCATATCATGTTGTTTTCCTTCCTCGAAAAATCTTGTTTTTGGATGCTCGATAAAAGCTTGATAGCAGCCCGATACCTCCTCGATTAATCGAGAATTTCTAGGTTTTTCTCGATACCTCTCGATAGATAGCTCGATCCATCGAGCTTGTTTCCTAAAGTCTCTGTCTACTCATAGAAGCTTGACACCTCCTCAATCTATTGAGACAGTTTTGCCATCGATACCTCTCGATCTATCGAGATTTTTTTTTCGACACCTCCTCAATACCTTCTCGATCTATCGAGGTGCCTGTTTCAATATATATGCAAGGTTCGACCTAGATTACTTTTTCACTTAAATATCTCGATCCTTTTCTCTTCTCTTTTGATCCAAACTCTTTCTTTTCTCTCAAATCCTTCTTCCCATCAAGATTTTGGCCCATTCCAAGCTTTAATATTTTGGTATGTGCTCTAAATCCTCTCTTTCTCCTTTTGTTCATGCATTTCATGCTTTTAGACCTAGGTTTTCAAGTTTTTGGGAACTTTTTGGGTTTTTGAGTTTTTGTGAAAATTTTTGGGTTGGTTTTGTTGATTTGTTATCACATGCTCATGCATTGCATTCTTTATCATTATAACAATGTTTCATGCATTCTAGGTTTGTGTGACCAATTATATCTTGTGAGTGTTATAGTTTGGATTGAGTTTTTACCCATGCTGCAAATTGTTTTTGCATGTAACATGTTCATGCATTACCATGCATTGCACTTCTCTTTTCTTTCTTACCTAAGCATCTTCTCTACTGTGTTAATCTTCTTTCTTTATTCTTCTCCTAAAGTTTCCTGACTATGGCACCCAAAAAGTCTGTCCCTTCCAAGAACCTGATCACTCATCACGAATTTTCTTCTACTTCTTCATCTCTTCCTTCTATTCCTGATAGAGTTTGGTTTTGTGATGCGGACTCCCTGTTAGGACATATGTGAATCATGTTAGGAACATATGTTAACATTTTATGTAATTGGCTAATCCTTTGACAAAACACACTTTACTTGTAATTGGGTAGATCTAGGATGAGTTTAAATGCTTCGAGAAACAACATTTCAAGTTCAAGTGTTAAATCCATGCAAGTTTGTCCAAGAATCAAGTGAGAAAGTGCTGAATTTTAAAGCTCGACAGTTAGCTCAACAACTAGCATCTATCGAGGTTTAAAAGCTGCTGAAGCCTGTGCCTCGACAGCTAGTTCGATATATAGCTATCTATCGAGGTTTATGAAATTTAGTTTTTCAGAGCTAATTTCAATCAAATCAATGGGTGTATGTTTGGGCTTTCTTTTCTCACAACCCTAAACATATATAAGGATTGTTTTAAGGGCCATCACAACTGATGCAACTAAATGCAAAAGTTTTTTACGAGCATATTGGGAATCGAAGACATATGTCCTAGTTCATCTTTCTCTTGAAGAAGCTACTGTGTTTGTACACTGTAGGGTTTTATGACCAAGGAGCTTCTTGATCTTCATCGTGTGATGAACTGAAGAACTTTGCAGCCAACATCTTTCTCAAGTTGGTGATTAAGTCGCGTACTGGGATCCGTGTAATTGGTTAGTCACGTACTGGGAGCCATGCACTGAAAGGAGAGATTGTCACTACAGAACAAGTCCAATTGGGTATTGGGGTAAGGGTTCAACTATAGGTTGGTATAAGGTATTGGGATTCCTTTATTTGTAATCGCTTGTCTAATACAATATATAAAAGCAGAAGCTTTTAATGAGGTGTTGACACGTTAGGAAAAATGACCCCTTCAAAAACTGACACGTATAGGGTTAAATTTAAAAAACCTGCACGGTGTGTTTGGAAAAAATGAAAAAAACACTGATTCACTTTGTTAAAACACTGTTTGGAGCCTCTTGGTATTAAAGGAAACTAACCGCTTAAAAAAAGGAAAAAAAGAAAGAAAGATTAGTACACGGAGAAAGGAGAGAGAGAGAGGAGGCACACCGAAGACCCTAACACTGTAACACAGACACAGACCGAGAGTGAGAGCGGGAGATCCCAACAATGGTGACACTACGCACACCTACAGAAAGCCATCAACACCGTTATTACCATCAGATCGTTGGAACTACCATTGGTAAAGGTTTTCTTTTCTTTCTTTCTTAGATCTGGGTATGAGATTGGTTGGATTGAATTTATTTAGGTATTTGGATTTCACTAGGTTTTGATTTTTTGTTTTTAGATTACAGAACGTAGAGAGAGAGATTCGGTCTATCATAGAGGGTGGAGAGAGACAAATCTAAGAATACAGTCAGGCCCGTACCCTCCATCGATATAGTCTTTGTTTTTTTGTACTGAAGGTTAGCATACTCCTTTCCTCTTTCCTCTTCAAATACTGTTTTGTTGTTTAGAAGACAGACTGAAACTCCTCACCATTGCCTTTTCTATTCAAATTAGAATCTTAAATCTTCAATTTTGAATTCAACACCGATAGTTCCCCTTGCATAATTTTCTAGGGTTGTTCTTTTACCCCTTTTAAAAAAATAGATGGGTTGATCCTCTTTCTTTGGATGCTCTGGTTTCAAATTATCCCTTTGTCTTCTTTTATTTTTGGTAACATTAGGGATTTTGTCCTTAACTATTGTGGTTAAAAGTCAAAATTTACCTTGGATTTTTTAAAAATTGAAATTATTAGACGAAAACGAAGTTTCCAAATAAAGTTTATGCAAAAAGTTTTTACTGTTATGCAAAAATTAAATGTTTTGTTTGAAGTGTGGTATCATGATTAAATTTGGGCATATTGTTTTATTGTTGTTAATCTTGCTTAGTATTTGGGATATCCTTGATCACGAAAGCCAAATCCTTTACCAACATCTTTTACTGTTATCCTTGATTATACTTTATCTTTCATTACTAACATCTTTTTTCTAATTCTTCTAATAGAACAACTTAATTTTTTATACATTTACCTTGGATTTTTTTTAAACTGAAATTATTAGACGAAAACGAAGTTTCCAGATAAAGTTTATGCAAAAAGTTTTTACTGTTATGCAAAAATTAACTGTTTTGTTTGAAGTGTGGTATCATGATTAAATTTGGGCATATTGTTTTATTGTTGTTAATCTTGCTTAGTATTTGGGATATCCTTGGTCACGAAAGCCAAATCCTTTGCCAACATCTTTTACTGTTATCCTTGATTATACTTTATCTTTCATTACTAACATCTTTTTTCTAATTCTTCTAATAGAACAACTTAATTTTTTATACACAATCGTTTGATAAAATTACTGATTTTTTGTTTTATTCTAGAATTCTTAATACATGGAGGTGGAAGGAAAATAAGGAGCATGGTCATCCAGGTTATATAATGATATACCGTTTTATGGTAGACACGGTATATGTTTGTATTTTAACATAGAGTTTATTACATTGTATTGTATTATGTTAGACACTATTTAATCAAGCAGAAGCCTTTAATGAGGCGCTGGCACGTTAGGAAAAATGACCACTTAAAATTCTGACACGTATAAGTTAATAAGTGATAAATTATGTTAGTTGGCAATCAATACACCGTTTAAAAGCCTCTCTTTATAAATAACAAAAAAAAAAAAAAAAAGGTTAAAATTAAAGGATACACGGAAATAGAAATAGAGAGGCGATGAAAGAGAGAGAGAGAGAGAGGCGATGAGGAAATAGAGAAATACGATACACACAGAGATAGAAATACGATACATACGGAATAGAAATAGAGGGAGGCAATGAGGCTTGGGACACAGAGAAGAGAAAGAGGCAGAATGATAAAGAGTACATCGATTGGGCATAAGAAATCAAAACACGATTACTATCAGTTTTTCCGCCGCCATCGATAAAGAGTACATCGATTGGGCACACACAGGAATTGATATTGAGGGAGAGAAATCTAAGTGCCATTAACTCCGTTGATCAGGGCATTTACCTGCCATCATCAGAACGCCGAAACTGCCACTGGTTTTTTTTTTCCCCTTTCTTATATCTGGGTATTTGATATGACTTAGTTTTTGGGTATTTTGGTTGGATAGGTATAGATTTAGATATTTGCTTTGATGTTTTGGGATTTTCTGTTACAGTTTGTAGATTTCAGATTTTGATGTTGTTTGTTTGGTTCTTTCCTTCTTGCCCTAACTCACTTTTTCTCTCTTGCTTTCTATCTCTGTTTCTTTCCCAATAAAGTTGTGATTATATATGCTTTGTTATTTGTTATTTTTCTTTATAGAGTATAACACAAGGGATTATTCAGTTTGCGTAAATGAACATTTGCTCTGTCACTCAAAACACAAATCTTTAATAATCAAAACCACATCAAAGTTTTATTTTTTTTGGTCTATTGTTTCTAAATGGTCCCTTTTTAAAAGCCAATGGAAATCTGTGGTGAAATTTTATACAAATTAGATTTACTATGATTGCCCTGTTTTTTAAATTCCTCTCACTCGGATATCCCTGCAAAAAAAAAAAGTAGTATCGGTGTATGTTCTATTAGTGCTCTCAATCATGTTATGATATTAGAATCGTAATTAGATTGGTCCACGAAAGAATCTTCCTTAAATTCTGTTCTTTGTGTATGGTATGTTAGTGCTCTCAATTATGTTATGAAACTAGAATCATAACAGATTGCAATATTGAAAACTAGAAAACCATAATTTCACTTAGAAAACATTATAAATTGCTATACACTCTAAACTTTCAGATTTTACAAAATAATGTTGCAGAGTAGAGATGGGACAGAGCAGCAAAGCAGTAGATCATATGGCAGTTGCAGTGACTATTGAAAGGATGGAGGGAAGGTGTTTTCTTTTGTCTTAAATGATTGGGTTTAATGTTCAGGTGAGATGCAGCATCTGGGTTTGAGTTTTTACACGCTTGAAATTGATCCATGAAAGAAATACCATATTGCCAAGTAGTTTTTCTACTGCATTATACTTTGATTTTTTTTTTAAAAGTTGTTTTAAAAGATTATCATGAAATTTTAGCTTGAACTAATGATGTTTCAGGCAGCCTTCTTATTACAAAATGTCATTTATATGGTGAGATATGTCATTTTGCGTTACTTTGTTCAATTCTCTTTTACAACGTGTTGTTGTTGCATTTCCTGTTTATTTTGCAACATAGAGGTAAGTTCTATGAAGGCACCAATTAGTTAACCCTTTTGAAAGTTTTTATTTTTACTTCAAATATTTATTTGTTTGCCATTTGTTTCAGTGCATAAAAAAATCATAGTTAGTAAGTACATATGTAAATAAGAGAAGCGTTACATTAATGATAATAGCTGTGGTGATAATTGTTAAGGGTATTAGATGTCACTGCAATGCTAGCAGCATGGTGTGAAAGAAATTTCAGGTGGTCATAAAGAGAGCAATTGTTTAGAGGTTATCAATTTGGTGGTTGTTATTGTAGTGTTTGGTAGTGTTGAAGATAGGGAAGACAGTGCTTTGAGGCATTGGAGGAGATGCTCATTATGGTTGAGCTTAGTTATGTTGTACAATATTAATATACAGTGTTAGTATTTTTTTCCTTTATAAAAATTGTCCGAGTGTCTTATCCATAATATATTTTGGGATTATTATGGAGACTATAAAGCAAAGGTAGAAGCTGGAAGAAGGAAAGGAGCATCCTACATTCTACATGTGAACTTGATGCAATTAGCATCAACATGTGGGTTGAAAAAAACCATAATCACGTTTAATTTTATGATTTCATGAAAATTTCGTATATATTTTTTATTATTACATGCCAAAAGTTAGATGAAGCTTGCTTTAGTCTTTATATGTCATTTTTGGATTTTTTTTTTTCCTCTAAATGATTTATTAATCCCTTTTGTTTGCGTCTCATGTAATTTTTGCTGATAATAAGAGAGAAGAAATAAATTTCAAGAATTCTTTTATTTGCTTGGAAATTTCAGATTTTAGATAAAGGCATTTGATTTTTATAGGAATTGAAACTTTATGGAATATGTTAGTGTATTGGGTCAAATATTTTCAAATCTTAGCATCTATCTAGAGATGGTTTCTTTGAATAGAAGAGTACCCCATGCATAGCACAGGTATTAGGCTAGCTATATATAAAAGCAAAGTTTCGCCCTACAGAAAAATATAGAGACAGAGATAGAGAGAGACATAAATACAGTCCGTAAGATCCCGCTGACTCAAACTTCTTCAAAATCAGTTTAAAGGTGAGGTAGAAATGGAGGCCAGCATTAGGTACCCCTTCTTCCATCAATATGTTTGATTCCATTCAAAATATCAAATCTATGCTTCTTTCTTTTTCTTATTAAAGATACATAATTGGTCATAGAGCAAAAGAATCATGCTTTCTTTAGGTTTGTTTAAGAAGTTGGTCTGATTGCTATGGGGAGTTATTGATGATCTTAGCCCTCTCGGGTTTGTGAGAAAGGAGGAAACTTTTTGTATTTTTGGGGTACAAAAGGGTTCTGTTTATGGAGTGGGCAGCAACAGAAACTTACCAAAAAAATGCCCCATTTTGTAAAATATGTCACTATCTAATTTTATAAAGAACATTTTCCTACCATTGAGTTGGCTTATCTGATTTGGAATACATGTAGTTTTTTAAAAATCTAATCCACATATGTAAAGGATTTGTAATGTTTCCTTCCTTAGAGGTATAGAGTATGGATATATACACTTCACATGAAACTGTAATTTGTGTATACACCAATTTTACTAATAATAGAATATTTTTTGCTGCAATTGTTTAAATCTGAGCTATGAAAACAAGTGATTGTATGAAATTATTGCTCTTCATAGATTATACAAATATTGTCAAAATATTGTTGCAAACCACACAAATTGGTTTGCATTTGGCAAACTACAAGTTTTGGTATGAATTTAAAAAATGATTAGCTCATATAAATTCAATTTTAGGAGTGTCAACTTTCCTAGAATTTCATGCCCTCTTATGTTAATAGACTATAATTTACTTTTTAGACTTGAGGAAAATTAATCTTTAATTTCATTAATTTAGTTTCTGTTGTCTTAAGTAGCATGGGCTCGATGAGGTTCTTAGAGGAATCCACACATTTTACAAGATTCCACTCAAAGGCATTATTTCAACTTCGCCCTTTGAACAAAATTACATATTATTTGCATTTCCTATTGCATACTAAAGTTAAGGACACTTTGCTTTGCTGATGAAATTGACCACCTTATGTGTTCTGAAAACAAAAACACAAAAACATGATTTGATTGTTATAGTTGCTTTTATTAGTTTAAATTTTTAAGAGGATTCTCCTTGCTATTTTTTTGCTTTTATTATACTTTTATAGAAGCTATTATATTCAGCTGTAGTGACCATGCTTGCTAAATCTGGTACAAATATTTCAAATATGTGATAGAAATTATCATATACAAGGTACTTTCTCCGTTTCTTTTTTACTTTTTACAATTCAATGCACATGTCAAGTCTTAATGATATTGATAATTGCTATATATTGTCTTAGTTCATACTCAGTTAAGAGCATACCCAACTGCTTATGAAAAAAAAAATGCATTGTCTCACCAAGAGAGAATAAAAAAAGGAAAAGAAAGAATGCATAGGCTATACAGCATCATCTAAAAATACATGATACTATAAGAATGTTTAAAATTTGCTATAGGAATGCGAGACCGGTTATGTAATGCTCCTTTTTTCTGTTTTTATTTTTATTTATTTATGAAAATCCTTACGTACTATGCATTTTATCGAGTTTTAAAGGACCAGATGAGCATGGAAGTAATACAATGCTTGAATGGATTATCTAAAAGATCTCAGATTTAGTAGTAAGAAGAAGAGTACTAATTTTGAGAAAATCTTAGCATAAAAGAGAAAAATGATGAAGTGTTTGGCTCGACTGTTGTGGCTGTGATTTACTTCTTACCAATTATTATATTACTGTTTGAACCTAACAGAATTTGTATTGCTTTTTTTATTTCTTTGGATTCGTTGGTCAAAATATTTTGGTACCGTTTGATTTTGTAAATATGATATTGAAATATGCTATCATGATCTAATAACTGAAAACATCATCTTTTAAAATGGTCTTTCTCACAATCAAAAAACTAGATAACAATATACATATTAATAGTCAATTGCTTTGTTAAATCTCATTACTTCATGCTTTCACAATTTTTTGAACCATTTAACTGTACTTTCTTTAAAGAACAAAATAAGAAATAAAAAAAAATATTGCATTTACGTCTCTTATAAGAGAAATCCAACGATGAGCATGTGAATGAGAAAAAAAAATTTGTTATAAGTCTATTCCTTGAAACCTTTTTTTTATAGTTGATAGTTGCCTTTGTAATTAGTATTTTACAAAAACAGTTCTACGCTTCTTTTGTAATAAAGCCATTCTCTTTGTTGGTGTAAAGTAAAGCCTTTTTGGCCTTTTGACACTTTAGTAAATTGTTGTTAATTAATCTAGGTGAAATATTTTAAGTGGTTGTAATATTATTTACTTGAATGGTTTCAGATAAATGCCTTCACATATTTATATGTCTAATGTTCAATTGCAAAAGAAAATCATATAATAACATTATTGCAGTAGAATATGCTATTACTTTACAATTTGATTCAAAATTTAGTAATGAAAAGTGAAAAAAATCATTAATAGGTATTGATGAAAGATTGTTAAAAAAACTTTTAATGGAACCTTCTTATAGAGATAGGAGATTCAAAAGCAAGGGTAGGTCCTTTGGATATGATTCTCACTAAGGTTCACTCCTCTCTGCAATTTTTATTCGTTTACCCCTGACTTTGAGTTTTTGTTAGCACAATTCTCCACAAGATGAAGTATATATGCACCCCATTTGTTTGACAATGTAAGAATGAGTCTAGAGTTGTTTATAAATTCATAGCATATAACATTCTTTTCATTTCCATTTGAAACATGGACCCCATTTGTTTGACAAAACTTTCACTCACTCTTGCTGGGAATAGGGGTTTCGTTTTTTCCTATATAAAACAAATTAACATGGATGCCTTGAATTTTTACTGCAGGAGCTTCTGGTTTGGTTCACCATGTGGAGAGAGACACCAAAGATGCTTGGGAAGCCTATAGAAACATGTGTTTGACATGCTACCTCCTGTGCTTTTCGTTGGTTTTACTTATAATTTTTCTTTTGATATACAAACTAGCCCCAATTCATAGGAATTGCTTAAAATCATTATTACCCTTTTTGTTCTCTAGGTTGCCGGATAACTCTTTGTTTTAGCTTTATTTGAAAGGAGGAAAAAAAGTTAAAATATTTATCTTTGAGAGTTTTCCTTTGGATTATTTTCTCAATTGATGATAAAGATTGGTGGGGAGATATTTCTAAGAAAGGGGCTTTGCCTTGGCAAATAACAGCTTGATGGAAGACATTTGAGACTTGCTGGCTTAGTGTAAACATTTATATTTTGTACATAGAAATCTGTTGGCAACAGAAAAGTCTTAGATGCATTTTTTTGGGAAAATAACTGCAGTGCATAGTAGTTTTTCTATATTCAAGATGTATAAAAAGCTTACAGAAATGTTCAAAGGGCTTAAAAAGGTTTGTAATACCGTATGCAATATACTTGGATCAATGATGATTTAAATGTAAATCTTCTTTTGAAAATGGATTTTTTTATTTTGTGTTTTAATAATTTTCTAACTTAATACATTTTTTTTTCACACTTTTTTACTGTATGAAGTTTAGCCATTAGTAGTTGACTTAATAGTCTACTCATCTCATCTCTTTTATAAACTACTAATCTCTTAGGTGTTAAATATCGTGGGTTTTTGATTGGATTGGTTTTGATTTAGGTATTTGGGTTAGATTTATTTATTTTAAATAATTTGAATTTTTTTTATAATTAAGGTACGTATTTAGGTTAGAAGAAGTTTTGCTATGTGTATTCGTGTAAGATTTGGTTCTGATTTGTAATATATAATTGCTAAACTTCTATTTAGTCATAAGTTAATTTGGGAGGGGAGAATGTTCCACATGGAAGCCTTTGAAAATTGGATATGGTATTTGAGCATATTGGAAACTGTTTTTACTTTAAGCTTTTCAGTCTGTGGGTCTTAACATTTTCAATTAGTTAAGAGTTTTTTTTTTCCCCCCCAATTTCTTATGGGGCAGAAAGACAAAAAATTACCATGTTCTGTTTGCAAGATTTGGGGGCTATGCAAGCTTGAATACAATATAATTTAGCTTGAATTTTCAAGGTTCTTTTGTTTTGATAAATAAAAAGTTCACCTTAGTGATGCAAAATAACTAAGCCAAGCTGTGTTAGAGAGTTTTATTTATTTTACCATAAATAACAAATAAGAGGATCCTAATTCAAAATAAATAAATAAAACTAACTAGCCCGCACATTGTGCGGGTCATACACTAGTTTTGATAATAGTGGATTCTCGGGAGTGGTGACCTTAAAATGACCTAGTGAGGTTTTTGCCATGTAGGTTTTTCCTATTCATAAACAAATCACCATGTAAATTTATTTTCCGCTACATACTTTAGTTAATTGGTGATTTGTTTATTCTATCACGCGCTTTGTATGTTAATTTGATTAATTAATAAACTTAGCTAATTAATCAATTAATTTATCACAAATGGTTAATACATTCTTAGCCTATCACTCCCAAAAGGATTTTGTTGAGAACTTTTGTGACCGAGCTATTCATTCAAAACACCAGATCATTCAGCCTAATTTTCCTGACACGCCTGTTCCTGGTACGTTTAGCTCTCGAGTTGGGTGATCTCTTTTTGAGAAACCCTTACGGTATCCCGACATGTTTATACAGGAGTTCTACTCTAACATACGTGCCATCGATACCTCTGTTCCCCGGTTTACTAGGTTTTCCAAGGAACACGTATCATAGTTACCCCGAAGCTCATTTTTAAGGTACTACGTATTCCTAGGGTAGCTCATCCAAACTATCCTAGTCACCCTCGTCTACGTACCATCTCTCACAACGAGTTTGCCTCACTTTTCTGTGAGAAAGCCATGGTGTGGGGAGATACTCTAAATTTCTCCACAACTGAGTTTGCTAAGGGTCCAAGGATCCTTAATATGGTGATGACCTTTGTTCTCACACTACCGTCACACTATAACACTATCACTGAGTCTCGTGCTCGTTTTCTTCTTTCTCTTTTGGAAGATCTTTCTATAGATTTTCCTTCACATATGATAGTATCTATGATAGATAGATATCAAGACACTACCACGTGTGATAAGCTAATCTTTCCTTTAGCTATCACATGTATCCTCACGCACTTGCATCTCACCATTCCTTTTCTCCTTTCTTCTACTCTATGGATGCTATAAGCAAGGAATCTATATGAAGGAGTGTTGCATAGTTAGCTACTAAGTGGTCTCATATGGAGCCTACTCCAGCTCAAAAGGAGGCAGCTACTTTTCATGTTGCGGAGGATGCTGCTTTTACCTCTTGACCCTCTTCGTCTTTTGCTCCTTCTTCCTCTTCTAAAGTAAAGGCATCTCTTGCTGCCATTATGCATCAGCTTCAGCATATGTGTGCTTATTTTGGTAGTCATCTTGACCATATTTCTAATGAGATGTGTCAAACGAACACAAGAATTGGTCGCATCGCTCAACGACAGTCTCATTTTGGCAGTTTTGCTCTTTTTCCCTTTCCCGAGCCTGCTAAGGAGTCTTCTGATAGTGGAGATGATGAGAGTGATGATGCTTTCAAATCTCCTAGTGATGTTGAGATGACTATTTCTCGGTAATTCACCCTTTGTCACTCATGACAAAAAGGGGAGTAGTTTTGGTTATGAAAAAGTAGTCATATTGCTAGGGGGAGATATATATATAGACACACACACACACACACACACACACACGCACACATGATGCATGTTGTTTCTTCACCTCTATCTCACATGTGTTATTTCTTTTCTCTCTTTATGCACATGTTCTCATTTTATGTAACTTGTCTCTTTTTCACACTTGATGCCTTGATGGATTTTGTTTAAGTGTTTCAGCTAAGACAAGTTACAGGTCTTTCATGCCATGATCTCTTTTCTTGTAAAGTTTTTCAAAAGTTCATTGTAATAGTTAGGCTTATGTAGTTCTTTGTGTAATAGTTATGGAGATTGTTGTTTTATACTTCTCTCATAATTAAGCTTGTGGTTTTGTCATGGATTGCCAAAGGGAGAGATTGTTAGGATCATATTTTCTATGCAGTTGACTTATTTTTTGACAAAACGCACTTTACTTGTAAATTGGGTAGATCTAAATTGAGTTTGATACATATCAAGTGGTTGTATTAAAGACATGAGGATTGATCCAAAAACAAGTGAAGAAAAGCTATTTTACTGAAACTTAACAGATAGCTCAACAGAAAGCATCTATCAAGATTTACTAAGCAAGCTCGACACTAGCTCCATTAATCAAGCTTTACGAATTCAGAAATTCCAGATCTGAATTTCGGCCCATACTGATGTATTTGTTTAGGGTTTCTTCTCTCACAACCCTAGACATATATAAGACTTATTTTAAAAGCCATCACACACAGATACAGAGACCAAGCTGTGAGAAGCTACTGCGTTTGTACGCCATAGGCTTTTTTAACCAAGTGCTTCTTGATCTTCATTGTTTATGAAGTGAAGAACTTTGCAGCCAACAACAATCATTCAAGTTGCTGGAGTTAGTCGCGTGCTGGGATCTGTGCAAACAATTAGTCATAGATTGGAGATTTGTGCATCAAAAGAAAGAACGCTATTACAAGATCAAGTCCAATTGGGTATTGGAGTGAAGGTTCAACTGTAAGTTGGTATTATGGGATAGGCCAAGGTAATGGTAAGATTCCTCATACTTATAATTGCTTGATTATTGATTAATAGATTCTTGGGAATAGTGACCTTAAATTCACCCGGTGGGGTTTTTGCCTTACAAAAGGTTTTCCCCATTTGTCAAAAAATCACCGTGTCAATTTAATTTCCACTACATTTAGTTTATTTGATGATTTGTTGGTGCCTCCACGATTTGCATGTAATTTAACTTAATTAATCAACTTGGGTAATTGAATTAATTTATCAAGGTCAAGCTATCTTAACCCAACAGCAAGGTGAGTAAAACAAAAGATCAAAGCACAGTGGGTGTGAGCACTAGCGCCCACAATGAGCCTTTCGTATGTCATCCGTAGGAATCACGTGTAAACCCGCATGCTTATCCATAAGAACCGGCTCATACATTCTTGTCCATTGGAATTGCATGCTTCACTGTGATCTAGCACCATTGGAATATTGCTTTGTGTTTAGACTTTCTCCAGGATCGTTTGTGTGGGCTCTTTAGGCTTACTTTGTCCCTGTTGGGAAAGGGACCTTGAACAATCTTGCCACCTTTGTTGCACACCACTTAAGCTCCGTGCTAATGATGGAAAAAGCCCATAGGCAATGGAGGAGTAAGACTTGGTCAAAGCCCATAGAGAGGCAAAGACTCACAAAAGAGTATTGCCAATGGTGCTTGATTATGGTGAAGTGCATGTTTCCAATGGATAGGAATGTAGAGGCCGGTTTCGATGGATGAGTGTGTTGGGTTGACACTTGGTACTTATGGATGGCGTACAAAAAGCCCATGGATGACGTGCTGGTGATGGGAAAAACCCATGGCAAAGGGGAGCAATTAGGACTTGGTTAAAACCCACAGAGAGACAAAGATTCACACATGAGGGGAAGATAGTTGGAAATAAATGTGTTAGTTAAGTCCCATTTAGAATAAAAATAACAAGAGAGAGTAATTAATATAACATAATTGGACACAAATTCATAGGCTTAGTCTTTTGAATTTAGTAGTATCCATGTATATTATATTAAATACTTAGTTGGAGACACCAAAAAGTACCAATCAAGTTTGCATCCAAAAAAAAAAAAAAGTACCAATCAAGTTTAGCTACAAGGCTTTTGACGTCCACTCTTTATTTTTTATGGGATCCTCTCGTAATCTTAATATAACAGTAAAGCTTACTTTAAAATCGTATATAGTAACTGATTCAAAAATCTAAATTAAATGAATTAAGAATTATACAACTTAATAGGGAAATCTTGTCTTTTCTCCATAGATTTCTAATCTTTGATAACAGACAATATTGTGATTTTAGTGAAATTTTAATTAGCAAAACATGGAAGAGTGATCAGTAATGCAATTCAACTAAAAGTATGAAACTATCAATTTATAGGATGCATAATTTTATCCTTTAGTGATAGATTACTAAAAGAACAAAAAAATAAAAGCTAATAGATTCTTCATCTTCTACACGGGCATGTACTTTAGTAAACTAAAAATTTATATATCCATGATCTAGCTCGGAAAGGTTTGGTCAAGTCATTCCCTGTTATGATCTATATTGAGTTGAGAAAAGCCAATAAACTAAAAGCACAAATCTAATTGCCAAATAAAAAGAGAAATAAAGATAGATGCTTATTCACTCATAGAGAAAGAACCACAAATCTATTAAAAAAAATTAACTTTAAAAAAAAAAAATTCTACGAGAATTAAAGGGAAATTAGAAAGAATTTATCACCATGGAGTTACGATCGATGACAGTTGTTCAGTTCCTCTTAAATGTCATGAACCTTAAGCTATAGCACCTCTTAAGTCACATTATCATGATCTTGTTATTATTTTTACTTTATTCATTTTCCAAAATTTAAAGGCATGCCTACAGCGCATTTAAAAAAGAAAAAAGAACATACCTATAATGGCTATCTTTGGTAGAGATTTTCGCCTGTAGCAATTGTAACTGCCTACTGTATTCCCACAAACTGACATGTTAATTAGGGCAATCATTAGTACTAGAATTGTATAGGCTCTTAAGCATTCTTTCTCCAACATGGCGTAACATAAGCAGACTATAAACGTAAACAGAAACTCAGCAACAAAAAATAAACAAATAAACAGAGACTACGGAAAAAATGTTGATGGCTCAATCAAAAGCTAATTAGAGCGAAGGACGCGGACAGGTTGACATTAAAAAAAAAAAAAAAAAAATTTAAGAGAGAGAGGGAGAGAGAGAGAGAGAGAGAGAGAGAGAATTGTCCAACTATAGAAATAAGGATGTATAATATTTATTATATTATAAATTAGAGTATTATAATATATTTTTTGAGAATACGATTATTATAATTGGAAATTATTAATTAATAGTTTACTTTAGATTAAATTCAGGTTAAAAATTAAGAATATGTTGGTGTGTTTTAATAAAAACAAATAAATAGTGATATACATAATTTTTCTTTTGCAAAATTTATCATGAAATGTTATCCCAATTAACTCAAATTGTTATTACAAAAATATTAGTAACTCATAACCACATTTGTAACTTGTTTTGTTATTATATTGTGACTAAATTATTTTAATAACTTACATGTATCTTATTTCTATATTTCCCTGAGAGGTGTACCTAGAAAGCATTGTGAATGTGCAAAAAACATGTAAAAATCGTAAAGCTCATGGATGATAAATATGTGCATAGCGTGTGTATTTTCATATTACTTTGAGGACAAAGTGCTAGTTTGGATAGCACTTAAGCTGCGTTTTCGTTCTTTTTTTTTTTTTTTTTTTCACGCGTTTTTGGAGGAATGCGGCTACTGTTCAATGAACAGTGCATGAACAGTAGCCACAAATGTTGACTTTTCCCAGTGAACAGTGCATCTGTGCACTGTTCATGGACCCACAAATTTCACTTTTCAGCAACTTTTTCATTAAAAATGGGTCCCACAGCACTATTTACACATTTAAAAATTATTTTGCTGCAGTATTTTCAGTTTTCAGTTTTCAGTTTCAGCAAAATAAGTCCTATCCAAACAGACCCAAAGAATGATAGGTTTTTTGGTACTGTGCATGCGGAGTAAGCCCACAACTTCTGCAATGGAAGCTAATTTTCGTTCCAGATTGGTGATTCGAAGGAGGATGGTTTTTGGGATATAGTTCCGGAAGGTGATTCCAAGAATTATGAAAGTTCAAATTTGTGTGAAAACACAAGAGCTTGTTTAGACCCTCAATTAAAAGTTTCAACTCGATTGTTTTTACTCTAACTTAAACTAAGCGTGGAATAAGAGCAAATGCAAGTGAACAAACGATAAAACTACTCTAAGCCATATTCAACAAATATCAACAATAAAATGAAAGCTAAAAGACTAGGGAAGAAGGATGCAAACACAAGATAACACCGAGACGTATTATTGAAAAAGAAACTGAAGAACTTGCCGAAAAACCTCTCTGCCACCCTCCAAGCGATAAATCGATCCACTAGAGAATAAGTTGGAGTACACAAATAACAAAAGACCCTCCAAGCCTAGTTTACCCCATGTACTTGAGCCCTCCAAACTCCTGTTACCAACTGACTTGATGAAGTCTTGTCTTCTCTAACTTTCTGAATCACGTAATTCAGCCTGATTGCATCCGCCAAATGATTGGCTTCTTCCAATGCTTCCCACCAACACCAAAACCTCACTTTACACTCAGATTGGGTGTGGTAAGTGTTTGGGCTATCAACCTCTCAAGGATATGGATATAGAGAGGTAGGAGTAGAGAAAAACTACAAAGGATTGTGTAAATGATTATGGGTATGACAATCTCTAACTCTCAAGAGTAATATCTAGGGTTTTCTCTCTAAAAAACACACTTTAAAATATGTGGGTAATAAGGGTATAAATAGTGTGGGTGAAGATATGGTGGAGTAGATATGCCAAAATAGCAAAACAAAATGTTTTGCGAGTATTTCGCAGGAAGGCCTTACCTGCGAATTATTCACGAAAACCAACTGTCATGACTCTTTGCATTCCAGTCATGTGCTCTGAACATGGCTCACTTTGCGGGATAACTTCTCGTGAATCTTCTCATGAAATCCACTTGGTCTTCAATGAGAGCTTGAGTCTTTACACTTTCTCTCACACACAACCCTTATAATAAAATCCCACATAAAATATAGGGTAAACATGATTGAACATAATTACAATCAAATTTGGCATGAAATTAAAACCAACACAATATAGTTGTAAATAAAAACTTTAAAATCTCCCATTTTCGCTATTCCATGACAAAACCTTAAAACAGACTCTAGACTTAAACATAAGTTTGGGAACAATGGCAAAACTCACTCACACCTAATTCTAGAAGTTGTGAAGTACATGTACGCATACACCTGTATCCTGAAACACTCGCACACAAACAAAACTTTCATTAAACTTATGACAAATTGAACACAAGGTACATATAGGAGCAAGTAAAATGCGATCAAGGTATTAAACAAGATATAATCAATGAAGCATAACTTGATCAAACAAGAATAGTCATTAAAGAATGACTACAATGAACATTTAGCTAGTAAATGATCTTCCGGACACGCAATGCAATTAAGAGCAACGCAAGAATCAATTGCATGTCCAACACACAATCAATGCAAAACACTACGGTATTTGCATCAAGGATACAAGTGTGGAGTACTAAAGATAATACTGTTGACACTCAATTTTGCAACCATTTAACCTCACATGGAGAGTAAAAGGGTAATTTCACATTCAAAATATGCATCTTGATTCTGGTCATTAAATCCTTAATCTCATTTCACCAAAATGATCTTGATGTTGTAACGATCAAATCGATTGGTCATAAGCCCGAATCGAACCGCTAGATTGAAAGTTATCATCAAATCAAGTTTTAATGGCTGAGATGCACCATCACAAATTGAGTCCGACTATATGTGATTATGAACAATTGATTTCAATTGGTTATAAGTATAATCAATTTGAGATCGATGATGTGTCATAATTTGATTGGTTACGACTACATTTTATGGTAGGGTTGCACACACCTAATTAACTAGATAGTTAAACATTAATTATTCAATGAGTAATTTGCGTAATTATCTTTTAATTAGAGTAAATTTGGAATTTAATTAGAGTAAATTTGGAACCAATTAATTCTGAAATGGGAGTGATTAGAGCCATTTAATATTAATTGGGAGCTAATTTGGGACCTATTAATGTTAATTGTGCTGAAACCATTTTCTAACAAATGACCTCTGCTCACAATTTCATCGATATATTTCAGAATATTTTGAATCTGTGAATGAGGTTAATTTTCCCAGAAACTAGACATCCGGAGCTTCAATTTGAGCATGAGAATGAGACAATTCCGATCAGAATTGAGTCAGATATGATTTTTTGAAGTTGACTCTACATGCTGTTACAGCAGCTATGGGAAAACCGAATTTTGCTTGCTCCTCACTCTCATCAATCTCCACATTTAATGCACTAAATTGCCCCAGTGGCTAAAATGAGGTCTAGGTTCATGATTCTTTATCAACCCTCATTAAATGGTCTTCCATTCATATTTCCTCCACCACTACTATATATACACCCCTCTCCTTCATTTCAAAGCACACAAAAAACCCCCTCTCTTCTCCCCCCCCCCCCCCCCTTGAGTTCTAATGAAGTTAAGTAGTCTTGTCATATCTTGGTCTTCTTGAGACTCAAGACATTGAGTGAAACTCACTCTTCCTCTCCTAACTCTTCTTTTCCTCCACCCTTAAAACCTTTACCAAGAGTCTCCTCCTCCTCCACCATATGGATCTTGCATGAATGTATAATCTCTTCCCTAACTTGTTTTTTGTGTTTCCATTATGAGAATTTAAGATTAAGGTGTGATAGTAATTATTTAAATTCTTTTGAATATGCTTGAATGTTCTTAAATGCTCTTGTGTGCTCTTCACATATTCTTGGTTGTTCATCACATGTTCATGCATATCACTAGTTTTAATCCCAAATCAACATCAAAAATATAAAAAACGTGTTTGTTTAATAATTCTTTCAAATCCTTGAATCTAGGTTATCACCATCCACACACATTCACTAAAATTTATTTTTCAATCCAAATGCAATGCTTAATAAATTGAATTAGGGTTTATCACATGCACACACATTAAATTCAACATGTAAATTAATTGACATATTAGATGATATGATATGAATGTTGGCCACCATAGTCTAAAAGACCGGTTTTACAGGGTAAGGTGGGTGCCTAACACCTTCCCACCTTGTAACATAGCCTCCGAGTTTAGATCAAGGGCTAGTAGATTAAATGCTTATCCATGTACTTTTCTATTTTTAGATTATAACTAGAAAACAAAGCAATGTACTTTATCTTAGATTGTATCTAGGACCAAAGCCATGTAATTTCCTATGATCAATGTAAATTCAATTTCAAATAAATAAAATGAGGAATTTTTCAATTTTGGTTTTCTTATTTATTCAAATAATTAAATAAGTGGCGACTCCATTGTAAAACCCTTAATCTAAAGGGGAAAATATAACTAGTCGAACCTCCATTTTGAGAGGCAATAACACGACTCCACTCATTCACATGGGTTTGGCCCAACATCCTATAAAAGCGGGCCAGGGGTGCGATCCCTCACAAATGCATAAATAATCTAAAAGTACTTAAAAAGCTACAAAGCAAGGATACATAAATAGAGTACTAAAGATAAACTGAAGTTTTTAAACTAAAGTACTTTAAAGCTTTAAAAGAAAGCAATGTAAATATCTAAGAGTTATAAAAATTATAAAAAATGAAAGTAGACTACTAAAGCAAAAGTAAACTACTAAACCACCACCAAAATAAACCAATATCTATTATATGCTATGCTATGCTCCCCCTCAAACTGTGTAGCTCTCCCTCAAACTACTCCCCATTTTTTACCGGAATGGCCAAAGAGGCTAGAACTCTTCAGATTCTAATTCAAAGCCCTCTTGTTGTGTCATTGCTGCTCTATCATCATGTCGTCAATCTAAGATGAGATTGCAATGATCTAGCCTTCGATGTAGGTGAATTGATCTGTGGTGTTCTACACATGTGATTCTAGCATACCATACATCTGCTCAACCCGTGCAATAAGACAATTAAGGCAATCGGGTGCCCGTGCAAGTACTTAGGAAGAGGGTTGTGCAGAGCCCTCTAGGGATAATGCGAATCGCTCTATCTCTTCCTCTGTGTCCTCACCTTCTTCCTCAACATCGTTCCTTAGGATTTGAGAAATACCAGTAGTTGGTCCAGTGATATGGGCTTTGCTTCGGGTCATTGTTTGAGCACTAATTAGATAGTCCCTTGTCACCATGGTAAGACCACTCAGAAACTTCAGTCTTGTTGAGACTTGGAAATGGCAAGACTGTTCTCGAATTCCTCTTGGTGATGCATTTGGCAAAGAGGTAGTAGATGTGACCGCATATGTTGATCTCCTTATGTGTGAAGAGAACATACAAAAAAATAGCTCTTGGTCCGGACAAAGTGGTCAAGTTCTTCATCGGGTAGAGGTTGTGGAGCAGTATATAAGCCAATGTCCTCGTCTCCAGGGTGAAAGGAATTGTATTCAGCACCTTCTTTTTGAGATTACCACCGAGGAGTTCTACATTTGGCTCAAGAGAGTCCAATCTATCATCATATTGGATAAAGGATTGTTGAGTTGGTGGATGAACTTCCAATATCTAATTTTCAAAAAATTAAAAATTATTTTGTAACAATGAAAACTTAAAATTATTACCAAAATTATAATTTTATATTGTAATATAATAAAACTTGAATTATCATTGCAGAAACCAGAAAGTAGCTCATTATAATATATATATATATATATATATATATATATATATATATATATATATATATATATATATATCACTAAAAGGAAGGAAAAAAAAACCATAAACATGCCTTTTGTTTTTATTAAAAAACATATACATGCTGATATGTGTACGTAGACTACAAAAGTGACATGCATCGATCATAAATCAGCAACGTTAAAGTTAGGCATGTGTAAAATTAGAGCTGTTTGTGTATTTGAAGTTTACCTTCTTCACATCCCGCGGGAAGGTATTGATCAAGTCAGATATATCATATATGCCATTCCAACACCACAAGAACGTATTCCCAATATTGCACAGAAGAGGGATTTCGTTTGCTGTTGTCCAACCAATCTTGGTCTGCCAGGAAGGCATATTTGCAAGCTTTAATTGCTCTCCCACTTCCTTTCATTTAGTTAGAAATACTGAAAGATTGTATTGTATTTCATCAAGTAATAGAATATACATGAGTGCCTTTTATATAGAAGGCAAAGTGTGTAATACAAGTAAGTGTGTTATACAAGTAAACAAGGTGGGCCTAAAGCCCACATACCCTAATACACATTAACAGCCCCCCTCAAACTCAAGGTGGATGTGAGACCAACTTAAGGTTGTCAACCAAAGTACGAAGACGTCCCTTAGGATGTGACTTGGTGAAGATATCTGCAAGTTAATCTTTAGAGGAGACTGAGATCAACTTGAGAGCACCATGGACAAGATGATAACGGATAAAATGACAATTGATCTCGATGTGTTTAGTCTATTCATGGAAGACATCATTGTGAGCAATATGAATAGCACTCTGGTTGTCACAATTAAGAGGAGTGGCAGAGGATGTGGACACACCTAAGTCTTTGAGAAGCCATCGTAGCCAAAGGAGCTTAGATGTGGTATCAGCAAGGGCACGATATTCTGCTTCAATACTGGAGCGGGCCACATGAGTTTGTTTCTTACTTCACCAAGAAATCAAGGAAGAACCAAGAAGAAAGCAATAACCAGTGGTGGACCTACGATCAGTGGGATCTCCTGCCCAATCAGCATCAGAAAATGCACGGAGAACAAGAGGAGACTGAGCAAAGTAGAAAAGGCCATGAAAGATAGTGCCCTTTAAGTATCGAAGAATGCACAGAACAACAGCATAGTGAGTCGATCATGTAGTAGATAGATACTGGCTCACCTGGTGAACAGCATAGGAAATTTCTGGACGAGTGACAGTGAGATAAACTAGGCTGCCAACCAAGCGTCTGAAGAGAGAGGGATTAGACAATGGTTTCCCTCCTATGGGAGTCAAAGGCGTATTAAGCTTAACTGAAGTGTCAACAGTCTTGCTATCAGTGAGTCCAGCTCGAGACAATAGTTCAGAAGCATACTTGGCTTGAGAAATATAAAGTCCATCTGTAGAATGAGTGATTTCAAGACCCAAGAAGTAGCTGAGATGTCCAAGATCTTTCATCTCAAACTGCTGACTAAGAAAATCCTTGAGCTCTTGAATGCCACTAAGGTCATCACTAGTTATGATCATATCATCCACATACAGGAGAAGTAAAATAGTGTCTTTGTCAGTGCAACGAAGAAATAAGGCAGAATCATAATGACTGGCCATGCAACCCAAGCGAGAAATGGTAGAGCTGAATTTGGCAAACCAAGCTCGTGGAGCTTGTTTAAGGCCATAAAGTGCACGTCGAAGGTGACGAACCTTGTTTGATTCAACAGAGAGACTAGGAGGAGGTTGCATGTAAACTTCTTCACTTAAATCTCCATTAAGGAATGCATTTTTGACATCCATCTGAAAAATGTCTCATTTACTGGAAGGTCCCATTTACTGGCAGCAGCAACAGCTAAAAGGGCACGAATAGATGAGATACGAGCAACCGGAGTAAAGGTCTCTTCATAATCAATCCCATACTCCTGCGTAAAACTTTTTGCAACAAGACGAGCTTTGTAGCGCTCAATGGATCCATGAGAGTGAGTCTTAATATTATAGATCCACTTACAACCAGACACAGATTTCCCAGGGGGGAGAGTCACCAAGTCCCAAGTATGATTTTTAGATAATGCATCAAGATCCTCTTTCATTGCAATCTGCCATAAAGGGTCAGTGGAAGCCTCACGATAGGTGTGAGGCTCATGTAGTGTAGCAAGGGCAGTGTAACAATGATAGTCAAGTAAATGTGCAGGAATGGATCTTACCCGAGTTGAGTGACGAGGTGGAATGTCTTGTGCATGATCGTCAGGTAGAGTAGGAGTAGGGGACCCAAGCTCAAGGTTGGGTAGCTCATCTTCAACCTATTCATCTTCCACCTGTTCATTTAAGGGTGAACTAGGAAAAGGATCAAGGATATCTGGTGGTTGGACAGAAAAGTCTACAGGAGAATCAGCAGCAACTACAGGATGATCAGGAGCAGCTACAGAAGGATTAGGAGCAGCTACAGGAAGATCAGGAGCAGCTACAGGAGGATTAGGAGCAGCTACAAAAGGAATATATGCCTCATTTGGAAAAGATCTAAGACAAAGGAGGAAGATAGGGAGACACGGAAGTGAGAGAGCTCGAAAAATGAGCGATGTTCCCAAAAGACAACATTACGAGAGACACGAAGACGATGAAAGACAAGATCATAACACCGATACCCCTTTTGAGTTTCGCCATAGCCAAGAAAACAACAAAGTCTTGACCGAGGCTCAAGTTTGTTATGCTCATGTGGCTGAAAAAGAACGAAACAAGCAGAACCGAAGGAGCGAAAGTGGTGATAATCTGGAGGTGACCCAAAAAGGCGCTCATATGGAGTTTGATTGTGGATAACAGGACTTGGAATGCGATTAATAGCATGAACAGCATGAAGAGCAGCTTCTCCCCAAAAAGGAGCAAGAACTTTGGCAGAGAGAAGGAAAGCACGAACAGTGTCAAGAATATGATGAAGTTTTCATTCGGCTTTACCATTTTGCTGAGAGGTACCTAGACAAGTTAGGTGATGAACAGTGCCATAGGAATGCAAAACAGCTTGAAAAGCATATTGAGTGTACTCAAGAGCATTATCATATCGAAAAATTTTGATACGTATTGAAAATTGAGTTTCAACAATTTTTGCAAAATTAGAATATGCTTGCAATAATTCAAAAAAATGTTTCCTATGAAAAATCTAGCTATAGTGGGAATAATCATCAACAAAGACAACAAAATATTGAGATCCACCAATACTAGAGACAGGAGAAGGCCCCCAAACATCAAGTTGAATAACGTCAAAGATATCAATGGATATTGATTCACTAGAATTGAAAGGTAAAGCTGGTTGTTTTCCTAACTGACATGAGACACAATCAAAATTTTCTGTAGACACTGAACCTAACAAACCTCTAGAAGCCAATTGTTGTACCCAAGAGAAAGATGCATGACTAAGTCGAGCATGCCAAAGTGCAAGGGAAGGAATTGAAGAAACTGCAGCAGCTGCAGCAACAGAAACAGGAGCAACAAGTGGAAGATAAAGGTTGTCTACGGGGAACATACACCCAACTCTGGGACCGGTCCCAAGCTCCTATTCCGTCCTTAGATCTTGCACAATACACCCAGAATAATCAAAGATAATGGGATAACCTAACTCAGCTAATTGTCCTACAGAGAATAAATTGTAAGAAAGGTCAGGAACATTAAAGACCCCAGGAACCGAGAGGTTGGAGGTCGAAATAGAACCTATATTATGACCAGACATTGTGGAACCATTTGCTGTGCGAATATTAAGAAGGTGTGGTGCAGGTTGAAGTTCAGAAAATAAGGACGAGTGAGGTGTCATGTGATTGCAACAAGCAGAATCCATAAGCCAAGAGGTAGGAGACATACCAGGTAAAGCTGAGAGAGAAGAGGAATAAGATGCACTACCAACCATACAAATGACATTGGCGATGATATTTATAAGGCCATCTTTGGAAATGGTGAAAGTGGATCTAGAAGACTGAGATTGTGCAGAGACAGGAGCCATAGGTTGGAAACAGCTGATTTGTTGCATTGATAGCAAGTCTCTATATTATGGCCAAAACGTTTGCAAAAATTGCAAAAACGTTTGTTAGATTGTTGGCGACGATTGTTGCAAAAGGAAGAAGACTTATCCTTATTCTTCATTTAGAAGCAAAATATGCAAAAAATGGATTGCAAAAATGAAATCTACGCGAAAAATTGGGTAAGGAGCACCTGGACTGCAAAAGTCAACCCTGGAAAAAGTCAACGATCAACTCTCTAGAAGTCAAAGTCAACGCTGAAAGAGTCAACTGCATGAGGTCAATGTCAATCTGGAGATGATGTCAGCGATGATGCGATCTGATGACGTCAACGATGATGCAACTAGGGCTGACGTTGCAGTGATGTCAGCAGGCGCGTGAAAGCGTGTGTAGGCGCGTGAGGTGTAGGGCGGCGTGTGGCAGAACTCACCAAAAACATTGCCGGCGCGTGGAACATTGGATGGTGACCGGTTCGGCGTCGCTAAGTAGATCGTTTGACAACCTACACACCTATATGATTTGTGTCTTAGTCAGAGGTCAAAAAACGATAGATCTGACGAAGGCAGTAGTCTTGGCGGCGAAAATTAAGCTTCTGACGGCGGAGATTCAACCCTGAGACCTCTGACGGCGGCAAGGCAGTCTGAAGAGGCACTGAAGAGTCTTACTGATCGGAGAAGTTGAGGTAGCGGAAATTACCGACAAAGACAAGACTGCAAAACACAAGAAAGTTAGAGCAATGGCTCTGATACCAAGTTAGAAATACTGAAAGATTGTATTGTATTTCATCAAATAATAGAATATACATGAGTGCCTTTTATATAGAAGGCAAAGTGTGTAATACAAGTAAGTGTGCTATACAAGTAAACAAGGTGGGCCTAAAGCCTACATACCCTAATACACGTTAACACATTCCATTTATACTTCCAAAATTTACAGCAAATACTTGAAGGTCGTAAGGGGCATTCGTCGCACAGTAGTTGAAACTCGAGCAAGAAAGTCCACCACTCTCTATCTTCTTCACTTCTGTATTGCAATCAGATGTGCACCCAAATACTTTATGATCAATATCAGCTATTGTTGCAATGTTGTCGCAACCAACCAAAATGAATATATTATATAACCCAGAGAAGGAAAAAGGAATTCCTGTAAAGTTCATACTTCTAGTGCTTGTAGTCGTATTCATGCAATTCTACAAAATGATTGGCATTTGGACTTGAACTGTAGGCGGCTAACCAAATGATGAGCTATAACAAGTGGTACTAATATTGATTTTCCGCACCTCTATGTCAATACTAGTTAAGAACGCACCACTTCCATTGCAAACAATTTCGAACTACTGATCCATGTAGCAACCACCCCTGATCCCAAATGGATATGGAATTTCAAGATTGTTAATGTATAGCTTAAACTAGATTAGCCCATTGGGCTTAGCCTAGTATACTATACTTATAGTTTACTTATATTACTTGTACTGCACACATACCTTTCTTATATAATGCTCTCTATTGTACATTATTATTCACACATCAATATACAAACTATTCAGTCTTTTTCTATCACTTTATATTTTTAACATGGTATCAGAGCCTCTCCTCTGACTTTCTGGTTCTTGTGGACATCTCCGGCGTTCTTCCGCTGCACTCGTCTTCATCCAATAGTCACTGTCAAAAATGAGTCACCACCATCACACGCACAGCCCCTAGAACACTTGGATTTAGTCAGTTTTGTTGATCAAACCGCAAAAGTCAAGGCACAAATTGATAGATCTAACAATTTTGAGCAAAACCCAACCAAGAACAACCAAAAACCACCTCACACATGCCCACATATGCCGGCTAAAGTTTTTGCCCCACGAGCACGTGCTCCACGCGCCACCAGTCCTTCACAAGCACCTCATGAGCTGGGAACATCACGTGCTTCCACATGCCTGCCCCGTATCATGTCCTACCACGTCAGCATTCCAAGTCGTTGACCGTTGACTTTAACCAAAGTCAAAATTTTTCAACAAGGCTTGTCTTGCTCAATTTTTCACGTAGATTCCGATTTTTGGGTCCATTTCTTCATTTGAGGTCTCTAAATCTCACTTTTTGATCATCTTCTTCATTATAAACGAACGAGATATCATTCCTCCTATCACCATTATGTTGGATGGTCCTACTAGCCATCATGCATGGTCTTAGAATATGACTGTCTTTCTCAAGGGTTGTTAACTATTGAGATATGTGATTGGTTCAATTCCTAAGCCAGTACCAACCCTAAGTCCAAAGCCATAGCTACTGAAGATGCCTTTAAGACTGCTGTTACAGTAGATGATTATGAAGAATGCCTAAAGGAATGGGAGAGTATTCAAAGTAACATCTATTCCCTCCATTCATAATCTTCTTCCTCATCTTGAGACTGCTGAGGCTACTTAGAAGTTTTTGGCCGATCGCTATAATTGTACTAATGATTCAAGCCTAGAGTTCCACATTGAATCAAAACTTTATCAAATGTGCCAAGAGACAGGTCAGTCTATTTCTGATCTTTATTCTCAGACTTCTACTATGTGGGAACAACTCTCTACTGCAAATCCTCCACTAGTGTGTTCTAAGGATATTGAGCTCTTTGTCAAATATGCCGTAAATTTATGCACTTCATGATGGATTTATGTGAGGATTTTGAGCCTACTAGAGCTTTTCTACTTAGCCAGTCTCCTACTCCTTCTCTTGATGCTGCAGTCAAGGAGCTCATTTATTAGGAGAACCATCGGCCTACTCATCACATGTTATCATCTGATCATGTATTGGCTACACCATTTCCACAGCCTCCCATTGCTGTATTCACTGCTCCTTCACGAATAAACTCTGGGCGCCCTACCTCTCAGTTTTCCAAAGGTACTCACTGCAAGTTTTGCCATGCCAAAGGCCATGACATCTCAGTTTGTCGCAAACTGTAGAAATTTATGCAAGAGCAAAATAAAGCTTCTCTTCCTCAGGCAGCTGTTGTATGTCCATCAATTCCTACAGGTCCATCTTTGGCTTCCTCACTTACTACAGCTGATATTGAGGCAGTAGTTCAACAAGTTTTATCCCACACTTCCACTGTCCTTTCTATCACCTCAAGTAAACAACCTTGGTTTTTTTATACTGCATGTTGTAACCATATGACTCCTAATGAATCCCAATTTTTTGATAAGGCACCCTTTGAATATCCAATCACCATTTACACTGCTGATGAAAATCCTATGCCTATTAGTCATAAAGGAACAATCTATTCTCCTTATTTATCCCTTAGTGACACCTTTCATATCCCAAAGTTATCCCTTAATTTGCTTTCTGTTGGTCAACTTTGTGAATTAGGCATAGATCTTCTATTTACTAATCATGGTGTGGATGTGCAGGATCCTCAGATAGGTCAAGTGCTTGGGACAGGCCGTAAGGTTGATTGCATGTTTGAGGTTCATGACTTGAAGATTCCTTTACAAGTTGTTTCTGTAGCTGCTACCACTGCCACCCCCTCACCTGACCTATGGCATGCTCGTCTTGGTCATCCGTCCTTATCTCGTCTTCAGTTATTAGCTTCTCAAGGTCATTTAGGTTCATTTTAGTTTCAAAAATTTGATTGTACTTCCTGTCATTTTGGCAAACAAACAAAATTGTCATTTAATAATAGTGATTCCTTTTTTTTGCACCTTTTGATCTTATACATTTTAATATTTAGGGTCTTGCACCTGTTCCCACTAAGGGGGGATCTAGATATTTTGTCATATTTGTGGATGATTTTTCTTGATATACTTGAATTTATCTACTTCACCATAAGTCTGAACTTGTGTCTATTTACTAAACGTTTCATAAAATGATTGAAACACAGTTCAATCGCACTGTCAAAGTCTTTCGATTAGATAATGCTCAAAAATATAATGATAAATCTTTCCTATCCTTTTTAGAAAATCATGGTACCCTTCCTCAGTGGTCTTGTCCTTACACCTCTCAACAAAATGGTCCTATAGAACGAAAATATCGTCACATTCTTGATGTTGTCCGCACCCTTCTCATTTCTACCTCTCTTCTTGAGCGCTTTTGGGGTGAGGTTGCACTCACTGCTGTATACACTATTAATCGTATTCCTTCACCAACTACACACAACAAATCACCATTCAAGCTTCTCTATGGTCAAACTCCTGACTACTCTCTTCGAGTTTTTGGTTGTGCTTGCCTTGTCTCTCTTCCTCCTCATGAACGAACAAAGCTCCAGCTTTGTACTTGTCTCTATTGTTTCCTTGGTTATGGTGTATCTCAAAAGGGGTTTCGCTGCTATGATCCCATTTCTCACCGCCTTTGTCTTTCGTCATGTTGAGTTTTGGGAACATCATCCTTTCACGAGTCTTCAGTAGTTTCCTGCGTCCTCTTCCTCAAAGTCTCCCATTTTTACCAATCTTTTCCTCCCTCTCTATTCTGAATTTATGGAGGATTCTTCGACATCAGTTACCTCTCTAGAAGACTCATCTTCGATTTTGTCCCCGGCATATGATCCGCCTGTCTTGGATCCTGTGGTACCACCCTCTCTTGAGTCTCCTGTTGGTCCTGAACTTCGTCATCCTACTCGGGTAAGCATTCCTCTCCCTTATCTCACTGATTATCACTGCTCTTTTACTCTTGCCACCCTCTATGAACCTCACACCTATTGTGAGGCCTATACTGATCCTCTTTGGCAGTAAGCTATGAACGAAGAACTAAATTCCCTTCATAAGAATCACACTTGGGATATGGTTAATTTGCCTTCTGGTCAATCTGTAGTAGGTTGTCGGTGGGTTTACAAGATCAAGACCAAGGTTGATGGATCTGTTGAACGATACAATGCTTGCCTAGTTGCCAAAGGCTTTACTTAGAAGTATGGCAGTGACAATGAGGAAATATTTGCTCCTGTTGCTTGCCTTACATCTGTCAAATGTCTCATTACTATGGTTGTTGTTAGCTGTTGGTCTCTTTATCAAATGAATGTGAAGAATGCTTTCCTCAATGAAGACCTCCAAGAAGAAGTGTACATGCAACCACCCCCTGGCTATCCACACTCAGGCAGTCAAGTTTGTCGCCTTCACTGTGCTCTTTATGGCCTCAAGTAGGTTCCTCGAGCTTGGTTTGAAAAGTTTAGCTTAGTTGTTGCTTAGTAGGGTTTCACTTCGAGTCCTCATGACACTGCTCTCTTTGTCCAAAGATCTTCTGCTGGTATCACTCTTATTCTTCTTTATGTTGATTATATGATTATTACTGGAGATAATTCTGCAGGTATCCACTCTCTTCAGCACTTTCTTAGTCAGCATTTTGAGATGAAAGATCTGGGCACTCTCAGTTATTTTCTTGGGCTTTAGGTTACCTCATCCTCTAATAGATACTATCTTTCTTAAGCTAAATATGGTTCTGATCTTTTCTCCAAAGCCAATATCACCAACAACAAGACTGTTTCCACTTCCTTGGAATACAATGCAAAGCTCACACCCTTGGATGGTGAACATATATCTGATGCTACTCGCTATCGTTAATTGGTTGGTAGTCTGATCTATCCCACTGTTACTCGTCCGGATATTTCACATGCCGTGGGTATGGTTAGTAAGTTCATGGATGCCTCTTGTTCTGTCCACTATGCCGCCATTCTTCGAATTCTTGTATATGTCAAGGGCACACTTTATCATGGTCTCTACTACTCCTTTCGATCTTCTTTCAAACTTCATGCTTATTCAGATGCAGACTGAGTAGGTGATCCGACTGATCGTTGCTCCATCACAGGTTTCTGTTTCCTATTAGGTACTTCTCTTGCCTCATGGCGTAGCAAGAAGCAGGATGTGATTTCTCATTCTAGTATTAAGGCTGAGTATCTTGCCTTTGTTGACAACACTTGTAAGCTTGTTTGGCTTCGTTGGCTCTTGGCTGACATGGATGCTCCACAGCCCACTACCACTCCTCTTTATTGTGACAAATGTAATGCTATCTACATTACTCATAATGATGTCTTCCATGAGTGTACCAAGCACATTGAGATCGACTGCCACATCACTCGCCAGCATCTCAAGAAAGGCAATCTCAAGTTGTTCTCCATCTCCTCTACTGACCAGCCTGCTGATATCTTCACCAAGACTTACCCGCTTGGTCGTCTTCGAGATCTTATATCCAAACTCTAGTTGGCTTCCTCATTGCCACCTCAAGTTTGAGGGGGGATGTTAGTGTATAGCTTAGACTAGATTAGCCCATGAGGGTAACCCAGTATACTGTACTTGTAGTTTATTCATATTACTTGTATTGCACACATACCTTGCCTATATAAGGCTCTCTATTATACATTATTATTCACACATCAATATACAAACTATTCAGTCTTTTTCTCTCACTTTATATTCTTAACAAAAATTTCCACACATAAAAAGTGTTTCCATGAATTGGGTAAGTCAAAATTGTTTCCATAAATGTAGGGATACATAGAAATTATGTTCCCAGGAGAAGTTCTCATGCTGCCCCCTACATCCAACAACTCCTTTACCTCTTCAAAGCCACGATACACCTTAAGTACCTCATCCAAAGAATAGTTTTGTGCTATGTGTCATAAATTCTTGGATTTGTTTATCAAACTTTGTTTCCTCTACCATGTGCTCATAAAAATTCGCACCATAGGTTGAGTAGAAAGTTGAGATCTTCTCAACAATCTTAGCAGCAAAAAGTTGAGCTTCAGAACCTATATTGGCAATGATATTGAAGATGTCTAGCTCAATTGCAGCTCTTAGAGACATTTGAATGAAAATCAAATTTCCTAACACCCAAGATGATAGATGATCTTCTGTTGGGAATAATACACAAAGTAGTAAAGGAAGAATAAGAATAACACAAAAGACAAAAGAAATAAATAACTCAAAGGCACAAAATTATTATCCTTAAACAATATTTTCCCCTACACTTTTGTTGCTAAAGGATTATCGTAAATTTGTCCCCAGGATACAACCAAGTTGTTAGGTTCTACAGATAGCACACTCTAGTGAGCATAAACCTCTATTTATACCCATAGGACTATATTTCATCAAAAGGCACATATGGAGAGTCAAAATTTTTCATAAAACCGTTCACAAGGCTTGAAACCTCTTCAAACTTTCAGAACAGTCACTAGAAAACTTTATTAAAAATTCAATTTTACAAGTTTCGATCGGCCGAGAGTTCCTTTCAATCAATCAAATGCTCTTTTCAATTAATCAAACAGGAATCGAGCATCGATCGAAATAGGCAGAGGCTCCAGGCTAGATTTCCTTACCAATTTGATCGATTGAGCAAAAGTTTTAACTGATCGAAAATACTGAATTTTGAATTTTCACTTAGAAAATTCCAAAATTTGAATTTTCACTTTATCGACTTTGTGAAACAATGCTCTCCAAACTCAAATATCATTATTACAACCTATCCATGGATATACCTATATATACAACATCCTTACCTCTTTGGTATTCCATGTCTTTGGAGTTTGCTTTGATATGTTTCTCTCACTTGGTGTAATGGAAGATTTATAATATTACTTTGTAGAATTGTCCGTTCATTAAGATTAACAAATGGACAAAGTTTAGTTACAAAATAAACGTTATTGCATATTTTAAAAATCTAATCATTGAATTGCATGTTCTTTACGCTCTTAATACACATGTCAAAATTTGTGTCAATCAGATATTATTTACTATATGATCTAGAAACTTATATTTTATGTATAATTTTAAAGTACAAAAATTTGCAATTTAAAAAATTGATGACATTACTATTAATTTTTAATTGGCAAAAACCACATTTTCGTCCTTACATTTTCACGCGATTCCCACTTTGGTCTCTAACTTTTTTTTCCACCGCTTTTAAGCCCTATCCTAGAAAACACGTCTCATTTTTGTCCCTACCACTACATCAAAGATGGAAAATGCACACATGGCAAACGGAGTGCACTATTGGCACACTAAAAGTTGACGTGGCTATTAAAATAATAATAATAAATGTTATTTGGCATTAAAAAATGCCATGTCAGCATCTAAATTTAAAAAAAAAAAAAATTTAAACCAGAATTAAAAACCAAAAATCACACAAATTGAGATCTAAGCGTGCCTTGAACAAGAACAACAAGAACACAAACTCAAATATAAGAACAGAAACCCAAGAAAAAAAAAAAAAACCAAAAACTCTACATCACCCAATCTGCCTGTGAAAAAGTCACCTGGGTCCTTTATGTGTTCAATGCATCCTACGGCCTGCCAGCCCCTGTAGAAGACACGCTCCAGTTCTTCTTGGTAAAAACGAAGGGTCTGTGTACCATGAGCTGGGTGGTACCACAGCCTTTTCTACTGGAACCTTTGGGTCGAACTCATGGACCAATATTCCAACATCAGAGTTGCGGAGGAGACACTGACACTCAGTCACAGAGGGAATGGATTTGCGTTTGTGTTTGTTGGAGTGGGTTTTATCATTGGGGGGCTTTGTGGATTGTAGAAGGAAATGGGGGTTCTTGGCTTTCAGGATCATCATCATTGAGTAAACAGCCCCTTTTATTTTTATTTTTCTTTTTTAATATATGGGTTTGTGTTCTTAGATCTGAATTTGTGTTCTTGTTGTTTTTGTTCAAGACACACTTAGATTTCAATTCATGTAATTTTTTGTTTTTAATTATATTTTTAATTTAAATGCGGACGTGGCATTTTTTAATGTCAAATAACATTTATTATTATTATTTTAATGGCCACATCAGCTTTTAGTGTGCCAACAATGCACTCTATTTGCCATATGTGCATTTTCTGTCTCTGATGTAACAGCGGGGACAAAAACGAGACATGTTTTTCAGGATAGGGACTAAAAGCGGTGGAAAAAAAGTTCGGGACCAAAGTGAAATCACGTGAAAATGTATGGACGAAAATGTGGTTTTTGCCTTTTTAATTTTCTAAAAATGTTGCAGGTATGGAGGATATAAGAGAAAGATGTAATCCAATAGTATATTTGTCAAGATTCACCTTCAATAACAAGATATTGAGTAAGGTTGTAACATAATTAAGGTTACAACCAATTTTGTAACTAACTTTGTCTTTAACAAAATTTCTGCTTATTTACAAATAACAACAAAAAACTACCCTCAATATGGCGTCAAGTCGATTCAAGGGTAATTAAGTTAGATGTCAATTAGACACTTCTCCAAAAAGTAAAAAGGGTGAGAAGTTAGAATGAGAATGAAATGACCAAAGAACAAAAAAACTGTACACAAGATGGGACCAACTCGATTCAAGGGTAATTAAGTTAGATGTTAGAAGGAGAATGAAATGACGAAGAAAAAAAAAACTGTCCTCAAGATGGTGCCAACTTGCTTCAAGGGTAATTAAGTTAGATGTTAGAATGAGAATGAAATGGCAAAAAATAGTAAACCGAGTAGTATCATGATCTTTCTTACTAAATTAAGGTAATTTATAAGCTTTTGCTCTCTAAAATATACTGTAAATTTGATTTTGATCGTTTCAAATATTTGATATTTGAAATGTAACAATTTAGTAATTACGTTATTTAATATAAATAATTTTTATCAAGCGTCTAACAACATACAAAATGGACTGGTGTTGCAGCACTTTTTTAAAACAATTATTACATTTTATAGTGGATGATAAATAACAGTTATCATGAAGTAAATATCATAGATTAAAATTAAAGTCCAATATTTAGGGGCAGTGTTATCTTCAAGCCAAGGGGTTCAAATGAATCCCCTGACTTATCAATTATATATATATATATATATAAAATAATTTTTTAACTTTTATTTTGATCCCCTAAAATAAAATTTGAACACCCTCATCCTAAATTTTATTTAAACCCAATTAAAATAAATTTGAATATGATCATCTTAATGCTACTTTCACAATATTTTCACAATAAATGTTATATGGCAAGTTGTAACTGGTTTTTATTTGGACCCGTAATTAACATCACTTTTTACCTACCATTAACAACTTGCCACTAGATTTTGTTATAAAATTTCTATGAAAGTATTGTGTATTGAATATTATTTAAAAAAAATTCATTTTTGCTCCTTTGTTAAAAATATATATGTATATTCTTTGCAGGATTCTGGCTTACTTTACTGTTGATAGCAAAATGAAACTGTTTTTTCATGCACTTTTTTTCTCCATAAGCAAAAAATTACACTACTGTTACAACCAATATATCTCTATCTACATTTGTGATTCTTTCCCATTCTCTTTATCTCTCTTTCTCTCTTCTATATTTTTTTAGTTTTTCTCTTTATTTGATCAAATTGTTTGATAAATTTTCAAGTCCAAGAAGTTTTTTAGTGCTTGCTTAAATTCCAAGAGAGCAATCACATATATGATTAAAAAGCCATACATGATTCTTTAAAAAAAAACATACACTTCAAAAGCAAAATCTTATATTAATTACTATTTTTTTTCTTTGTTTCGCATTACTCTTAGTTCTACTCTAAGGTGTGTTAGTATTCTTCTTTATCATACATTTTTATTTAATTGATAATACATATAAATATAATAAGTTATTATTAATTTGACAAAAATATATGATTAATTATTTAATTATATTTATTGTCTTACTGATCTTTAAACTATTAATAACTTTTTTATATTATTGTACAATATAGTTGTATTATATACCGAATTGTATTCAGAATACTATTTTAGATTATTATATATAATATGGAAGTTGTATGTAAAGAAAAACAAAATATTATTTTATTTTTTATTTACTCACATGACAAATTTCTTGCTCTATTATTGTTGAACCCCCTAGAAAAAAAATTTGCAGTCGCCACTGCCAATATTGATCGTTATGGAAATGTAAAATGGTGATGTATAAAATGACTACTTTACGTACCTTTATAATTTGTAAGATTTGACATCACTTGAAAATTAATAATGCATACATTTTTACTCAACCGAAAGTTTTGAAATCCCTCTCTTTTTTAAGTTCTTATCAACACGGAAAGAACATATTATTTATGAAAGAGAGATTCAATAATACATATAATGACTTTATTTCAACATCGATCCCCAAAGGGGACAAATACTATTTAATATTCATTGATTTCTTAATATTTAAGAAATTCAATAACATTAATGCCTTGACCAATCGGGATTGTCTTTATTTCAGCATACCCTACAGCTTTTCCTAGGCCTTCAAATTCAGCTATTGTTCGCACCTTGCCCCCATGCAAGAGCATCATGTAGAAGTCATCAATTATTGCATTCACTGAGGCGAAGTCGTTTCCCAATACTAGAGGGATTAGAATTTCCAATGCTATCACCTTCCCATGAATTGGTAATGCTTCCCAGCAATTTTTCAACAACTTCTTGCAGTGTTCATCATCCCAGTTATGGAGTATCCACTGCTTGCATAAAAATTACAACACAGATTGTAAATTATTATTCTTAAAAACAGGTTGCCATGCATTATTATATTTTCCAATGGAAGAAGTGGCACGATTATATTATTATCTAGTAGAAGTTGGCCATGTTATTTTCTAGCGGATGATAATTTTGATTTTCCATTTTATTTCTCACGGATGATAATTAATTTCGATCTTCCGTTTTATTTAGATATTTATATCCTTGTATTCTGCTGATGTAAATTGATTGGAATCGCTTTGCATGGATTACCCATTTTTTTTAATTTACCATATGCAACCGTTGACTGCATATTCATGTATAATTCCAGTATCCGCTTTACCATATAGGCAAGTAAGGCAATTGCCTTAGGCCCCCAACTATAAAAAGGCCCTCAAATATTAACCAAAAAATTTAAAAAAAATAAATAGATAAAAAGAGAAACAAAAATTTAGGCTAATAATGACTATTAATTAAGCTCAAAATTTAGCCAATGCATGAAAATCTCTAGGTTATTAAGCATGCACTCTGGGAAAAATTTGCTAAATAACATAATTTTAGGAAAAAATTGCTAGATGGCATTTGACCAAAGTTATTTAGTTATGTAGCATCTTTTTGAAACTCGAGTTCCAAGTGAAACTCGAGTTTACCAAACTCAAGTTCCAAGCATTATATTTGATCATACTATCCTTATATTTATAAACCCAATATCAATTTTTAAAAAAAAAATCCTCCAAATAAATAATAACAAACAAAATATAAACTATAAATTATGAAAAATTCATTAAAACTATATTCTAAAATTTCAAAATGACATGTATAATACCAAAATAACAATTTAAATTCTTGTTTTTTTTATGGAAATCATGACATTATGTTTGTTATGTTTGTTAATAAAAATAAATATTTTATTTTATTTTATTTTAGCATGTAATCAATCTCAAATAGGAGATATAAATATTTTATTTTATTTTGCAATTAAGTTGTTGTGGTGGGAAGCTATAAAGATAAGGGAATAGATATTGATAATTTGTTTTATGTTTTTCTGCATTCGTTAAATGATAAGTGAAAAATGGTAAAATTGCCAATTTATAACAAATTTAATTTTTTTTAAACTTGTAAATCTAGATACCCATCTGTTTTAAATGAATTCACATTCCTAAAATAAAGGGTTGAGTGAGAATCTAGATACCTATAGCATCTGATTCATTTATGTGATTTACAATCAAACGTGAGAATCTTTTAATATTCCTAAGAATTCTAAACTTTTCTCCGAACCAAACACCACCATATTGATTTGATTTTCTCTTTGCTGTTGGGTTAAGTGTTTACCGAATGAAGATGTGGTGTGGGTTAAGTCTTTACTCTTTAGTTAATGGTGTTTGATATTTAGACATTTAAGTAAAGGATTAGGCTGAATGAAAATAAGGCTTGTTCAGCAAAACAAAGAAAACAAAGGCTTTGTCTTATCAGCTTTTCTATAGGTGTACGGCACCACCGATAATTATCTACATTTGGTTTTTTTTTTTTTATTAATTTATATTTTTATAAAAAGTAATGCAAAGTGATAGTTGTTGACTGGTTTACACCATTGTGTTGTTGCATCGATCACTCCACTTATTTTATTTATAATAAAACACAGAAATTCCTATCTTTTTTTTTTTTAATTTTCAATTGTTGTTAATAATATACCTAATAATTTTGCATCTCAAAAAAGCAACAAAAATAGATTTTAAATAAAAATATTATGTAAAAAGTTGTTAATAATATTTAATAGATATTTAAATAACAAAAAAGGCCCCCTTTAAATTTTTTGCCCCCCAATAAGATACCTTGAGCTGGTCCTGTATAATTCAACCAAATATTTTTATTTTCTTAGGGGAGAAAAAAAGAAAAGAAAGAGAAACCAACCTTCAATAAAATTGTTTCTGCTTTTGGTAAAGATTCAAACATATTTCCGCTAACATGCTCCACACCTAACAAGGGATAAGAATTCAAGTTAATTATTAAAAAGGGAGAAAATTAGTATTGGTAAATAAATAAAGCATTTTATAACTTATAACATAGCCCTTTTCATGAAGAGAAGAAAAAGTGAGTTGCTGCAATCAATTAACCACAGTTATTTTTTATAAAAATACCAACGTTGAGCCTAGGTAGCAGCTAATGATGGCAGACAGACATGTCTTTTTTTTTTTTTTGAAAGTCAATACTGATGTCAAAAGGGTTCCTAACATGTTTTTCTTACAACTTTCATGTCTTTTGTCACAAATTTTGTGCAAAAGTGGCATGTATGTAAGGTATATGTAATAGGTAGACATTGCCAAAAAAAATAAGAAAAGAGGAAAATGTCAAACCTGAGAGCTCGAGAGCAACACTAATTACATTGTGTTGGAGCATTTTAATATTAAATAATTAAAAATGAATAAATGTTATAACATAAATGAAAAAATGTGGGAGTGAATATGGAAGATAAAGAGTTAGTGAAAATGATTAATCCCACATTGAAAAGGAGAGAGACTATTTTATTCTTTTTAATTGTGGTGATTAATGGGCTAAAATGTATTGTCTCAGATATTGGGCTAGATACGTGCGCAAGGGGGAGGTGAAGAGTGGAGGTACTCCATTTTTATTATGGAAAATGAAGAGTCATTAACCCACTTAATGGACTTTCCATTTGGGCCTATTCATTCTTTAGAAACTCCTTATCTCACCATTAATTATGTAACTCCAGCCCATCAGATTAATATCCAACAATTAATCTTATAACACCCACTACATCAGAATAATGGACCTAATTAAATCAAAATAAATTGGGTAGTAATTTCGTGAGGCCCATTGAGCCTATAAATAGACTCATTCAGACCCAATCCAAGTTACAGCAATTCACAAAACACATAAAGAAAAAAATAGAGAGATTCTTGGCAAGGAAGGGTGTTCTTTCTGGTGGAGCTTTGGGCTTGAACACTTTGTGCAGAGGTTGTTCTAGCCATACAACACTTGTTGGGCTGTTGTATCCTGGGGGAGACAAGTCAGAGAAGGTCTGCACCGGTTACAAAGTTTAGCCAACCAAGGGCTTGAATCTCCTTAAAGAGAGCGAGTGTCGCGCCTCAGTCCAAATTGTGTTGTGTAATTCATTTCTTTATACTAATAATATTCAGAAGTATTATTCAGTTTCTCGTTGTGTTATTTCCATTATTATTGTGATTGCACCAACACATTGGGTAAGTCAAAGTTTTTTCCATGAATGTGGGGATACATAGAAATTATGTTCCCAAGGGAAGTTCCCATGCCGCCCCCTACATCCAACAACTCCTTTATCTCTTCAAAACCACGATACACCTTAAGTACCTCATCCAAGAATAGTTTTGAGCTGTGTGTCATAAATTCTTGGAATAGTTTATTGAACTTTGGCTCCTTTGCTGCGTACTCATAAAAATTCTCACCATAGTTTGAGTAGAAAGGCTTGCACTCTGGTTCAAGCACCATGTTCTTAAGCATGTATTGGGGTTCAACCATCATTCTTTCACTGAAAAGGAGCACCATCGAAGCCGAGGAAACTCCATCCTTATTAGTTGCTAAGTGACGAGTTAACTGTGTTAGGCCATAACACATTTCTTGATGTGTGGCATCATCCCCACTTTGGCATGGCCTTTGTGACATTGACAAGAGAGAGTTTACGCTGAGCAGCCTTAGTATCCGGTCCAAAGTGATAGCCGCATTCAGATTGGTTGTTGGGATCTTCTCAACAATCTCAGCTGCAGAAAGTTGAGCTTCAGAACCTGCTTTGGCAATGATATTGAAGATGTCTAGCTCAATTGCAGCTCTTAGAGACATTTGAATGACAATGGAATTTCCCAACACCCAAGATGATAGATGATCTTCACCTCTTTGGTCTTCCATGTCTTTGGAGTTAGTTTTTATGTTTCCCTCACTTGGTATTTATAATGGAACATTTATAATACTACCTGGTAAGTTGGTATATTAACTATAGTTATTTCTTCTTATTCTTACTGCCTGTGGTATGGGAGGTGGTACATAGTATTTTCATAACATGCATCATCTCCCTCACATGGATGTGGACTACACACATTATGTATTTTTTCATGGTATGGACATGTGACCCTCATTTTACAGTACAATGGTAACGAGGACATGCCCTACATGCAAAGTGTCAAAATTTGTGTCCAGTGGTAGCGCAACCATATGGCCAGGGTGGTCCCAAGACCACATTAACCTGAAAAAAAAAATTATATATAATAATTTAAAATTTTATATTTATTTACCTTTAAAAAAAAAATTTGGGACCATCCTGAATTTTTTTTATGCCAATAAAATTAAATTTTGATCCATAATTTAAGCAACTTAACAATATATTGGGGTCTTTCAAGAAAAAAGGAAAAACTCAAAAAAAAAAAAAAATTGAACTAAAATTTGAAAAAAAAAATTATAATAAAACAACTACAGGCTAGACAGTTGATTGATTCCTTCGACTAAGCGCACTGCCCAATACAACACAATTTTCAACCTTTTATTATTTTTTATTTACAGTATAATTTTTCATCACCAAACATATATTACTTACTTCTCATTTTTTATTATTTTTTCTTGTTTATTCTTAACCACACACGTCTTCTATCTCCTCAATTTTTGCACTTCATATTTTTAAATTTTATTACATCTTCCTTTACACTTTTACATCTACATTTTGCCTTTCTCCTTATTCGTAACTTCTGTGTCCTTTTCCAGTACCAATGCGGTAGTGCATCTTCTCAAGTTTTGAGTCTCAAATTTCTCAATACGATTTTTTTTTAGTTTTACAGGTACCTTTGTTCATTTCTTTTCTTTTCATTTTTTTTCCTTTTGAGGTTTTTTGGTTTACAGAATGCAAATTTGTTTTGGTTTTAAGAACAATTTTTTTTTTTTAAGCACAAACTTTATGTTGGCCGAATCTTGAATTTTGGCCGGTATTTACCAAAACACTCAAAATAGACCGAAATAACCCGAAATTTTTTCCAAAGTGGAATAAGGTGGGTTACTATTCAAATTTGTTTACCGACATGGTATTTTCCAGCCGTTACGGCCGAAACAGAATGGAATTAATAACATTAAATCAAACCTGATTACCTAAAAGATAAAAAGAAATAAGATTGTGTAATTTATACTTCCTAAGAAACATGAACTTTGAGCTATGGTGAGTTTGTACTTGATAGGTTCTCACAATTGTTTCCTATTTTATAACCATAAGAGGAAGCCAGCCTGGCTAGCTTCTACCAGTAGGCCAACTACGCAGGCCAAAAATTCTCCTAGATAGGCTCGTCGGCTATATTTATTTATTTGAAAAAATAAAAGTAATTTTGTCTTTTTTATAAAATTTGGAACCATAATCTTTTCCTTTTTAAAAAAAGGTGGAAATTTAGGGCCTATTTCGTTCATTTTTTTTATCATTCTATTTCCATCACACATCACTCATCACTTAATTTCCATCACTCATCACTCATCACTCTAAATACCAAGGTTGTTTGGTACCATCACTCAGTTTCTATCACTCATTATTTTTCCCACTATTTGGGGGCCCCACGCCTGTCACGGTGCAGCTTTTTTTTTTTTTTTCCAAGTACCCAGCAACCCGAACCCAGTGAAAAAAAAACCAGTGAAGAAGACCAAACCTAGTGAAGAAAAAAAAAACAGTGAAGAAGACCGAACCCAGTGAAGAAGAAAGGAAAAAAAAAAAAAGAAACAAGTGAAGAAGACCGAACCTAGTGAAGAATAAAGGAAAAAAAAAAAAAAAACCAGTGAAGAAGACCGAACCCAGTGAAGAAGAAAGGAAAAAAAAAAAAAACCAATGAAGACCGAACCCAGTGAAGAAGAAGAAGAAAACAGAAAAAAAAAAAAAAAAAAAAAAAAAAAAAAACCCAGTGAAGAAGACCGAACCAGTGAGAAAGAAGAAGAAGAAAAAAAAATAAATTAAAGTTAGTTGGTCAAAAGTTGCGGCTGAGTGGGTCCCTCATGTGTGTTTAATTATAAAAATGTCATTGAGTTATAAGTTATGAAAACTGAAAACAGCCAAAAGGTGTTTTCAGTTTCCGTAACTCATAACTCAAAAATCAGAGAATTGAGTGATGGAAACAAAAAATTGAAAATTGAGTTATGGCTTGCCAAACAAACTTTTTTTTTAGAATTGAGATGGGTCCCACCATTTTTGAGAATTGAGTTATGGAAATTGAGAATTGAGAGATGAGAATTGATGAACCAAACGGCCCTTTAGAACCATAATTTTTTTTCTTTTTTTTTTTAAAAGTCAAATGATGCTCATTAGGTATCATTTTTCATTTTTGAATATCGTTGCAATGGGATCGAAAAGGACACTGAAAAAGAAAAAGTCATCAAGACAAACTTTAGGTAGTCATAACTCATAACACATGCTAGTTGAGACAGATGCTAGTCATAAGTCATAACATACAAGTTGAGAGAGATGCTATTCATAAGTCATAACAAATGCTAGTCAAGTGAAAATAGCCATCGCATTTTGGCAAATTTGTGGTAAACTAGCACTGTTTCAGAAATATTTAGCAATTTACCACTTTTTTAGTACTCAAGTTCCACAAAATTGAGTTCTAAATGGTACTCGAGTTCCTAGTGAGTCACTAGCATGGCACTGCTGTCCTGGAATTTGTGTAATTAAAAAAATAATGTGGTACTCGATATTACTAAAATTGAGTATCTCTTTATAGTACTCAAGCTTCATACAATAAAGTACCTTGTTTTTCTTTTTTCTTTTTTCTTTTTTTTTTTTTTTCTACTTTTTGTTTCTATTGGAATGGCTTGAATAGTCAAACTTAGTGGCTTGATATTAGCCAACAAACCATTAAATGTCTTGCATGTCCATGTCAGGAAGATGCATGATATTCAAGAAGTTTCATACGCGAAAAAATGTAAGAGCTTGCATTAAATGTTCTTCACAAATTGTCAAAGAAGGTGACCTAGAGCAACACTTTTCATGCAAACCAAATTCATGCTTCTTTTCTTTTGGCCAAAATGGAGACACTTTGGCCATATATGCATTCCATTTTCTTTGACTTGAAGAGTTTCATGAAAGTGGTGAAGCTTTGGAGAAATAGGCAACCTTAGTTTGGTAGACACAACAACCACAAGAGGAAAAAGCAAACAAAGAAAGCCACTGAGTTAGATGTGTGTCAAGGATGAGAATGGCATATAGCATATATAGCTATATATATATAGATAGAGTCAACACAATAGTTGTGCGGAAAACAAGTCAGCATTTCCTAAGTAAAAGTTTTGTATGAAACAAAAAGTAGAAAAAGGAAAAAGGAAAAAAGAAAAAAAGAAAAGAAAAACAAGGTACTCAACTGTATGAAGCTCCAGTACTATAAAGAAACTCGATTTCAGTGATATCGAATACCACATTATTTTTTTAATTACACAAATTTTAGGTCAGTAGTGCCACGCTAGCGACTCACTAGGAACTTGAGTTCACTGAAATCGAGTACTATGTAGAACTTATTTTGTGGAACTCGAGTAATAAAAAAGTGGTAGATTGCTAAATATTTCTGAAACAATGTTAATTTGCCACAAATTTTACCAAAACGTGGTATTTGGCTATTTTTACCGTAGGCTAGGCATGTATCTTATTTGTTTAACTCTAAAGATGCCTAGAAATGGCTATGTAATTTGTAATGTGAATTACTTTCTTACTTCTGCTGAAATATGGATTAGTAGAAGTTGCACCACCGCCCTATTGTACAACTGTTATGACTTAGAGGGATTTAGCCTCCTTTTTGTGTTGGTGAAAGGGGGGGTATTTATACTAGGAGTGGAGGAGCTAGGGTTATGTCTCTAGGTAATGTGAGACTTAGGAAAATTAGGCTTTTTGAGCAAAAAAATGTAAGAATTAAGATAACTTGTGTGGGGAGCAAGTCAAACAAAAAAGGGAAGAAAATCTGGAGGTTCTGACCAAGTGCCAACTTGATCTCAGAACCTCTGGATCTTTTCCTATTTTGTTTCGTCTATTTCCATTTTCAATTCAAACCTAATTTCCTCCGAATTTTGAATTCCTTTTTCTTTGGTCCTTAAGGCCAATAAATTAATTCCAAAACAAAATGTCTAATTATTTATTTATTTATATAATTAATCAATATTTTTCTATTCTATCAAAAATCAATAAATGTTTTGACCTAGATTAAATTTGGTGCATGTAATCTCACCATAAATCCTACCCTTAACCAATAGGATTATGACACATCATTTAATTTAAATTGGACTAAAAATTGGCCAATCATGATTACCTATGTTGAAATCTGATTCAAGCAAGTGCACTTAACCAATAAAACTTATTTCATTGATATCTTTTAATTTGGTGGTCCGATTGATGCTCATGAACTATCCTCTTCATTGTCATGATCTCAAGATTTGTTTTATCAAATTTATTTGGAGATCAAATTGCCAAAATTACAGTCTTGCCTTGGAGACATGAGACAAGTTAGGTCAAATGGAGTTGCAAAAATGGGGTGTCTACATTATTAGCTACTCAAGAAAGGTTCTTTTATTACCTATTCTAAAAGAAAAGAAAAGAAACAAACAACATCTAACCACTGCAAAAAGTAAGGTGAAAGACTATGAAAAAAAATAAATGAAAACTCTACTATAGGTGGAAAGCACCAAAAATTAAAAGCCCATGACCAGTCATTTTGATAAGAAAAAATTAAGGATCAAACGGTTAGAATTAAGATGTTACCTCCAGGTGTGAAATTACCATTTTACCCTCCTTATGAGGTTAAATTAAATGCAGGTTGTAGAATGGGGTGTCTACTTCTTTGAGACTTAATCCCCCTCTGTCTTGACATCCTTTAGCTACAACCATCATTGGCTCTATGATGCACAAAAATCATCAGTGAGTTGATTGTCTACACATGTGCTAATGGGTGCACCTGAAGAACAAAAGAGATGAACCAAACAAAGAGCACTGGTGGGGAGCCGGCTAAACATCCTCTGAAGGTTAAGTCAATAATAAAAGAATATCCAAGAACTCAAGAGTACCAGAGCTAGGGAGAATTCACGTACCTCAAAAAGGTTAGGGTTTGTTGTTTATATAGTAGCGGAAAGCTTACTCGAATCCCTTGATACGAGGAGAATTTCCTTATAAAGAAAAGGATCCCAAGATATTAGGGATCACATTCCTATATATAAGAGATCTGATTGTGTGATAAGGCCTTTGGTCGTGGTCTGCAAGTCATTTCCATGTAGGGACATGTGTGTAGGCCCCACGCGAGTCCCATAAGAAACCCTAGGGTGATGGGTCGTCGGGATTAAGGAGTGGATCGTCACCATCGTCTTGACCCAACAACCCATGGGGTCAATCATCCCCTTAGGATCAGTTTAGGTAGGAGATCGACAATAGTATGGGGAAGGTTTTGTATCCCGTGTCAATCAATCAAAAATTATCCTCATCAAGATCCAACTTCTAACATGAGTGTCTGAATCTTCAACCATGAACTAGCTCAATCTAACTTAAAATCCCAGTCAAGATGATTCTTAGGCCTAGCAAATAACGCCCATTATTTTCTACAAATTTTCCTCCAATTCAAAAGATATTGGAAGATTAAAAAGGTAAATTTTCTCCAAGAAGTCAAAGTTGAGAGTGTATCTGTATCTAAATCAATTAGTTCCAAATCCAACACTAGCATAAGCCACCTTTAGTGCTTCTGGCTGCGTTTGTTCTTCAACCTTCCTATTGCCATGGTATTCCTCAATGACAAAATTTAGGTACAGCACCTTAGATGCTGTTTCTTAGATTCTCCTCTTAAAATTCAACTATGTAACTACTTAACTAAAAAATACACTTCCATCTCATAACAAAAAATCTACATGGCAGAATTTTAAGAGGGGAACTTAAGGAACAGCACCTAAATACTGTACCTAAATCTTGCCCGTTCCTCAAACAATAAGTTTAGAGACGCACCTTCTTTTCACAATTGTTGACATAATCCATTATGTTTGATGCATAATAAAAATAGTATAAGCGGTGGACTCGAGTGAAAGTAATATTGTTCTAATCACATTAGGCTATGTTAGCAATTGTGAAAAATGTTGTACAAAATGTTGCATCCCTAGCATTACTCTAATTACCTTTAGACCATCCTGAGATCCTTCTTTTGATGCATGAAGTGCACCTACTACTATTCATCTCTTTATCTACATAGCTGGTACTCAAAGGCTCTGCCTGCTCCTCATCTTCAACAATTTCCCCGTGGTGACTGTCATCTATCTGTCATGATACTATCCGCTTGTAATTTTTCATCTTCTGCAAATTCAGACTAATGTGCATAGAAAATGATTTCCTCATTGGAATTATCTTTTGTTATAGATTTCCGCAGTGGCTCAATCTCCAGTGCAAATCTTGCTTCTCTATGAAGAATACTATCATTGGTAATGGGTGCAGAAGGATTTGCTTGCACTTCATCATCAACCACTAACTGATGTTGATAATGGCATGGGTGGTTAATTGTACACCATCCCTTTCATTGTTTTGACCCGCCCACTAGAACAGAATCCTTATGGACACCACCATCATCTTGCCAATTCTTAAGGGCTCTTTCCTTTTAGCTTCCCCATCTTTCTGCATTTGTACCTACAGCATTCAATAAAGTTTTCTTTGCCACCATAGCCTTTTCCCTCAATTGTTGAATCTGTAAGACTGTAACTACTGCTTGTTTGTAATAACAATAGGGGCAGTAGAAGTCATTAAATTTAGGTTCGCAACTAGCACACTTATTATGGAGAGCAATTGGGCAGCCAATTTCTCTACAAACCCACCTGTCCACGTTTACCTCCATATTAAGCAAGTCTTAATTTCTTTAACTAATCTATTTCCATACTATCTTCACTAGAAACGTCATGGGAGCTCAAGCAATGGCCTTTTGTCTAGCAAAACAATCTCATCATTTAAATTAGAAGCCACATCATCACGTTTCCCACCATCGCTCCCAATTGGTGTTTGGCACGATTCCACGCGTGCAATCTTCCATTAGAATAATTCTTAAATAATTAATTTATAATTTTTTAACTACTTAACACCTTGCTTAGTCGAGATGATGGAAAAATAAGAGACTAGAAAATGTTAGAAAGATAGAAAAATATGAAAATAGAAAATATTTTAGTTTTCCACCATATTGTATGTACTTAGTTAGAATGATGGAAAAGTGAAATGATAAAATAAATAAATAAAACACTAATATAAATTTCTTTTGTTTGGTTAAAAAAAATGAGGGGATGGAAATTGTAATTTATATGAATTTACTCTCATGTTTGTATTACATAAGATTTTTTTCTTAAGAAAAAGTTACTCATAATGTTTTTTAGTGGTATATAAGATAGATACACACGATATAATAGATATGCATAATTCAATAACGAGTTATTAGTTAGTGTAACATTATTTAAAGTTACACTAGGTGTAACTTAAACCCAACCTTACATGATGATATCACAATTATTTAAGTAAAATAATTTTAAAAAATTAATTATAAAACTTAGTAATATGAGAGAAAGAAATTGCACTCTAAGAGTTCACTTTGGAACAATTTATTTAGCTGAAATTGAAAATTTTTTGCTGAAAGTACTGTAGATAGAACTAAAAAGTAGCTGAAATAATTGGACTCATGAATAGTACCAAAAAATGCAATGGGGCTATGAATAATAACAAAAATAAGATAAATAGTATTAAAAAAAAAACTAATTTTTAAACTAATGACAAACGCAACCTTAACTATGCAAAAGACATAAGACAAAATGAAGCTTTTTTCATTTTCTTCAACAACAAAAATTTAGCCAAAAACAAACCATAAAGAAGTAAAAGAAAGTACAATATGTTTCAATATTAACGTTTTCTAAAAAATAAGTCACTTTTCAAAGGGTGAATTACCTATTTGATCTCTAATCTTTATTTTGAGTGTAAATTTGATCTCTAACCTATTGGTATTATGTCAATTTGGTCTTTGATGGATGGAAAATTCTCACTTTATTATTAAGGGTAGAGATAATTCTGATACAATACCGAAAGATTATAGACCAAATTGTCACATTTAAAAGATCAATGACCAAATTGATACACAATATAAAGGTTATGGAGCAAATAAGTAGTTTACCCTTTTCAAAAAGTATTTTTTTGGAAAGTTATCTCATTTTCCAACGTTTGAGTCGTTTGACACTATTTTTTGGAAAATTATCTCATTTTTCTATATTTGGTAGGATCCTCAAAAATAAGATAGAGTTGTTTTCAATAATTTCCATATTGCCCCTTAAATTTATTTATTTAACTTCTTTTATCTAGCATGGCAATGGCATGAAATAAATTTTTCTTTTTTTTTTTTTTTAGAAAAAACAATCTCTAAAAAACAAGTTATATTCTTAATGAAAAATATTGTGTCCATAATATTTTGATGACATTTTCACAACAAATATTTATTGGTAAATTGTTTTTGACTATTATTAATGAGTAAAAATGTAATTTTAGTGATGGATTCAAATTAAAACCAGTAACAATTTTCCATCTAAGATTTGTTATGAAAGTATATATTCTGAAAATATTATAAACGTAACACTTCTCATTTTCAATAAGATTTGTTGTTGATCAAAGATAATCACATTTTTTTTTCTAATGCTATTAAACACAATAAAACATAGAAAACTATATTCATAAAAGGTTTTTCATGGAAACAAATGGAGGTCCTTTTCCCTCTCATGCCCCATTTCTGACCTTATTTTCTCTCATAATTTGTGAGATTTGCTTTTGGTGGGGCCTAGGTGAAAAACACCCAAGACTACCGGTTTTTTCCTCCATTTTTTACTATTACCAAATAATGGAAAATGTATATTCTCTCTCCACTTTAATCCTTTAATTCTTTGTCCACTCATTTTTCACCTCAATCCTACAATGGAAACTTTTAGGACAAATAATAATTTATCAGGCTATAAGACTAAGTAGTGTTGAGATCGAATTTATGGGATAATCTAGTAGTAATTTATGATCTTTGTCGTGTGGGAAGATACATTTCACAATTAAACAAAGTGAGAAATATGGCGTAAAAGGATTTGATTCTAACACACGGCTCATTATAAAAACTCTTTGATTTAATTTACAAACTCGTTTTATACTGAATTTTCAAGAGCAATTATAAAGAGTTGAGATCTTGTTTTCCGTTTCTATCCGTAACTCTATAAGAAACTCATCCTCGAGTTTTTGTTTACAGCCTATTTTGCACTGTAACACGGTTGCCTTAAAGTTGCCACCAAATATTCTCAAAAAGAAAAAATTGACACACCACCAAAAATGTGGTGGCAACTTTGAAGGCAAACGGTTGTTAAGGCAGACTTGAAAAGAAGCTACAACAATTGCACACCCAATTTTTAAGGAGACTTGAATAAGGTATGGACCCTATGGGGCCGAAGCAATTTTTGAGGAGTCACGAATAGGTCATCACGATCCCTTGTCTCCCAGGTGGAATTACAAATAACCGTACATATATGTAATGTAACATCTCTCACATGAATTTTTACTTGAAAAGGTATAAGCTCACAGCTTTTGTGCCATCATTTTTAGTGCAAATTTCAGGTATTTGACAGCGAGTGGTAGGAAAAAAAAAAAAAAAAGTAGGTCTGTGTAAAAGTGTCACAGTTGACCACATAAGTTGTGGTTGAAGTTATAATGGTAGGGAATTAAAATGAAATTCTCAACCTGTGAAAAACAAAAAGGATTTTACTAATGTGTGCCCTAAGGGCACACATTAAGTAAACCAATTTTGGAAAAAGTTTATTGGGAATTGAAAAAGTTTTGACAACTTTTTCAATTCCCAATAAAACTTTTCTAAAAATGGATTTGTTAATGTGTGCCCTAAGGGCACACATTAACCGGACCCAAACAAAAATTATAGAAAACACACGCCAAAGAAAAACAATCACACGCACAAGACAATATTTACGTGGTTCGACAATTTGCCTACGTCCATGAAGTTGCAAAGATTTCACTATTATCAAGGAAAAAATACAAAGTGTGGTCATACAGTTTTTCTCTTTGTCAAAAACTACAACAACAAACCCTAATCACCAAAATTGCATTTTCTACATCCTGCGCATAGGATTCACAATGGACTACAAAACGGGCCAAAACATTTTCTACGGCTTGGGCCTATCAGCCCAAGCCTCTACTCCATGGACTAATCCTCAAAAAATCTCTCATTAAAAACCACACAACATTATATGGGTTGGGTCGGGTCGTCAACCGGATCAAACACAATTAGGCTCCACAAAACCCTAACAATAGCAAATGCTATTGTGTTTAAAGATCTATTTATTTTTCATAATAGATCGGCAAAAATACATCTTTCGTTCCTATGCTTTGGGAGTGCTTTCAAGTTGAACCTCATGTTTTTTCAATGGTCAAGTTAGTCCTCTTATTTTTGAACATCTAGCCAATTTAGTCTATATCGTCATCTCAAGGATGAAAAATGACTACATGACTAAAGGATTGTACATTTAACAAACTTAAAGTTTACGTGATTAATAAAATAATAAAAATAATAAATTTTAATTTACATTAAAAAATTTCATGTCACCATTTATATATAAAGAATTTGAATCATAAAATTATAATAATAATCTGAAATTATGATTTTTTTTTTTTTCTTAAAAGAAAATGTGGGGTCATAGAACTGGTGATATTTCTTCATCTTTCGTATTGGGCCTGAGGCCCATGCCGAGGCCCATAATCACATATGAAGAAGACAGGGGCGATCACGACAACCCAAAAAACCGTGCCGAGGACAACTTTATCCTTGGCTAGCCCAGGCCGAGGTAGAAGAAGAGTAATTTACCGACAAGTGCAATCTCTCAAAGCCTCCCAAAGAAAGAGATAAGTACAGCAGGTAAGCACACTAGAGCATGGTGGTAGAACAATTCCAGGAAAAGCTGATACCTCTCTATTAAATGCTCCATAACTAACACTCTAGCCGCATTAATGTGGAGAAGACCCCTGAACAGTGTTGCCTTGGCTACCCCGACTCACAGAAGGCCTGAGGGCTTGTCTAATGGGACAAACACTCAAGTAGTGGCTTAAATGATCAACAAATGTAGGATCAAGATGGTCCAAATGGAACTATATAATGTAAGAGACCCTTCATGGAGAGGGGATCAGAAATTTGTAAGAGAAAGTACTTTAGCAATTTGAGCCATATATGTAACCATCTTCCATCAATATATAGAAGAACATACCTCCTTGGACTACGCCGAGGACAAGTTTACTTAGATAACTCTGGTCTGCTTCCATTTGGTTATCTATTAAAATCCATTCTAATTGTTATCACACTCATTAAAGCCTAGTTCTTCTATCCACTATCTACAAATTCATTGTACTGGGCTCATTGGGCTTGAATTCACTCATCTCATAGGATTAGTGTTCAAACCCAGTCCCTACAAAAAACATAAATAAAGTGAAACTAATAAATAATAAAACTCTAAGGTCAAATTTTCTTTTTCTTTTCTTTGCAACCAAACGCAACATAAACATTGAAAAAATCTCAATTGGTTTCCGAGATTGGGTTGTGATGTTAGATTGTGGGTTTTGGAAGAAAATGGTGGTATTAAGTATCTGGCGTTTGTTGCGTTTTGCGTTTGCGCGCTTTTTTTTTTTTTTTATGCTGCAACACACATTTCAGTTGGACAAATTTCACTGTTCATGCTACTGTTCATGAATAGTAGCCATATATATTTGACTTTTCAGCCCATTTTCATCACACCCGTGGGTCCCATGCACTTTTCATGGAACCTACAAACTTCACTTTTTAGCAACTTTTTCATTAAAAATGGGTCACACGGTACTATTCACATATTTAAAAATTATTTTGCTGCAGTATTTTCAGTTTTCAGTTTTCAATTTTCAGCAAAAATAAGTTGTATCCAAACAGGTCGTAAATGTATTTGGTAGTCAAGAAATTGAAAGAAAATAATATTGTAGGCTAAGATAGTTTTTTTAATTCATTTTTATTTATCTTTAAAATTAGGAATTAATATTTCTATATATATATATATATATATATATATATATATATATAAATATACTAATTTTATGGTGTGGATTTTTTAAATAACAATTAAACTTTTTTATATTCATTTTATTAGCCACGTAAAGTTGAAGTATGCCAATTGTGCAATTAGTTAGCTACATAGGCATTTTTCATCACTCAGATGACAGCGGTGACTAAGTTGATTTGAAGCTCAAAAATATGAGGATCAATTTGACTGCTAAGAAAACACGATGACCAACTTGAAAGAGCCTCAATATAATATTTATATATATATATATATATATATAGAGAGAGAGAGAGAGAGAGAGAGAGAGAGAGAGAGAGAGAGAGAGAGAGAGAGAGAGAGAGAGAGTGGTTGTAACCTTAAGTTAAAACCTTACTCAATATCTTTTTATTGGAGGTGGATTTTGATCCATCATTAGATTACTTCTTCTTCTTATATACTCCATGCCTGCAAATTTTCTAGAAAATTAAAGATCAATAGCTATGTCATCAATAAATTGTTTAAATTGTAAGTTTTTATAGTTTAAAATTATGCATAAAATATAAACTTATAGATAATATAATAAATAATATCTGATTAACACAAAATTTGACATATGTATTAAGAGTGTCAAGAACATGCAATTTTACAGTTAGATTTTCAAAATATGTAGTAATGTTTATTTTATTGAATAAAGTTGTAGCGTAAGGCTACAACTAATTTTGTAACTAAACTTTGTTCTATATATATATATATATAAACACTAGTCACTAACCTGTACAATGTATAGTAAAAATTTTAATTTTAGATTTTTTGTCTAAATATGAATTTTAATAATTATGATAGTATTAATAGTCTTTCATTTTTATTTTCTAAATATGAAATTAAATAATTATAGAGTCATTAATACTCTTTTATTTTTATTGTCTAAGAATGAAATCTTAAAATATGGTAATAATATTATTAATAGTTTCTTATTTTAATTTGTGGAAAGAATCAAATGGAAGATTTAAATATTAAATATGATTTAAATTAGTTTTAAAAATATGTATTATAATATAAATATGTAAAATTGTAAGACCTTCAAAGTTTATGTTGCAAAATATAATGAGGTTGACTGAAAGTTAGGAAAGGTTTACCTCCAAACCTATTTGGAAAAAATTTCATCCAATTTACTACGTGGTGGTTAAAAAAAAAAAAAAAACAAACATATACCCATATGTACTTTTAGTCACATGACCTATTTAATTTATAAGTTATGTGACTTGTTTAAATAATGTATATGGATGGTTTTCTCAATCACTATGTAATAGATTGGAGGAGACTTGTGTCTCAAACATTAAATATCTTTAATTTTATATAGTATATTGTAAATTATTGAATATAGATTTATGTAACATAGGGTGAACTCCACAAACGCAAAACCCACTCCATGTGAGATGTTTCCACAAGTGTATAACCTACCAATGAAAACTTTTGTGATAATTGGAAAGAAATTTAAACTATAAAGTATAAACATTTTTTTTGGAGATACCAAAAGGTGCTTGTTGCTAATGACAAAACTAAAATTTTAGTTAAGGGTGGCAAGATTAAGATAAAATATTGAAAATGTTAGAAATATAGAATAAGTGTATTGTATTTCTCTGGTAATAGAATATACATGAGTGCCTTTATATAGGAGGTAGAGTGCGCAATACAAGTAAATGTGCTATACAAGTAAACAAGGTAGGCCTAAAGCCCACATACCCTAATACACGTTAACAACCCACATACCCTAATACACGTTAACAGCCCCCCTCAAACTCAAGTTAGATGTGAGACCAACTTGAGGTTGTCAACCAAAGTACGAAGACATCCTTTAGGATGTGATTTGGTGAAGATATCTGCAAGTTGATCTTTATAAGAGACTAAGATTAGCTTAACAGCACCATGGACAAGATGATAACGGATAAAATGACAATCAATCTCAATGTGTTTAGTCCGTTCATGGAAGACACCATTGTGAGCAATATGAATGGCACTTTGGTTGTCGCAATAAAGAGGAATAGCAAAGGATATGGACACACCTAAGTCTTTGAAAAGCCATCGTAACCAAAGGAGCTCAGATGTAGTATCAACAAAGGCACGATATTCTGTTTTAGTGCTGGGGCAGGCCACATGACTTTGTTTCCTACTTCACCAAGAAATCAAAGAAGAACCAAGAAGAAAGCAATAACTAGTGGTGAACTTGCGATCAATGAGATCTCCTGCCCAATCAGCATTAGAAAATGCACGGACTCACAATAGGAGACTAAGCAAAGCAGAAAAGACCATGGAAGATAGTGTCCTTTAGGTATTGAAGAATGCGCAGAACAACAACATAGTGAGTCGATTGTGGAGCAAACAGATAGTGGCTTACCTGGTGAACAACATAAGAAATGTCTAAACAAGTAACAGTGAGATAAACTAGGCTACCAACCAAGCGTCTGTAAAGAGAGGGATTAGACAATGGTTTCCCCCCTGAGGGAGTCAGATGCGCATTAAGCTTAACGGGAGTGTCAACAGTCTTGCTATCAATGAGTCCAACTCAAGACAAGAGTTCAGAGGCATACTTGGCTTGAGTAATATAAAGTCCATCTGTAGAATGAGTGATTTCAAGATCCAAGAAGTAGCTGAGATGTCCAAAATCTTTCATCTCAAACTGCTGACTGAGAAAATGTTTAAGTTCTTGAATGCCACTAAGGTCATCACTAGTTATGATTATGTCATCACCAATTATGATCATATCATCCACATACAGAAGAAGTAAAATAGTGCCTTTGTCAGTACAACGAAGAAATAAGGTAGAATCATAATAACTAGCCATGAAACCCAAGTGAGAGATGGTAGAGTTGAATTTGGTAAACCAAGCTCATGGAGCTTGTTTAAGACCATAAAGTGCACATCAAAGGTGACAAGCCTTGTTTGATTCAACAGAGAAACCAGGAGGAGGTTGCATATAAACTTCTTCACTTAAATCCCCATTAAGGAATGCATTTTTAACATCGATCTAAAAAATGTCTCATTTACTGGTAGCAGCAACAGCTAAAAGGGATACGAACAACTGGAGTAAAGGTCTCTTCATAATCAATCTCATACTCCTGTGTAAAACCTTTTGCAAAAAGACAAGCTTTGTAGTGCTCAATGGACCCATCAGAGTGAATCTTAATCTTGTAGATCCACTTACAAAGAAACCATAGATTTCCCAAGGGGGAGAGTCACCAAATCCCAAGTATGGTTTTTAGAAAATGCATCAAGTTCCTCTTTCATTGCAATCTACAATAAAGGGTCAGTGGAAGCCTCATGATACGTGTGAGGCTCGTGCAATGTAGCAAGGGCAGTGTAACAATAATAGTCAAGTAAATGTGTAGGAATAGATCTTACCCGAGTTGAGTGACAAGGTGGAATGTCTTGTGTAAGATCTTCAGGTGGAGTAGGAGTAGGGGACCTAAGCTCAGGGTTGGGTAGCTCATCTTCAACCTGTGCATCTTCCATTTGTTCCTTAAAGGGTGAACTAGTAAAGGGATCAAAGGTATTTGGTGGTCGGACAGAAAAGTCTATAAGAGCATCAGGAGCAACTACAGAAGGAATATGTGTTTCATCTAGAAAAAGATCTAAAACAGAGGAGGAAGATAGGGAGACACGGAATTGAGAGAGCTCGACAAAGGAGCGATGTTCCCAAAAGACAACATTGCGGGAGATACGAAGATGATGAGAGATAGGATCATAACACCGATACCCCTTTTAAGTTTCACTATAGCCAATAAAACAACAAAGCCTTGACCGAGGCTTAAGTTTGTTATGCTCATGTGGCTGAAGAAGAATGAAACAAGTAGAACCGAAGCAGCGAAGGTCGTGATAGTCTGGAGGTGACCCAAAAAGGCGCTCATATGGAGTTTGATTTTGGATAACAGGACTTGGAATGTGATTAATAGCATGAACAGCATGAAAAGCAGCTTCACCCCAAAAAGGAGCAGGAACTTTGGTAGAGAGAAGGAGAGCACGAACAGTGTCAAGAATATGACGAAATTTTTGTTCGGCTTTACCATTTTGCTGAGAGGTAGCTAGACAAGTTAGTTGATGAACAGTGTCATGAGAATGCAAAACAACTTGGAAAGCATATTAAGTGTACTCAAGAGCATTATTTGATCGAAAAATTTTGATATGTTTGGAAAATTGAGTTTCAACCATTTTTGCAAAATTAGAATATACTTGCAATAATTCAAAACGATGTTTCATATGAAAAATCCAGCTATAGCGAGAATAATCATCAACAAAGACAAAAAAAAATATCGAGATCTACCAATACTAGAGACAGAGGAAGGCCACCAAACATCAGAATGAACTAGGTCAAAGATATCAGTGGGCATTGATTCACTAATATTGAAAGGAAAAGCTGGTTGTTTTCCTAACTGACATGAAATACAATTAAAATTTTATGTGGACACTGAACCTAACAAACCTCTAGAAGCCAAGTGTTGTACCTAAGAGGAAGATGCGTGACCAAGTCAGGCATGCCAAAGTGCAAAGGAAGGAATAGAAGAAACTATAGCAACTGTAGCTACAAAAACGAGAGCAACAAGTGGAAGATGAAGGTTGTCCATGGGAAACATACGCCCAACTCTAGGACCGGTCCCAAGTTCCTGTCCCATTCTCGAATCCTACACAATACACCCAGAATAATCAAATATAATGCGATAACCCAACTCAGATAATTGTGCCATAGAAAATAAATTGTAAGAAAGGTTGGGAACATTAAAGACCCCAGGAACCGAGAGGTTGGAGGCTGAAACGGAACCTATATTATGGCCAGACATTATGGAACCATTTGCTGTACGAATATTAAGAGGGTGTGGTACAGGTTTAAGGTCAGAAAATAAGGACGAGTGAGGTGTCATGTGATTGCAACAAGAAGAATCCATAAGCCAAGAGGTAGGAGATATACCAGATAAAACTGAGAGAGAAGAGGAATAAGATACATTACCAATCATACGAATGACATTAGCGATGATGTTTATAAGGTCATCTCTGGAGATAGTGAAAATGGATCCAGAAGACTGAGATTGTGCAAAGATGAGAGCCATGGGTTGGACACTCTCAGTGTTAGCAACCATAGCAGCAGAAATGGAAATAGTTGATTTGTTGCGTTAATAGCAAGTCTTAATATTATAGCCAAATAGTTTACAAAAATTGCAAAAACATTTGTTGGATTGTCAACGACGATTTTTGCAAAAGGAAGAAGATTTGTCCTTATTCTTCATTTAGAAGCAAAATATGCAAAAATGGACTGCAAAAATGAAATCTACGTGAAAAACTAGGTAAGGAGCACTTTGACTACAAAAAAGTCAACTCTGGTAAAAGTCAATGGTCAACCCTACTAAAAGTCAATGGTCAAAGCTGCTGAAAGTCAACAGTCCACCGGCAGAAGTCAGCGGCTAACGCAAGCAAGTGATGTCAGCTATGACGCAACTAGGGCTGACATGGCAGAATGAAGTCAACAATGACATCAGTAGCAGTGTTGAGGCGCGTGACTTGAAGACGCAGCGCGTGGGAGCGCATGGTGATACAACCCAGATGTGCAGTGGTGCATGGGGCACGTGAGCTGCAACGCAAAACCTTTAAGCGATGCATGAAGGCCCATGTGGTCTTTGATGGCTTCAAGGCTTCCATAAGTGTGTAAATCGACGCAAGACGATCTCAGTGGTACCTGCAGGAAATTAATCGGAGTAATATTTGCGGCAATGATGCAAAGAGTAGTGGTCTTTGCAGTGTGAAACTCCTCAACGGCGACGGCTGCAGGTCCGGAACCCAAGGACAACGGCTGGAAGACGTCGGAGGTTCAACGACGAGAGGCTGCGGCAGCTACTGTGATGGCAAAAGTGATGTTGAGAATGGAGTAACACTAATAAAGACAAGACTAATAAGAAAAGGTCAGAGCAGTGGCTCTGATACCATGTTAGAAATACTGAATAAGTGTATTGTATTTCTCTGGTAATAGAATATACATGAGTGCCTTTATATAGGAGGCAGAGTGTGCAGTACAAGTAAGTATGCTATATAAGTAAACAAGGTGGGCCTAAAGCCCACATACCCTAATACACATTAACAAAAAATAAATTTTATTTTAAAATATTTATTAATATAATAAAAAAATAGTTAATTTATTAAACAAAATATTTGACTAACATAGAAAATATAATGTATATGTAAGATATACTTCTTCTTTTTTCCATGCTTAGCTTCGATTTATTTGTTCAAGTGTGGTATTATAGTTATTATAATCATTGTTATGCTAAAAGCCTTAAACTACTTCATAAAAATGTATATATTCCAAACAAGTAAAAAAATTAAAATAATCAATCAATTCTCATTACTATATGAAGTAAAAAGAATAATATAAATATACAATATTCAAACAAATCATTTGAATACTTAAAAGTAATATGAGAAAATAAATTAACAAAGAATCCAATTAGATTCTCAATTTCGTGTCCCGTGTCCATCTTCTTCTTTTCTTTTCTTTTTTTGTCAAGTGAGTTATTGGGTTCAAAACTTCTCTCTCTCTCTCTCTCTCTCTCTCTCTCTCTCTCTCTCTCTCTCTCTCTCTCTCTCTCTCTCTCTCTCTCTCTCTCTCTCTCTCTCTCTCTCTCACATACCCGTTGATCTCTAAAGTGATTTTGTTTACCTAATATTCTCCCTCTCTTAGCTCTTTCAAGTGCCAGAGGTCTCTAGAACACTAAATTTGTACTTTTAAATCATAGCACGTTATTATTGCTAATAGAATAAGAAATGGTCCCCACAAATCCAAAATATGACTCAAATCATTTTAAAGAAAAAAGATGCAGGCTAAACTATTTCAATTTGACACACTTCATCCCTTTTTTTTCTTTTTAGAAAAATAATATTAATAACATATAACAAATCCCGTGCATTGCACAGGTCACATCCTAGCTTCCATAAGCCAACTAAACATTAACATTATATTATAAAAACATTTATGCTAACTCCAATGCATTGAAGAAACAAAAAAATGTGATTAAACAAATAATTAACTTATTACACCACTTAATAGCTAACTTCTAATTTTATGACATTTACTCTATAGTCTAAATTCTTGTTTCCCTTAATTTTGTGATACATCATTAAGTTAACAAAAAAATTCTTCATGTTATGGCAACATTACTTCATGTTATCACTTTAAAATATTTTAAACATTCTATATATAACCTTTTTACTTAACAGCTTACAGCATTATTTGTGCATCGTGTGGGCCCATTAAGGGTAGAAATAAAAAAAAATAAAAAATAAAATAGAAAAAGGAGAAGAACTAAAGAAGAATTTTGTACCTTCAAAAAAAAAACACTAGCTGTCAATGCCATTCTTATTCAAAGTTTCATACCACTTTGAAAAGGGTATTTGGTAAGCCAAAGATAGATTTTGAAGAGAGCCAAATAGTAATATGAGACTGGAAAGGAGGGCAGGGGTAAGCTAAAGAGAAGACTTAGGGTCTGTTTGGATTGAACTTATTGTTGCTGAAACTGAAAACTGAAAACTGAAAACTGAAAACACTGTAGCAAAATAATTTTTAAATGGGTAAATAGCACCGTGTGACCTATTTTTAATATTTTTTTTATTAATAAAGTGGTTGTGGGTCCCATAAACAGTACTGCTACAGTACCGCTACAGTGTTATTTGTCCCCTCCTTTCTGCAAAACGCGTGAAATGAAAAAAAAAAAAAAAAAAGAAGAAGAAATGCAAACGCAGACGCAAGTTTCAGCCGAATCCAAACGGCACCTTATAATATGTGGTTGGAAAGGAAAGTGATAGTGTAAAAACTAAAAAGTCAAAAGCTAAAAGTCAAAGTTAAAAAGAATGTGTAAAATTGAAAAAGGGCACAGATCTAGAGAGACACGGAAATGACACAAATTGGGGCGATAATAATGCTATTACACACGCTTTCTCTCTTAGTCGCAACAAACAAATGTTTTATGCGGCAAACAATGATGTGACTACCACGTAGATTCACCATTTTTTTCTTCTAATAATTTGCCGCGAAAGACCGTTGTAACTAAAGTGTCACAAATGCATTATTGGGTGCCTAATAAATTTTAGAAGTAGTCTATAACATTTTTACAATACTTTCACAATAAATTATAAATAAAAGTTACTATTGATTTTAATTTGAATATACCGCTAAAATTTTTTTTATTAGTAATAATCAATAACAACCTTTTACTTAAAATTTATTATGAATATATGCATAACAGACCACTTAGGACCAACTCTTACACAAAAGCCAATGAATCTTATTTAATTGTGACAAAGTTTGTAGAATAGCGTGTACGTATAGATTTTTGGTTGTTTGGATTGTTTTGTAATAAGAAAAATATTAAGACTACAACGTGTGTCACAATTTGCTTCTGTGACAAGTCTGAAGTGGTGGAAAAAAAAATAAAGAATTCATATGAATTTATAACTTCACCACTCACAACTTATCATATGAATCAGTTGTAATCCTAGCATTAATCTTTGTCATAGCCATATACAACTTCTACGATATATAAGCCGATTGACATTACTTCACGTGTATACATAATAAAAATGCAGAGAGAGAGAGAGAGGTTGTAAATGCGACCACGGAATTGACATCCAATGTTTCCTCTGACAGAAACGGAGAAAAAGAAAGAAACAAATAACAACGTTCATATTGTTCACGAGTAAGTTTTTGTTTGGTTTTTGGTTTTTTTTTTTTTTGGTTATAAAATTTTGTTTGTTTAAACAGAAGGAAAATGAAACAAAAGAAAGAATGTCTATGTCTGTCTTAAAATAGAATATGAAAGCTGACCATTCCGGGATCTAGTGGCTCTAGGATTATGTCACCTAATTCTCCGCGTTCTTCTTCTTATTTTTTTATTTTTAAAATTTTCTAAACAATCAAACCATTTAAAGCCATTGCCAATTATAGCTTCTCCAGCCTTCTGGGTCCCAAGTCCCAACCACAATTTCATTCCGAATGATACACATAAACAAGAAAAATAAAACAAACCCACTTCAAGAATTCCATTTTCTTTCTTTCTTTCTTCTAGATGATTATGCTGATCTCTGTTTTACCAGAAAGAAAGTAATTGGCTTTTGTACATACATTTGTTTTAACTGTCTGTTACAAAGTCTGTTTCTTTTATGTGATTTAATCAGCAAAGAACGTGATGCTTGAATATGGATATGGAACCCTTCTTCGTTATTTTGGCCTAGCTGTACCTCATGGATAACCATAACGACGACACAACGCCAATTGTTCCGATCCATTACAATTTGGAGGTTCATTTTTCTTAATTCTTCTTCTTAATTTGTTCTTAAAAACTATAGTATATATATGTGTGGCATTTGCCAACTTTTTTTCCTTGTTAATGACAGATGGGGTCCTTAGATGGAAGAGCAGTGATTGAATTTGAGGATGAGAGCCTAGTTAGTCCTGCTGCTGCATCAATTTCTACAAACAAAAATTCTTTTCATGAGATTACACATATATCTGCTGCTACTTCAGCGAAAAGTTATAGACAACACATGAGGAATAGTGTGATCGATAGCATCAAGATCGTAATTTTCTCAGCCAAAATCAACATACTCATGCCACTTGGCCCTCTAGCAATCTTGGTTGATAAAATGTCTGGCAGTCATGTGAGCAAACTGTGTTTATGCACATTAATTAGTATCTTCTTCTATATCATTTTTATATGGATGATAGATTTTGTTTTGTTTTGATGATTTGTTTCTTCAATTGCATGTCAGGGTTGGGTCTTCTTTTTAAGCTTATTGGGTATTATACCTTTGGCTGAACGTCTAGGTTATGCTACAGAGTAAGCTATCTCACATCTTATCTATAATGTTAGCCGAGTACTTTTTCGTTTTAGTGCAATTCTAACTTTACATTTATTTGGATTGACAAATGAAGTATTTTACAATGCTTGGGCTTGCTTTGATGCAGGCAGCTGGCTTGCTTTACTGGACCAATAGGTAATTTTATTGCTAAATGTCTCCACTTGTAAATCTCTAATATTCATAAAACATGAATTTTTTTCAGTAAGTGTAACATGAAGTTTTAGTTTATGTTGATCTGTTATGCCAGATTTCAACACAAATTCTGTCCTTTTGTGTGATTTTAAGCTTTGTTTCATTAACATTAACATTAACAGAGTATCGACTAATAAAACAATGATAGCATAGTTTAAAAATAGGCATAAACACATACATTGAACTAATGAATTGGGTAAGGCACATTTACATGTTATTGGTAAAAAGTTAGTTTTCATCTGTTGTTGTATTCGTCTTAAATACTAATGTTGCACTGAAAGTTGCTTATTATACCTTAAATCTAAATATCCTGAAAGTATGCACCATTAGCATGAAGTTTATTACATGATATTGCAAGAGAGAATAATAATTTCCATTTCATGGAAAAGATTCTTTTCATTTTTCCTCTAGGGCCTATTTGGTTGGAGATTTCTAGTATCGTTGTTTAAAATGATATGAGAATTGTGTTTTAAATAATGTTGTGAAAACATGTTTCAAATAACATGTTTCAATGTGTGAAAAAACATAATTGTGCATTTTGTATGTGTGTGTGTGTGTGTGTTTTTTAAAAGCTGACAAGCAATTACTATTTTTTTATTTGAGGAGAGAGAGAAGTTGGTTTGTGTTATCTCTTCTACCGCTAAATGTTGTGTGTTAATTTATGCTAGTCTTGATGGCTCACTTGATAATATGTTATCCTTTCTTCCAATAATCTAGAGAAATCCATACTGTTTATTGACAATAAATCTGGATTAGATCAGGCCAATTAGGATTTATTAGGCTATGCATTTTTGAATAGGTTCCTTGAACCATGCTTAATTGCTTACTATTGGAGGCTGAATTAAAACCTTATTCCCACAATCTCCACTATACAAGTTACATGGGTTTTGTGTGTGTATGTATCACTGTGACTGATAATTTTCTATTTTGGATAACTTGTTATCCCTTCATTTGAGCTTTGCAGTTGGAGGTCTTCTAAATGCTACTTTCGGAAATATTACAGAATTGATAATATCAATTTATGCATTGAAGAGTGGCATGATACGTGTTGTTCAACAATCATTACTGGGCTCAATTTTGTCTAATATGTTGTTGGTGCTTGGATGCGCATTTTTCAGTGGTGGAATTGTGTTTTATGAGAAGGAACAAGTATTCGATAAGGTATGTTTTTCATCACTGGAGGAGCATATTTACTATTTAGCCTTTGAAACAAAAGAACCATATTTGGTTGACTACACTTTCTCTCTTGATTCATTCAAATCTTGGTTAAAAATAAGGTTCAAATTATTCTATTCTTCTCAGGCAACTGCTTCAGTTGACTCTGGTTTGCTGCTAATGGCAGTCATGGGCCTACTATTTCCCGCTGTCCTTCATTCTACACACACAGAGTTACATTTTGGGAAGTCAGAGTTAGCTCTTTCAAGGTTTAGTAGTTGTATTATGCTTGTGGCATATGCTTCCTATCTTGCTTATCAACTGAAGAGGCAGAAGAATCAATACATCCCAGTTGATGGGGTGAGTACTTTGATATCAAATTCTTACATACATTCTCTTTGGATCTTTGCTTTTGATGTTTGACATTGAACACATTATACAATGTTTACTAATTTTACACCGTCAATCTTCTATAGGGTACCGGTAAAAGTTTAAATCATTGTATTATCATAATTTGTAACGTGGATCTGTTACCAATTTATTGTTTTGTAAACACATGACGAATTCCTTTAGGTTCAAAAATTATGCTTAGAACTAGTACTAAATTTTTTATATTGCTTTTCTAGCTGTTTCTACCCATAGTAAGTTTCTTATAATTGCATCAGATCAACATGTATTAGATAAGTTTGTATATTTCTTATGATATGTGATTAATAAGAAGATCCAGTCCATGATCAAATAAGAAACATATAATGTGTAAGCTTAAGCAAACAGTAGAATGGTATGGATAGACTAGGTTGTAATAGAATATTCATTCAGTTCTTATATAAGCTCTTGAAAGCTTATTCAAGTTTCTACTTTCATCTGTTATTAATGGTTTGTCCGATAAATGGAATAAATTCAGGGAGAGACTCAGACTGAAGAACGTTCGGATGATGAAGAAGCTCCTGAAATCTCTATGTGGGAATCAATAATATGGCTATCTATTTTGACTGCATGGGTTTCATTCCTCTCAGAATATTTAGTTAATGCCATAGAGGTAATTATATGTTGTGAATATGTGCTATTCTTTGCACATCTTTAATATATCTTCTATTGGGATATTGATGGATATTGATAGAGGTAACTTCTGAAGATGAAAACTCATATTTTTTACCCCTTGGTAGAAATGGTGTGTCTATTTCTTTATTTTAAAACTGTTTTAACTAAATTATTATTGATCTTTGATGGATTTTGTTCATCAGATGTCCAGTAGTTTTTTCAACAAAAAGAACCCTTCATCTTCCTCAAATTTATACATAATTTGCATTTCTTTTTAAAAAAATGTCTTCTTATATAATAAATATCTTTTTTAGTTCTTTGTATAGTGGAGGGAATTGGTTTGTATCTTTTATGTAGTTCTGGGATGTTCTTACAATAGAAGTCATTAATCATTATGCGTTCAGGGGGCATCTGCTTCACTGAAAATCCCGGTAGCATTTATCAGTGTTATTTTGCTCCCAATCGTTGGGAATGCAGCAGAGCATGCAGGTGCCGTTATGTTTGCCATGAAAGACAAGCTTGTAAGTGCTTATACTGCTTGTGGAATTCTACAACTATGCATGACCAATCATACTTTTTTAATGTACTGAAGTTTTAATTTACTCAATATCTTATGTAGGATATATCTTTGGGAGTGGCAATAGGCTCATCAACACAGATAGCTATGTTTGGGGTGAGTTTCAAACATTATATAGTGATCATTTATTTCTTCTTAATGCCATTTTCTTTTTGAGTGCAACCATAGCATATTTTATTTATGTCCCTTACCAAAAAAACCATTTTATTCTTGCTTTGATGCATACATTTTTCCAACTTGGAGGAAATGATCCTAGCTATATTCTTTGTAAAAGTAATAAAAAGAACAAAAAAATAATATATATATATATATATATATATATAGGAAAAATTTATTTGGGTTTCTTTTAATATAAGATGTGGTCTTTGTGAACTGAAGTACATTTTCATCTTTCTTGTGAATTGCTGAAAATGTGTTGAAAGGTGCTTCTTTTTCTCTTTGTTGAATGTGGCAGAACTTGGAATGGTTATTTTGGAATGATGATCAGAAATATTCTTGTGTTGTCTGGACAATTAGGTTGAAACTCTCTCAAAAAAAAAAAAAAAAAAGCTTATTATAGTTTTGTAACAGTCCTAAGGAGTGTTTGATCTGCTTAAAATGCTTAAGCACCATGGTTACTTACAAACCTTGTCAGTACTATGGGGTAGTCCATTGTTATATGTAACACTTTTTCTTGCCCTCTTTGTGTTAAGTATCCACTGACTCATATAAAATGGTTGCTATGACTGCAGATTCCCTTTTGTGTGGTCGCTGGTTGGGTCATGGGGCGTCCCATGGACTTAAATTTTCAACTTTTTGAGACAGCTACACTTTTTATAACTGTTCTGGTGGTAGCCTTCATGGTGCAGGTAGGCAGTTGAGCCTTCATTGAGTTAGATGACTGTTATTCTTGGAAAAGATCAATCTACATTAATATTTAGCAATGGGAAGAAATTTTCTGATTATAATGTTCTAATAGTGTATTACCACACAAAATGTGACAGACACACACAAATATTAAAATTTGTAGTGCCTTTTGTTTGAAAATTTTTACCTTCTATGGATTGTTCTTTACATAACTACCATTTTGACCATGCAGGATGGAACTTCTAATTACTTAAAAGGACTAATGCTTGTTCTTTGCTACCTAATAGTTGCTGCAAGTTTCTTTGTACATATAGACCCTTCTTCAATTGGTTAGTTATCACCTATTTTACATTATACATAACTATTAGAAATTTTGGATTGTGTCCACTCATTACTATTTATGCCCACAGAGTTACTTTATTTCTTAAATATTATGCTTTCAATATCTTTTGCAACAAGAAAAATTATGATTTTTTAATAGCTCCACGTTTTGGAGGATCAGTTTGTTCTTGGAAAACAAAGAGGAATAATTTATAATTGGTGGATAGCCAGTTTCGCTCACGCACACACACTTAAAAGACATCAGTGTGCTCTAAATTTTTTGTTTATGCTTTAACTAAAACACACTGGGAATATGGTTTTGCAGCGGACAAGCCCCCTAAACCAAGTCATTGAGGACATTGTATTATAAAGTGAATCTGCTAAAGATCAAGCTCCACTTTGTGCAGTGATGAAGTGTTTTTGCAGAAACTCCCTAAAACATAGTCAATTCATGGGTAAACTTTAAGAAGGTTGATATTTGGAAGCTCAAGGTTTATCTTGTCAGTGCATAGCTTCCAACATTGAACCATTCCACAGTCCAAGTTTAAGGTGTTCTTTAGTGCACTTCTTTGATGTGGTAGGCAATGGATACTTTCTTGTCCCTCACGGACAACCAAAGAAAAATTGTTTGAATATAGGATCTAGGTTTTGTATTGAATTTCACAGGGTAGGAATAGTTGAAGTCAAAATGTGAGAAGTCTCAAGGATACTCTTCTTTTTTTGGTTACTAACTAGTAACTGCTGATACAAAGTGGACTTTTTTTTTCATCTATATGTTTTGTCTCTTACTTCTCCATTTAATCAAGGCAATTATAGTGTATACTATGGAGAGGTCTTGTTAGTACATATTATATACACATTGGGAAAGTTGTCTACTATTTTAACATTGTTAAATGGATTGCCACTCAGCCTTCTACCAGAATATATTGTTCCTAGTCTAGGCTTTAATTTTGTGTTTTTTTATTTTGTTCTTGTTCCCCCCCCCCCCCCCCCCTCATCCTATCAAGTAGGACAAAAACTGAATTGTTCTTTGATCTTTCTTTTTGGTTCTATTTCGGATTCCTGTCCTGAAAGGAAAGAATAAAGAAAGTTCTCAATCCTTGTTTTTATCACAAGGAAACTGCCTGGAAAGAAATGAAAAAGAGGATAGCAGTGTAGTATGCTGTTGGAATATACAAGGAACTTTGTCGTGTTTAGAACTTTAATTACTCAGGAGAGGGCCTCCTCTATAATTGGAAGAGTATAATAGTAAGTATTTCATAACTAGGATTGTGAAAGTGTAAATCTCAGCTCACATAGATGGAGCGACTCTTGGAAAACGTGGGGGGTGAGATTGTTGGTAATCTCTCTGATTGCTTTCTGCTACTTAGCCAAGTTTTTCTAGTGATTTCAATTATATCAATGATAATTTTTGCATGTGTTGATGGTCCAAGTGGTGAAGATCCTACTAACAAAGACAAACACGGTGGTGATGGTGGTGGCTGCGGAGATGGAGGTGGTGGTGGCTGTGGTGGTTGAGAACAGCACTGTCTTCAACCCTTGTGTCATTAATATTCAATGCATACCTCTTCTATAAGCCTGTCATATGCTGATCCTCCATACTACATGTTAAATCTGTGGTACAGTTTTAGTTGAGGTTGAAAGGCCTTATAAATATGTTGTATGCTGGGTTATTTGCAGCTTATACTGCTTTTGGTTTGTATGTAGCATTGTATACTCAGTGTTTTCATTAAAAAAATTCTTAATCATCCAAGAATTTGTATAAGAATTATTTGATTAGTTATGGGCTCGAATTACCTCAACTGGTAAAGTCTCTTGTCGTCCAATAAAACATTAAGGGTTCGAACCCTACCTACACCAAAATGCTCAAAACCAGTTAGTGTATTAGTTTGATGATAAGGAGGCATAAATTGAAATTTTATCCTATTATTAAAAAAAAATATTTAAATAGTTTATAAGATAAGCTTGTATTATTTCTTTGGGCCTACTTGAAGGTTTTAAGGCTTAAGGAAGAGTTAAGACACTTTCTTTCTTTTCTTTTCTTTTTTTTTTTTCTTTTTTTTTAAGAATGAGGAAGAATTAAGACCTAGAAGGAAATATGTTAGTGGGCTATAAGCCCTAAGCTTCAGCCTAAATCAATAAAATAAAATAAAATAAATCATATTATCATATATATTTGTGGGGTCACGTCCCCAATTAATCGGATTTATCCGCTTTGGGGAGCCAGTCCCTCACGGTTTATCGGCTCGTCCCCGAGTGTGGGCAGGACCAACCAAGGGCTAGACCTTGTAGTTGTAATCGCAAGTCCCACATCGGTTAGAGTTCCCTCCCACATATGGTTTAAATGCTTCTGGAGCGACCATATGTGTACCACCCCTCACACATGTGTGGAGGTGGTACACATATGGTCGCTCCAGAAGCATTTAAACCATATGTGGGAGGGAACTCTAACCGATGTGGGACTTGCGATTACAACTACAAGGTCTAGCCCTTGGTTGGTCCTGCCCACACTCGGGGACGAGCCGATAAACCGTGAGGGACTGGCTCCCCAAAGCGGATAAATCCGATTAATTGGGGACGTGACCCCACAATATTATATAATAAAAATTAGGCTTAGAAGCCGTGATTGTACCAAGTGACTATACCAAATTGTAGCAATTTAAAATCAAGGGTAAAATTGCAAATTACACTCCTAAAACTTGAGGGTGATTGGATTTTACACCCTAAAGTTTTAGAATTTGGATTTTACCTCTTGAAATTTGGTGATATTTGAATTTTACACCCTAATGTTTCAAAATTTTGATTTTACCCCCTATATTTTTAGAGTATTTGGATTTTACTCCCTAAAATTTTGGGACATTTGGATTTTACACCACTAAAGTTTCAGAATTTTGGGGTGTAAAATCTAAACAACCCTAAATTTTATGGGGTAAAAAAACATCAGGGTGTAAAATCCAAACACCCCAAACTTCAGGGGATAAAATTCAAATCCTGAAACTTTAGGGTGTAAAATTCAATCACTCCCAAACTTTAGAGGTGTAATTTGCAATTTACCCTAAAATCAATTTTTAAGATAGACACAAATTCTTAATTGTTCTTATTATCAACTTTTCCTTTATTTATCTTTGGATAGACACAAATGCATCTTAATTGATCTTATCAACCTTTCCTCTAATAATCTTTGTATAGACACAAAATTTTTAATTTTCTTATCAACTTTCCTCTAATAATCTTTGTATAGACACAAAATTTTTAATTTTCTTATCAACTTTCCTCTATTTATCTTTGGATAGACACAAAAACTTAATGTTGATATCAGGTTTTTTTTTTTTTTTTTCCCTTCACGTTATAAATAATCTACAATTTTATTTTTTTTTAATACACAATTTTTATCAAAAAAAAACAAAAAAACAAAAACAAAAACAAAGAAACTTAAGTCCTACAACTAAGAGATATTTGGATAGACTCAAGCCCTGTAACTAAGAGGGTTTTTTGGATAAATCCAAGAGAACATTTTTTTTAGATTAAAAAAAAAAATAGTTGTACGTTAAAGAAAGAATAGACCCTATTAGCTAAGTTTTAAAAAATATATAATTCTATTTCAACTAGAATACTATTTTAACTAAAATTCTGTTTCCTTTTTTTTTTTTTTCTTTTCTTTTTTTCCATTCTGTTCATCACTTGATTTATTGAGATTCATAAAAAAGGGATTTATGAAACCAAACATGTGGAGCATAAAATGCTAGGTTTTTTTTTTTCTCCCAAATTTTTGGTGGTTTTTACTTATTTATCAAAAATATTGTTGAGACCCAATCGGCATGACAATAAATTCTTTGAATTATAAACGTTGATAGGATTGTAGAGTGTGAAAGATAGAAAATATTCATAATTCAAGATAAGGAATTATGTAGATAACTTTTTATTAAACGTGAAGTTTTGTTAGATTAGCAAAGAGGTTGACATAAACTAAGAAGGCGTGTAAAGATCTCATATTTAATCATCTCAAGTAAGCTTACTCAATGCATAAGATTAATACTCATTCCTTCTTTGTTTACATTATTGTAAAGACCAATTTTGGCTTGAACCCAAAATAGGATTGGGTTTTAACCCAATAAGCCCAAACAATAAATTTGTAGAGCGTGGGAGAAAGTACTAGCCTAATTGTAGACAAGAGATAACGATAGTTGGTGATTTAGAAGAATTAAATGCATATAAGATAAAAAGATTATCCTCGGCATAACCTGAGTAGCACCATTGTAATATCTTATTAATGAGCAGAGTTACAAGTGTTCAGTAATTTGCTCCCAAGGCTTTCTCTGGTGTTTTTTTTTTTACCTTTTTTCTCTAGGCCACCTTTTTATGTTATATTCCACGATTTGGGTATCATTTTTACCATACACGTGTAGGTTGGAATCTGGGAACTTCTTCCTGTCCCATCCAACACCTCCCAGAACCCTCTACTAGTAGCTGTAAGGCTGCTTGATCACTGTTCAGATATCACTTCCACATTAATGTGGCCAGAGAGTTAGTTCGGAAGCATTTAATGTGGAGGTAGCAGCTTTTGAAGATATTTGTTATCTTCCTCCTTCATCCCTTGCCCCATGCCCATTTCTTAGTTGTGATGCAACCTTGAGGAATGGCCAGAGTGATAAGACAATTTTCACTGACCTCAGACCTACGTTTCCGAGATGGATCCTTCTCGGATGTATTTCCGAGACAGTTTCTTCTTCCCATGTCATTCTCATTATAACCTTAGTTAACCATCATTGGATTTGTTAATGTCCTCGGATTGGGCCATTGGGCCATAGGCCCTATTCATACAATTTTAACAGTTCCTTCTAGACAACTGGCCCCCACAATAGTCCCTTAAATTCTTGCTTTTCGACTCCTCAGAAGGAAAGGAGGATTTTGATATCCTCATCCCACCCCTTCCGTGGTTCTGTTGCGCTTAGCCAAACCCCAAAATGCCTTTTTACCTGCTCAAGGCACGTCCCTGACGCTTCGGCATCCAAAGCGTGCCATCATTTAATTTTGGCAACTCCCTTGTCCCCTACGTTCGATGGCAGGATGTAAATCAAATGGTGGAGGATTTTCCTTGGTATGCGAGCAGGAATTTTCCCGCTTGTAGCTTTCGTGCCACTATAAATAGCTTTTCAAATCAATTCTCTTTTTTACTTTCAACAATTACATGATCCTAGAGCTCATACACTGAACCTGTCACTCTCTTTCGTCTCTCCGTGCGCCTACAAATACTAAAAATTTTTCCGAGGACCTTCTTTTCAAACCTGTAAGTTTCCTTAAACATTTCTAGTTTTCGTTTCAAACTTGTTAATTTCTCTTCAAAGCTTCTTAGAAAGATGGGTAGGTTCAAACGTCTAGTTGATTCCAATGAGGGTATGGAAAAGTTTAGGGCCAAGTACAGGATTCCACCAAATGTGGGCATCAGGTACGCTGCCCAGGGGGAATGGGTAGATGATAGGAAGACAGGGGAGGTGGTCATCCCTATGATCACATTCATAGAGGGAGGGATGACCATTCCTATGGGAACCCTCACTAGGAACTTTCTTAGATTCTTTAGGCTATCTCCCACACAGTGTGCCCCAAACATGTTCAGGGTATTGGGGAGTATAGAAGTCCTAAATGAGAGAATGAACCTAAACCTGACCCATCACGATGTGAACTGAATATACAACCTACACCATATGAAGGGACAGGGGTATTACCTCAAGTCGAGGTACCCCGAAGTAAGATTAATCCAATGCCTCCCTACATCAAACAAGGGCTTAAAGGAAGACTTTCTATTTTTTTCTGGGGGATGGCATGATGATCTACCCTGTCCAACTAAGAAGGGAAAACCAGGTGGGGGTTTAACTGTCAACTTATATGCCTTGGTTTGTGTTCCTCTTTCTTTTCCCCTATCTCTATTCTTAACAAAGTTCATTTTTCTCTTATTTTAATAATTTCGCAGATAACCATTCTACCAAACCCCTACTCAACTTAGTGAACAGAATGAAACTAGACAAAGTCTTATGATCCGAGGTATACGTAAACGAGGCCGATGGTCAGCTAAGAGCAGCACATCTGATACTTGGATACACACCCATTTCCCGTGCATTCCAAGCCCCTAAACGCGTGATAAAGGCCAAAGATCCACGGCTCCATCGCATTAGTGTTGCCTACGAAGGATTCGTGGTTCTAGAAGGTATCCTAATCCCCCAAGGCACACCACTCACTTAGCCACTTTTTGTGGCCATCCCTTCGGTAGGAACATTCTCATCTCAACCCGTTCCTCAGGAAGAGGAGGAAGAAGAAGAAAAAGAAGAAGAAGGTTTTGTGGACTTAACAAACTCTTTGGATGAGTTTGAAGCATTCAACCAGCCACCATCTCCCGAGAGCCTACCAGAAGAAATGGGTATCCAAAGAAAGCCCTAGAAAAGTTTGATGAAGCTGATAAAGGACCAACCAGGAAGAGGTGCACCTGGGAAGTCTGCTCAATCTAAGCTTCCTCTTCCTCTTCTGAAGTCTCCTCCCCCTACTCCTCAGCCAACCAGACTTGAACCTGCTGATCCAAAAAGGAGAAGGGAGTAAACAAGGAAGGATGTGATTGAGACTGGAAGACCTCGCCTGACCCGTGAAGACGAGGCCCAACGAGCTGCAAAGCAGTAAAAGGTCAGCCATGCACCACAACGAGGCCTGGAGAGATTAAACATTCAGCCTCCAGAGCCATGAGCCTAGCTCCTAACACCCATGCATGGCGGGGAGCCCCTAAGGGATGATGCATCACTCAGGGACTTCAACAGAGGCATTGGGTGCCACGTTGCCTCGACCGTGGAGGAGGCCTTGCTGCTCCCAAAGGACATGACCGAGCTACGGAGCATAAGGAAGAATGAAGTCTTCCTCAATTGTGAAAGATATTTGGGCATGGTATACTGTTAACCTTTTCTTTTTTACTTATACTTATTATTTATAGACATGTACTGTTTGTTGGCTATGATATTAATCCTTTTCCTTTAGGTTGTCCAAGCCACTTTCAGGATTGAGGAAATTACTAATAACTACTACCAGCAATTAGAAGATGAGAGGAAAAAATGATAAACAGCTGTGCAAACGTTGAACATTGCTGAAAATAACAGTGCCGAGTTGAAGAAAAAGTTAGCCAATGAAGAGTATGCTCGCTATAGTGCTGACTCGACCTTGAAGGGCGCACAGAGGCAAGCCGAGGACCAGAGGAAGTGCCTACGTGAGACCACTGACCAACTGAATGCTTCTAAGGAAGAGATGGCAGCACTCAGGGCATAGCTGGAGGAAGCCCAAAGGCTTAAGGATGTGGCCGGAAAAGCAAAAGCTGAGGCGGAGAAGGCAAAGGCTGAGGCTGAGAAGGAAAAGGAAAAGGCCGAACAGCATGGCTACGACGTTGGCATAGTTGAGACCGAGGATACCCTCCAGGCAGAGGTCCCCGTCGTGTACCGAGCCTACTGTGCTCAAACTTGGGAAGAAGCCCTCAACTAAGTTGAGATTGAGGCTTCTTCTGAGCTGAGAAGGCCAGAAAATGTCTTCTTCCCTTCAGCCATACGAGCCTCAGGCCTTTCTTCCAATCAAAAGGAAGTGGCTCCTACAGTTGCCAAGCCAGCCGAGGAAGCCCAAATTCAAAATCCTCCTTCTCCCAGTCAGCAAGAGCAGGCCAAAGAGCCTGAAGCTCCACAAGACCCCTCATCAAACAAGGCAGCAGAGGTTCCTCAAAATGGGGCAGCTTCTCAAAGTTTTGAGCAGGCTTTAGCCTTAACTACCTTGCACGCTAGAGGAGCTTCTAAAGAAAAAGACAAGGAGGTTCCTCCTGAAGCAGCTGACAAAGTCCTCAAGGCCAAGCTCCAGATAAAATTGAAGCCATAGCTCTTTTACTTTTGCAGGGTAGTTAAAGTTAGTGTAATGAGATTTTTTTTCTTTTTTTCTTTTTTTTGTTTTTGTTTTTGAAGGCAAGTTCTATTGAGATGTGTACTTTTCCTTTTTTAACTTTATATAAGTTATTATTACTTTATCATTCATTTGTGTGATTTTCATTTTAACTGTTATTTGTTCATACATAACCATATGCCATAAAAGAGCGAAGTTTGCTAATATAAGGGAAAACACAGTTTTATATATCTTAACTAAGAATCCAAGTAGATTATGATTGCTAATTCGCAGCACTATCAAGATATACTTTTAATCTATCAATTCTTAATAAGTTTCCAAGTCTGAGACACTACCTAAGCGTTTAAATAACAAGCAAGTCCTGAGTACCTTAAAACGTTTTAAGTGATGCTCATGGAATTTACTTTAACTTATAAATTGGATCATAATGCAGTTCAAAGGGTATTAATTTCCATTAAGTTTGTGGTCCGAGGAACCTGGTATAACTTAGTTTCTGTTTAATACTTCAATAAATTTCAAAGGGTATTAATTTTCACTAAGTTTGTGATTCGAAGAACCTGATATAACTTAGTTTCCATTTAATACTTCAATAGATTTCAAAGGGTATTAATTTTCACTAAGTTTGTAGTCCGAGGAACCTGACATAACTTAGTTTCCGTTTAATACTTCAATAGATTTCAAATGGTATTAATTTCCACTAAGTTTGTGGTCCGAGGAACCTGACATAACTTAGTTTCTATTTAATACTTCAATAGATTTCAAAGGATATTAATTTCCACTAAGTTTGTGGTCCAAGGAACCTGACATAACTTAATTTTTGTTTAATACTTTAATAGATTTGGAAAACACATAATACAGAACTAGAATAAATTAGAAAGGAATCAAAACAGAATTGTTCTTATTAATAGTAGTACCTCTTTAGGTTGTTTACATTCCAATAATGGGGTACAGTTTTTCCGTCTAAATCTTCCAAGTGGTATGCACCTATTCCTGCCACTAACGTGATGCGGTATGGTCCCTCCCAATTAAGCCCCAATTTTCCCCAAGCTGGGTTCTTGGTATTTCCCAAGACTTTTCTTAGTACCAAATCTCCTAGGGCCAACAGCCTCAGCTTCAGATTTGTACCATAACCTTGCTTAAGTTTGTGTTGGTAATAGGCCAATTGTACCATTGCCATTCTCTCTTTGTTCTTCAATCAAATCTAGACTCTTCTTTAGCAGCTCATCATTGCCATCCGAGGTGAATGCGCTAGTTTTCAACATTGGGAAACCAGTTTCTAAAGGGATCACAGCCTCGGCCCCATACGTCATTGAAAAATGAGTCTCTCCTGTTGTCCGTCGAGACGTTATTCGATACGTCCAAAGGACATGTGGTAGCTCCTCCACCTATTTTCCCTTTGCATCATCCAACCTCTTTTTAAGTCCATTCATTATGATCTTGTTGACAGCTTCGACCTGCCCATTTCCTTGTAGGTCTGGAGTGGAATATCTATTCTTTATACCCAGGTCAGAACAGTATTTCCTGAAAGCTTTGCTATCAAATTGAAGGCCATTATCCGAGATGAGAGCATAAGGAACCCCGAATCGAGTAACAATACTCTTCCAGATAAACCTTTTGACATTTACATCCCTGATATTAGCTAAAGGCTCAGCTTCGACCCACTTGGTGAAATAATTTGTGCCGACCAGTAGATACTTTTTATTTCCTATTACTTTAGGGAAATGACCCACAATATCCAAACCCCATTGAGCAAATGGCCAAGGGCTGGAAAGAGGATTGAGAACTCCTCTAGGCTGGTGAATGTTTGGCGCGAATCTCTAACACTAATCACATTTCCTAACATATTCTTGTGCCTCCTTTTGCATGCCTGGCCACCAGTATCCTTGAGTAATAGCCTGATGAGACAAAGATCTTCCTCCTATGTGACTCTCACAAACCCCTTCATACAGCTCTTCCAGGAGTGACTCTGATACATCGAGATGTACACAAAGCAAATAAGGACCAGAAAAAGAACGTTTATACAATTTTCTATCCTCGGACAGCCAAAACCGAGGAGCTTTCCTTCGTATTTTTTCAGCTTCGAACTTCTCCTTAGGCAATATATCTCTTTCAAGGAACAGCAATATAGGATCCATCCAACTCAGCCCTAACTTGATTTGATGGACCTGAAGCAAATCCTTCTTTACTAGGGTAGGAGTGCATAAGTCTTCAACAAGTATTACTCTGGGTAAATCCTGTGCCGAGGTCGTAGCAAGGGTAGCTAAGGAGTCTGCATGGGTATTTCCACTTCTAGAGATATACGATAAATCAAAGAATTCAAATTTTGTTTGTATATGCCTAACTTGGCTCAAATACTCCTACATTCTTGAATCCCGTGCTTCCAATTCTCCTTTTACTTGGCCCACAACCAGTCTTGAATCTGAGAAGATCTCCACTGTTTTTCCACCCATTTTCTAGACCATCATCATTCCCATCAACAAGGCTTCATATTCTGCTTCGTTGTTTGTAACCGAGAAGCCCAACCTCAAAGATTTTTCTATGGTGATCTTCTCAGGAGATACTAGAACTAGCCCCACTCCTGATCCTCGCTGGTTTGCTGCTCCATCCATGTACACTTTCCAGGGTGAGGGGCACTGTGCAAAGATTAGGTTAACTGATTTTTCATCCATGTCATGCTGTTCCACATTCATTTCTTCAGGACATTCAGCAAATTCAACCACTAAGTCGAATAGATACTCTTTAAGCTGCTAAAATGCCACGACATACTCCTCGGACCACTCAAATTCTTTCCATTTATGCAGCAAAAGGAAGAAAGGTCTACACTTATCTGCTGACCTTGATATGAATTAATTCAAAGCAGCCGTCATCTCGGTAAATTTCTAGACCTCTTTGGGATTCCGTGGTGGTTGCAATTTATTAATGGGCTTAATTTGATCAGGGTTCACCTCAATTCTCCTATGGGTCACCATGTAGCCCAAAAACTTTCCCGAGCCTACCCCAAAAGAACACTTAAACGCGTTCAGACGCAACTTATGCTTCCTCAGGATTTCAAAAATGTTTGCGAGATCTCCCACATGCTCGAACACCACTTTGCTCTTTACAACCATGTCATCAATGTAGACTTCAATGCTCCTGCCCAACTGCGGTTCGAACATTTTAGTCATCATCCGTTGATAAGTTGATCCTGCATTTTTCAAGCCAAAGGGCATCACTTTGTAGTGATAGTTTCCAACGAGCGTAACAAAAGTTTTCTTTTCCTAATCATCTAGTGTCAGTGGTATCTGGTAGTATCCTTGAAAGGCATCCAAAAAACTCATCCAAGGATGACCTACCGTTGCATCCACCAACTGATCTATCCGAGGCATAGAGAAAGGGTCTTTGGGACAAGCCTTATTAAGATCTGTGAAGTCCACATACACGCACCACTTCCCAGTTTTCTTTTTCACCATCACTATATTAGCTAACCATTAAGGGTAAAACACCTCTTTGATAGCCCCTGCTTGTTTGAGTTTTGTTACCTCATTTTTGACAGCCTCTGCATGTTCCTTGGATGGACGCCGAGGTGGCTGTCTTTTCGGAGTGATAGAGGGATTAACATTCAGATGATAACAAATGAAGTTTGGATCTACCCCCGGAGCTTCATAAGCATCCCATGCGAACACAGCAACATTTTTCCTAAGAAATTCGACCAATTACTCCCTCTCCAGTAGAGGCATTTGAGTCCCAACCTAAAAGAATCTCTTCGGATCATCCCCAACGATTACCTTTTCTAGATCTTCACATTTCACCTCGTTGGCTGGTTTACTAAAGAAAGATGCCGAAGTTTCTAATTGCTATAAATCATTCTTAGCAGTGGCCGAGGTTTTAGTCTCAGACCGATGTTAAATAGCTGCTACCAGGCACTACCTAGTCATAGATTGGCTTCCAAATATCTCCAGCACCTGATCCCCGGAGGGATATTTCACTTTTCGGTGAAGAATGGAGGAAACAGCTCCCAAGGTATGAAGTCAGGGTCTACCCATAATGGCCATATAAGGAGAAAAAGCATCTACTACAATAAAGTCCACCTCAACCACATCTGAATCAGTTTGCACGGGTAATCTAATTTGTCCTTTGGGAACGACCATTTTGCCTTCGAAACTCACCAGAGGAGAACTGTAGGCTGTTAAACTCTCAAGTTTCAAACCTAGCCCCTTGTAGAGGATGGAGCACATAATCTCAACTGCACTACCCTAGTCAATCATAACATTTTTCACGTCATACCCTCCAATTCTAAGTGTGACTACCAAAGCATCATCGTGCGGTTTTACGGTTCCCAATTTATCTTCATCTAAGAAGCCCAACACCAATGGGTTACCCATTTTGACTCTCTTCGGCATTGAACTGGAGCCCTCGTCTGGGCAACGAGATACTAACATTACCTTAGAGGCGTAAGATCCGGTCCTCCTTGGGGCAGCAAATATGACATTTATTGTGCCCAGAGGGGGTCTTGAAGAAGCATCTCCCTGAAATGCCAAACTTGTTTGACTTCCTCGGCCACTGGAATGATGCAAAAGTTGCTTTAATTTCCTTTCTCGGACCAATTGTTCTAAATGATCCCACAAATTTCTGCAATCTTAGGTAATGTGCCCATGGTCCTGATGATAATGGCAATAAAGGTTTTGATTATGCCTCATAGGATCTTCTGCCATCTTATTCGGCCACTTGAAGAATGGCTCTTTTTTAACCTTCTCCAGAACCTGTTGTATTAGCTCTCGGAACATAGCATTAACCGCCTGGGTGTTGGCAGATCCAGGCTGCCCAACAAAATCTTTTCAAGGTCGGTTGTTCTGGATCCGACCCGAACTGAAATCCCTCCTCTCTTGAGGTGACCTTAGCCTTTCCTTTCCCTTGCAGCTAGTCCTCCTCTATCCTTCTATATTTATCAATCCAATCCATCAGTTGACGTACACTGGCAACAGGTTTACCAGTGAGAGATTTTCTCAATTCATGTTCTGCTGAGAGGCCAGCCTTAAAAATACTAATGGCCACATCATCATAGCTCCCGTCTATCTCGTTAAACATCTACCAATATCTATCTGAATAAGCTTTCATAGTCTCCCCATCCCGTATGGACATAGATAACAAGGACCCTAAAGGTTGAGGAACCCTACTACATGTGATAAAACGAGCACCAAAGGCCTGAGTAAGCTTCTTAAAGGAATCGATAGAATTTGCCTTTAACCCGTTAAACCACCTCATCGCCATTGGGCCTAAGCTAGATGGAAAGATCTTACACATCAAGGCCTCATCCCTAGAATGAACGGCCATTTTCTGACTGAAATGACTAACATGTTTCACTGGATCTGTTCGGCCATTGTAAAAGGTGAACATGGGTTGATGAAATCGCCGAGGAAGACTCGCGCCCTCTATATTTCACGTGAAATGTGACTTAGAAACTTCACTCAACGCCTTGTTCATGGCATTGTTCCCTAGGCTTTTATAGGGCAAGCTCTTATTCCTGCGCCTATAATGATATTCCTCGTCACAGGAGAAAGTCTCACTGGGTAGAGTTCTGGATCTTCGTCTATATGTAGCATCATCTGTCTTCTCAGAAGACAGCTCGGAGTTAGGTGATGAGTGCCTTCACCGTGCTCGGCGCAATTCCTTCTTCAGCTCATCAATTTCACATTGCATGTCCCTTTCATTCCTTGCATGGGAAACATGGCTCTTCTCTTGAGACTGACTTTTGCTGGTATGCGTTGTCTGCACACTCCTCTCGTGATCTCCCCTCTGTTGAAGGTTTACAAAAGAATTGTTATGTTGAGAACCCCCCGATTCCGCCTTATGCAAATTAGCATCCTCTTAATGTGGACCCATCGTTGGTTGGTGCGGACCTGACTCCTCCATCTTCAACACTGTACCGAAATCTCCTTCAAAGCAGATCAAGTTCTTCCCACAGACGGCACCAATTGTAAGGACCAATTTTGGTTTGGACTCAAAATAAGATTGGGTTTTAGCCCAATAAGCCCAAACAATAAATTTGTAAAGCGTGGAAGAAAGAACTAGCCTGATTGTAGAAAAGAGATAACGATAGTTGGTAATTTAGAAGAATTAAATGCATATAAGATAAAAAGATTATCCTCGGCATAACCTGAGTAGTACTATTGTAATATCTTATTAATGAGTAGAGTTACAAGTATTTAGTAATTTGCTCCCAAGGCTTTCTCTGGTGTTTTTTTTTCGACATTTTTTCTCTAGGCCACCTTTTTATGTTCTATACCACGATCTGGGTATCATTTTTACCATACACGTGTAGGTTGGAATCTGGGATCTTCTTCCTGTCACATCCAACACCTCCCAGAACCCTCAACTAATAGCTGTAAGGCTGCTTGATCATTGTTCAGGTATCATCTCCACATTAATGCGGCTAGAGAGTTAGTTGGAAAGCATTTAATGTGGAGGCAGCAGCTTTTGAAGATATTTGTTATCTTCCTTCTTCATCTTTGCCCTATACCCATTTCCTAGTTGTGATGCAACCTTGAGGAATGGCCAGGGCGATAAGATTGTTTTCATTGACCTCGGACCTACGTTTCCGAGATGGATCCTTCTTGGACGTATTTCCGAGACAGTTTCTTCTTCCCATGTCATTCTCATTATAACCTTGGTTGACCATCCTCGGATTGGTTAGTGTCCTCGGATTGGGCCATTGGGCCATAGGCCCTATTCATACAATTTCAACAGTTCCTTCTAGACAACTGGCCCCCACAATTATACATCAAGAATTTTTTTTTTTTTTTTTAATACAAGATAGAAATTCTACTCTACCATAATCTAAGTGTATATATGTGTGAAGCTCTCTTCTAGAGACCTGAACTCCAGCCCTTCCCCCCCACACCCCATAAGCACTTAATACTTGTGGAGTAACCATCGCGCCAAGAGTGCACGGTGGTACATCAAGAAAGTTGAAATAGTGCTAACATTTTATGTTTTATCTCCTCAAAATGGTCATTTATCACAAGAGTATTAAAGTAATTTCCATTTGATTTATTCTAGGTGAAACTCTGTTAAACTTTCAACTTTCAAGTGCTTCAATAACCATTAAGATAATTTTGATAATGTGAGTAAAATATATAATTTATACTTTCATTTATTATTAAGTTTGTTATCGAAGATTAAACTCTATTGCTAATAATTTACTATGAAGAAAACTATATTTTCTAAGTTCTAAAAATTTTTAAATTATACTTCACTTAAAATTCTATTACCAAATGTTTCAAGTAATTTAAAATAAATTTAATATTTATTTAGATTATAAACCATAGTAAAAAGTGACTCAATACATGTATGTTTTACATGTTTCAAAATTAATTAGTTTTTTTCGTGTAGTGTACAAATTATTAATATAGTTTCAATATATATAATTTTTAATTAAGTCGTACATCGCACGGGCATAATACCAGTTAATAATAAATTTAGATGCGACAAACGGCCTAGTGTAGTCTACTAAGATTTTATAAATAAAAGTGGGAGGAAGGGAGGCATATTGGAGAGTTGGATGCCGTAGGAGAATTTCTCAACCCAAAATTCAGTGTGAACAAGGTAAGAACGAAAATCCAAAAAAGCTAGGTAGAAAAAAGATCTATAATTTATTTAGAAAAACAAATCTGGAATTTATTTTGAGAAAGGATAAATCTAAGAAATTATTTTTTATTTTATTTATAAAAAACAATAAAATAAACAGATGATCAAAATAATCATCACGTCAACAAATAATAAAGTAGAATTAGAGCATGTTAATAACAAAATAAACAAAACAAGATTAGAATAATATATACCTGCATAAAAGAACGTACAAGAGGGGATTTTCTTTAGAGAAACTACAGATTTTGGGATTGCAAAATCAATACTAGACTAAGAAAATAGTATCGATATTACTAATCTCTTGAATCTCTAAAGGAAAATCAGAAGTCTGTTGAAATTTTGAACTAAATAAAAATAAACACACATGATAAAGAATACCAAAATTTATAAAATCACTTTTATAAGGACTTGCTTGTTTATATCTTCTAATTAAAAATATTTCTTTTTTTCAAAAATAAAAATGGGTCTGGTTAATGGACATTTTTAGAGTATTTGTTAATGAATCACTTTAGAAAACTTATAAATTATACATGTGAGGAAGGTATAAGGCATCCCACAATGCTTATCCAAAATGATAGTACCTCATTTTGAATTTAATCTTAAATTTCACCATTTAAACGACAACTAAAATATTTGACATTTGGTTTTAAAAAGACATGATATTATGCATGTGCATGTGCAATAAAACAAAGCAAGCCTATCCTAAGATGGCATGTGGATGTATGACATGTATGATCTATCCTAGGATGACATGTAGATGAATAACGTGTAGTCTATCCTAAGATGATATGTAAACAAATGACATGTGTAATTTATCCTCCGGAAAGCAAGATCAAAATAGCATAGTTAAGCAAGTGATTGGATGACATTCATTAAAAGGTAAATTGCATTATTGAATTAAATATAACTAACATCACTCCAAAGCATAGCCTAAGAAATCTAATTTTGCAATTCCCTTTTACAAAATATTTTATCTCTTGCAAAGGGACACAAATGTTTAATTACTCTAAAGTTTGATAATAATATCATTAATTTTATTATTTTTAAAGGAAAATATTTTATTTGGGCACAAACAATTAAAAATACATTTTTATGACCCAAGGTATTTGGGCAATTTTTAAAAGTTTTGGAGGTCATTTTTGTGATTATGGAAAGTTTTGGGGTTAAAACATAATCTTGTGAAAGTTTAAGGTTGAAATGCAATCTTTACAAATTTTGGGGTTGATGCATAATTTTGAAAAAATTTAGGGTTGAAAGTGACTTCAAGTAATTGTGGGGCTCAAGCATAATTTTGGAAATTATTCAATGTTCGTTTGGCATGAGCTTATAAACTTAATTTTTAGCTTTTATATATAACTTTTTAAAACATCACTTTTTTTCAAAATAAACGTATATTTTAACCCACTTTCAACCCAAAAAAAAAAATCAACAAAAAGTTAAATAAGTTGTTTTCAAATAAACAAGTGTAAATTGGAGAGGGTTGGGAGTCAAGGTGTAATTTTGTGAATTTATTTGCTGATGGGTCCACGGGTTGGGCTTATGTGAATATAGTTTGATTTTCAGGTTGGGCTTGACTAAGGCATGGGCTTGGAAGAGTTGAGTTTTAAGTTGAATTGGTCTCGAATCTCTTGATCATTTTTACTCTTCGAGTGGGCTGAAGTTTGTGTGCTTTGTGCAAATGGGCTGGTGGAGTTTTATGCGAATAGGCTTGAAGTTATCATGTTGGGCCAAATGTTGAGAGAGGGACATGATGGGCTTGGTGAAGGGAAAGGCCTTGAGGCTAGTTTTGTGTTGGGTTTGTGGGCTTAGGAAGACTGGGCTGGATTTCTAAAAGGTTGAAGTAGCTGCTGTTTTTTGTCGGTGAGAAAGGGAAAAAGGAAGGATTTTTCCCAGGTGGTTTTCTGGTTATGTAGGGGAGGGTTTCCCTTTTTTAGGTAGAGGTTGGTCTGGATTACTGAGGAAGGTTGTTTTTTTGGTTTGTTTCTGAGAATTTTAAGGTAGATATAGAAAGTGGGATTTTTCTACTTATTCCTGGGTTTTTGTTTTTTGGAGCTTTTAAATGGGTTGAAGATGACTAGTGTATGGGGTTCTTGGGTAGAATAGAGGTCAGGGATGTTGGAGGATGAATGCCCAAAGGGGAAGGGCTGAGGAGCCTTGGGTATGGGAGAATATTTATGAAATTTTGGGAATTCCAAGGGGCTGATGATTCTTGATGAACAGAGAAAAGTGAGGGTTTATATGGGTTTTAGGGATTGTGGATAAGAATGGGATAGGATAAGAATAAATGATGTTACTAGCATATCACTTAGGACACATATCATACCAATGGACTTCCTTAATTCACTAGTGCAAGGATTAAAACCTGGATTGTAGTGCACTTAAGGAACTGTATGTACTTTAAATCAACCGTTAATAATTCACAATAAAATTTGACATGCCCATTAATTAAAATAAATAAACTTTTTTTTTTTAGAAAGAATTAAAATAAATAAACTTGATCTCCTTATAAATCACATGTATGACTTGATAAAAATAAAGGAATCAAATATGATAAAGTAAATAGATCTGAATAAAAACAACGTAAGTAATTTAAAAAAATCAGTTAAATTTCTTAATCAATTTAATGCTCAAATCTTAAAGACGTTCTCAATGAAAGAGAGACCAAAATGGTATATTTAGTACCAAATTTTCATGGAAATTAGGCTAGAATATTAGCATGCATTCCTTAGAAAATTACATACTTTTTCCACAATATAAATGCAAATTTCGTTAATTAAGTTATATCTTATTCGATTGAAGCCCCATTTTTGCCCATATGTGGTCAAATTAAAGGTAATCTCATGATCTTATATATAACACAAAAATTAATCTAATTACATGGTTATCATTCAATTAAAGATCAACCAAATTTAGCCAATCTCATAGAAATGGATGAAAATCAACAAAAAATGGGGTACAACTACTAAAGTCATGAAATCCTTTAATTTAGGGTTAAAACTTCTATTGAAATGCGAAATTAGACAAAATACGATTCCAACATGAGTTTGTTTCAATTTGAAAAATGTTAAGAGATGAGGAGGTTGTAAACTGCTAAAAAACGTGGAGTTATTGTGGGTTTGACATCATCTTTATTTTGTTTTTTTTGCTGGAAATGTAGTAATGTATATTTGTTCTTTGAAAATGCGAGAAAATAAACAAGTTTCTAAAAAGCTGTAAAGCTTAACAAATAAGCTCAAGCCAAATGGACTTAGTCCACTGAATAGAAGCGAGCTTGGAAGTTGCTTAAATATTATTATGCTCTTTTTTTTCAATGATAATGTTTTCTAAAAAATGAGTCATTTTTCAAAAAGTATTATCTATAAAACTATCTCATTTTTCCTATGTTTGATAGCAACCTTAAATAAGTTAAAAAATAATTTCTTAATTTCCGTTATTTAGCTTACTCTGAGATTGAGTTGTTTTCCAAAAAAATTTAGTGGAAAACAATCTCTAAAAATAGCCTCAATTTTTATATTGACCAAATATAGTTTTTCTTTGACTTATTTTTTTTATGCTACCAAATACTGAAAAACTATCTTTACACCAAGTTTTGCATCAAAACAAACGGAGTGATAATAGTCTAGATTATAAATATATATTGTAGGGTTAAATATAACAATACTCTTGAGGTTTAGGCAATCTCAACCAAATCAAAGAAATTTCAAAACTTACAAACTTAATCCCTAATCACTATAAGAGAAGAGAAATGAGTAACGATTTAGGCGTTTAGGACTAAGATAGATTTATAAATCTATGGCCGGTTTGGCAAGAGATTTTTAGTAACGTTGTTTGTATTTTTTGAAAATACGTATGAGTGAAAAAGTGTAAAAATACATGTAATATTATTTAAACACTGAAAACTGTTCTTTAAACAACAATAACAAAAAATGCACAAATCGCTCTATTTTGTTTTTGTTTTTTTTTTTTTTTTTTTTGGGTGATAGATGTTTTGAATATATTGGGCCTGTTGAATTGATTTTATGAAACTCAAAACTCTCGCACACACGCAAGCAGTCAGAGAGTCAACTCACTGCGCACTTGCCACGTATTCCATGACGCCATCTCCTAAATACCTTACAATTTTATTTAATTATTAAAAAAAAAAAAGAGAGAGTGTGAGAGAGAAAACTAAAAATCACGTTCACATTCAGATTCACATGTATAATATATTCTTCCTTCCACACCACAATTCCAAACCCTAAAAAGCTAAAAAGAAAAAAACAACAAAACTTTTCTCAGAGTGGCCAGACTAAGGAGGAGGCAGTAACCGAATATATTGTTTGGTTCGTTACGTTATTGCTTTTTTGCTTTGCTCCAATTCAATTCATATTCAATTCAATTCAATTCATATTTCAAATGGTAAGCTGTACATATTTCACTTTCTTTCTTTGCATCCTCAATCACTCACTCACAATCAAACTATTATCACTTCTTTTAGTAATTCTAGTACTACCCCAGATTAAGATTTCATTCAAATCATCACAAAATCGCTAATAGCCTATTTTAATTTGTGCTCTAACGGTTACTATGATTCAATTCATCAATTAACTAACCAAAACCCACTTCACAATATTCGCATTCTTATCATCTTATGTACTACTACAACACACAATTGTAGGATTTTCTTCTTTTAGTAATTTTGAGTAGCAATTTGTGTTTGTGTTGGCATTATAGTCGGGCCGAGGAGGAGGAGGAGGAGGGCAGGACCGGTTTCGAAGGGACTACCCATCGAGATTTGAAGACAAGATGAGTAGCCATTCGGGTTCCGGGCGTAATCTTATTTCCAATTCCAATAACAATAGTAATAGCAGTGGCCATCGAGGCATCTATGGGTTGGGAATCTTTCCCACAGCATACTAGAGCACGAGCTCACCAATCACTTCTTGCAGTTTGGAGAGCTCGAGAGTGTGGCTTTCCAGCCCGGGCGCAGCTATGCATTCCTCAATTTCAACAGGGATGATGATGCTTTCGCTGCCATTAACGCGCTTCAAGGTTTCCCTGTCGCCGGCAACCCACTTAGAATTGAGCTTACCAAGGCGGTTAGTCCTGCCCACCCACTTCTTGTCTTGCCTGTTACATTCTTCGCAATGCTTTTTCTTTTCTCGGTTAAGTTTATTGTGTATATGTCCATGTATGGATCTATGTATAATATATACTGTTGGTTAAATTACAATTCGTTTTGTCAATGCCATAATAGCAGCTTTCTTTCATCGTTTTCAAGCAAGAACACAATAGCAAGAGAAATGTGACTCATCTTAACTCACTTACCAAACCAATGAAAGCATTCCAGGATATACACAATATTGCAGTTAACAACAGTGCCACCCCACCCTCCATTCAATTAAATATTCAATCAAAAACTGCAAAGCATTATACTCATCAAAAAAAAAAAAACTGCAAAGCATAATACTTATCAAAAAAAAAAAAAAAAACTGCAAAGCATAATCATCAGGTTGACAGGTTCCACGCTCCAATGTCCATATGTTCATTAATATTAGAAATCTTAGGTCTATAGTGTTCCCACTAATAAGGCTTGAATCTGCCTTCTATATCACAAATTGGAGAGGCATGCAACTTATTTGGCTTTCCACTTCCTTTCCTATGTGCTCTTCCCCAGGAATTCCATATATAATCTGGTATCAGATTCCCAATAGTCTCAAAATTAACAGTAAGAACCACGAGCAAAGTATTTATCAGGAAACGAAAAGAAAAAGAAAATAAATGCAAAGCAGTGTGTCTTCCCAATGCATAGGTGACAAAGATTTAATTGTAATGAGTGTGTGAATTGTTTTGGTAGATGCATAGTTATTTGGGAAGTATGGTCAATTTGCAGGAAAATTTTCCACATCAAGACATTCCTTAATTTTAATACTTTGAAACCAAATGCAAGTTGGAGAAATAAATTGCAGCAGCAAAAAAACTTGACATTGTCAGAAGTGAAAAAAAAAAAAAAAAAAAAAAAAAAAAAAAAAAAAAAAAATCAGCTTCTCACACTTGATGGGGAAGGAGCTTCTCATAAAACTGATGTAGATCATCAAATTTGCACAGAAAAATCTATCATCTAAAAAGCAATTCTTCCTGAATATTTGAAGTGCTTAAAAAATTTTATTTTCATTTGCACATTTTATGTTGTGATGACAGGTTGGAGAAATTCAATTTACTTATTCTCCCAATGTTGTAAATGGGGCCAACATGTTTGTATTTGGCTGAGTTCTTGAGTATCCATCTGGACAAACACCTTAAAAGTAGATTGATGTATTGTAGCGGGTTATAGTCTTTAGTGAATGACCAAAGATGGTGTTCTCCCTAAATTCTCAGCTAGGTATTTAAAATCACTAGAAATTGCTAGAGAAGTGAAGCGATATTTATTAGAATAGACACTACTTGTGGAAAGTTTGGAATTGCGTTTCATTAAAAGGCGGCTATATGGTAATAATTGAGATATAGGTCATTAGTAGAGCAAGAACCACTATATGTTGCTTTATTATTATGCTAACAATTTGACTGAAATCTTTAAAAGAGTTTTGATAAACAATGATATTTTATTAAAAAAGAACATCTCACATACACGACTACACAAAGTAGTCCTGAAGAGATGCAAAAAGTAATATTACAATCTAAATGTAAGAGGATCAATGAAATCTGCAATGGAATTTATCACTGTGTCCCAAAACATGAGACCATTCAAAAAAAAGTTCTTAGGGAAGATAATTTTAGCTTAGTAATTGAGGCATTCACACCCTCAAAAGTACATCGGTTCTTTTCCTTCCACAAAGTCCACAAAAAGGAATAAAAGAGTTACTTTCCATGCAAATGAAGAATAGTTCCCAAACTAGTTCGTCCATTCAGAAAGTAGTTCAAATATACTCTTGGGCATTACCCATTGTACTCCAAAAACTGAGAAGGTGAAAAGTCCATATTGCATGAGTTATTTAGGGTTCATCTCTCCAAATTCATTCAATGCCAATACAACTTGATTCATGAGAGGAATACAAGAAGTTTCATTTTCATTTAGCTAGACAGGGGAGGAATTGATGAAATATGAGTACAGTTTTAACTTTTAAGCCATGCACTCCACACAATTCTTCTTTGTAAAAAACAATTATATATGATTAATTTATAGGTAATGTTAATGAGTGTCTTATAGCAATTGTTAATAAATTATATTAAAAAAATTTGACATCATTTTCATAAAAAATATAAAAAACCGCTAATTATTTTATCATTTTTTCATAAATTGTGCGTTTGGAAAGCGTGTTTTGCGCTTCTCAACGTTCATGTTTGCGTTTTCAACTTTTTTTTCTTTTTTTTAAGCTGTGATTGTTGACTTTGGGATATAAATAGTGCACACACAATAACTTTTTCAGCAACTTTTTAATTAAAAATAGGTTCCACGGTAATATTTACATATTTAAAAATTATTTTATTACAGTATTTTCAATTTCCAGCCGTTTTCAATTATATCCAAACGAATGAAAATATTTCTAAAAAAAATTCTTAAACCAATATTACCCCTAAAACATTTGGGTATATTTGGGTCAATGGAAAAATGAAGAAAGAAGGGGGGCAAATTGGAAATTCAACAAATGGAATGAGTGGATGATGACAACTTATCCTCACTTTCTCCCAATGAACCCCACGTAGACCACTTCTCTTATCTTCTTCTCTTCTCCACCACTCTTTTGGAGGTCGCTTTCCATGCAAATGAAGAATAGTTCCCAAACTAGTTTGTCCATTCAGAAAGTAGTTCAAATATACTCTTGGGCATTACCCATTGTACTCCAAAAACTGAGAAGGTGAAAAGTCCACATTGCATGAGTTATTTAGGGTTCATCTCTCCAAATTCATTCAATGCCAATACAACTTGATTCATGAGAGGAATACAAGAAGTTTTATTTTCATTTAGCTAGACAGGGGAGGAATTGATGAAATATGAGTACAGTTTTAACTTTTAAGCCATGCACTCCACACAATTCTTCTTTGTAAAAAACAATTATATATGATTAATTTATAGGTAATGTTAATGAGTGTCTTATAGCAATTGTTAATAAATTATATTAAAAAAATTTGACATCATTTTCATAAAAAATATAAAAAACCGCTAATTATTTTATCATTTTTTCATAAATTGTGCGTTTGGAAAGCGTGTTTTGCGCTTCTCAACGTTCATGTTTGCGTTTTCAACTTTTTTTTCTTTTTTTTAAGCTGTGATTATTGACTTTGGGGTATAAATAGTGCACACACAATAACTTTTTCAGCAACTTTTTAATTAAAAATAGGTTTCACGGTAATATTTACATATTTAAAAATTATTTTATTACAGTATTTTCAATTTCCAGCCATTTTCAGTTATATCCAAACGAATGAAAATATTTCTAAAAAAAATTCTTAAACCAATATTACCCCTAAAACATTTGGGTATATTTGGGTCAATGGAAAAATGAAGAAAGAAGAAGGGCAAATTGGAAATTCAACAAATGGAATGAGTGGATGATGACAACTTATCCTCACTTTCTCCCAATGAACCCCACGTAGACCACTTCTCTTATCTTCTTCTCTTCTCCACCACTCTTTTGGAGGTCGCTTTCCATGCAAATGAAGAATAGTTCCCAAACTAGTTTGTCCATTCAGAAAGTAGTTCAAATATACTCTTGGGCATTACCCATTGTACTCCAAAAACTGAGAAGGTGAAAAGTCCACATTGCATGAGTTATTTAGGGTTCATCTCTCCAAATTCATTCAATGCCAATACAACTTGATTCATGAGAGGAATACAAGAAGTTTTATTTTCATTTAGCTAGACAGGGGAGGAATTGATGAAATATGAGTACTATAGTATATATATGTGTGGCATTTGCCAACTTTTTTTTCCTTGTTAATGACAGATGGGGTCCTTAGATGGAAGAGCAGTGATTGAATTTGAGGATGAGAGCCTAGTTAGTCCTGCTGCTGCATCAATTTCTACAAACAAAAATTCTTTTCGTGAGATTACACATATATCTGCTGCTACTTCAGCAAAAAGTTATAAACAACACATGAGGAATAGTGTGATCGATAGCATCAAGATCGTAATTTTCTCAGCCAAAATCAACATACTCATGCCACTTGGCCCTCTAGCAATCTTGGTTGATAAAATGTCTGGCAGTCATGTGAGCAAACTGTGTTTATGCACATTAATTAGTATCTTCTTCTATATCATTTTTATATGGATGATATATTGTGTTTTTTGTTTTGATGATTTGTTTCTTCAATTGCATTTCAGGGTTGGGTCTTCTTTTTAAGCTTATTGGGTATTATACCATTGGCTGAACGTCTAGGTTATGCTACAGAGTAAGCTATCTCACATCTTATCTATAATGTTTGCCGAGTACTTTTTTGTTTTAGTGCAATTCTAACTTTGCATTTATTTGGATTGACAAATGAAGTATTTTACAATGCTTGGGCTTGCTTTGATGCAGGCAGCTGGCTTGCTTTACTGGACCAATAGGTAATTTTATTGCTAAATGTCTCCACTTGTAAATCTTTAATATTCAGAAAACATGAATTTTTTTCAGCAAGTGTAACATGAAGTTTTAGTTTATGTTGATCTGTTATGCCAGATTTCAACACAATTTCTTTTTGTGTGATTTTAAGCTTTGTTTCATTAACATTAACATTAACAGAGTATCGACTGATAAAACAATGATAGCATAGTTTAAAAATAGGCATAAACACATACATTGAACTAATGAATTGGGTAAGGCACATTTACATGTTATTGGTAAAAAGTTAGTTTTCATATGTTGTTGTATTCGTCTTAAATACTAATGTTGCACTGAAAGTTGTTTATTATACCTTAAATCTAAATATCCTGAAAGTATGCACCATTAGCATGAAGTTTATTACATGATATTGCAAGAGAGAATAATAATTTCCATTTCATGGAAAAGATTCTTTTCATTTTTCCTCTAGGGCCTATTTGGTTGGAGATTTCTAGTATCATTGTTTAAAATTATATGAGAATTGTGTTTTAAATAGTGTTGTGAAAACATGTTTCAAATAACATGTTTCAGTGTGTGAAAAAACATAATTGTGCATTTGGTATGTGTGTGTGTGTTTTTTTAAAAGCTGACAAGCAATTACTATTTTTTTATTTGAGGAGAGAGAGAAGTTGGTTTGTGTTATCTCTTCTATCGCTAAATGTTGTGTGTTAATTTATGCTAGTCTTGATGGCTCACTTGATAATATGTTATCCTTTCTTCCAATAATCTAGAGAAATCCATACTGTTTATTGACAATAAATCTGGATTAGATCAGGCCAATTAGGATTTATTAGGCTATGCATTTTTGAATAGGTTCCTTGAACCATGCTTAATTGCTTACTATTGGAGGCTGAATTAAAACCTTATTCCCACAATCTCCACTTATACAAGTTACATGGGTTTTGTGTGTGTATGTGTCACTGTGACTGATAATTTTCTATTTTGGATAACTTGTTATCCCTTCATTTGAGCTTTGCAGTTGGAGGTCTTCTAAATGCTACTTTCGGAAATATTACAGAATTGATAATATCAATTTATGCATTGAAGAGTGGCATGATACGTGTTGTTCAACAGTCATTACTGGGCTCAATTTTGTCTAACATGTTGTTGGTGCTTGTATGCGCATTTTTCAGTGGTGGAATTGTGTTTTATGAGAAGGAACAAGTATTCGATATGGTATGTTTTTCATCACTGGAGGAGCATATTTACTATTTAGCCTTTGAAACAAAAGAACCATATTTGGTTGACTACACTTTCTCTCTTGATTCATTCAAATCTTGGTTAAAAATAATGTTCAAATTATTCTATTCTTCTCAGGCAACTGCTTCAGTTGACTCTGGTTTGCTGCTAATGGCAGTCATGGGCCTACTATTTCCCGCTGTCCTTCATTCTACACACACAGAGTTACATTTTGGGAAGTCAGAGTTAGCTCTTTCAAGGTTTAGTAGTTGTATTATGCTTGTGGCATATGCTTCCTATCTTGCTAATCAACTGAAGAGGCAGAAGAATCAATACATCCCAGTTGATGGGGTGAGTACTTTGATATCAAATTCTTACATACATTCTCTTTGGATCTTTGCTTTTGATGTTTGACATTGAACACATTATACAATGTTTACTAATTTTACACCGTCAATCTTCTATAGGGTACTGGTAAAAGTTTAAATCATTGTATTATCATAATTTGTAATGTGGATCCGTTACCAATTTATTGTTTTGTAAACACATGAAGAATTCCTTTAGGTTCAAAAATTATGCTTAGAACTAGTACTAAATTTTTTATATTGCTTTTCTAGCTGTTTCTACCCATAGTAAGTTTCTTATAATTGCATCAGATCAACATGTATTAGATAAGTTTGTATATTTCTTATGATATGTGATTAATAAGAAGATCCAATCCATGATCAAATAAGAAACATATAATGTGTAAGCTTAAGCAAACAGTAGAATGGTATGGATAGACTAGGTTGTAATAGAATATTCATTCAGTTCTTATATAAGCTCTTGAAAGCTTATTCAAGTTTCTACTTTCATCTGTTATTAATGGTTTGTCCGATAAATGGAATAAATTCAGGGAGAGACTCAGACTGAAGAAGGTTCGGATGATGAAGAAGCTCCTGAAATCTCTATGTGGGAATCAATAATATGGCTATCTATTTTGACTGCGTGGGTTTCATTCCTCTCAGAATATTTAGTTAATGCCATAGAGGTAATTATATGTTGTGAATCTGTGCTATTCTTTGCACATCTTTAATATATCTTTTATTGGGATATTGATGGATATTGATAGAGGTAACTTCTGAAGATGAAAACTCATATTTTTTACCCCTTGGTAGAAATGGTGTGTCTATTTCTTTATTTTAATACTATTTTAACTAAATTATTATTGATCTTTGATGGATTTTGTTCATCAGATGTGTAGTTTTTTCAACAAAAAGAACCCTTCATCTTCCTCAAATTTATACATAATTTGCATTTCTTTTTAAACAAATGTCTTCTTATATAATAAATATCTTTTTTTAGTTCTTTGTATAGTGGAGGGAATTGGTTTGTATCTTTTATGTAGTTCTGGGATGTTCTTACAATAGAAGTCATTAATCATTATGCGTTCAGGGGGCATCTGCTTCACTGAAAATCCCGGTAGCATTTATCAATGTTATTTTGCTCCCAATCGTTGGGAATGCAGCAGAGCATGCAGGTGCCGTTATGTTTGCCATGAAAGACAAGCTTGTAAGTGCTTATACTGCTAGTGGAATTCTACAACTATGCATGACCAATCATACTTTTTTAATGTACTGAAGTTTTAATTTACTCAATATCTTATGTAGGATATATCTTTGGGAGTGGCAATAGGCTCATCAACACAGATAGCTATGTTTGGGGTGAGTTTCAAAACATTTTATAATGATCATTTATTTCTTCATAATGCCATTTTCTTTTTGAGTGCAACCATAGCATATTTTATTTATGTCCCTTACCAAAAAAAACCATTTTATTCTTGCTTTGATGTATACATTTTTCCAACTTGGAGGAAATGATCCTAGCTATATTATTTGTAAAAGTAATAAAAAGAACAAAAAAATAATATATATATATATATAGGAAAAATTTATTTGGGTTTCTTTTAATATAAGATGCGGTCTTTGTGAACTGAAATACATTTTCATCTTTCTTGTGAATTGCTGAAAATGTGTTGAAAGGTGCTTCTTTTTCTCTTTGTTGATTGTGGCAGAACTTGGAATGGTTATTTTGGAATGATGATCAGAAATATTCTTGCGTTGTTTGGCCAATTAGGTTGAAACTCTCTCAAAAAAAAAAAAAAAAAAGCTTATTATAGTTTTGTAACAGTCCTAAGGAGTGTTTGATCTGCTTAAAATGCTTAAGCACCATGGTTACTTACAAACCTTGTCAGTACTATGGGGTAGTCCATTGTTATATGTAACACTTTTTCTTGCCCTCTGTGTTAAGTATCCACTAACTCATAAAATGGTTGCTATGACTGCAGATTCCCTTTTGTGTGGTCGCTGGTTGGGTCATGGGGCGTCCCATGGACTTAAATTTTCAACTTTTTGAGACAACTACACTTTTTATAACTGTTCTGGTGGTAGCCTTCATGGTGCAGGTAGGCAGTTGAGCCTTCATTGAGTTAGATGACTGTTATTCTTGGAAAAGATCAATCTACATTAATATTTAGCAATGGGAAGACATTTTCTGATTATAATGTTCTAATAGTGTATTACCACACAAAATGTGACAGACACACACAAACATTAAAATTTGCAGTGCCTTTTGTTTGAAAATTTTTACCTTCTATTGATTGTTCTTTACATAACTACCATTTTGACCATGCAGGATGGAACTTCTAATTACTTAAAAGGACTAATGCTCGTTCTTTGCTACCTAATAGTTGCTGCAAGTTTCTTTGTACATATAGACCCTTCTTCAATTGGTTAGTTATCACCTATTTTACATTATACATAACTATTAGAAATTTTGGATTGTGTCCACTCATTACTATTTATGCCCACAGAGTTACTTTATTTCTTAAATATTATGCTTTCAATATCTTTTGCAACAAGAAAAATTATGATTTTTTAATAGCTCCACATTTTGGAGGATCAGTTTGTTCTTGGAAAACAAAGAGGAATAATTTATAATTGGTGGATAGCCAGTTTCGCTCACGCACACACACTTAAAAGACATCAGTGTGCTCTAAATTTTTTGTTTATGCTTTAACTAAAACACACTGGGAATATGGTTTTGCAGCGGACAAGCCCCCTAAACCAAGTCATTGAGGACATTGTATTATAAAGTGAATCTGCTAAAGATCAAGCTCCACTTTGTGCAGTGATGAAGTGTTTTTGCAGAAACTCCCTAAAACATAGTCAATTCATGGGTAAACTTTAAGAAGGTTGATTGTTGGTGTGGGTCCTCTTCTCTCGCTCCCCGCTATCCTGAATTATATAGGTTAAGTTGCAGCAAAGAGGCAAGTGTGGCGGATCTTATGAGGTTTACCAATGGAGTCCTCCATTGGGAGATTCAGTTTTGTAGGGAGGTGCACAATCGTGAAATGGAAGCTCTCAGGAGCTTTATCCATTCCATATATAGCACCCCTGTTAGGGGATCCGAGGAGGATAAGAGACATTGGTTGCCTTGTAGGAGAAAGGGGTTCACGGTTAGTGCTTACTACCATCTCCTTATTGGCCATAATGAGCATTCTTTCCCTTGGAAAAGCATTTGGAAACAGAAGATTCCCTCTAGAGTGGCTTTTTTTGTCTGGACCGCAGCCTTAGGGAAATGTTTGACTATTGACAATCTAAGGAAAAGAAGGGTTTGCATTTTGGATTGGTGTTATATGTGCAAGTGTAGCAGTGAAAGTGTTAACCATCTTTTCCTTCATTGCCCGGTTGCTTCGGAGGTTTGGGATATGGTGTTTGGTTTATTTGGAGTTAGTTGGGTCATGCCTTCGTCTGTGGTTGGTCTCCTTGCTTGCTGGCAAGGTCACTTTGGTCGCCTCCGCAATGGAGTTATTTGGAAGATTGTTCCTCCTTGCTTGATGTGGTGCATCTGGAAGGAGAGGAATAAGAGATGCTTTGAAGACTCTGAGCGTGCTATTCCCGACATCAAGCTTCTCTTTTTCCGAACCTTACTTGAATGGTTCTCTGTTTGGAGAAACCATTCTTTTTCTCTTTTGGATTTACTTGACTTTTGTAATTTTCGTTCTTGATTTGCTCTCCCTTGTATACTCCCTGTGTGCTTGGGTGTCTCTTTTTCTTATCAATAAAGTCTTATTACTTATCAAAAAAAAAACTTTAAGAAGGTTGATATTTGGAAGCTCAAGGTTTATCTTGTCAGTGTATAGGTTCCGACATTGAACCATTCCACAGTCTAAGTTTAAGGTGTTCTTTGATGTGGTGGGCAATGGATACTTTCTTGTCCCTCACGGACAACCAAAGAAAAATTGTTTGAATATAGGATCTAGGTTTTGTATTGAATTTCACAGGGTAGGAATAATTGAAGTCAAAATGTGAGAAGTCTCAAGGATACTCTTCTTTTTTTGGTTACTAACTAGTAACTGCTGATACAAAGTGGACTTATTTTTTCATCTATATGTTTTGTCTCTTACTTCTCCATTTAATCAAGGCAATTATAGTGTATACTATGGAGAGGTCTTGTTAGTACATATTATATACACATTGGGAAAGTTGTCTACTATTTTAACATTGTTAAATGGATTGCCACTTAGCCTTCTACCAGAATATATTGTTCCTAGTCTAGGCTTTAATTTTGTTTTTTTTTATTTTGTTCTTGTTCCCCCCCCCCCCCCCCCCTCCTATCAAGTAGGACAAAAACTAAATTGTTCTTTGATCTTTCTTTTTGGTTCTATTTCGGATTCCTGTCCTGAAAGGAAAGAATAAAGAAAGTTCTCAATACTTGTTTTTATCACAAGGAAACTGCCTAGAAAGAAATGAAAAAGAGGATAGCAGTGTAGTATGCTGTTGGAATATACAAGGAACTTTGTCGTGTTTAGAACTTTAATTACTCAGGAGAGGGCCTCCTCTATAATTGGAAGAGTATAATAGTAAGTATTTCATAACTAGGATTGTGAAAGTGTAAATCTCAGCTCACATAGATGGAGCGACCCTTGGAAAACGTGGGGGATGAGATTTTTGGTAATCTCTCTGATTGCTTTCTGCTACTTAGCCATGTTTTTCTAGTGATTTCAATTATATCGATGATAATTTTTGCATGTGTTGATGGTCCAAATGGTGAAGATCCTACTAACAAAGACAAACACGATGGTGATGGTGGTGGCTGCGGAGATGGAGGTGGTGATTGTGGTGGTGGTGGCTGTGGTGGTTGAGAACAGCACTGTCTTCAACCCTTGTGTCATTAATATTCAATGCATACCTCTTCTATAAGCCTGTCATATGCTGATCCTCCATACTAGTTAAATATGTGGTACAGTTTTAGTTGAGGTTGAAAGGCCTTATAAATATATTGTATGCTGGGTTGTTTGCAGCTCATACTGCTTGTGGATTATGTGTCTGTGTTTTGAGCTTGTCTTTTGGTTTGTATGTAGCATTGTATACTCAGTGTTTTCATTAAACAAATTCTTAATCATCCAAGAATTTGTATAAGAATTATTTGATTAGTTATGGGCTCGAGTTAACTTAACTGGTAAAGTCTTTTGTCGTCCAATAAGACATTGAGGGTTCAAACCGTACCTACACCAAAATGCTCAAAACCAATTAGTGTATTAGTTTGATGATAAAGAACAAATATCATAGAGTTAAGACCTTGTATTATGTCTTTGGGCCTACTTGAAGGTTTTAAGGCTTAAGGAAGAGTTAAGACCTTTTTTTTTTAAGAATGAGGAAGAGTTAAGACCTAGAAGGAAATATGTATGTGGGCTATAAGCCCTAAGCTTCAGCCTAAATCAATAAAATAAAATAAAATAAATCATATTATCATACATATTATATAATAAAAATTAGGCTTAGAAGCCATGGTTGTACCAAGAGACTATACCAAATTGTAGCAATTTAAAATCAAGGGTAAAATTGCAAATTATACCCCTAAAACTTGGGGGTGATTGGATTTTACATTCTAAAGTTTTAGAATTTGGTTTTACTCCCTGAAGTTTGGTGATATTTGGATTTTACACCCTAACGTTTCAAAATTTGGATTTTACCACCTATATTTTTGGAGTATTTGGATTTTACTCCCTAAAATTTTGGGATGTTTGGATTTTACACCCCTAAAGTTTCAGAATTTAGAAGTATAAAATCCAAACAACCCTAAATTTTATGAGATAAAATTCAAATTCTAAAACGTCAGGGTGTAAAATCCAAACACCCCAAACTCCAAGAGGTAAAATTCAAATCCTGAAACTTTAGGGTGTAAAATTCAATCACTCCCAAACTTTAGAGGTGTAATTTGCAATTTACCCTAAAATCAATTTTTAAGATAGACACAAATTCTTAATTGTTCTTATTATCAACTTTTCCTCTATTTATCTTTGGATAGACACAAATGCATCTTAATTGTTCTTATCAACCTTTCCTCTAATAATCTTTGTATAGACACAAAATTTTTAATTTTCTTATCAACTTTCCTCTATTTATCTTTGGATAGACACAAAAACTTAATGTTGATATCAGGTTTTTTTTTTTTTTTCCCTTCACGTTATAAATAATCTACAAATAATCCAAAAAAGCTATGTAGAAAAAACATCTATAATTTATTTAGAAAAACAAATCTGGAATTTATTTTGAAAAAGAATAAATCTAAGAAATTAGTTTTTATTTTATTTATAAAAAACGATAAAATAAACAGATGATCAAAATAATCATCACGTGAACAAATAATAAAGTAGAATTAGAGCATGTTAATAACAAAATTAACAAAACAAGATTAGAATAATATATACCTGCATAAAAGAAGGTACAAGAGGGGATTTTCTTTAGAGAAACTACAGATTTTGGGATTGCAAAATCAATACTAGACTAAGAAAATAGTATTGATATTACTAATCTCTTGAATCTCTAAAGGAAAATCAGAAGTCTGTTGAAATTTTGAACTAAATAAAAATAAACACACATGATAAAGAATACAAAAATTTATAAAATCACTTTTATAAGGACTTGCTTGTTTATATCTTCTAATTAAAAATATTTCTTTTTTCAAAAATAAAAATGGGTCTGGTTAATGGACACTTTTAGAGTATTTGTTAATGAATCACTTTAGAAAACTTATAAATTATACATGTGAGGAAGGTGTAAGGCATCCCACAATGTTTATCCAAAATAATAGTACCTCATTTTGAATTTAATCTTAAATTTCACCATTTAAACGACAACTAAAATATTTGACATTTGGTTTTAAAAAGACATGATATTATGCATGTGCATGTGCAATAAAACAAAGCAAGCCTATCCTAAGATAGCATGTGGATGTATGACATGTATGATCTATCCTAGGATGACATGTAGATGAATGACATGTAGTCTATCCTAAGATTATATGTAAACAAATGACATGTGTAATTTATCCTTCGGAAAGCAAGATCAAAATAGCACAGTTAAATAGCATAGTTAAGGAAGTGATTGGATGACATTCATTAAAAGGTAAATTGCATTATTGAATTAAATATAACTAACATCACTCCAAAGCATAGCCTAAGAAATCTAATTTTGCAATTCCCTTTTACAAAATATTTTATCTCTTGCAAAGGGACACAAATGTTTAATCACTCTAAAGTTTGATAATAATATCATTAATTTTATTATTTTTAACCAAAAATATTTTATTTGGGCACAAACAATTAAAAATGCATTTTTATGACCCAAGGTATTTTGTGCAATTTTTAAAAGTTTTGCAGGTCATTTTTGTGATTATGGAAAGTTTTGGGGTTAAAAACATAATCTTGTGAAAGTTTAAGGTTGAAATGCAATCTTTACAAATTTTGGGGTTGATGCATAATTTTGAAAAATTTTAGGGGTGAAAGTGACTTCAAGTAATTGTGGGGCCCAAGTATAATTTTGAAAATTATTCAATGTTCGTTTAACATGATCTTATAAACTTAGTTTTTAGATTTTATGTAACTTTTTAAAATCTCACTTTTTTCAAAATAGACGTATATTTTAACTCACTTTTAAGAACAACAACAACAACAACAAAAAATCAACAAAAAGTTAGATAAGTTGTTTCCAAACAAACAAGTGTAAATTGGAGAAGTTTGGGAGTCGAGGTGTAATTTTGTGAATTTATTTGCTGATGGGTCCACGGGTTGGGCTTATGTGAATTTAGTTTGATTTTCAGGTTGGGCTTGACTGAGGCATGGGCTTGGAAGAGTTGAGTTTTAAGTTGAATTGGTCTTGAATCTCTTGATCATTTTACTCTTGGAGTGGGCTGAAGTTTGTGTGCTTTGTCCGAATGGGCTGGTGGAGTTTTAAGCGAATAGGCTTGAAGTTATCAGGTTGGGCCAAACGTTGAGAGAGGGATATGATGGGCTTGGTGAAGGGAAAGGCCTTGAGGTGAGTTTTGTGTTGGGTTTGTGGGCTTAGGAAAACTGGGCTGGATTTCTAAAAGGTTGAAGTAGCTGCTGTTTTTTGTTGGTGAGAAAGGGAAAAAGGAAAGATTTTTCCCAGGTGGTTTTCTGGTTATGTAGGGGAGGGTTTCCTTTTTTTTAGGTAGAGGTTGGTCTGGATTATTGTGGAAGGTTTTTTTTTTTCGTTTGTTTCTGAGAATTTTCTGGTAGATAAAGAAAGTGAAATTTTTCTACTTATTCCTGGGTTTTGTTTTTTGGAGCTTTTAAATGGGTTGAAGATGACTAATGTATGGGGTTCTTGGGCAGTATAGAGGTTAGGGATGTTGGAGGATGAATACCCAAAGGGGAAGGGCTGAGGAGCCTTGGGTATGGGAGAATATTTATGAAATTTTGGGAATTCCAAGGGGCTGATGATTCTTGATGAACAGAGAAAAGTTAGGGTTTATATATGGGTTCCCTAGGGATTTAGGGATTGTGGATAATAATGGAATAGGATAAGAATAAATGATGTTACTCGCATATCACCTAGGACACATATCATACCAATGGACTTCCTTAATTCACTAGTGCAAGGATTAAAACCTGGATTGCAGTGCACTTAAGGAACTGTATGGACTTTAAATCAACCGTTAATAATTCACAATAAAATTTGACATGCCCATTAATTAATATAAATAAACTTTTTTTTTTAGAAAGAATTAAAATAAATAAACTTGATCTCCTTATAAATCACATGTATGACCTGATAAATAAAGGAATCAAATATGATAAAGTAAATGGATCTGAATAAAAACAACATAAGTAATTTAAGAAAATCAGTTAAATTCCTTAATCAATTTAATGCTCAAATCTTAAAGACATGCTCAATGAAAGAGAGACCAAAATGGTATATTTAGTACCAAATTTTCATGGAAATTAGGCTATAATATTAGCATGCATTCCTTAGAAAATTACATACTTTTTCCACAATATAAATGTAAATTTCATTGATTAAGTTATATCTTATTCGATTGAAGCCCCATTTTTGCCTATATGTGGTTATCATTCAATTAAAGATCAACCAAATTTAGCCAACCACATAGAAATGGATGAAAATCAACAAAAAATGGGGTACAACTACTAAAGTCATGAAATCCTTTAATTTAGGGCTAAAACTTCTATCGAAATGCGAAATTAGACAAAATACGATACCAACATGAGTTTGTTTCAATTTGAAAAATGTTAAGAGATGAGGAGGTTGTAAACGGCTAAAAAACATGGAGTTATTGTGGGTTTGGCATCATCTTTATTTTGTTTTTTTGCTAGAAATGTAGTAATGTATATTTGTTCTTTGAAAATGCGAGAAAATAAATAAGTTTCTAAAAAGCTGCAAAGCTTAACAAATAAGCTCAAGCCAAATCGACACTTAGTCCACTGAATAGAAGCGAGCTTGAAAGCTGCTTAAATATTATTATGCTCTTTTTGTTTCAACGATAATGTTTTCTAAAAAATGAGTCATTTTTCAATAAGTATTATCTATAAAACTATCTCATTTTTCCTATGTTTAGTAGCAACCTTAAATAAGTTGAAAAACAATCTCCTAATTTTCGTTATTTAATTTACTCTGAAATTGAGTTGTTTTCTAAAAAAATTTAATGGAAAATAATCTCTAAAAATAGCCATAATTTTAATGTTAACCGAATATAGTTTTCCTTTAACTTATTTTTTTTATGCTACTAAACATTGAAAAACTATTTTTACACCAAATTTTGCATCAAAACAAACGGAGCAATAATAGTCTAGATTATAAATATATATTGTAGGATTAATATAACAATACTCTTGAGGTTTAGGCAGTCTCAGCCAAATCAAAGAAATTTCAAAACTTACAAACTTAATTTCTAATCACTTTAAGAGAAGAGAAAAATGAGTAATGATTTAGGCGTTTAGAACTAAGATAGATTTAGAAATTAAGGGCCCGTTTGACAAGAGATTTTTGGTAACGTTGTTTGTATTTTTTAAAAATATGTGTGGGTGAAAAAGTGTAAAAATATGTGTAATATTATTTAAACATTGAAAATTGTTGTTTAAGTAACCATAACAAAAATGCACAAATTGCTCTATTTTGATTTTTTTTTTTTTAATTATTATTGGTGATAGATGTTTTGAATATATTGGGCCTGTTGAATTGATTTTATGAACTCAAAACTCTCGCACACACGCAAGCAGTCAGAGAGTCAACTCACTGCGCACTTGCCACGTATTACATGACGCCATCTCCTAAATACCTTACAATTTTATTTAATTATTAAAAAAAGAAGAAGAGAGAGTGTGAGAGAGAAAACTAAAAATCACGTTCACATTCAGATTCACATGTATAATATATTCTTCCTTCCACACCACAATTCCAAACCCTAAAAAGCTAAAAAGAAAAAAACAACAAAACTTTTCTCAGAGTGGCCAGACTAAGGAGGAGGCAGTAACCGAATATATTGTTTGGTTCGTTACGTTATTGCTTTTTTGCTTTGCTCCAATTCAATTCATATTCAATTCAATTCAATTCATATTTCAAATGGTAAGCTGTACATATTTCACTTTCTTTCTTTGCATCCTCAATCACTCACTCACAATCAAACTATTATCACTTCTTTTAGTAATTCTAGTACTACCCCAGATTAAGATTTCATTCAAATCGTCACAAAATCGCTAATAGCCTATTTTAATTTGTGCTCTAATGATTACTATGGTTCAATTCATCAATTAACTAACCAAAACTCACTTCACAATATTCACTTTCTTATCATCTTATGTACTACTACAACACACAATTGTAGGATTTTCTTCTTTTAGTAATTTTGAGTAGCAATTTGTGTTTGTGTTGGCATTATAGTCGGGCCGAGGAGGAGGAGGAGGAGGGCGGGACCGGTTTCGAAGGGACTACCCATCGAGATTCGAAGACAAGATGAGTAGCCATTCGGGTTCCGGGCGTAATCTTATTTCCAATTCCAATAACAATAGTAATAGCAGTGGCCATCAGCCCTCGAGGCATCTCTGGGTTGGGAATCTTTCCCACAGCATACTAGAGCACGAGCTCACCAATCACTTCTTGCAGTTTGGAGAGCTCGAGAGTGTGGCTTTCCAGCCCGGACGCAGCTATGCATTCCTCAATTTCAAGAGGGATGATGATGCTTTCGCTGCCATTAACGCGCTTCAAGGTTTCCCTGTCGCCGGCAACCCACTTAGAATTGAGTTTACCAAGGCGGTTAGTCCTGCCCACCCACTACTTGTCTTGCCTGTTACATTCTTCGCAATGCTTTTTCTTTTCTCGGTTAAGTTTATTGTGTATATGTCTATGTATGGATCTATGTATAATATATACTGTTGGTTAAATTACAATTCGTTTTGTCAATGCCATAATAGCAGCTTCCTTTCATTGTTTTCAAGCAAGAACACGATAGCAAGAGAAATGTGACTCATCTTAACTCACTTACCAAACCAATGAAAGCACTCCAGGATATACACAATATTGCAGTTAACAACAGTGCCACCCCACCCTCCATTCAATTAAATATTCAATCAAAAACTGCAAAGCATTATACTTATCAAAAAAAAAAAAAAAAACTGCAAAGCATAATCATCAGGTTGACAGGTTCCACGCTCCAATGTCCATATGTTCATTAATATTAGAAATCTTAGGTCTATAGTGTTCCCACTAATAAGGCTCGAATCTGCCTTCTATATCACAAATTGGAGAGGCATGCAACTTATTTGGCTTTCCACTTCCTTTCCTATGTGCTCTTCCCCAGGAATTCCATATATAATCTGGTATCAGATTCCCAATAGTCTCAAAATTAACAGTAAGAACCACGAGAAAAGTATTTATCAGGAAACGAAAAGAAAAAGAAAATAAATGCAAAGCAGTGTGTCTTCCCAATGCATAGGTGACAAAGATTTAATTGTAATGAGTGTGTGAATTGTTTTGGTAGCTGCATAGTTATTTGGGAAGTATAGTCAATTTGCAGGAAAATTTTCCACATCAAGACATTCCTTAATTTTAATACTTTGAAACCAAAGGCAAGTTGGAGAAATAAATTACAGCAGCAAAAAAACTTGACATTGTCAGAAGTGAACAAAAAAAAAAAATCAGCTTCTCACACTTGATGGGGAAGGAGCTTCTCATAAAACTGATGTAGATCATCAAATTTGCACAGAAAAATCTATCATCTAAAAAGCAATTCTTCCTGAATATTTGAAGTGCTTAAAAAATTTTATTTTCATTTGCACATTTTATGTTGTGATGACAGGTTGGAGAAATTCAATTTACTTATTCTCCCAATGTTGTAAATGGGGGCAACATGTTTGTATTTGGCTGAGTTCTTGAGTATCCATCTGGACAAACACCTTAAAAGTAGATTGATGTATTGTAGCGGGTTATAGTCTTTAGTGAATGACCAAAGATGGTGTTCTCCCTAAATTCTCAGCTAGATATTTAAAATCACTAGAAATTGCTAGAGAAGTGAAGCGATATTTATTAGAATAGACACTACTTGTGGAAAGTTTGGAATTGCGTTTCATTAAAAAGCGGCTATATGGTAATAATTGAGATATAGGTCATTAGTAGAGCAAGAACCACCATATGTTGCTTTATTATTATGCTAACAATTTGACTGAAATCTTTAAAAGAGTTTTGATAAACAATGATATTTTATTAAAAAAGAACATCTCACATACACGACTACACAAAGTAGTCCTGAAGAGATGCAAAAAGTAATATTACAATCTAAATGTAAGAGGATCAATGAAATCTGCAATGGAATTTATCACTGTGTCCCAAAACATGAGACCATTCAAAAAAAAGTTCTTAGGGAAGATAATTTTAGCTTAGTAATTGAGGCATTCACACCCTCAAAAGTACATCGGTTCTTTTCCTTCCACAAAGTCCACAAAAAGGAATAAAAGAGTTCCTTTCCATGCAAATGAAGAATAGTTCCCAAACTAGTTCGTCCATTCAGAAAGTAGTTCAAATATACTCTTGGGCATTACCCATTGTACTCCAAAAACTGAGAAGGTGAAAAGTCCACATTGCATGAGTTATTTAGGGTTCATCTCTCCAAATTCATTCAATGTCAATACAACTTGATTCATGAGAGGAATACAAGAAGTTTTATTTTCATTTAGCTAGACAGGGGAGGAATTGATGAAATATGAGTACAGTTTTAACTTTTAAGCCATGCACTCCACACAATTCTTCTTTGTAAAAAACAATTATATATGATTAATTTATAGGTAATGTTAATGAGTGTCTTATAGCAATTGTTAATAAATTATATTAAAAAAATTTGACATCATTTTCATAAAAAATATAAAAAACCGCTAATTATTTTATCATTTTTTCATAAATTGTGCGTTTGGAAAGCGTGTTTTGCGCTTCTCAACGTTCATGTTTGCGTTTTCAACTTTTTTTTCTTTTTTTTAAGCTGTGTTGTTGACTTTGGGGTATAAATAGTGCACACACAATAACTTTTTCAGCAACTTTTTAATTAAAAATAGGTTCCACGGTAATATTTACATATTTAAAAATTATTTTATTACAGTATTTTCAATTTCCAGCCGTTTTCAGTTATATCCAAACGAATGAAAATATTTCTAAAAAAAATTCTTAAACCAATATTACCCCTAAAACATTTGGGTATATTTGGGTCAATGGAAAAATGAAGAAAGAAGAAGGGCAAATTGGAAATTCAACAAATAGAATGAGTGGATGATGACAACTTATCCTCACTTTCTCCCAATGAACCCCACGTAGACCACTTCTCTTATCTTCTTCTCTTCTCCACCACTCTTTTGGAGGTCACTTTCCATGCAAATGAAGAATAGTTCCCAAACTAGTTCCTCCATTCAGAAAGTAGTTCAAATATACTCTTGGGCATTACCCATTGTACTCCAAAAACTGAGAAGGTGAAAAGTCCACATTGCATGAGTTATTTAGGGTTCATCTCTCCAAATTCATTCAATGTCAATACAACTTGATTCATGAGAGGAATACAAGAAGTTTTATTTTCATTTAGCTAGACAGGGGAGGAATTGATGAAATATGAGTACAGTTTTAACTTTTAAGCCATGCACTCCACACAATTCTTCTTTGTAAAAAACAATTATATATGATTAATTTATAGGTAATGTTAATGAGTGTCTTATAGCAATTGTTAATAAATTATATTTAAAAAAATTGACATCATTTTCATAAAAAATATAAAAAACCGCTAATTATTTTATCATTTTTTCATAAATTGTACATTTGGAAAGCGTGTTTTGCGCTTCTCAATGTTTATGTTTGCGTTTTCAACTTTTTTTTTCTTTTTTTTAAGCTGTGATTGTTGACTTTGGGGTATAAATAGTGCACACACAATAACTTTTTCAGCAACTTTTTAATTAAAAATAGGTTCCACGGTAATATTTACATATTTAAAAAGTATTTTATTACAGTATTTTCAATTTCCAGCCGTTTTCAGTTATATCCAAACGAATGAAAATATTTCTAAAAAAAATTCTTAAACCAATATTACCCCTAAAACACTTGGGTATATTTGGGTCAATGGAAAAATGAAGAAAGAAGAAGGGCAAATTGGAAATTCAACAAATGGAATGAGTGGATGATGACAACTTATCCTCACTTTCTCCCAATGAACCCCACGTAGACCACTTCTCTTATCTTCTTCCCTTCTCCACCACTCTTTTGGAGGTCGCTTTCCATGCAAATGAAGAATAGTTCCCAAACTAGTTCCTCCATTCAGAAAGTAGTTCAAATATACTCTTGGGCATTACCCATTGTACTCCAAAAACTGAGAAGGTGAAAAGTCCACATTGCATGAGTTATTTAGGGTTCATCTCTCCAAATTCATTCAATGCCAATACAACTTGATTCATGAGAGGAATACAAGAAGTTTTATTTTCATTTAGCTAGACGGGGGAGGAATTGATGAAATATGAGTACTATAGTATATATATGTGTGGCATTTGCCAACTTTTTTTTCCTTGTTAATGACAAATGGGGTCCTTAGATGGAAGAGCAGTGATTGAATTTGAGGATGAGAGCCTAGTTAGTCCTGCTGCTGCATCAATTTCTACAAACAAAAATTCTTTTCGTGAGATTACACATATATCTGCTGCTACTTCAGCAAAAAGTTATAAACAACACATGAGGAATAGTGTGATCGATAGCATCAAGATCGTAATTTTCTCAGCCAAAATCAACATACTCATGCCACTTGGCCCTCTAGCAATCTTGGTTGATAAAATGTCTGGCAGTCATGTGAGCAAACTGTGTTTATGCACATTAATTAGTATCTTCTTCTATATCATTTTTATATGGATGATATATTGTGTTTTTTGTTTTGATGATTTGTTTCTTCAATTGCATTTCAGGGTTGGGTCTTCTTTTTAAGCTTATTGGGTATTATACCATTGGCTGAACGTCTAGGTTATGCTACAGAGTAAGCTATCTCACATCTTATCTATAATGTTTGCCGAGTACTTTTTTGTTTTAGTGCAATTCTAACTTTGCATTTATTTGGATTGACAAATGAAGTATTTTACAATGCTTGGGCTTGCTTTGATGCAGGCAGCTGGCTTGCTTTACTGGACCAATAGGTAATTTTATTGCTAAATGTCTCCACTTGTAAATCTTTAATATTCAGAAAACATGAATTTTTTTCAGTAAGTGTAACATGAAGTTTTAGTTTATGTTGATCTGTTATGCCAGATTTCAACACAATTTCTTTTTGTGTGATTTTAAGCTTTGTTTCATTAACATTAACATTAACATTAAGAGAGTATCGACTGATAAAACAATGATAGCATAGTTTAAAAATAGGCATAAACACATATATTGAACTAATGAATTGGGTAAGGCACATTTACATGTTATTGGTAAAAAGTTAGTTTTCATATGTTGTTGTATTCGTCTTAAATACTAATGTTGCACTGAAAGTTGTTTATTATACCTTAAATCTAAATATCCTGAAAGTATGCACCATTAGCATGAAGTTTATTACATGATATTGCAAGAGAGAATAATAATTTCCATTTCATGGAAAAGATTCTTTTCATTTTTCCTCTAGGGCCTATTTGGTTGGAGATTTCTAGTATCATTGTTTAAAATGATATGAGAATTGTGTTTTAAATAGTGTTGTGAAAACATGTTTCAAATAACATGTTTCAGTGTGTGAAAAAACATAATTATGCATTTGGTATGTGTGTGTGTGTTTTTTTAAAAGCTGACAAGCAATTACTATTTTTTTATTTGAGGAGAGAGAGAAGTTGGTTTGTGTTATCTCTTCTATCGCTAAATGTTGTGTGTTAATTTATGCTAGTCTTGATGGCTCACTTGATAATATGTTATCCTTTCTTCCAATAATCTAGAGAAATCCATACTGTTTATTGACAATAAATCTGGATTAGATCAGGCCAATTAGGATTTATTAGGCTATGCATTTTTGAATAGGTTCCTTGAACCATGCTTAATTGCTTACTATTGGAGGCTGAATTAAAACCTTATTCCCACAATCTCCACTTATACAAGTTACATGGGTTTTGTGTGTGTATGTGTCACTGTGACTGATAATTTTCTATTTTGGATAACTTGTTATCCCTTCATTTGAGCTTTGCAGTTGGAGGTCTTCTAAATGCTACTTTCGGAAATATTACAGAATTGATAATATCAATTTATGCATTGAAGAGTGGCATGATACGTGTTGTTCAACAGTCATTACTGGGCTCAATTTTGTCTAACATGTTGTTGGTGCTTGGATGCGCATTTTTCAGTGGTGGAATTGTGTTTTATGAGAAGGAACAAGTATTCGATATGGTATGTTTTTCATCACTGGAGGAGCATATTTACTATTTAGCCTTTGAAACAAAAGAACCATATTTGGTTGACTACACTTTCTCTCTTGATTCATTCAAATCTTGGTTAAAAATAATGTTCAAATTATTCTATTCTTCTCAGGCAACTGCTTCAGTTGACTCTGGTTTGCTGCTAATGGCAGTCATGGGCCTACTATTTCCCGCTGTCCTTCATTCTACACACACAGAGTTACATTTTGGGAAGTCAGAGTTAGCTCTTTCAAGGTTTAGTAGTTGTATTATGCTTGTGGCATATGCTTCCTATCTTGCTTATCAACTGAAGAGGCAGAAGAATCAATACATCCCAGTTGATGGGGTGAGTACTTTGATATCAAATTCTTACATACATTCTCTTTGGATCTTTGCTTTTGATGTTTGACATTGAACACATTATACAATGTTTACTAATTTTACACCGTCAATCTTCTATAGGGTACTGGTAAAAGTTTAAATCATTGTATTATCATAATTTGTAATGTGGATCCGTTACCAATTTATTGTTTTGTAAACACATGAAGAATTCCTTTAAGTTCAAAAATTATGCTTAGAACTAGTACTAAATTTTTTATATTGCTTTTCTAGCTGTTTCTACCCATAGTAAGTTTCTTATAATTGCATCAGATCAACATGTATTAGATAAGTTTGTATATTTCTTATGATATGTGATTAATAAGAAGATCCAGTCCATGATCAAATAAGAAACATATAATGTGTAAGCTTAAGCAAACAATAGAATGGTATGGATAGACTAGGTTGTAATAGAATATTCATTCAGTTCTTATATAAGCTCTTGAAAGCTTATTCAAGTTTCTACTTTCATCTGTTATTAATGGTTTGTCCGATAAATGGAATAAATTCAGGGAGAGACTCAGACTGAAGAAGGTTCGGATGATGAAGAAGCTCCTGAAATCTCTATGTGGGAATCAATAATATGGCTATCTATTTTGACTGCATGGGTTTCATTCCTCTCAGAATATTTAGTTAATGCCATAGAGGTAATTATATGTTGTGAATCTGTGCTATTCTTTGCACATCTTTAATATATCTTCTATTGGGATATTGATGGATATTGATAGAGGTAACTTCTGAAGATGAAAACTCATATTTTTTACCCCTTGGTAGAAATGGTGTGTCTATTTCTTTATTTTAATACTGTTTTAACTAAATTATTATTGATCTTTGATGGATTTTGTTCATCAGATGTGTAGTTTTTTCAACAAAAAGAACCCTTCATCTTCCTCAAATTTATACATAATTTGCATTTCTTTTTAAACAAATGTCTTCTTATATAATAAATATCTTTTTTAGTTCTTTGTATAGTGGAGGGAATTGGTTTGTATCTTTTATGTAGTTCTGGGATGTTCTTACAATAGAAGTCATTAATCATTATGCGTTCAGGGGGCATCTGCTTCACTGAAAATCCCGGTAGCATTTATCAATGTTATTTTGCTCCCAATCGTTGGGAATGCAGCAGAGCATGCAGGTGCCGTTATGTTTGCCATGAAAGACAAGCTTGTAAGTGCTTATACTGCTAGTGGAATTCTACAACTATGCATGACCAATCATACTTTTTTAATGTACTGAAGTTTTAATTTACTCAATATCTTATGTAGGATATATCTTTGAGAGTGGCAATAGGCTCATCAACACAGATAGCTATGTTTGGGGTGAGTTTCAAACATTTTATAGTGATCATTTATTTCTTCATAATGACATTTTCTTTTTGAGTGCAACCATAGCATATTTTATTTATGTCCCTTACCAAAAAAAACCATTTTATTCTTGCTTTGATGTATACATTTTTCCAACTTGGAGGAAATGATCCTAGCTATATTCTTTGTAAAAGTAATAAAAAGAACAAAAAAATAATATATATATATATATATATAGGAAAAATTTATTTGGGTTTCTTTTAATATAAGATGCGGTCTTTGTGAACTGAAATACATTTTCATCTTTCTTGTGAATTGCTGAAAATGTGTTGAAAGGTGCTTCTTTTTCTCTTTGTTGATTGTGGCAGAACTTGGAATGGTTATTTTGGAATGATGATCAGAAATATTCTTGCGTTGTCTGGCCAATTAGGTTGAAACTCTCTCAAAAAAAAAAAAAAAAAAAGCTTATTATAGTTTTGTAACAGTCCTAAGGAGTGTTTGATCTGCTTAAAATGCTTAAGCACCATGGTTACTTACAAACCTTGTCAGTACTATGGGGTAGTCCATTGTTATATGTAACACTTTTTCTTGCCCTCTGTGTTAAGTATCCACTGACTCATAAAATGGTTGCTATGACTGCAGATTCCCTTTTGTGTGGTCGCTGGTTGGGTCATGGGGCGTCCTATGGACTTAAATTTTCAACTTTTTGAGACAGCTACACTTTTTATAACTGTTCTGGTGGTAGCCTTCATGGTGCAGGTAGGCAGTTGAGCCTTCATTGAGTTAGATGACTGTTATTCTTGGAAAAGATCAATCTACATTAATATTTAGCAATGGGAAGACATTTTATGATTATAATGTTCTAATAGTGTATTACCACACAAAATGTGATAGACACACACAAACATTAAAATTTGCAGTGCCTTTTGTTTGAAAATTTTTACCTTCTATTGATTGTTCTTTACATAACTACCATTTTGACCATGCAGGATGGAACTTCTAATTACTTAAAAGGACTAATGCTCGTTCTTTGCTACCTAATAGTTGCTGCAAGTTTCTTTGTACATATAGACCCTTCTTCAATTGGTTAGTTATCACCTATTTTACATTATACATAACTATTAGAAATTTTGGATTGTGTCCACTCATTACTATTTATGCCCACAGAGTTACTTTATTTCTTAAATATTATGCTTTCAATATCTTTTGCAACAAGAAAAATTATGATTTTTTAATAGCTCCACATTTTGGAGGATCAGTTTGTTCTTGGAAAACAAAGAGGAATAATTTATAATTGGTGGATAGCCAGTTTCGCTCACGCACACACACTTAAAAGACATCAGTGTGCTCTAAATTTTTTGTTTATGCTTTAACTAAAACACACTGGGAATATGGTTTTGCAGCGGACAAGCCCCCTAAACCAAGTCATTGAGGACATTGTATTATAAAGTGAATCTGCTAAAGATCAAGCTCCACTTTGTGCAGTGATGAAGTGTTTTTGCAGAAACTCCCTAAAACATAGTCAATTCATGGGTAAACTTTAAGAAGGTTGATTGTTGGTGTGGGTCCTCTTCTCTCACTGCCCGCTATCCTGAATTATATAGGTTAAGTTGCAGCAAAGAGGCAAGTGTGGCGGATCTTATGAGGTTTACCAATGGAGTCCTCCATTGGGAGATTCAGTTTTGTAGGGAGGTGCACAATCGTGAAATGGAAGCTCTCAGGAGCTTTATCCATTCCATATATAGCACCCCTGTTAGGGGATTCGAGGAGGATAAGAGACATTGGTTGCCTTGTAGGAGAAAGGGGTTCACGGTTAGTGCTTACTACCATCTCCTTATTGGCCATAATGAGCATTCTTTCCCTTGGAAAAGCATTTGGAAACAGAAGATTCCCTCTAGAGTGGATTTTTTTGTCTGGACCGCAGCCTTAGGGAAATGTTTGACTATTGACAATCTAAGGAAAAGAAGGGTTTGCATTTTGGATTGGTGTTATATGTGCAAGTGTAGCAGTGAAAGTGTTAACCATCTTTTCCTTCATTGCCCGGTTGCTTCGGAGGTTTGGGATATGGTGTTTGGTTTATTTGGAGTTAGTTGGGTCATGCCTTCGTCTGTGGTTGGTCTCCTTGCTTGCTGGCAAGGTCACTTTGGTCGCCTCCGCAATGGAGTTATTTGGAAGATTGTTCCTCCTTGCTTGATGTGGTGCATCTGGAAGGAGAGGAATAAGAGATGCTTTGAAGACTCTGAGCGTGCTATTCCCGACATCAAGCTTCTCTTTTTCCGAACCTTACTTGAATGGTTCTTTGTTTGGAGAAACCATTCTTTTTCTCTTTTGGATTTACTTGACTTTTGTAATTTTCGTTCTTGATTTGCTCTCCCTTGTATACTCCCTGTGTGCTTGGGTGTCTCTTTTTCTTATCAATAAAGTCTTATTACTTATCAAAAAAAAAACTTTAAGAAGGTTGATATTTGGAAGCTCAAGGTTTATCTTGTCAGTGTATAGCTTCTGACATTGAACCATTCCACAGTCTAAGTTTAAGGTGTTCTTTAGTGCACTTCTTTGATGTGGTGGGCAATGGATACTTTCTTGTCCCTCACGGACAACCAAAGAAAAATTGTTTGAATATAGGATCTAGGTTTTGTATTGAATTTCACAGGGTAGGAATAGTTGAAGTCAAAATGTGAGAAGTCTCAAGGATACTCTTCTTTTTTTGGTTACTAACTAGTAACTGCTGATACAAAGTGGACTTATTTTTTCATCTATATGTTTTGTCTCTTACTTCTCCATTTAATCAAGGCAATTATAGTGTATACTATGGAGAGGTCTTGTTAGTACATATTATATACACATTGGGAAAGTTGTCTACTATTTTAACATTGTTAAATGGATTGCCACTCAGCCTTCTACCAGAATATATTGTTCCTAGTCTAGGCTTTAATTTTGTGTTTTTTTATTTTGTTCTTGTTTTTCCCCCCCTCCTATCAAGTAGGACAAAAACTGAATTGTTCTTTGATCTTTCTTTTTGGTTCTATTTCGGATTCCTGTCCTGAAAGGAAAGAATAAAGAAAGTTCTCAATCCTTGTTTTTATCACAAGGAAACTGCCTGGAAAGAAATGAAAAAGAGGATAGCAGTGTAGTATGCTGTTGGAATATACAAGGAACTTTGTCGTGTTTAGAACTTTAATTACTCAGGAGAGGGCCTCCTCTATAATTGGAAGAGTATAATAGTAAGTATTTCATAACTAGGATTGTGAAAGTGTAAATCTTAGCTCACATAGATGGAGCGACCCTTGGAAAACATGGGGGATGAGATTGTTGGTAATCTCTCTGATTGCTTTATGCTACTTAGCCAAGTTTTTCTAGTGATTTCAATTATATCGATGATAATTTTTGCATGTGTTGATGGTCCAAATGGTGAAGATCCTACTAACAAAGACAAACACGGTGGTGATGGTGGTGGCTGCGGAGATGGAGGTGATGATTGTGGTGGTGGTGGCTGTGGTGGTTGAGAACAGCACTGTCTTCAACCCTTGTGTCATTAATATTCAATGCATACCTCTTCTATAAGCCTGTCATATGCTGATCCTCCATACTAGTTAAATCTGTGGTACAGTTTTAGTTGAGGTTGAAAGGCCTTATAAATATATTGTATGCTAGGTTGTTTGCAGCTCATACTGCTTGTGGATTATGTGTCTGTGTTTTGAGCTTGTCTTTTGGTTTGTATGTAGCATTGTATACTCAGTGTTTTCATTAAACAAATTCTTAATCATCCAAGAATTTGTATAAGAATTATTTGATTAGTTATGGGCTCGAGTTAACTTAATTGGTAAAGTCTTTTGTCGTCCAATAAGACATTAAGGGTTCAAACCGTACCTACACCAAAATGCTCAAAACCAATTAGTGTATTAGTTTGATGATAAAGAACAAATATCATAGAGTTAAGACCTTGTATTATGTCTTTGGGCCTACTTGAAGGTTTTAAGGCTTAAGGAAGAGTTAAGACCTTTTTTTTTTAAGAATGAGGAAGAGTTAAGACCTAGAAGGAAATATGTTTGTGGGCTATAAGCCCTAAGCTTCAGCCTAAATCAATAAAATAAAATAAAATAAATCATATTATCATATATATTATATAATAAAAATTAGGCTTAGAAGCCATGGTTGTACCAAGTGACTATACCAAATTGTAGCAATTTAAAATCAAGGGTAAAATTGCAAATTATACCCCTAAAACTTGGGGGTGATTGGATTTTACATTCTAAAGTTTTAGAATTTGGTTTTACTCCCTGAAGTTTGGTGATATTTGGATTTTACACCCTAACGTTTCAAAATTTGGATTTTACCCCCTATATTTTTGGAGTATTTGGATTTTACTCCCTAAAATTTTGGGATGTTTGGATTTTACACCCCTAAAGTTTCAGAATTTAGGAGTATAAAATCCAAACAACCCTAAATTTTATGAGATAAAATTCAAATTCTAAAACGTCAGGGTGTAAAATCCAAACACCCCAAACTCCAAGAGGTAAAATTCAAATCCTGAAACTTTAGGATGTAAAATTCAATCACTCCCAAACTTTAGAGGTGTAATTTGCAATTTACCCTAAAATCAATTTTTAAGATAGACACAAATTCTTAATTGTTCTTATTATCAACTTTTCCTCTATTTATCTTTGGATAGACACAAATGCATCTTAATTGTTCTTATCAACCTTTCCTCTAATAATCTTTGTATAGACACAAAATTTTTAATTTTCTTATCAACTTTCCTCTATTTATCTTTGGATAGACACAAAAACTTAATGTTGATATCAGGTTTTTTTTTTTTTTTCCTTCACGTTACAAATAATCTACAAATTTTCTTTTTCTTTTTTTAATACACAATTTTTATCCAAAACAAAAACAAAAACAAAGAAATTTAAGTCCTACAACTAAGAGATATTTTTGGATAGACTCAAGCCCAGTAACTAAGAAGGTTTTTTGGATAAATCCAAGAGAACATTTTTTTTTAGATAAAAAATAATAATAATAATAATAGTTGTACGTTAAAGAAAGAATAAACCCTATTAGCTAAGTTTTAAAAAATATATAATTCTATTTCAACTATACTATTTTAACTAAAATTCTGTTTCCTTTTTTTTTCTTTTCTTTTTTTTCCATTTTGTTCATCACTTGATTTATTGAGATTCATAAAAAAGGGATTTATGAAACCAAACATGTGGAGCATAAAATGCTAGGTATTTTTTTTTTCTCCCAAATTTTTGGTGGGTTTTACTTATTTATCAAAAATATTGTTGAGACCCAATCGGCATGACAATAAATTCTTAGAATTATAAACGTTGATAGGATTGTAGTGTGTGAAAGATAGAAAACGTTCATAATACAAGATAAGGAATTATATAGATAACTTTTTATTAAACATGAAGTTTTGTTAGATTAGCAAAGTGGTTGACATAAACTAAGAACGCGTGTAAAGATCTCATATTTAATCATCTCAAGTAAGCTTACTCAATGCATAAGATTAATACTCATTCCTTCTTTGTTTACATTATACATCAAGAAAAAAAAAATTAATACATGATAGAAATTCTACTCTAACCTAATCTAAGTGTATATATGTGTGAAACTCTCTTCTAGAGTCTTGAACTTCGGCCCTTACCCCCCATACCCCACAAGCACTTAATACTTGTGGAGTAATCATCGCGCCAAGAGTGCAAGGTAGTACATCAAGAAAGTTGAAATAGTGCTAAAAATTTATGTTTTATCTCCTCAAAATGGTCATTTATTACAAGAGTATTAAAGTAATTTCCATTTGATTTATTCTAGGTTTTCTGTTAAACTTTCAACTTTCAAGTGCTTCAATAATCATTAAGATAATTTTGATAATGTGAGTAAAATATATAATTTATACTTTCATTTATTATTAAGTTTGTTATCAAAGATTAAACTCTATTACTAATAATTTACTATGAATAAAACTATATTTTCTAAGTTCTAAAAATTTTTAAATTATACTTCACTTAAAATTCTATTACCAAATGTTTCAAGTAATTTAAAATAAATTTAATATTTATTTAGATTATAAACCATAGTAAAAAGTGACTCAATACATGTATGTATTACATGTTTCAAAATTAATTAGTTTTTATCGTGTGGTGCACAAATTATTAATATAGTTTAAATATATATAATTTTTAATTAAGTCATATATCGCACAGGCATAATACTAGTTAATAATAAATTTAGATGCGACTAACGGCCTAGTGTAGTCTACTAAGATTTTATAAATAAAAGTGGGAGGAAGGGAGGCATATTGGAGAGTTGGATGCCGTAGGAGAATTTCTCAACCCAAAATTCAGTGTGAACAAGGTAAGAACGAAAATCCAAAAAAGCTATGTAGAAAAAACATCTATAATTTATTTAGAAAAACAAATCTGGAATTTATTTTGAAAAAGAATAAATCTAAGAAATTAGTTTTTATTTTATTTATAAAAAACGATAAAATAAACAGATGATCAAAATAATCATCACGTGAACAAATAATAAAGTAGAATTAGAGCATGTTAATAACAAAATTAACAAAACAAGATTGGAATAATATATACCTGCATAAAAGAAGGTACAAGAGGGGATTTTCTTTAGAGAAACTACAGATTTTGGGATTGCAAAATCAATACTAGACTAAGAAAATAGTATTGATATTACTAATCTCTTGAATCTCTAAAGGAAAATCAGAAGTCTGTTGAAATTTTGAACTAAATAAAAATAAACACACATGATAAAGAATACAAAAATTTATAAAATCACTTTTATAAGGACTTGCTTGTTTATATCTTCTAATTAAAAATATTTCTTTTTTCAAAAATAAAAATGGGTCTGGTTAATGGACACTTTTAGAGTATTTGTTAATGAATCACTTTAGAAAACTTATAAATTATACATGTGAGGAAGGTGTAAGGCATCCCACAATGTTTATCCAAAATAATAGTACCTCATTTTGAATTTAATCTTAAATTTCACCATTTAAACGACAACTAAAATATTTGACATTTGGTTTTAAAAAGACATGATATTATGCATGTGCATGTGCAATAAAACAAAGCAAGCCTATCCTAAGATAGCATGTGGATGTATGACATGTATGATCTATCCTAGGATGACATGTAGATGAATGACATGTAGTTTATCCTAAGATTATATGTAAACAAATGACATGTGTAATTTATCCTTCGAAAAGCAAGATCAAAATAGCACAGTTAAATAGCATAGTTAAGGAAGTGATTGGATGACATTCATTAAAAGGTAAATTGCATTATTGAATTAAATATAACTAACATCACTCCAAAGCATAGCCTAAGAAATCTAATTTTGCAATTCCCTTTTACAAAATATTTTATCTCTTGCAAAGGGACACAAATGTTTAATCACTCTAAAGTTTGATAATAATATCATTAATTTTATTATTTTTAAACAAAAATATTTTATTTGGGCACAAACAATTAAAAATGCATTTTTATGACCCAAGGTATTTTGTGCAATTTTTAAAAGTTTTGCAGGTCATTTTTGTGATTATGGAAAGTTTTGGGGTTAAAAACATAATCTTGTGAAAGTTTAAGGTTGAAATGCAATCTTTACAAATTTTGGGGTTGATGCATAATTTTGAAAAATTTTAGGGGTGAAAGTGACTTCAAGTAATTGTGGGGCCCAAGTATAATTTTGAAAATTATTCAATATTCGTTTAACATGATTTTATAAACTTAGTTTTTAGATTTTATGTACAACTTTTTAAAACCTCACTTTTTTCAAAATAGACGTATATTTTAACTCACTTTTAAGAACAACAACAACAACAACAACAAAAAAATCAACAAAAAGTTAGATAAGTTGTTTCCAAACAAACAAGTGTAAATTGGAGAAGTTTGGGAGTCGAGGTGTAATTTTGTGAATTTATTTGCTGATGGGTCCACGGGTTGGGCTTATGTGAATTTAGTTTGATTTTCAGGTTGGGCTTGACTGAGGCATGGGCTTGGAAGAGTTGAGTTTTAAGTTGAATTGGTCTTGAATCTCTTGATCATTTTACTCTTGGAGTGGGCTGAAGTCTGTGTGCTTTGTCCGAATGGGCTGGATTTCTAAAAGGTTGAAGTAGCTGCTGTTTTTTGTTGGTGAGAAAGGGAAAAAGGAAAGATTTTTCCCAGGTGGTTTTCTGGTTATGTAGGGGAGGGTTTCCCTTTTTTTAGGTAGAGGTTGGTCTGGATTATTGTGGAAGGTTTTTTTTTTTCGTTTGTTTCTGAGAATTTTCTGGTAGATAAAGAAAGTGAAATTTTTATACTTATTCCTGGGTTTTGTTTTTTGGAACTTTTAAATGGGTTGAAGATGACTAATGTATGGGGTTCTTGGGCAGTATAGAGGTTAGGGATGTTGGAGGATGAATACCCAAAGGGGAAGGGCTGAGGAGCCTTGGGTATGGGAGAATATTTATGAAATTTTGGGAATTCCAAGGGGCTGATGATTCTTGATGAACAGAGAAAAGTGAGGGTTTATATATGGGTTCCTAGGGATTTAGGGATTGTGGATAATAATGGAATAGGATAAGAATAAATGATGTTACTCGCATATCACCTAGGACACATATCATACCAATGGACTTCCTTAATTCACTAGTGCAAGGATTAAAACCTGGATTGCAGTGCACTTAAGGAACTGTATGGACTTTAAATCAACCGTTAATAATTCACAATAAAATTTGACATGCCCATTAATTAATATAAATAAACTTTTTTTTTTAGAAAGAATTAAAATAAATAAACTTGATCTCCTTATAAATCACATGTATGACCTGATAAATAAAGGAATCAAATATGATAAAGTAAATGGATCTGAATAAAAACAACATAAGTAATTTAAGAAAATCAGTTAAATTCCTTAATCAATTTAATGCTCAAATCTTAAAGACATGCTCAATGAAAGAGAGACCAAAATGGTATATTTAGTACCAAATTTTCATGGAAATTAGGCTATAATATTAGCATGCATTCCTTAGAAAATTACATACTTTTTCCACAATATAAATGTAAATTTCATTGATTAAGTTATATCTTATTCGATTGAAGCCCCATTTTTGCCTATATGTGGTTATCATTCAATTAAAGATCAACCAAATTTAGCCAACCACATAGAAATGGATGAAAATCAACAAAAAATGGGGTACAACTACTAAAGTCATGAAATCCTTTAATTTAGGGCTAAAACTTCTATCGAAATGCGAAATTAGACAAAATACGATACCAACATGAGTTTGTTTCAATTTGAAAAATGTTAAGAGATGAGGAGGTTGTAAACGGCTAAAAAACGTGGAGTTATTGTGGGTTTGGCATCATCTTTATTTTGTTTTTTTGCTAGAAATGTAGTAATGTATATTTGTTCTTTGAAAATGCGAGAAAATAAATAAGTTTCTAAAAAGCTGCAAAGCTTAACAAATAAGCTCAAGCCAAATCGACACTTAGTCCACTGAATAGAAGCGAGCTTGAAAGCTGCTTAAATATTATTATGCTCTTTTTGTTTCAACGATAATGTTTTCTAAAAAATGAGTCATTTTTCAATAAGTATTATCTATAAAACTATCTCATTTTTCCTATGTTTGGTAGCAACCTTAAATAAGTTGAAAAACAATCTCCTAATTTTCGTTATTTAGCTTACTCTGAAATTGAATTGTTTTCTAAAAAATTTTAATGGAAAATAATCTCTAAAAATAGCCATAATTTTAATGTTAACCGAATATAGTTTTCCTTTAACTTATTTTTTTTTTATGCTACTAAACACTGAAAAACTATTTTTACACCAAATTTTGCATCAAAACAAACGGAGCAATAATAGTCTAGATTATAAATATATATTGAAGGATTAATATAACAATACTCTTGAGGTTTAGGCAGTCTCAGCCAAATCAAAGAAATTTCAAAACTTACAAACTTAATTTCTAATCACTTTAAGAGAAGAGAAAAATGAGTAACGATTTAGGCATTTAGGACTAAGATAGATTTAGAAATTAAGGGCCCGTTTGACAAGAGATTTTGGTAATGTTGTTTGTATTTTTTTAAAATATGTGTGGGTGAAAAAGTGTGAAAATATGTGTAATATTGTTTAAACACTGAAAATTATTGTTTAAGCAACAATAACAAAAATGAACAAATTGCTCTATTTTGATTTATTTTATTTTATTGGTGATAGGTGTTTTGAATATATTGGGCCTGTTGAATTGATTTTATGAAACTCAAAACTCTCGCACACACGCAAGCAGTCAGAGAGTCAACTCACTGCGCACTTGCCACGTATTACATGACGCCATCTCCTAAATACCTTACAATTTTATTTAATTATTAAAAAAAGAAGAAAAAAAAGAAGAGAGAGTGTGAGAGAGAAAACTAAAAATCACGTTCACATTCAGATTCACATGTATAATATATTCTTCCTTCCACACCACAATTCCAAACCCTAAAAAGCTAAAAAGAAAAAAACAACAAAACTTTTCTCAGAGTGGCCAGACTAAGGAGGAGGCAGTAACCGAATATATTGTTTGGTTCGTTACGTTATTGCTTTTTTGCTTTGCTCCAATTCAATTCATATTCAATTCAATTCAATTCATATTTCAAATGGTAAGCTGTACATATTTCACTTTCTTTCTTTGCATCCTCAATCACTCACTCACAATCAAACTATTATCACTTCTTTTAGTAATTCTAGTACTACCCCAGATTAAGATTTCATTCAAATCATCACAAAATCGCTAATAGCCTATTTTAATTTGTGCTCTAATGATTACTATGGTTCAATTCATCAATTAACTAACCAAAACCCACTTCACAATATTCACTTTCTTATCATCTTATGTACTACTACAACACACAATTGTAGGATTTTCTTCTTTTAGTAATTTTGAGTAGCAATTTGTGTTTGTGTTGGCATTATAGTCGGGCCGAGGAGGAGGAGGAGGGCGGGACCGGTTTCGAAGGGACTACCCATCGAGATTTGAAGACAAGATGAGTAGCCATTCGGGTTCCGGGCGTAATCTTATTTCCAATTCCAATAACAATAGTAATAACAGTGGCCATCTGCCCTCGAGGCATCTCTGGGTTGGGAATCTTTCCCACAGCATACTAGAGCACGAGCTCACCAATCACTTCTTGCAGTTTGGAGAGCTCGAGAGTGTGGCTTTCCAGCCCGGGCGCAGCTATGCGTTCCTCAATTTCAAGAGGGATGATGATGCTTTCGCTGCCATTAACGCACTTCAAGGTTTCCCTGTCGCCGGCAACCCACTTAGAATTGAGTTTACCAAGGCGGTTAGTCCTGCCCACCCACTTCTTGTCTTGCCTGTTACATTCTTCGCAATGCTTTTTCTTTTCTCGGTTAAGTTTATTGTGTATGTGTCTATGTATGGATCTATGTATAATATGTACTGTTGGTTAAATTACAATTCGTTTTGTCAATGCCATAATAGCAGCTTTCTTTCATTGTTTTCAAGCAAGAACAATAGCAAGAGAAATGTGACTCATCTTAACTCACTTACCAAACCAATGAAAGCATTCCAAGATATACACAATATTGCAGTTAACAACAGTGCCACCCCACCCTCCATTCAATTAAATATTCAATCAAAAACTGCAAAGCATTTTACTTATCAAAAAAAAAAAAACTGCAAAGCATAATCATCAGGTTGACAGGTTCCACGCTCCAATGTCCATATGTTCATTAATATTAGAAATCTTAGGTCTTTAGTGTTCCCACTAATAAGGCTCGAATCTGCCTTCTATATCACAAATTGGAGAGGCATGCAACTTATTTGGCTTTCCACTTCCTTTCCTATGTGCTCTTCCCCAGGAATTCCATATATAATCTGGTATCAGATTCCCAATAGTCTCAAAATTAACAGTAAGAACCACGAGCAAAGTATTTATCAGGAAACGAAAAGAAAAAGAAAATAAATGCAAAGCAGTGTGTCTTCCCAATGCATAGGTGACAAAGATTTAATTGTAATGAGTGTGTGAATTGTTTTGGTAGCTGCATAGTTATTTGGGAAGTATGGTCAATTTGCAGGAAAATTTTCCACATCAAGACATTCCTTAATTTTAATACTTTGAAACCAAATGCAAGTTGGAGAAATAAATTGCAGCAGCAAAAAAACTTGACATTGTCAGAAGTGAAAAAAAAAAAAAATCAGCTTCTCACACTTGATGGGGAAGGAGCTTCTCATAAAACTGATGTAGATCATCAAATTTGCACAGAAAAATCTATCATCTAAAAAGCAATTCTTCCTGAATATTTGAAGTGCTTAAAAAATTTTATTTTCATTTGCACATTTTATGTTGTGATGACTGGTTGGAGAAATTCAATTTACTTATTCTCATAATGTTGTAAATGGGGGAAACATGTTTGTATTTGGCTGAGTTCTTGAGTATCCATCTGGACAAACACCTTAAAAGTAGATTGATGTATTGTAGCGGGTTATAGTCTTTAGTGAATGGCCAAAGATGGTGTTCTCCCTACATTCTCAGCTAGGTATTTAAAATCATTAGAAATTGCTAGAGAAGTGAAGCGATATTTATTAGAATAGACACTACTTGTGGAAAGTTTGGAATTGCGTTTCATTAAAAGGCGGCTATATGGTAATAATTGAGATATAGGTCATTAGTAGAGCAAGAACCACTATATATTGCTTTATTATTATGCTAACAATTTGACTGAAATCTTTAAAAGAGTTTTGATAAACAATGATATTTTATTAAAAAAGAACATCTCACATACACGACTACACAAAGTAGTCCTGAAGAGATGCAAAAAGTAATATTACAATCTAAATGTAAGAGGATCAATGAAATCTGCAATGGAATTTATCACTGTGTCCCAAAACATGAGACCATTCAAAAAAAAGTTCTTAGGGAAGATAATTTTAGCTTAGTAATTGAGGCATTCACACCCTCAAAAGTACATCGGTTCTTTTCCTTCCACAAAGTCCACAAAAAGGAATAAAAGAGTTCCTTTCCATGCAAATGAAGAATAGTTCCCAAACTAGTTCGTCCATTCAGAAAGTAGTTCAAATATACTCTTGGGCATTACCCATTGTACTCCAAAAACTGAGAAGGTGAAAAGTCCACATTGCATGAGTTATTTAGGGTTCATCTCTCCAAATTCATTCAATGCCAATACAACTTGATTCATGAGAGGAATACAAGAAGTTTTATTTTCATTTAGCTAGACAGGGGAGGAATTGATGAAATATGAGTTACAGATTATCATGACTATCAAATAAAATCTCATTTCCAATATCTTAGTGCGTTTGATAAGTCCTCCGTTTGGACCACCACAGGTCCAATGTATGTTCAATTGCTGTTTCTTTCCTTAATATCAGATTTGCACATATTTTCCAGAGTGACGTATATCTGAAACATCCTTTGCCCTTCAAAAGCTTGAGTCACAAGAGGAAGTAAAGTCTCTTGGAATAAGCACAGTATCTTGTGTGTGTTAATAATCCATATTCTATGGTTCCATAGTCACTGAGTTGCTTCTTGGATTACTAAACTGTATGCACAGAAACATGTCCAGAACACAATTTTTAGGATCATGAGGTGCCATATGAATCATGATTATATAATTCATTATGGTCAATTTCCTCAAAGCATCCATATGGCTGATTCAAATGCACTGCAACCTATTACAGAAAATCTGAGTGTAACTGACATATCTGTGCCAATTGTGGTAGAGGTTTCATCACGTTTCCTGGTTATGATGGGACTGTGCCTGCTCAGTGGCCGATTGATGAAAATACTCGAATGAATTCTAAAATTTCTGGAGATTTCTTATTTTTATCAAATAATGAGGGGAAAAATGAATTTAAAGAGGCAATGCAAATCAGTTATGATAAAGATATAACAAACTTGGTGCCTCATGCTTTAGGCAACATTCTTAATAAGAACTTTAAGATTTTATTAAAAAGAGGATGCTTCATGCATTAGATAACTGTCCACCAATAATATCTGTTGTTAATTTTAATCACAAAATTAAGTACAATGCAACTTGCTGGATAGCCTCAGAGCAGTAATTTTGACATATTCTGAAAGTGTATCTAATTGGGCTCAAATCAGTTGAGAAAAGGGGCATACGCATTCAGCAGAACATCATAGCCAGAGCAGATTGTTATTATCTTTTCATATTTGATCCTCTGAGCACTTTACTCATCTTCTTGACACAAAAAGCACCTTGTAATTTGTTTACCAAGGTCTTAAATATTATCCTTGGGAAACCCATATTCTGGGAAGTCCTTTTTGCTTTCTGCTAAACAATCACCAATAAATTACACTATAAAAGTGATGTTATCCTGCAGGTGCTAATGCTTTTATAAAATTGATGCTTCACTCTCTTCAGATATCCATGATCCATATCTCCTTGTTTCAAAACCTTTCATAGCTGCTTTTGTGTAGGAATTATCTTTGTAAATACTCAACATTTTGAAATAATTCAATTCATTTTTATATGAGGTGATAAAAAAAGGATTACATATCCATGGAATGCAATTTACAGAACAAAAGTACCGTTGTTTCACTTTCTGCTAACTAATGCTTCTGAATATATGGTATTATAGTTGGGAATGGTGAGGAAGGAATGAAATGTGTGCAAGTGTAATGGCCTAGTGCATCTGATAATGTTACTGCAGCAGCTAAATTTTACCTCAATGTCATAGCATATCAAATACTTCTTAACAGGCTTCCTGCTGGGCTACATGTCATATTTAGCCTACACAGTAATTCTATTAATTGATAATTGATTGCTTTATTTAATAGAAACTCAATTGTGAGGTGGAGGGAAGAGGTTGGAATCATTGGTTTATTCCTTCTGTAGTGGTCTCTGAGTTGCTGTTAAACAACCAAGTCTTTTTAATGGGACTTTCAAGCAATGTTTTGTTTCTAAAAGAAGGTTAAAAATGCGAGGTGATAGAAATACAAATTATTTGATCTGCAGTGCTAGCGCTTGGATTTATTCAATGCAGTGTTTTGTGGGATACAAATTTGCAAGTATAATTTGAATGATGATGCACTCTAAGCAGTTCTTCAATGTTTGAGTATTTAGTGTAGCACAAAAGCAGCAGCTTAGAGAGTGCAAATTCTGGTCAAGTATACTCTACCAAACAACACCTACTTATTTTGGGTTTGCCTTAACATCCCAGTGATCTTAATTTTTGGTCTTTCTTTTTTGGGTCCTGAGTCTTCCTCTTAATCTTTTTCACGTGTATGTACCATGTGCGTCTTGTACATATACACAATATAAAATGCAATGTAATATTTTTTTCAACTGTGGAAAATGTAAAAACAAGGCTTTTGAAGTATTTAAAAAAGGAATTACATGAAGTTTCCTATGCCTGAGCAAAAAAGAGAGTTTCTGCACATACTGTAATGTATTGGCCCCAGCCGCTGATTGGTTTCTTTTATTTTCTATGACTAAGTGAACAAAAATAAATACATGAATTTCTTTTACACATTTTCCCATGTTGTTTAATTGTATATGAAATCTGAAGTTGACTTTTGTTTCTTATCCTTTAGTTTGACATACTGCATGTAAATCACTTCTCTTGCCACACTCCACAGACCATATTTATGGTAATCTGTGGAAGCTCATATTGTTGCACAAAGTTAGTTATATAGTTATAATTTCTGAGAATAGGAAGTAGTCACTGAAGGATCAGGTACATTATTTAATGTCAAAAGTGGGTGAACTATGTCTTTATTGAGCAGAGCACAATTTTTTATAATACTTGTATGATCTTGTGCTTATAAAAAACAATATTTATTGAGAAATGTGCAATAAGCTTCACAGTTTGTGGAAGTGAAGAGGCATATGATAGAGATTGCTAAATATCATATATTTCTATATGGTTTAAATTGTTAGTGAAAGAAATATAAAATCAAGTAACAGAATCACTAATGTTTTATATATGATCATATCTCCAAGTTTCATGGAGTTGTGAAAGGACATATGATCCAGTTCATATGTGGTTATGGAGATTTGGGATTAGGGATTAGGAAGATAAGACTTTTCAATATAGCTCTTCTTGGGAAGTGGTTATGGAGATTTGGGATTGAGAAGGATGCCCTTTGGAGACAAGTGATAGAGTTGAAATATGGATGTCTGTGGGGGGGATGGTGTACCAGATCTGTTAATGGTCCTTACGGTGTTGGTTTATGGAAGAGTATCAGTCAGGGATGGCCTTCTTTCTCTCGCCATATTCTGTATGATATTGGTGATGGGTCCAGGGTGAAGTTTTGGCAAGACTATTGGTGTGGAGAGACGCCTCTTGTAGTTAGCTACCCTGACTTGTTCAGATTTTGCAAGAATAAGGAGGCTAGTGTGGCTGAGCTTATGAATTCCCCCAATGGAGTCCTTTTTTGGGATGTGAGTTTCTTTAGGGGTGTGCATGTTCAGGAATTAGAGGCTTTGTCAAGCTTCATGGAAACCATATACGGTTCTTCAATAAGGGGGTTTGGTGAGGATAAGATTTGTTGGATTCCTAGCAAAGATAAGGGGTTCTTGGTGAAAGATTATTATAGAATTTTAGTTGGTCCTACTACCTTCGGTTTTCCTTGGAGAAGTATTTGGAAGCAGAAGATTCCCTCTAGAGTAGCTTTCTTTGTATGGTCTGCTGCCTTGAGGAAATGCTTGATGATTGATAATTTGCGTAAAAGGAAGTTGTGGATTTTGGATTGGTGCTACATGTGCAAGAGTAATAGTGAATCGGTTGACCATCTCTTCCTTCACTGTCTTGTTGCTATGGATCTATGGTCTATGGTTTTGGGTTTATTTGGAGTATCTTGGGTTATGCCTCATACTGTTTTGGGGCTGTTAGGGTGTTGGCAAGGCAGCTTTGGTCGTCATCGAAATGGTTATATTTTGTCCATCGTTCCTCATGGCTTAATGTGGTGTCTTTGGAGGGAGAGAAATAGTTGTTGTTTTGAAGATATTGAGAGATCTATTCCGGACCTCAAGCCTTTCTTTTTTAGAACTTTGTTGGATTGGTTGTTTGCTTTCCAAAACAAATATTTCCCTTCTTTTTTTTGATTTCCTAGATTCTTGCAATTTTTGTTTTTGATATGTTGTCCCCTTGTTCACTCCCTGTGTTCTAGGGTGTTTCCCTTTTGATATCAATATATCTTACTTATCAAAAAAAGACATATGATCCAGTTCATAAATCTCATTCGCTTTGATGAGATTACAGAATTGTAGACATTGACTGCAATTGTTGCTTTAATTGACAGATACTTAGAAGTGAGTGTGGAATTGCAAAGTATCATGGGTTTAAGAGCAGCACTGTTTAATAAGATTTTGCAATCACTTGTCAATTAAATCTAATTGCATTTCCAATGGTGGGAGATCACCCTTTCTATTCCTGTAGACAAATTCTTTTTAATGTTATTGTAATTTGAGTTGTTAAGAACTAGATCCTTTAATGACATGGTCTGTGGTATGATTCCGTTTTAAGCAAATGTGAGATCTTGCTACTCATGGGCCTTTTTTCCAAGGAATATATAATAGCATTCATGCAGGTAGAGATTTATCACCCCTCTCCATCTCTAATTTCTTTCCCTATATTAATTACAAGATTAAGCCTAATATTATTCATAAAATCTTTTTGGTTTGAGAATGCCCCTTTCTGAAGTTGTGCCCTTTGCCTTCACTTCTCTAGACTCCTTTTGGAATTGCAAGTCTGCACAGATAGATAGTTGCTCGATGAAAAAAAAATTGTGGTTTGAATTGATTAAGTTGAAATGTTTTCCCATTAATTGGAGCTGATGGAACATTCCTGATGGGGGAAGCACAAAATATTATTTATTTTAATTTAGTTTTACTTAGTTATGGAGCCACTTGTATTTTATTTTAGGTATTAGTAGTTAATTAGGTTTATTAGTATTTTTATTTAATTTCCTAGAGTCAAAGGTGTTGTGTGTAATTCAATAATTGGGATTTCCCAAGTCATTTAGAATTAAGTATCCTTAGTAAATTAGAATTAGAATTAGGGTTTTCCTGTGTCAGTTAGAATTAGGGTTTATTCCTAGTTGTCTATATAAGCACAATATTGGTTTTTTCTGCATCAATTCTTTGGTGGCATTGCATTGCCATGTCATGTCTAATTGATTCATCTTTTGTTTGTTTAAAGTATATGTTAATATCTTCTGCCTCTGACTCCTCTGCTTTTGTTTTCATATTTCATAGGTGGTTAAAAATCAGGGCTTGTAATGAATGAGCTGGTTGAAAATATTGTTGGGATACCTTTATTGGTTCTTGGAGCAATTATTGGGATTCTTTGCATACGTTTCAATTATATTTGGTGCCTGTATGAAAAACAGTATGAGATTAAAAATACTAATGTGGGGTTAATTAGTTGAGTTGTTCATGGTGGAGCATATTTTTTTCTGGCCAGGCTTATTCATTCATTAGAAGGTTTCCACTTATTATAGAAGTTCAAATCTGTCTCCACTGAAGAGAAAGCAGACAGAGAGAGTGATAGTTTAACTAGGGAACTGAGCAAACTGAGCATTGTTATTGCATGAGCTTTGTATCAATTTATGCTCCTTGTAGGACTTTTATTGTTTTGAAGTGGTAGTTTTTTTGGTAATGCCAACTAATGAGAAGATTTCTTTGTTCTTCCCTTTTATTGGGAAATTAAAGCAAACCATTGTCTTGAACACGGTTCATTCATCAATTGAGGGTCAAGCTTGTTTGAAAGCAGCCAAAATGACTTCAGCCCTTCTAAATTTCTTTATGAAGAGATGAAGGTATTGTTGCTGACATACTTGTCAAACATTTGACAAGTTTTCTTGTTTCACTCCTACTTTGCTCTTCCTGAGTGGCTCAAGTATTTGACATAGATGTCAAAGTATTCTCTCTCAACTCCTGACATGAAAATCATTGTCCTGAAAATGGTTCCTTCATGAAATGAGGGCGGGCTTTTGTTGACAATGCAAAAGAGGTTTTTAATTGTTCTCCTCATCGCCTATTTATTTTCTATAAGAGCATGAATAGGGTGCTTCCAAATACATCCTAGTTGTCTTCTCTGAATCTTGGTTTCCCTATTCATTAGTGGTTTAAGTGGGCTAGATTTTGAACTTGGTCTTGTGATGGTTTAGTCATGTTTAGCGGAAGATGATCAATGCACAAGTGAGAAAGAGTGAGTTGATTCAAGTGAGGGAGCAGAAAAAGGGTAGATGAAGAACAAAAGTAACATTAATGGAAGTAGTAAAAAATGACATGTCAATTAAAAAAGTAACAAAGAGTACTTTGGATAGAATAGAATGTTGGAAAAGAATACATGTAGCCGACCTTGACTAGTTTTGTTGCAGATCCATAGCCGACCCAGAATTTTGGAACTAAGTTTTGTTTGTTGTTGTAGTTGTTGTCTTGATCAGATAATGGTTAGACAATGTCTTTTGTGCTGATTAAGTTTTCAGATTCACGTGGCCTGTACTTGATTAGTCTTATATTGTGCTTGTGCTTTATATTGTAAGGTTGCATCAGGATGGGATGACCTACCTAATAAACGTGATGATTTGGTGTGTCATGTATTTTGAGTGCTTTGTAGTGGATGCATTCCTGCCATATGGAAAGATTCTGGCAGTAGAGAAAGTTAATAAAAGAAAAACTAATGGTGGATTCATCTTGAATTTGTAAAATCAGTAGGAGACAGTCGTCCATCTTTATTTGTTAAGTAAATAAGTTATGAAGATTGCCTTGCCACTAATCATCCCATATATCCTCCTAATAGTTTCTGGAACAGAGTTGTTAGTCACACACACTTCGATACAAATTTAATTCTATTTCTCCCATCTTCCATCCATCATATATTTGAAGCCTAGTACCAATTCTTTTATTGTGAGACCCTCAATTCTATTAGGATGAAGCTTAGTTGCAATTTTTTTAGTTTCTTCTGAAATGTGTTCTGAAGCATAAGTCCAACTCGTATTTGATAATTTGACTGCTTTGAATACAGGTTAGATTTTGCACTTGAACCTAATGAGATTTTTAATCACAGGACAAGGCATCAACAGCATCACGTGATGAAGATTACTCTCAACGTCGAGATGAACAGCGCTCAGTGTCGAGAGGATCTCCTTTCTCTCAAAGGGAGTTCAGAGCACGCCAAATTAGTCCTGATCCTTTTTATCCTGACAAATCCAATTTGAATGACAAAAATTTAGAGCCTAGTCCAGTTTTGTGGATAGGGTTTCCATCATTATTGAAGGTTGACGAAATGATCTTGGGGAAGGCTTTTTCACCATTTGGTGAGATTGAGAAGATTACTGCATTTCCTGGTCGTAGTTATGCCTTTGTTCGATTCAGGAGTGTAATGTCAGCTTGCAGGGCCAAAGAAACTCTCCAGGGAAAATTATTTGGCAATCCCCGTGTACATATTTGTTTTGCAAAGAATGAAGCTGGCTCATCCAACAGTGGAAGGAGCTCAATGAACTCCTCGCTGTCACCACATTTCAAGTCAAATGTTCGCTCAGGATCGTCTGAGAACTTTCGGCAGGATAGGAATTTTGGGAGCTTATCTGGAGATCTTGGCGTAAGATCTCCTCAATTTGTATCAGATATGGATCCTAGAGATTCTGATGCCTATAGTTTTAATAGGAAGCGCACTTTATGGGCTGGTGGAAATGATACATCTGAGCAGAGAAGGTTTGGAGAAGTGGATTCTCTAGGACCATCACAGGACATCTATGAACATCACAGTAGTCCTACAAGAGAGAGACATTCACATGATTATCCTCAGAGATTTCGTCAAACAAGTCCATTCTATGATGAGCCATGGGACTTACCAGAAGATGTCCAATTCTTTCATGGAGCCAAGAAATTGAAGACTGGCTCCTTTCCACCTGAGAAAGACCTTCCAGAGCATCCTTTTTCTGATTTTGAGCAAGAGAAACATATGATCCCTAAGGTATTCTCTGATTTTCCCCAAGCTGAGGCCTTTGATAGAAGCTTTGAGGCTGTACCTGTTGGGTATAAACCGATGCCTAATCGCACAATGAATTTAGTTTTACCTCATGGAGAAAGGAGTGATCACTGGAAAGAATCTTATGAAAATTTTCAGATGGGTTCTGGTTCTCTGCCATCAAATCCTATTGAGAAAAAAGGATTTACACCTGAATCTGATCAGTCTTCTATGACCGAATGGAAATGGGAAGGGACTATAGCAAAGGGTGGAACTCCCATCTGTCGAGCTCGCTGCTTTCCTGTGGGAAAAGTCCTGGACATGATGTTGTAAGTAGTAAAAACATTCTTAATTGGAGATTTCTGGATAGTTGTCATGATATGTTTTAAACAGGAGTGTGGATGTGAAAAGGGCCTCCAGTTGCCCGTTTGTTTTCTTTTTGCGCCCGTCTCCTTCTATAGTTTTTTTTTATGAACTGTCTCCTTCTATAGTTGCTAAAAGGTCTTGACTTAGTTTTATACAAGTAAATGCATTAATTTCTATCATGTTATTCTTTTATCTGTAAGTACATATGTTCATTGAAGATGCATTTAGGTGCCCCAAGGAAATGGAAAATATCCGTTTTGCTCTCCATAGAATCCCAGTGTTCAATGCATATAAGGGTTTCTATATATGATAATTTGTTCTGAAATATTTTGTTGATATAGTGGTATGTTTTAATTCTGTGGGAAATTCAAACGCAGCTATGTAGTTGCTGAGACTATAGAACTCGTAGAGGATACAGATGCTCTTTTTCTTTTTTCTTTTTACCACCTAGCTGTTGAACTCCCACTCCCACTCTAACTCATTTTTAACAACTCTAATATTGTGCTGCAGGCCTGAATTCTTAGATTGCACAGCAAGAACTGGTCTAGACATGCTCTCAAAGCATTACTATCAAGCGGCTAATGCTTGGGTTGTCTTCTTTGTACCAGAAACTGATGCTGACATGGGATTCTATAATGAATTCATGCATTATCTTGGAGAGAAACAGCGAGCAGCAGTTGCTAAGTTGGATGAAAAGACCACCTTGTTTCTTGTACCCCCATCAGACTTTTCACAGAAAGTACTTAAAGTACCTGGGAAACTGAGTATCTCTGGTGTTGTTTTGAGGTTAGAGCACCCTGGTTCCAATTTTGGGTCTCTTCACCATCAAAATGAGAAAAATAATACAAATGTAGTGCCCATTAACAGGGATTCATCATACACAAAGCCATCAACACCTATGCGAGCTATTCCTCAATTAGCAGGAGTTCCCAATGTATCTTTTTCAGGGAATGTGGTTACATCAGCTCCACCTGCATCATTTTCAGGTTCTGCTCATGCAGTCAGTGGCATATCCGACTCTTACAATGGGAACAGGCATGACTATCGACCACGTCAGGGAAACCCTATGTTGGGACAAAATTTCTCTTCTCACCATCTGCAGAATTCAATTTCTGGTACCAGAAATGTACCATCACGAGCATCCAATAGTGCTGTTCCTGTTGTTCAGGAGCATCATTCAGTCCTGCCAAACAGAATGCAAGAAAGTCATTATAAAGGTGGAATTTCTGGCATTCCATTATCTGGAAATAGCAAGTCATCTATTCAGGGAACCCAAACTTCAGCTTCTATGCCTATGCCTATTGGAGCCCTGCAACCAGATCAACTTGCACAGTTGGCATCATCTTTTCTTGGGCAGCAGAGACAGTCTGGGAGCACTCCAAATCTATCTATGGGTGATGATTTTAGGCAGATAAACACAATGAATGAGTCTGACAACCCATTAAGAACATCCCAGAGATATGTTCCACAGAATAATCAAGTTAATTCTGAGCTTTCAACATCGCATTTTAGTCAATTTCAACAGTTTCAGCAGCCACAACAGCGGACATCAAATGCGCCTGTACCGCCTCACATGGTTCAAAGAGAACTTCAGACAGCAGCTCAGGGAAATCAACTTCTGCAAAATAATACTGCACAGGAAGAAGCAGAAGCAGAAGGAGATCCACAGAAACGACTGCAGGCAACCTTACAGCTGGCAGCTGCTCTTCTTCAGCAAATCCAACAAGGAAAAGGAAGTTGACCATCTGTGCAGGAAATGGAAATTACTTTTTAGGAGAAGGCTACAGTCTATATATTTTGCAAAGGATCTTGGTATTTACAATTATGTATAAATTGCAAATAGGTTCTGGGTTTTCTAGTCAGCTGCTGACTGGCTGTATCTTGATTGATTTTTTTTTTAATGATCATGCTACTTGTTTTAAGTTTCATTCTGACTTAACTGACCAGCTAGTTTTTATGGCCACTATTTTTGGAAGAAATTGAAGCTGCCAGTGTCCTTTCCTGCTCAGTTGCATCATGATGTGAACATCTTTTTTTTGCATTCTTTCTTGTTATGATAGGGGTACTGTAATTGGTTTAAATAACATGCAGTCACTATTTTTACTGGGGAACCCCATTGTTTATGAAGATATGGGCTGACCCACAACTTTACTATGGGAAGTAGACTTCTTATTTGAGCTTTGGGGCTGAAGGGCCTTTAAACTATGGTAGGGTTGTAAAGAAAGAAATAACACTAACAGCCAACAGATCCGATTTATTTTGCGCCTTTATCTCTGTGCATTCTTTTCACCCTTGATGAGGGGTTCCAAATCTCCAGTGAACGCTTAGCAAGTCAATTTCCCATCCAAATAGCAAATCAATGACCTCTTTTCAGTAACAAACGCTAAATCCCAAAGGATTGAAAAACAAAGCTTACAGATGATCTATTATCTCCCCACTACTCATAAATAAGGATGTTTCCCCACTGGAAGTAAAGCCACCATGTATAACCCCACTCCTCTTCAACATCTATTTCATTCTATCACAGCCGTCTCTCTAAGAGGTACATTACAGTAAATAAGACTAAGAAATAAGGCTACCAACTCTTAACTCCCAATCATTAAAATCCGGACGAAATCTTACATTCCATCTCATCCGTTCCTCCTCTGTTTATCTCACCCACAAAGACTCCACTAACTTGTTGCTATTTGTTGAAAATTATACAAGAGAAGATGACTCATCCTCAAAGGTTGATCTCCACACCAATGGTCATGCCAACACCAAATCAGACTACCAATGCCTACATACAAATGGGTGTACTGTAAAATTTTATCCCACTCTACGCCATACTTCAATGCAATACACGCCTTCATACACGTGTTTCCTCCACTCCAAAGCGCCAAAGCCACTTACCCAGCAAAGTTCGGTTAAAAATTGCAAGCTTCCTAATATCCAAGCTTCCGTGAACAACAAGCATACAAACCATACCCATCCCACCAAATGTTGTAGAACGCACCTCCCTCACACCCACAAGAAGTATAATCTCTCAATCCTTTTTGCCACATTAGCTGGGATGGTAAGTAAGGATAAATAATAATTAGGAAAGCTCCACAAGTAAAGTCTCTTCCAACTAGATAATTTACACTCCTCCTTCTCTAGAATAGGGGTCCATATTGATTTCAACTTGAAAAGAGGTCCCTAAGATTGAGATCTTAGCGTGCTTCTTGTATGTGTCATGATCATTTACCTAAAATATGGATTTTTATCTCTCGTTATCCCTTGAGCTCAAATGAATTGGTACGAGTGACCATGACACAAGAAGCATGCAGAGATTTAATGAGATGAGCTCTATGTTACATTGTTGAAAATCTAAATTTTAATAAATAGTAATGCACTGATTAAAGGATGAAAATGATTCCTTAGCTGCAGGGGTACGGCAGTAAGTTTTTAACAGTTACATGCAGCCCTGTACCAGCAAATGTTTACCATTGTAAGAGTATTCCTGAGATTCTACATGAGGACAGGAAGAATAAGAAAGAAATTTGACAAAAAGACACAGAAATAAGAACATCTGCTTTGAAATTAATTTCTTGATTATAAGCAAAAAATTATATGCAATCTAAACATAGCCTTTTTTTTTTTTTTTCCTTTTTTTTTTGGGTGGTGAAGGGGAGGGGGGGTGGGGTTGGGGTTACCTACATGGCCTTATTACCCAAAATATCATAGAAATACACAAAAAGAATATAATGAATTCTGCACAAAAAAATTATTTGTAGTTCTATACACCTCAGGTAGGAATATATGACAATATTCATGCATGAATTTGGTGTTGGAGAAGTGTTAAATCCTAAACATAGAAAAAGGTTGATGAATCTGTTGCATTTGCTGTGTCTCTGCAAAGAATTGATCGAGCTTCAATTACTGAACGAGGGGGCTCAAGATCTTTCTCTTGGAGGGAATTTCCTTGCAATCGCTGCATTTGTGATGCAAAAGTGTCATCTAGTATCTGCCAATTAAAACAAAATCAGATGAATGGTATAAGTTTGTGAAGAAACATGAGAAATAACTACACTAGTGCAGCACCCATCATAAACTTGATCAGATACAAAATGCATAATGATTGTGAACTACAATGCACTCCCCTTCTATTGACACATAGAGAGTATTTCAGATATGATCCTTGTTGATATACAATCAACTAATGATGCCAATAAAGTTCAAAGAAGAGACTAGATCTTAAATTCACTTACCCCTAGAGCATAATAAGATCCATTATACCATACTCGATTTTCCTTTCTGTCTTCAAGAAAATGCAGAACAATCTAGTTCAAACAGTTTAAAATTTGAAACGAATTAGAGTTGAAAAGAAATTTAGTAAATGAGGTAATAAAATATGACACTCTCTTCACCTGTCCCATCCTATCCCAGTATCCGCGACAGGTTGCAATGAATATGTGACTTGTAAAGACCTCATGCAAGTTGGATATAGAATCAATGAGTTGAGAACTCAACATTTGCATTCTTTCACGGACCTCAGCCTCTCCATCTTCTTCCCTTGTTTCCTCTAAAATCCTTTTGAGTCGTGTATTTCTATTAGCTTGCATCTGATACAATCATTTTCAAAGAAATTATAACTTATGTTGATTATTTTTTCACTCATCCGGAGTAAAGATCAGCAACATGACAAAGAACAATACATTGAAATTCATTTACAAGCAGATTGAATGGTAGTAAAATAGAACAGAAATTAGTAAAAAGGCACTTGACTGTGGGGTAGGACTCAAAAGGTTGTTGGATTGCTTACATTGCTAATGAACTTCCCTACTATTGCCTGCAAGTAATTCTTGTATTTTGTTCTTAAGAGAACTGTGATCCCATTCATCTGCTCTCCAAATAGTGACTTCTTATCACCCATGACAGGCAGACATGCTGCCCATGACTTTAAAATTTCCTCCACTCTACAGTGTAGGACATCAAGAATTCTCTTCATGGTATTTAGAAAAGTTCCCAACTGTTGAAAAGAAAATAACAGTGAGATATATTAATATATAAAGAACTGCAAGTCCCACAGATACACATGCAAACACAAATATGTCTATCTGTGTGTTACTGACTAAATTTGAACTCGGTTCAATTCAGGCAACGTTTTAAATTCCTGTTGACCATATATTAATACCATGCTCTGGAATAATTGCATGCAAAGCACTCACTTGATTAGGAACAGAATAGATTGCCACTGATTGCCTTCTTGTGAGCTTCTGAACCTGCAAATTAAGCTTCTTCTGAATGCTATCTTTCAAAGGTGTCAAAATATCATTGTATTGCCTCTCCAGTGCTTTTATGATTGCTCTTTCCACATTTGCAGAAGCCTTTCAGGAATCAATAAACCAGTTGCAAAGTGTTAGCAGATGCAAGAATTGTGGGAAAAAGTGCATATACAGAAGCACACAAATGCTTACAAAGATAGGACTAAAGATCTGTAACACACGTGTCTCTGACTTTTTTTTTTTGGGGGGGGGGGGGGGGGGGAGGGGTGGGGAGAGGGAATACTAGGTGCTTTGATGGTAACTGTAGGAAGAAAATCATAACTTACATTTTCCAAAATCAATGAGTACTGAGGCCATCGATTGATTACCACCTCATACTGATTAAGGCTGTCTCTAATCTTGTCATACATTTCCTCAGCAAATGGTGAAGTGGAATGATTTGTCATCACTCCTGACCATGGCACCTGCATCATTAACTTGGACCGAATAAGTTAATCAAGTTCGTCATTAAAACTAATATATTTTCTTTGTTTCAGATCAATGCATATACCTTTTCTGCTTTGCAAAGCTCAAGTAAATTAAGTTGCATATCTTGCACCCACACCATTATATAATTGTGAAACAAATTCCTGGAGTCTACACCACCTTGCACCAGACTTAAAGAAACAGAAAATAGCATGTCAGAAAAGAAGCTTCCACTTCTACAATAGAATGCAAGTTGTATTGCTACCACATTTTTGCTACATTTTCAGGAATTCAAATATATGAGAACTTCTTCTAGTATATCCAATAAGGAGCTTGGATTTTCTTTCACAAACCTGATATTCCATAATTCAAGATCCCTTTCAAAATCAGCAGTTGCTATTAACAGTTCATTTACATGTGGCTGTGGGCTAGCTGGAGGCCATGCAGCAAGGAAACCTCTAAGCCTGTTACACAACTCAGTGCTGTAAACGGCAGCGGCAATGTTTGACAAGTCAATGGAGCTGGAAATAGCATATGTGTCAGAAGATATATGATACAGTAAAAGCATGCAAAATTAAAACATTTAGAAATTTATAAATATCTAAAACTGTAAATCCATTAATAAACTGAAATTGGACAAAAGAAAATGATTTCAAAACTAAATACAGGAAAAAAAAAAACAAAAAAAAAAAACAAAATTTGACAGAAATCTGGTAGCTAAAGCTGACTCACCATCTAAAATAAAAAGAAATAAAGAAAGAAATTAAAATAATAAAAGGATTTTTTTTCCTTCTGGTATGTGGTCTTGGTAGTTGAGGCACTTGGGAAGTAGAGGTGTGTGGGAAACAAGTATTCAAGTCTTATGAGCTCAGAAACTTAAGATCCTTTCCTGTGTCATACATGAGTTATTGAACCTTTAAGGTTTTAGTTAGTGTTCTAAGGACAAATTGCCAGTACCTGGGGAGTACATGCTGGTTGTGGATCTTGATGTCTGCCTGAATTTCTTTACTTATGTTTATACATAGATTCTTCATCTTTAAGTATGCTGTGGAGATGGTAATGGAGTCCATCAAGAAACCTTCAGAGTTGTTTGAGACAAACTCATCAGTCTCAACCATGTGCTTCCGACATCTCCTTTTTGCTGCTGTCTGCAAATAACTTCCATTTGTTTTAGAGTTTCATTTTGCCCGATTTGACAAAGAAAAGTGCAAAAGGAGACAGACAAGTCCTGCTGCTAGTTCATACAATGAGATATTTTATGGCGAATCACTTATATACCATGCCTTTAGTCCCATTCCCCATTATCCCACTAATAAATAAGTTGGGAAACTGTCATGTGACGCATGGAAGATTTCAGTAGGAGCTAAGAGGTAAGTTGCATCAGGCTGCATGAGAGTCTCTCTCTTTCTCTCCTGCTATCTAGTCTAGTCTAATTTTTAAGAACAAATGTCCAAAGGCAGAATATTGCATGGAAGGCCCTATATTGTCTGGACTGGTACATCAGTTGAACAAACATTAAACCAGAAATTTCATCTTCTATGTGCATTTATATTTGTAAGCCTATTTGAGAAAGTAGTGTATAACGGTATGTTATCATTAGTGACAAGTTTAACTTACCTGCAAATAGTTTCTCAACGTGTTTTGGGAATCTAGAGAAAGGATATCATGAAGGAGAGTGTAGACTTGGACAGCAGGTGCTAGAGCTGGTGCTGCAGATTCTTGCATTGGACCAAACAAGTCTGCTAACCCTGTAGGAGAGTCTTCATCTAATGATTTGTAGTTCTCAAAAACATTTTCCAATAGACTCTCTGTCTGGGTTTCACAATCCAATAGTAAATTTTTCTGCAAGAAATCAAGACAAGAAAAGTGTTAACTAAGATACTTTTCCACAGGATCCTACATGAACAAAATAGAAATTCTCAGAGGCATAATTTGGACCAATTTATGACAAAAAGCACAAGATCAATCTCAAATTGGCCCAAATTCTACAGCAAAGCAGTAGGAATGCAAATGGAAATTGAAAGATAACATAGAGAACATGGCTCCATATGTTTCTTCCACAATCTAAGAAGCCCTAGCTCTGAAAAGAAAAGAAAAGTTTATCATCATTTCACTCCTTAGCAACATCAAGAGGCTCTGCCTGTTTAGTGAGCATTGTTACTCAAATGGACAAAGGTAGATAATTTTTTCCCATTAATCCCTGCAATGATCTCTATTGATTAATTTTGTTGTGTCAACCACCAGGTACTTACCACTTCAAGTTTTTACCACAAAAAAGGTAATCATCATCAAAAACATCTACTTGGCCACTATCACTTATTAGTAAATCGAAAGCACACCATTTGATTTAAAATATCAGTAAATGGTAAGGGACACGATGTGGATCTTCTAAAGATGCTTACCTCCTGTCTTGTCAAACTTCTCTCACTTCTAGCCTTTATTATGGGTACAAGCAACTCATTCACGAGCTCTAAGCAGTCTTTTGTTGGAGTCGCCACATTCATGACATGAGAAAGATATCTACAAATAAAGCCAAGGTAAGTGAAAGCATTGAGAGGGTTAGAGCTCAGTTTAAAATTTATTAGTTACTTCTTTAAAAACAAAGTGAACTATTATTAGTAACTTTGAACTGACTAGATAAAATTTACATTTGTGTAGTACCTCAGCTTAGTATATGAATCAGAAACACCATAATAGTCTGCAAATTCAGTCAACAACCACTTCCAAGGTCCCTGTAACCGCAAGTTCCGGGAATGAAAATGCTGTGCACGCATTGCTGCCTCCAGCAGTAAATCATAGGCTAGAGTTTCTACAACAGGTGCACTCTGTAACATGTGAAGAAAAGACAGATAGAAGTTAGATTTACACAAGCAAGCACAGACACCAGCTCCCTGCCTCACACTCGCATATCATAACTTGAACTGCAGTTTGTTATTCTACTAATGGAAACTGAGCACAATCTAATATAAAACACAATAAGGTAGAAACTGTTCCACATATAGAGCTGCAATGATCAAACACACACATACTATCTGATCCAACTTGGAATATGGATAAAATGAATAGTATTTATTTCCAGTTCAACTCCTGACACAGATGAAATTACTGAATCCATAATCTCTTTGAATTCTGGTAATAAGATTCTGATATCTGACACATACAGCTTCTGAAACAATTCACATCCTTATAAATATTCGCATTACTACAGGAAAAGCAAAATAAAAAAGCACAACAACAACAATGATAAACTTAAGATGTAATCATTAAAATATCACTTAAATCCATTATTGAGCCTTTCTAAACAAGTTTCATATGAAGTAAAAAGTATAAACTAGTAGTTTGCACTTTCATAACTGAATAAATATTTAAATCATTCAACTGTCCATGAATATGTTATTTTAGTATACTGGAAAGTGAAGATCTGTGGTAGTCAGACCAGTTGAGCTGAAGGACATGAAACCTTTATGTGATTAGTCTCATTATTTGTGATTGTACTCCCGATAAAAAGCTGGATCTTTCCAACACATTCTTGATCTTCATGGTATATGGGCCACCACCTAATTCTGTCACTCTGCATGGTAAGACAGCCACAATAAATACCATAAGGATTGTGTAAGATAACCTCTATAAATATATGAGATATTGAAGATGAAGGAAGGATACGTACAGGGTTGTCAGTAAGGGATGAAACTGGAATTGTAGTTCGACCTTGGACTGATTTTTTTGCATCTTGGACTTCCACCAAAAGAGCATCCCCTTGGCTCTCTGGGTAACTGAAATTACATACGTGTGTAAGATCTCCCTCACTACTCATTGCATAACATTTATCTCTAAAAATTCAAGTGACATCCTTTAAAGGGGTTCACCTATGGTCTGGTTGTTGTAAGCTATGCTTCAGAATATAACATAACAACCTTAAGTATGTACAGTGTTCAAAAATCACCACTAAACAAGCATAAAAAAGGACATGCTTTAAGTCAAATGCCAATATAACATCAAGACCTATTGTGTCCAATTTTTACTACTTTTCGACATAAAATCAAAAGCCAATGACCCAATTTACAATTCTTTCCATCAAGACCATCATATTGTTAAGAATTTTTAGACTAATAAGTTTCTGCGTTTAAAATTTGGATCCTGTCAAGCATGTTAATTATCTGAACTGAAAGAATATTAAAGCTGGCCACTCCAGGGCACAAGCAATGGTACGTACAAGACATGATAATAATAACTACTTACAAGACATGGCAGTCACCACTTCCAGGGTGCAAGAAAATAGCAGAACCTGGTTCTACTTCAGTATCTTCTGTAGCACTCTTCAATTGAAATAAGCATGATAATGGCTCTACAAGCATGAAAAGATAATTATGAGATGTCTACTGAAACAATTTAGCTTGAAGTTTTAAAGGTACAAACAATCCTTAATATTGTTAAGGTATGTAAGATTGACATGAAGTGAAAACCACTAAAAGCATCCTGAGGAGTATAATTCTTTTAGCATTTGATCTCTGGAGATTTTGAGGATTATGATTGAGAAAGGTACAAAATGACCTGCTCAATAAATTGTTACAAAATTTTAATGAGTATGATTTTGACTCTAATAAGATCTAGAGTAACATTAATGGAGCTAGTCGCTTGTATTATTTACTATAGATGGTAGATTTACTGGAAGTTTCATTATCTTAGGCTCAACAAGTGTATTTATAGTCACATTTATAAGTAAAACATATTACAAAATATTTCTTAGAACAAACCTTCTGATGTCACTGAGAATGAGGCAATCTTCAGAGAATTTATGCCAGTTTTCAACAGTGATGAAACATGCCGAACATACTCTGCCCCTGCTTGCATGTAGATTGCACCTCTCTGTGAATATGTGCTCTTAAGCTTCCTCCTTGGTATTACTCGAAGTTTCCTCACTGACATTATCCAAAAAGTTCACTTTAGTTCTAATTAAGAATACATTTTAAAGGATCTAAATCTAAAGAAGAATTGCTTTCTTCACATGGTCTGTTTGGAAAATGATAATAGCAAATTCATAATCAGTATAGAATCCTTTAAGCAATTTCAAGAAATACTTGAACATATTTAATGTATATATGGACCTTCAAAGAAACAGAACCATAGACAAAGCAGGTATACCAATTAAGACAATCCAAATCAAGTTATAATCTTGTGGCCTTATATATCTAGTGGGATGTTATGTAACTCAAAACACATCTTTCCACATAGTTAATTTGAATAAAAATTTTTATATAGTTACAAAAATCAGATTTTACCTTCCACTCTTATTTTTCCAACAACCTTCTTTGTCTTTGGACCACATATTTGTTCAACACTCTTGGTAGTCCTGCCTTCCATTGGTTGTGCAGCTCGGGGTTGTAACAAAAAATTGTGTAAACTATACATTCAGAGAACAAGGAGAAATACTCAATAAAAGTTGTAACTAGCCATGACCTAAACAGTTATATTAATTTTCACTAGCATCAGCCAAAGATAACCTACCCAAAGGCACTTCGGAGAACAATGCACTCATCACGTAGAAATTCAGGTGCTTCGGTGCAGCCTCTTGCCCATGCATTTAGACATAAGCGTATACAAGCATCATAAGAAATCAGTGTTTGCCAGGCATACTGACCACTGCAATGATTCAATTGAAAAACAATAATTTTAGAATCCAATATTGACATAGAAATAAAATTGGTTGAAATTGATAAAATAAAGAGATGATACACACAAAAGGATTAATTTTTGTGGATATAGCAGTAGACAACAATATCCTAATGACTATTATCAAATGGAATTTCACATAGATTGTACCTGGTGTTATAATAAGGTGAAAGATCCAATTGGCTGGCTTGAAAATAAGAAAATTGCGTTTCCTTTTCACCACTTATGGATTTGTTTACTCTGCAATACAAGATTGGGGGAGAAATAAAGAGCAACAAAATGTTCAAGCTGTTAGAATAATGGTAAAATGATTAAATTCAACCCCTCCGATCAGCTTAAGCTTTTGTGACAAATTATAATTCATGGTATCAAGCAGGTGGTCCTAAGTTCAAACCGTGTCTCCACTCAACCTCCAATTTAAAAGTGAAAATTCCACATATTAGGCCACACATGAGAAAGGTCAAATGAGGTTAAAAACTACAATACCTTTCCCCAAGTTCATTGGTTCCAAAGGACTCTGCTTTCCATTCTGCAAAACCTTCTTTACATTCAAAAAATCCATCTGATACTCTTGTTGGGCATACCCCTTCATCAGGTAGATCAATTTCTGACAAACCTTCAGAAGCTCTCCGCTGTTGACTGTCAACCTCGACCTCAAAGCTTCTCTCTTCTCGTCCGATATCAACAACTATGGGAGGTGCACTTGGAGTTCCCAAGTCCTCTAAACCTTGCATACTTCCATGAGTTGGAGGACCCTAAATTAAAATCATCACCAACATAAATCACAATGAGAAAGAAACATTCTTTATTCAACACAAGTCTTTTCAACTGTCTTAAATGTTAATAATAGTACATCAAGTCCTACATGTAGATTGAATAGAACCCGTTTATGAAGTTCAGCGCCACCACCACCTGGGGCTGTAGTAGAACCCTTCTGAGCATATTTTCTAGTACCCAATTCACCATCAGTAGTATATCTTCTGAAATTTTCAGGTACTTCAATCTTAAGCTTTTCCTTGGACAATCCTCCTTTATTCAAAGAAGACCCATGTGCTCTACTGAAATCTGTACTAGATTTGTAAGGGTAACCAAAAATTTCTTCATCATTATAGCACTGTAAGATTGGCTTATCCAAGAAATCAACTTCTTCCTCTGAATCCGAGTAATTAGTATCCTCCTCGTCCGGAGCCGAAGCTACGCTCTCATATTCATCGTCGTCGTCGAGGCAAGGAGTGACCAAACTGTGTGGTGCCAGCAGGCCACAGTGGAACTTGAGAGGAGGCAATACATGGGGAGACATGAAAGTCTCACCATTGAATGATCTGTGTGAAAGAGGAGATTTTGGAAATGGATCACACCCAATCTTCTCTGTTAGAGGAGATCGAACTAATGGGGGTTCTTCCACTTCTAAATCTGATCCCTGAAAACCCAAAACTCAAAAGATGAAAAAAAGTCATAGAATCAAAATGAAAGTGAAAAAAGCAGATTAGAAATAGACCCATAATTTGAAACAGAAAGAAAAGGGAGAAGAGAAAAAAAACAAAGAATAAAGAATAAACAAAATGTACCTGTTTGACCCACTTGATTGCGCTTTCATCCAGGCCTTCAGTGAACATCTTGTGTGCTTTTTGGAAAAAGGGTTTGGAAATTCTTGATTGAAAGGAGAGGAGAGGATCTGAGAGTAGAAGTTGAAGGAGTAAAGAAGAAGAGAGAGCGTGGGTATGGTGCTGTGGGCTTTTTTTTGAATGCAACGGCTAGTTTGACACTTTCTTGTTTTTCAAAAAATGGGAGCTTTTGGCCTCAATTATTTTAAATTAAATTCAAAGTGTTGATTAATGTGATCATGGGCTATGGCCAGATTGGATGCAGCTTTTCCACTTTACCAGTTTTAACTGGAGTTCTGAAATCGACACCAATCTTAACTAAAGAGGAGCTCCACATCTATAAGTTATACCTCTTTTCACTGCTGTTGCCTATTGAATTACTTGTTACACGTGTTGTTAACAGGCCTACCAAAAATCATCTCAATTGAATATTGTTTCCTTTCATAAAATAAATAATAAAAAAATTATTGTTTCCAATTTGATATGCAAAATTATAAACTTATCTTTTATACATAATTTTAAATACAAAAATTTTAATTTTAATTCTTTTATAGATTAGATATTTATTGATCTTAATTAATCTTTATAATTTGTAAATATGAAGAGTAAAAGAGGAAAATCTAACCCAATGATTCATTTGTCAAAATTCGCATCTAAGCGAAAAATATTTAGTGGTGTCAGATTGTTTAAAATTATACCTAGTATTATGATTTTAGTGTCCCGCATTACTTAAGTGCAAGTTTAAACATGTGTATATAAGCTCTTGGACACCCTCCTCTTACAAGCTAATTTTCAAGGGTAAATTTTACCCATGAGTTCATAACATTTGGTATCAAAGCCAACCACCACCTTGAGTAATCGGCTTTGTAGTCTCCTCTCGAAGAGGGCATGGCTAGATTGAGCCATCGTGGACGTTGATTGCGGAGCATGGTGGTAAATATTGTTTCAATCCCTAAAGTTTGTAGGAATTTTTTCTTAAACTATTGAAAATGCTTCTTTCTTTTTAAAAAGCTTTTTAAATAGTTCAGGAGTGAAAATAATGAATAATTTTTTTCTTTTTTGTAATATATATTTTTTAATAGATTAAGAATTAAAAAAAAAAAAATCATTCTAAAGTTTATTGACAAAAAGTGTAGCGTTTTCATAGTCTTGGGGGGTAAATCTTTATAAAGTTTAATGACAAAAAAAAATGGCAACAGAACTTTTGACATAGTTAGAACTGTAACTATTCAAGGTAACCATCTAAAGTTAGAGTTAGCTGATGATGGTTAGTTAACTCATTTTTGTCAATACAATGTGGAATTTCATTACTTAGCTACACTCACACATGAAAATTCCAACACCTAGTGTTTGGTTGGTTGAGTTTGGAACCCTAAGCAAACTATCAAATATAAGCCAGAGGATGGTGAAGTCGTGAAGGTACAAGTATATGTTAGTTATTTGGAATCTTTTGTGTGTGTGTGTGTTGAATTGGAACCTGTTTAGATCAATCCAATACACTATGTTTATCAAACAGGTTAAAGTGGGTTATATTTGTGTCAATCTAACATGAATTTTTTTTTAAGCATGCTACGTGAATCATGTCATGTCAACCTACTTAATAAATAGGTCGTGTTAGAGTTAATGAATTTTAACCCTACTATTAAATGGTTTGAGTTAAGATTGATTCATATAGTTCAATAATTGTGCTTCAACAAAACATGAACACAACCCATTAACATGAATTGTCACCACCCTCTCTTTTTCCATGATTTACCTAATTCTGGTACTTCCTAAAGTTAAAATAAAAGCAACAAAAATAAGTTTTTTTTTACATGACTTTGGGATATATTAGATTTGGAACGTGTCTAGATCAACCCAATACACTATGTTTATCAAACAGGTTAAAGTGGGTCATATTCGTGTCAATCCAACATGACTTGTTTTTTAAGCATGCTACGTGAGTCATGTCATGTCAACCTACTTAATAAATAGGTCGTGTTGGGGTTGATGGATTTTGACCCTACTATTAAAGGGTTTGAGTTAAGATTGATTCATATAGTTCAATAATTGTACTTCAACAAAACATGAACACAACCCATTAACATGAATCGTCACCACCCTCTCTTTTTCCATGATTTACCAAATTCTGGTACTTTCTAAAGTTAAAATAAAAACAAAAAAAAAAATGTAATTTTTTTTACTTGACTTTGGGATATATTAGATATTTGCATCATTACTATTGAGGATATCAGATGAATTATCGATGTTTTGAAAATTTACACGCACTATTCATATCATCATTTTTTTTTATAATAAATTGAAAACTTGTCTTTCAGTCTTTATTAATTGGGATTAAGTTTAAGTTTTTGGGTTCTGTACTCTTTCATATTTGTTTTGTTCTAAATATGTCATTTCTTTCTCTCTTTTTTATTTTTTGTTGCTAAAATATTATTTTTGTGTTGCATGAATTCCGTATCTTGCTTATAAACTTTAAAGTGTTCATTTTTCATTTCTAAACTATTGAAAATGTCACTTATCATTTCTCTATTTGAAAAGTTTTTTTTTTTTTTTTTTTTTTTTTTTTTTTATCCCTAGACTATTGTAAAAAATTCCATTTCATCCATAAACTATTGAAAAAAATATCTTTAAAAATTTTAGAATGAAAAAAAAAAATTAAAGTTTAGGGACAAAAGTGAAATTCATGCAAAGTTTAAGGCCAAGGGCCAAAATGTAAAACAAGCCCAAGTCTCCACTAGGGTTCTTTAAATATGATTGTTTTTAAAGAGTCAAGCCCAAAATTCAAATTGTGTGATGAACAAAGGCTAATGGTGCTTTAAAAAGAGAGAGAAAAAAAAATCGAAATTACACTAACAAAAATGCTTAGAACATCAAGGCTAAAACTTTTCTCTACATATAGCAGGAAGAGGAATTTGAGAAAGGTAATGAGAAAGAGAGAGAAAAGATTCATTAGAACCACTGTTTTCACCCCTAGACCTCAAAATTGTGTAATTCTTTGATGGTTGAATGGGTTGTTACTTTGAGCTTATGGTTTTTGACCAAAATGTGGTTTAGATTTGTGTTTGATCTAATTGAGGGCTTTTAAACCAAGCTTAGGATGCTCTTGAGGACTGGTCTCAGCATAATAGTTGAGGCTATGACCCGCCATGATGTTAAACTAACGGTAGTGGTCAAATTTGCTTTGTTTGGGGTAAAAGGGTTGGCTTGCTTTTTGTATAATTAAGGAAAGATTTTGACCAAGTATGATTGGTTGCATATTCTAAGCTGATTTAGCCCCTTGGGCAGCTCCTCTTAGTGGCAGCATGTAGCCAAGGTTAGCTAACGGGCCAAACATGCTTTAGGAGCTAAAACTAGTTTGGTCAAAAAGTTTAGCCACAAACAACAAGAGCTAGAGGTCACTTTTGGATGAAAATTTTGAGTTCTAGACCCTTTCCATTAGCTTTAAGTGTTGTTAGTATCCCCAACCCACTTAGCAGCATAGATATCCTTGGCTCATGCAAAAGTTCCAATAAAGTCCACCCATACCCTCCAAATCACACTCCCTCAAATTCCCATTATGTCACATGAGCTTGGGTCATGCTTAAAAAAAAAAAAATATATATATATATATATATATATATATATATAATGTAATACATGAATTGGGCCCATAAGAAGGTCGAGCTTGGTTGGAATTACACTTGTAGAAAATTTGTCGTGAAAACAATCATCAATACATTTTTTGTAAAGTCCTTGAAAATGCACATAGCACATGTGAAAAGGCTAGTTAATTAATTACTTAATTAATTTTCTTGAGTGATTCAAGAGTGTGGACCAAGAATCCAACAAATGGAAGAAACTATGGAGTCTAAAAGTCAATGAAAAGCTCAAGTTAATACTCTATAAAATTGCATGGGAATCATTCCCCTACAAATATATTCATTAGAAGATGAACATATAAAAGATCCAACCTGCCCTCATACTACCAACACTGTGAACCAATGGTGTATATCTTCGTTGAACAACCTTTTGAAACAACTGTATGGAGATACACAAAATGATCAATCAATCTCAAATCGATAATTAGGAAATTAGCACTAGATTGGATCAGATGCTTCCATGAACCAACAATAAATCTTGGTCTTGATAAAATAAAGGGAACATCATTTTTTTCTCTTAGCTAAAACCGTTTGTGATTGCATATGGTGGCACAAAGACAAGCTTATCTTCAAAAATACCTCCACCTCCCCCTTCCTACTTGCTACACAAATAAAAAAGCCTTCTATTTCCACATTGAAGCATGAGAATCTAAAACCCCTAACGAGCTAACCTTTGGTTCACAATCACATTCAGGATAGATGAAATTTAAATTTGATTTTACCATTTCTCTCATCAGTTTGTAGAGACTCACATAGTACAATCTTATCCATCAAAATTGTTGTTGGGGACGTTGGTAAGGTAAAAATGTATTGACTTCTTGCAAATTAATTAATTACCCAAATTAATTAATTAGGTTCAATTACATGCAATAGCGTGGTAACACAAACAAATCACCAAGGCGTATATGCACTTTTAGTCCCTACATTTTGACTTTTTTTCATTTTGGTCCCTACATTTTCATTTTACCACTTTTAGTCCCTAAACCAATTAATGCGTGACATTTAAGTCCTTACCGTCACCCAACTAACAGAAAAAAATGACGTGGCTAACGGCACATTAAAATAATAATTAAAAAAATCTATTTTGGCATTAAAAAATGCCACATCAGCATCTAAATTAAAAAAAAATTATTAATTTTAATTAAATAAAAAAAATTAAAAACAAAAAATTACATGAATTGAGATCTAAGAACATAAGAACTTGTTCTTCAATGTTCTTCTTAAATTAAGAAATAAACCCAGCAACGACATCAAACCCAAAATCAAAGAGCAAGCCCAGATTAAATATCAAAGACATCAAACCCAGATATAAAACACTACCTTATTCCCTAATTAGTCCACTGTGCAAGAATGTCTTTGGAGACCTCAATCCCAAACACCATCGAAAACAACTGCTTCACTTCAGCCTGCGATAGCTCCTTCCCCAAATTCACACTTTCCACCCCCAATTCCTTCTCTTTCTTCTCAACCTTTGACACCAAACCCAAACCTGAGCTGGCCAAGCCCGAAGCAGAGCCCGTCCTCACCGCCAACATTCGCTTCTCGACAGTAGCGACCATAAGCACCCGCTGTAAATGCCAGGGCGAGTTTTCTGGCGAGACAGCCGGAGCTCCGACAGGTGTGTCCCTTGGCTTACTCCACTTGGGCTCAAATGGAGAGTGTTGCATACTCATCCTCAAAGTGATCCTCAAGTCCTCTTCTTCCTGATCTGCCATTGAAACCCTAAGATCCGAATCCAAAGAATCTTCAATGTGAAATCAACGAGTTGTACAAATTAGGGCTCCGATATCCGATAAATTCAAAATTATTTTATACTTATAAGTCCATAATTGAATCTAGGTTTGCTCTTTGATGCTGGGTTTGATGTCTTTGATATTAAATTTGGGTTTGCTCTTTGATTCTAGGTTTGATGTCGTTGCTGGGTTTATTTCTTGATTTAAGAATAACATTGAAGAACAAGTTCTTATGTTCTTATATCTCAATCCATGTAATTTTTTGTTTTTAATTTATTTATTTAATTAAAATTAATAAATTAATTTTTTTAATTCAGATGCTGATGTGGCATTTTTTAATGCCAAAATAGATTTTTTTTTTAATTATTATTTTAATGGGTCGTCAGGCACGTCAGCTTTTTCTGTTAGTTGGGTGATGATAAGGACTTAAATGTCATGCGTTAATTGGTTTAGGCACTAAAAGTGATAAAATAAAAATGTAGGGATTAAAAGTGTATTTACGCCAATCAACAATTATACTAAATGCAGCGGAAAATAAATTTGACACGAGTGATTTGTTTACGAATGGGGAAAACCATCGAAGCAAAACCCCACCGGGTGATTTTAAGGTCACAACTCCTAATAATCTACTATTATCAATCACAAGCAGTTACAAGTATAAGGAATCTTACCAAACCCTTTAGCCTATCCCGAAATACCAACCTATAGTTGAACCCTTACCCCAATACCCAATTGGACTTGTATTGTAGCGGCAATCTTTATGTTCAATGCACGAATCCTAGTACATGACTAACTAATGATGCATGGATCTCAGTACATGACTGACTCCACAGCAACCCTTTGATTGATGTAGTTGATTTGCAACAGCTTCACATAGAAACACCAATAAGATCTTTAATAATGGTGTGAGAGACTTTCTTTGGTTATATAACCGAAAGGCGTACAAGAAACGTAGCAAGAACTCTTTTTTCTATAGGAGGAGGCTAGGGTTTCAAAAAGAAAACCTTATAAAGCTCTCTAGGGTTAGGTTTTTTTTTTTTTTTTCCACCTCCTTGTTTAAATATGAGCTCAATGGGCTCTCCTATTCCAAATAGGTATACACAAACCTTGGGCTTTCCTAGTCCAATAAGGATTTTACAAACGCATAAACAAATAGTCTTTTAGAATAAAAACATTGTTGGATATAATCTGAATCCCGTAAGCTCGATAGATCGAGCTTCTGTCGAGGAGGTATCGAGACCTACAGATTGTACTTTTCCTGAGCAGTTCTTGAGTAATCTTCATGTCTTCAATATAACTACTTGTAATGATCATCTTAAACCTACTTAGATTTACCCAAATACAAGTAAAATGCGTTTCGTCAAAGGATATGCCAATTACATAAAAATATGTCTCTTACAGACGTTTTGCTTCAAGGGTCGAAAATGCTAGGACAAGCCCAAAACTTTCATTGGATTCTTTAAAATGTGATTACTTGGAGAGATTCAAGCCCAAAATTTCAATATTCAATGAAAGAGGCTAGTGATGCATCACAAGAATGAAATCTAAGTGCAAAACAACAAAGAGATGGAAAATATGCATAGTTCATTAAATTTGGAACTGTTTTACACATACAAAGAAAGAGGAATTTGAAAGAGGTGGTGAGGGCGAGAGAGAAGACTCCTTAGTACCACTATTTTCACCCCTAGGCATCAAAATCGTGTAACTTCTTGATGGTTGTATGAGCTTTTGTTTTGAAGTTTTAGCTTTAAGGGTAAAACGTGAATTAGTTGTGTCTGATCTAATTTGGGGGTTTTAAATCAAGCTTGGGTCGTATTTAAGGACTAATTTTTGGCTAATGGCTAAAGGTTTGCTTCAAGGGTCGAAAATGCTAGGACAAGCCCAAAACTCTCATTGGATTCTTTAAAATGTGATTACTTGGAGAGATTCAAGCCCAAAATTTCAATATTCAATGAAAGAGGCTAGTGATGCATCACAAGAATGAAATCTAAGTGCAAAACAACAAAGAGATGGAAAATATGCATAGTTCATTAAATTTGGAACTGTTTTACACATACAAAGAAAGAGGAATTTGAAAGAGGTGGTGAGGGCGAGAGAGAAGACTCCTTAGTACCACTATTTTCACCCCTGGGCATCAGAATCGTGTAACTTCTTGATGGTTGTATGAGGTTTTGTTTTGAAGTTTTAGCTCTAAGGGTAAAATGTGAATTAGTTGTGTCTGATCTGATTTGGGGGTTTTAAATCAAGCTTGGGTTGTATTTAAGGACCAATTTTTGGCTAATGGCTAAAGTTTTGCTTCAAGGGTCGAAAATGCTAGGACAAGCCCAAAACTCTCTTTGGATATTTTAAAATGTGATTACTTGGAGAGATTCAAGCCCAAAATTTCAATATTCAATGAAAGAGGCTAGTGATGCATCACAAGAATGAAATCTAAGTGCAAAACAACAAAGAGAAGGAAAATATGCATAGTTCATTAAATTTGGAACTATTTTACACATACAAAGAAAGAGGAATTTGAAAGAGGTGGTGAGGGCTAGAGAAGACTCCTTAGTACCACTATTTTCACCCCTGGGCATCAAAATCGTGTAACTTCTTGATGGTTGTATGAGCTTTTGTTTTGAAGTTTTAGCTCTAAGGGTAAAACGTGAATTAGTTGTGTCTGACTTGATTTGGGGGTTTTAAATCAAGCTTGGGTCGTATTTAAGGACTAATTTTTGGCTAATGGCTAAAGTTTTGGACCACCAAAATGCTAAAATGATGGTTTGGTTTAAGTTGCTTTTGTTTGGACAAGAGATTGGCTTGTTTTAAGCACAATTGGGGAATTTATTTGACTAATCTAATTGGGTATTCTTCCCTAGTCATTTAAGCTCATTGGGAAGCTATTCTTAGCCAAGCTCTTGGGGCTAAAATGAGTTGGTTAGAATGTTTAGCCACATACAATAGGAGCTAGAAGCCTCCAATTAGGTGAAAATTTCAAGTACTAGACCATTTCCATGAGCTCTAGGTGTTGCAAGTGTCCCCAGCCCACTTTGCAACACACATGATATGGACTCATGCAAAAGGCCTAAAAAAATTCTACTTAATTCTCCAAAACACATTCCCATAAATTCCCTTTATATTATATGGGCTTGAGTCATGCTTAAAAGAATAAAGTATAATATAATACATTAATTAGGCCCACAAGGAGGTCGGGCTTGGTCTAGTTAGGTTTGTAAAAAATGTGTTGTGAAAATGGGTATCTACAACTGTAATAGACACCACTTACTCATTGGTTTGAATAGCAATTAAGGTTGCACTTCTTGCAATTACAACAGCTGCAAACCAAGTGATACCAGATTTGTAAGGGAAAAACCAAATTGATCCTATAAGGGAGTGAATTATGGTTGGAATGTAATATGGTACGATGCTTTGAACAAAACCCTTAATAAATAAAAAGGATAAATGACTCACCACTTTATGGGATACAGAAACACCACCCAAAGAGATATAGAACCAAAATTCGCCATCCAAACAATCCACCAAAGGGACAAGAGTTTAAAAGAAGAAATCCATTTTTTGAAGCACAAAGCTTTTTAATTTGAAAACACACTCTATAATATGCTTTTATTCAATTCAGCCAAATGACTTATATAATGCTTATAACAACGCTCTAAGTATGGGAGAGGAGAACGAAGTTAGCAATTAAAAACATTACATTTTTAAGACCTTAACTTATAGGAACTATAAACAAAATAAATGAACTTATAGGAACTATAAACAAAATAAATGACTTGTTTGCCGAGGAGTACTAAAACATAAAATTTAAATATTCCATAGAAAAACCCCAATTAAATGTTATTTTACTTCATGGACAAATACCTATTAATCTTTAAATATCTTCTGAAATTGTTGGAAAATTCATTTAAAATAATAGCCTTATTTTTTGCCACTTTATTATGGTGTCACTCCCCTTCTTGAGAAAACTAGTCCTCAAGTTTAAGTTCATATCCTTGCCTCGATTAATTGGATGTCCAATCATTCCTTTCCATGCCTTTATTTTCCATAATACATGCGGAACAGATATGCTGCTTACCAATATTTTCTCGCTCACGATAAACCTAACTGAACAAATTATGATTTGTGATTTTTTTTTCCATACATCACACGTAACCAAGGTGAAGAACAAATCAGCATATTGATCTACTGATCCTTGATTACTGTCTTTGCACAGTTTTTGAGGTCTTATCTTTGTAAGTATTGAAGCCCCTTGAATTACTTCAAGACATGGAGCCTTAATCTCAAATGATGGAACAAGATCAATATCAAATTTATAATTAGGAAATAAATACTTGTCAACTCCAAGAAAATCATCATGTGGATTTTTCTCTTCAAGAGATAATATCTTGATACTCATCTGTTCTATGGCTAAAGCAATGAATCTTACCTTTGAACAGTTATGTTCCGTAAAATCAACGGCCTTTTGTATTAGAACAAAAAAAAGTATCATCATCATCATCAAGAGAGAAGCATTTGAATCTTTCAATCAAGCTTTGATCATTATTTGGAACATGAGTTGCTTGTTCCTCGTAATTTTCCACAACTTTAAAATAAGCTATCTCATCTACTTGGGTAGTCATCATTGGTTGGATATCAAAACTTTCAACACCACAATTACCATCTTGATATTCTTCATTCAAATCATTTTTTGGTTCTTCATCATGGTACTAATCAAAGATTGGTGGAGAATACCATCCACTACAACATCCTCTCTTGAGCAATCCTCACCATCTTCAAATACAATTGAGCAAAAGAATCCAAAGGCCATGTACTCTCAATAGTAGATTCTACAATGGAAATTGAAGGATCAACTTCTTTGCAAGGAATGACATGGTTTATCCTACAAATATGAATTGTAGAGGCTAGAATTCGACTATCAAGTTTATTCATCCTTTGATGAAGAACTTCACAAAGTTGTCTCATCTCAACAAGTTCATATTGTACACTTCTTGGAGCCATCTTAAACAAGAATAAGCAAATTCGTCACTTTCTGACAAATTGACAATTGTTTAGTAAATTGCAAATATCTCACTCTAGAAAACTTGAAATCATGATCCGCTTTTTTTTTTTTTTTTGTTAGAAACTAGAGAGATAGACCTTTCCAAAAATATATGGCAAGAACACAAATTCCTCATGGGAAAATACAAAATTAACCAATAAAATGAAAAGACATATCTAGAACATATTGAGAATAACAACAAATCCAACAGGAAAAAAATTGCTTTGATACCAAGTGATACCGAATTTCTAAGGGAAAAACCAAATTGATCCAATAAGAGAGTGAAGGATGGCTGGAATGTAATATGGTACAATGGTTTGAACAAAACACTTAATAAATAAAAAGGGATAAATGACTCACCACTATATGGGATACAGAAACACCACCCAAAGAGATACTGAACTAGAACTTGCCACCCAAGAAATCCACTAAAGGAATAAGAATTTAAAAGAAGAAATCCATCTTTTGAAGCACAAAGCTTTTTAATATGAAATACACTATAATATGCTTTTATTCAATTCAGCCAAATGACTTATATAATGCTTAGAACATGGGAGAACATAATTAGCAATTAAAAACATTACATTTTTAAGACCTTGACTCACTCATAGGAACTATGAACAAAATAAATTACTTGTATGCCTAGGAGAATTAAAACATAAAAGCTAGATATTCCCTAGAAAAACCTCAATTAAATGCTATTTGACTTCTTGGACAAAATACCTATTAATCTTTAAATATCTTTTGAAATTGTTGGAAAATTCATTTGAAATAACGGTCTTATTTGTCAACCGAAGGGGGTGCTAATATTGTGATTGACCATTTAAAAAACCGATGAATTGAGATAGTTGATATGTCATAATTCAGATTATGTTTTACCTATTTCACTTACCGAATAGAATGAGAACTCCACTAAATCACCACAAACATACAAGCCATTTTATACAAATTTACATTCTAATTTTTCTTTTTTTTAGCCCATATTGCTAAATGGGTTGATGCACAATTTGACTTGCCAGAACTCCTTTATACTTACTTGGAGACCCTAACCAATCTCCACCCTTCCTTTGTAGGCCTTTGCTGGGACTAAGGAAGTTGGAAAGTTCCCTTTGTCATCCTAAATATCTTTTTAATAAATTTTACCATTTAAAAAAAAAAGAGTAAAAAAGAATATATGCAATTTTCTTTTCTATATATATATATATATATATATATATGGGTTGAGTTAAAGTTACACTTGGTATATCTCTAAGTAATATTACACCACTCATTATTTTTTAATAAGATGCCAATTTTAATAAATCCACTGTTGGATTACATTATCTTCGTATATTTTCCATGATTGCAAAATTTCAAGGTGATCGAATATCAATAGTCATGTCATCAATTAATTGTTTGAATTCAAGTTTTTATAGTTTAAAATAATACATAAAAAATGTGTTTATGGATGAAATGGTAAATAACATCCGATTAGCATGAAAATTGGTATACATGTTATATAGAATATGTAATTCAACGATAAGATTTCCAAAATATGAATTCAATAATAAGTTATTTGGTGGTGTAACACTGCTTAACTTGATCCCTCTCTCTCTCTCTCTCTCTCTCTCTCTCTCTCTCTCTCTCTCTCTCTCTCTCTCTCTATATATATATATATATATATATATAAGATTTACTCTATTAATTGTTCTTTTATATCAAATACTAATTATTAAGCATAAAAAAAATACTAATTATTAGCTACTAGGGATGGCAATGGGGCGGGGCGGGGTTGAAAGATGGGGTCTTCGTGCCTACCGAGCATGGTTTTGTTTTGCCTCATCTCTACCCCGTCTCGCATGACGAGAAAAACTTTCTCACCCCATCCTCACCCCCTTTGGGGTCTTGCGAAGCCCCGCTCCACCCCATAAAACTCTACTTTTTGTTAATTTTCCCTACAACTAGTACAATTTTTTTAATGAAACTCATTTCATTAATAAAAATGTACTTGAAATTACAACTAAATTATCTTATCAAATCAAATCAATTTTAGAAAAAAATTGAATAATATATCCAAGTGTTTAACAAGACAATCACACAAAATAAATAAATAAATAAAATCTCATAGATAACACATAACAAAATAAATGTAGAGAACCACATTGGGTGGAATAAAATAAGTTAATATTGATATGTTTATTTAAATAGTAAGATAAATAGGAGGATTTTAAGGTATAAAAAACTTACAATTATAAGTTTATAACCTTTAGCAACGTAGGGTGGGGCAAGGACGAGGAGGGGCGGCATGGGTCTAAAAACTCTAAACCCATCCCCGCATCGTCCCGTGGTGCGGGGTTAAAATTTTGCCCCATCCCTACCCCATCCTTTGCGGGGTGGGGGAAACCCACACGGGAGAAAACAGGGAGGGATGGATTAAGTGGAGCGGAGTAAAATTACCATCCCTATTAGCTACCATATACATCATTAAAATATATATATATATATATATATATATAGAAATCATTCATTAGTCTTTTTTTTTTTTTGGTTTTGTTTTGGGGGATGAGGTAAGAAATCATTCCTTAGTTGATAGCATTAGACTTTTTTTTTAATTATTAAAAAGAAGCCCTTAATTTATTAGGGTTAAATATAAAAACATCATTAATTACATAATTATTATACAAATTTATTTTCCTTTCAATTTGATTAAAAAAAAAAGTTTAACAATAACGCCCCACCCACATCCATTTGATAATCGTGGTAGTAACCATCCATCACTTTCATCAGTCGCGTGTTTCTCATTGAAGGAAGGTTCCAGTTATCTCATTCTCATAGCATAGCATAACATAGAATATAGCATAGCATAGCATAGCATATAGCATAGGGTTCCCCTTCCAAATCTTGCCTTTCTTTTATCGCTCACCCCGATTTCTCTTCACTCAGAGAGAGACAGAGAGAGAAAGAAAGATCCTCAGATCAACAACAAAATCAGATCTGTGCTTCGATCCGATCTCGCTCCACAGGTTCGTTTCTCTCTTCTTCTCCTCCTTTTCCCATTTCATTTTCCTGTACAAATTTTCACAGATCTGTGCCTTTTCTTTCATTCTTTTTCCATTTTTCAATAACTGAACCCCTTATCTTTGCGTTGTTTTCTGTATTTGTTATGATCTATTTCTAAAAATGAATTCTTTTACATGTTGTCAGCAATGATTATGTATACGGATCTGTAATTCTTGTTGTTTTTTTGCTTTCTTCTTTGTGTGTAGCCCTTGTAGCTGTAACTCACACACAGATCCACCATCACTGTTTCTAAGATCTGGGTCTTTTCAGTTTCGCAATGGCTTTACCAAAGCCATTCTCGAAATGGGTTTTCCTGTTCTTGGTTATTCTCTCTTCACATACTACTTGCAATGCATTTTACCTTCCTGGAAGCTATATGCACACATATTCGACTCGGGATTCCATATTTGCCAAAGTCAATTCCTTGACTTCCATCGAAACCGAGCTTCCTTTCAGCTACTATACTCTCCCTTACTGCGAACCCCCTGAGGGTGTCAAGAAAAGTGCTGAGAATCTCGGCGAGCTCCTCATGGGAGATCAGATCGATAACTCCCCATACCGTTTCCGAATGAATGTTAATGAAACAGTTTACTTGTGTACTACCAAGCCGTTGAAGGAGAAAGAGGTTAAGCTCTTGAAACAGAGAACCCGTGATTTGTATCAAGTGAATATGATTCTTGATAACTTGCCGGCCATGAGGTACTCTAGGCAAAATGATGTGAGCATTCAGTGGACTGGGTATCCTGTCGGGTTCACTCAAAATAATAAAGAAGATTACATCATTAATCATCTCAAGTTCAAGGTTTTGGTTCACGAGTATGAAGGGAGTGGTGTGGAGATCATTGGGACTGGGGAAGAAGGTATGGGGGTGATTTCGAATGATGCAGATAAGAGAAAGGCGTCCGGGTTTGAAATTGTTGGTTTTGAGGTTATCCCTTGCAGTGTGAAGCATGATCCCGAAGCCATGTCGAAACATAAAATGTATGACAATATTGATCCTGTGGCCTGCCCTAATGAGCTTGACAAGTCACAGATAATACAGGAGCAAGAGAAGGTGTCATTCACCTATGACGTTGAATTTGTGAAAAGTGATATAAGATGGCCATCGAGATGGGATGCTTATTTGAAGATGGAGGGTGCCCGAGTCCACTGGTTCTCTATCTTGAATTCAGTAATGGTTATCTTTTTCCTGGCTGGTATAGTTTTTGTTATATTCTTGAGGACAGTGAGAAGGGATCTAACAAGGTATGAGGAATTGGACAAAGAATCTCAAGCTCAGATGAATGAGGAGCTTTCTGGGTGGAAGCTTGTTGTGGGTGATGTCTTCAGAGAACCAAATTGCCCCAAGCTGCTTTGTGTGATGGTCGGTGATGGGGTTCAGATTTTAGGGATGGCAATTGTCACTATTGTTTTTGCTGCTTTTGGTTTCTTGTCACCAGCTTCACGGGGAATGTTACTTACTGGAATGATTGTTCTGTATCTTTTCCTTGGAATTGCTGCTGGTTATGTTGGTGTACGCCTCTGGAGAACCTTAAAGGGAACTTCAGAAGGTTGGAAGTCTGTTTCCTGGTCGGTGGCATGCTTCTTTTCTGGAATTGTCTTTGCTATCCTCACGGCATTGAATTTCATTCTGTGGGGCAGCAAGAGTACTGGTGCCATTCCCATTTCCTTGTACTTTTTACTGCTGGTCCTCTGGTTCTGCGTTTCAGTGCCACTTACCCTCCTGGGAGGATTACTTGGGACACGAGCTGAGGCAATTCAGTACCCTGTGCGAACCAACCAGATCCCTAGGGAAATTCCTGCACGCAAATATCCATCATGGCTTCTTGTTCTTGGTGCTGGGACCTTGCCATTTGGAACCCTCTTTATTGAGCTATTCTTTATTCTTACTAGCATCTGGCTTGGCAGGTTTTATTATGTCTTTGGGTTCCTGCTGATTGTTCTTTTATTGCTAGTTATTGTTTGTGCTGAAGTGTCAGTGGTCCTAACCTACATGCATCTATGTGTGGAGGATTGGCAGTGGTGGTGGAAAGCTTTCTTTGCTTCAGGTTCAGTTGCCCTTTACGTGTTCCTGTACTCAATCAATTACTTGGTTTTTGACCTGAAAAGTTTGAGTGGGCCTGTGTCAGCCATTCTATATCTCGGCTATTCACTGATCATGGCATTTGCAATCATGTTGGCAACTGGCACCATTGGCTTCCTTATGTCTTTCTACTTTGTTCATTACCTATTCTCGTCCGTAAAGATTGATTAAAAAGTGAAAGCTGGTATTCTTCATCAACCAGTTGGAGAAGGCTCTGGTATGTAGGAAGAGGAAAATAATTTTCTCGGATAATCTTTTTGGCGTTTACTTGTCTGAGGCTGACTGTTTACAGCTCATATTAAGAGGCTCTCAGATGGTTTGATGATGCTATCAAAGTTATATTTTCTATGCATCTTGAGTTTAGAGAACAGCAAAGTTGTAATCCCCCCTTTTCTCTCTTTGTTGTACTTTTTTTATGCTTTTCCACAATTACTAATATTGAGGTTCATTTGCACTATCTGTTTCAGTTTAATCAAATTGTTCTAGGAAGTTGTAATTGTTTGAACTTTCTATCCTTATTCTCTTTCATTTTATAATTGAATAGAAAGGTTGATTGGTCATTTGATTTTACTCATGCTGATGACTGTTTTTAATTTGTAAAATCAGAGTAGTTGCTCTTTAATTTGTATATTAGTGGAATTGGTTACGTTAAGCATTCATGGAGAACCCCATTGTTGGAGATTAGAATTTACTCAATTTAGAACTCCATGGCTGTAGGTAGGGTCCATTCCTTAAATTTTGATTTAGTAAGGTGTGGCCTGGCGAATATCTTATTAGTTGTTATAAGTCTGAGAACCCATTACTTGTGGTCTTCAGCATCCATGTATGGTTCTAAGACATGTTTGGATGACCTTATTTTCATCAGCTTATTCTGTTTAATTGTGCAAAAGTATAATTATACCTTGACAAGGATAATGTTCTAAAAAATTGTACATTTTGTTTTAAGATGAAAATAAGTTAATCCAAACATTCACACGCATGCACCCGCATAGTTATAGTGGACTTCGTCATGTTTGTGTTTGGGTTAGGGTCTAGGTGTTACTTTTAACTAAAATTTTGTTTGTCTTTGTGTATTACTGTTTTGGGTAAACCTCTCTCTAATGTTTGGATTGCTTGATTTCATTGAAGGAAAAAATCAGGGATCTATGCCTGATGAAAATGCTAAAGAGTACTTGAGAAAGATAAATATTCTGATTTGCTACATATTAAGATTGATTACATAATGGAGGCATTAATTAACAGGTCTATTTTCAGTCCTTAACATCTCATTTCTTACAGAACTAAACAAGGATCACAAGATAGGAAGGCATCATGTTACAGCAGAAAGAGAGAGAGAAGTGGTCGGGTGGGTTGTTCCAAGCAACAAGAGGAGTAAATATAATATATATATAATCCCCTTAATGGAACTTGAGGCTAGTCAAGATATTGTTGTTGACAGGGTCAGCCAGATGATCCAAGAGGTTTTGGTAAGGTCCAACACCTGTAACAAGAGCTTGTACAAAGTAACCCAAGATAGCCAACATGGCCAACCTTCCATTCTTGATCTCCTTGAGCTTCAAGTCATTCAATGACTTCTCATCCTTTCCAAAGCCAAGTGGGTTAAACAAGGGTCCGCCAGGGTAGGCTGGGTTATCAGTCCCTCCCAAATACTTCTCTAACCCCAAGAAGTACTGTTTGCTCATAGACCCTGGATTGTACCAGGCTTGGAACCTCCTGTGCTCTGCAAATCCCATCAGTGCCAACTCAAATACAAAAAGTGTGTAAGGGTCTGCCCAGTAGTCGTATGTCCCGGCCGGTGGGATGACTCCAGTTTTGAACCAAGGGAGGGCTGTTTCCTGAGGAATGAGGCCAAGCTGCCCCAAAATCTCGGGTGCTATGGCACCCACTGCACCCAACATGGCATAACGTCCGTTGATTACCTCACCATAGGCTAACCATCTGGGCTCAATGAACCCGCCTGTACCCTCTGGGTCCGAGAGGCCTAGAGGGTCGAATCCATAGTCACCAGGGAGGCTGTATATTTTTCAAAGAAGTTAATCAAAATGAAGCCCAAGGCAGGTGCATTAAACATCCATAAGAAAATAAAGCATGAAGCATGGACATATGTCATATTTACTTATAAGTCTTCAAAATAAATAAAAATACTATCAAAATCTTTAAAAACATATCTGAAATTATAGGAATTTTTTAAAATAATTTTTTTTTTTTTACTTCCAACATAATGAGAATACGCATGCATTGAAAAAAAAAAAAAAAGAGAGAGAGAGGAATTTTGAAGTGTTCAAGCTCCTTAGAGAAATGTAGAAAATTGCATGCATGAGTTTAAGAGTTACCTGCCGTCCAAGTAAGTAAGACTCTGCTTGGATGCAAACCACAAGGGTCTATCTGCTCCTTGCTGATATCAAATCAATCGAGCACATAAACAGGGAATAATGTTTAGTAGTAAGTAAACTGGTTTGGACACAAATGTACACAATCTATTACACTTCAGTGAATAATAATATAAGAAGAAGAAGAAGAATTAACAAACCTTAACAGGTGGAGTGGATGCTGCCCTTACTGAAAAGGAAGCTTTTCTTGAGGACCCAATTGAAGATCTTGCTCCAAGTACCTTCCTAGCTGCCTCCACTGAAGAGGTCAGAGATGATGATGATACAAGTGCTTGTGTTGCCATTTTCTTCTTCTTCTCTCTCCCTCTGTTTTGTGATCAAAGTAGTAGTAGTAGTAGGTAGATTAGATTACTATATGATTGATTATCTAAAGAATGAAATCTGGTGTGAGGATAGTGGATTGCCCCTTATACAAAATGGCAGAAAATATGGGCCAATCAAAGCATCTACTTGTGGACACAGTGGCGCTGGTTTTCTGGTTGTTATACGAGGTGGCCCGACTTTCAGATTAGCCTAGCATCTGATTCTCCAACAAGGAGTGTACACGTGGTATTGTTACTTGGATAAGGGATTTGCCTCTTCCAGATTTTCTCTCTTCCAGAATCTCCATTCTTCACGTGGCTGCCTCTGAATCACTTATTTTACTACCAGCGAGATTTTAAAATGTGGAATTGTTCCTTTTCCCCACTCTTTTTTAAGGTCCTGAGGCATCCCATCATATGTATTACTAGATACTTACAAATTAAAATTTTTATGGATGCGAAAGATTGAATTATATATATTCTCGGCAATATATATATATATATATATATACAAAACATAAGTATAGTATTTTAAGTGCTATTCATTAGGTTTTCTTCTTAGAATTCAACCATGTGGCTACTTAATTAAAAAATACACTTCCATCATATAAGAAAAAATTCACATGTTAAATTTTAAGAGATGAACTTAAGGAACAACATTTCAATATTGTACATATATATATATTGGTAAATTATATTTACATTTTTTAAGGTTTCACAAAATAATTATCTCCTCCTTAAATGTTTCATGAAATAATTACCCTTGAAGTTTATATAAATTCAAGCTCTTGCTCTCTCACACAACACATTATGTAATAGGATTATCTATTTTAATAAAATAATAAAAATTTCTTATTCAATCTATGGATGAAATGACACTTTTCCTCATATTTTTATAAATAAGTAATAAAAAAAATTATTTATTTAAATAGAAAATTATATTTGAAAGTTGCAGTATGACAAAATATAAACTTATTTATTGTATATATATAAACCTCAAGGGAAAGTCATGTTTGAGATGTTTGAGGAAGTAGCATTTCAAGAAACCTAAAAGAAGGCTGGTCTAAATTTTTTGATGTTGGTGTAGTTTTTCTTTTTTCTTTTTTTAACGAAGAAAGAAGTATGTCAAACAGTGAGTTATGTCATTCTACCTCAAAACTAATTAGTGATAAAGAAGACACACTCAAATCTTTTATGGTATTAGACATCACACCAACTGGATCTGTTTTTAAAGTGGTTATAAGGAGTTAAATTGTGGTCCCCCAACAGTCTCTTTCTTACAATGACACTCCCGTGACTCGAACTCATAAGCTTGGCTTTAATACCATTTGTCGGACCGTGAACTGTGTCATTCCACCTCAAAACCAATTGGTGATGAGAAAAGACACACTCAAATCTTTTATGGCATTCGACATCACGTCATGCAAGCCTATTTTTAGAGTGGTTATAGGGAGTCAAACTGTGGTCCCCAATAAAGTATAAATTGTAAAGAAATGAAATATGTTAAATTACAAATGACTAAGGAGGATACAAAAGGGTTCTTTACAAATCACCAAGAACTTATTGGTTCAATGGTACTTTCAGCTTGAAACCAAGGATCCTTAATCCCAATATTGTTATTGTGAAGTTCAAATATTCAAGGAGATTCTTAGAGTCAATCAAAGGGTGTGAGTCATGTGTGGGGTTTTGTGAGAAGTTCATGAGTAAGGAGTTCAAGGACGGAACCAGAATTTGGAAATGAGGGGGGCCAAAGTATAAAAAATAAAAAATAAAAAATAAAAAAATAAAATAAAATTGGTATAGACCAAACTTAACATAAGCTTGTTCAATTGCATTGTGTTAATTAACATCATAATATATTCGTGGTAATTCTAGATTATTCTATAATAATATATTCGTGGTAATTCTAGATTATTCTATAATAAACTATTATTAATTTTATATATGGTGATTTTTCAAAAATTTATTTGATGGATTTTAGAAATTGGGACATCAAATTAGATGTTGACAATACTGCATTTTCAATATGAGCTTCTAAATTATTTTGCATTTTTCTTAATAAAAAAAATCAAAATTGAACATTATTTTTCCATGATCTTAAAAAAAAAAGGCAACAAAAATTAATTGTAAGGAATTTATCCTCCATCTACCGAACCATTTAAATAATATTTTGACAAAAGATTGACGAATTTCTCTCGTTTCTTAAAAAGTAACATTACCAAACAATATCTCAAAAAAAAATAAAATACCAAACAATTTATTACAACAAACTCATTATATAATTTTTTTAAATAACAAAATAAACATTATTATCACAGCAAGCACAACTAAAAACTTTTTAAAAAGTAACTTAAAAAAAACAGCATTAAGCACTTCACAGTTCACACCATGCAAAAATCATACATTTGATAATGCCAAATTTGTGCTTTGCTTTTGTTGTCAATATTAGTTTGTCTAAAGGTAATTCATGTTATTTTTGGGGCAATTGGGTTTCTTTGGACTAGATTTGTGCTTTATTATTTTCTTTTTTGTTATTATCCAGAGGTTATTTTAATTATTCTTTAGGCAACTGGGCAAAATGGATAGAATAGAACATATACTTTTGGATTTCATGAGCCAATTTATAATTTTTTTTGGAGGGAGGGGGCCAAGATTGCATATTTTGGGGCAAATTTCAAATTTTCTTTGTGTGCACACATACTAAGAAATTTTTTTTTTCAAAATTTGCCCAGCCCAAGGGGATTCAAAATTTGTGGTGGAGCAAAGACGATTTCTCCTCTCTCCATGCGTGTCTGTGTGTGTTTGAACTTTGAAGATAATGACACCAAAAGGCAAGCAAGATTATGGAATCAAGTATCACAAAGAGAGCTAGAGAAATTATGGAATCAATTAGAAAAAGAAAAGAGAGAGAGAGAGAGAGAGAGAGAGAGAGAGAGAGAGAGAGACAAGAAAATGAGAGAGCCGGAGAGCTTCTGGAATCAAGTGGAAGTAAAGAAAAAAAAAAAAGAGTGAGGAGCTTCTGGAATCAAGTGGAAGTAAAGAAAAAGAAAAATGAGAGGATGTACTAATGGTATACATGTGTGGTGGACAAAATGCAAGAGAAAAAAAAAAGAAAAAAAAAAGAAAAGAAAAGGAAACGAATGGATGAAAGAAAGGCAAAGAATTAGAAATCAAAATTTAAAAATACTATCACAATATTTTCACAATAAATTTTAAGTAATTAGCTAATATTGGTGAGTAAAAATATAATTACAATGGTGGATTCAAATTAGAACTAATAACAACTTTCCATATAAGATTTTGTTATAATTCTTGTGAAAGTATTGCAAAAAATATTGTGGATGTAACACTTTTTGTTGAAAAATATAATTGTTGAGAATGAATAGAAAAAGAAAAAAGAAATATTAAAAAAGAATAAATTTGATTAAAAAATAAAGATTAAAAAAGTGAGTAGACAAAAGATAAATGTCAATGTTGATTGTCCAAACAGTACAAAAATTTGTCTAACCTGCTGAAGAAGCTCTTATATATACATTGTCTTTTTTGGTAATTTATCCCTCAAACTGCCACTTTTAAAAGTGCTAGCCAAATACTCAGCTTTTTCAAAAAACACTTTTTAATAGCTTTTACCAAACATTCAGCTTTTTGAAAATGCATTTTTTCATTATGTACTTTTTGAAAACTCCACTTTTTGATTATGCACTTTTACAAAAAGCTAAACCAAACTCACCCTAAGTTTGTCTCTAAAAGAGTTCAAAGGGTTTTCAATAAGTTATCTACGGAATAGAGACTGGATTTAAGGGTTTGAATCATACTGTAAACTTATCATTTATTAGTAAATTTCTTCACTGGGGTAAGAGTGTCCCAGTAGTGGTTTTTCCTTTAAAGTGGTCTTCATCAATTTTCCACTTTGTTACCATATCATTTTGTTTTTATTATTTATGTATTGCTTTATAATATGATGACATGCTATTTTGTGATATTTAACATATAATATTGTTTATTATATAATTGGTTAATTGGCATAGCCAATTTAATATGCTGCATAATTAACTAGGGTGTCAAAAAAAAAATTTCTTTCTTATTTCATAATTTGATTTATTACTCTAATTCCTTTGAATTTTTTTAGTTCATAAAAAATTAAATCATAATAACAATTAATTATGCGAGTATTTCTCTATCTCCAATAATACTTTTGTGCAGTGAGTATATTATTAATCAGAAGCTTATTTTAAAAAATAAGTAGCAATTCCACTTCTACTATTAGAAATTGGGCTCAGCCTGGCCTAATATTGGGGTGCTCATCAATTGGGTTCGATCTCACCTAGCCCATATATTTTCAGCATTTCAGGGTCCAAATATGGACAGCCAGAATTGCAACAAGCTTGGTTTTTCCCTATAATTTTCTTCTTTTCAAGTTTTGGTGGTCGTTGTTAGTGTGAGCGACAGACTTGTTCTTTTCTTCTTCTGGTTTCTTGATTTTTTTTTTTGGGAAAATCAAAGATTTCACAATTTCAGTTAGGAGTGAGGACAGATTGAATAAGGGTTTGATTTTCTTTGTTCTGTTTGGTTGTTATCAATGGATTTGGTTTATAAACTTTTTTTTTAGGGGGATTTGATTTATAAACTTGCAAAAACAAAAATGGCTTTGATGAATCGGACTGCCAAAGAATTAGGTTATGTTAGGTAACTATTTTTGTTTTCTATTTTCAAAAACTTGTTTTGGGGAATATAAAGAAAAAATAATTTTTTTGTATTTTTGAAATAAAAAACATGTTTGGTTAGTTGAAATTAAAAAAAAAAATAGTTTTTTTTTAATAGAAAATACTAAAATATGTTGTTATTAGGATTTGAACTAACTCATTAAATGAGATAGATTCATTAAATTAAATGCATTTTTTCACTGACTTTTAAAAATTAGAAACTAAAAACAGCTTTTAACATGTTTTCAATTTTCTTTACAAATTGAGTTTTGAGAACAATTTTCGTTTTCGGTTCATTTTGGGTTGCCAAACAAGTTTTCTAGTTTCAAAAATAGAAAAATGTTTTTGAAAACATAAAATAATGGAAAAAAATAGTTACCAAATATACCTTTAACTTTGAGATACATTCAAAACTTCAATGTAACCCGATACTCTTCTAAAAAAAAAATGTAATCCAATACAAATTACATTTGATTTTAATTTGACCTTATTATCATCTAGACTCCATCAATCCATTAGAAATTAAATGGTCAAGAAGTGTGGACTTAACTGTTGGATTTATACAAACCTTAATGGAGAGTGTCATTTTAATGAATGTTAACTAACAGAAAAGAGTGATATAGGCTTTGTTTGGATCCCTTTTTTTCATCACTCAATTTCCGTCACTCAATTTCTGTTACTTATCACTCATCACTCATCACTCATCACTCATCATTTTAAAATACCACACCCATTTGGCACCATCACTCACTTGCCATCACTCAATATTTTTCACACTGTTTGTGGGACCCATGCCTGACACACTCACAGGCTCACAGCCCCTAATAGCTCTCTTTGCCTCTCCTTTTTCTTTTCATTTTTTTTCCCTTCGTCTTTCTCTGCCTCCCCTAAACTTTTCTCTGCTTTTTGTTTATAAATCCATCCTTTTTTTTCCCCTTCATCTTTAGGATTTATATATATATATTTGTTCTCTCTCATGCATAGGTCGGTGGACTAGGTTCGAGATGACTTGTTCATTGACGGTGGTGGATGGCTTTCCACGGTGGCTGTTGATTGGTGGGTTTGTGGTGTTGTTGCTAAAGTGTGGCTGTAACCGATGAAGACCAGGTTGACAGATTTGAGTTTGCTTCTTTTTTATTATGATTGAGAAATCTAGGTTTTTTTTTTTTTTGGGAGAAATCTGGGTTTGGTGATGATTTTTATTTTTTTTTAATGATTGAGAAGTGTGGCTGATTGTTTGCAACCAAACCTAGAAACCCAATGTGAAAAAAAAAAAAAAAAAAACCCTTGCAACCAAACCCAGAAACCAACATGAAAAGGAAAGGAAAGAAAAAAAGGAAAAAGAAGAAGAAGAGAATAGCAGAGAGGTGTGTCCCAGACCCAGCATGAAAGACGAAAAAAGAAAAAGAAAAGAAGATAACGTGTGTGGGAGAGAGCAAAAGGTCTGACTGTGGGACCCTCAGTGTGTGTATAATTACGAAAATGCCATTAAAAACAAAGTTATGGAAATTGAAAACAGCTAAAATGTATTTTCAATTTTCATAATTCATAATTCAAAAATCAGAGAATTGAGTGATGAAAATAAAAAACTGGAAACAGAGTTATGGGTGCCAAATGGACTTCTTAGCTATGGGTCCCACTATTTTTGAGTTATGAGTTATGGAAACAGAGTTATGAATTATGGAAATTGATGATCCAAATAGCCTCATAGTCTATTCTAAATTTTATTTTATATTTCTTTAAACTTTTGGTAGTAAAAGTTGGGGTAGAATCTTAAAATTTTTAAAACTTAGATAATAGAGTTTTGCCAAGAGAAAACTACTCTAACAACTAATGAGCCACTTATACGTGAAATGAGACAGCACATAAGTAAAATAAAAGGGCAAACTTTACTTTTGATTCATTTTCAATTGGACAAAGCTAATGGCTATAGCTCCACTCAATATATATATATATATATATATATATATATATATATTTATTGGATGTGAATCTTGACAAATTCACTATTAGATTACATTTTCTTTCTATATCCTTCATGTTTGCGAAATTTCTAAAAATAAAAAATCAATAGCTATATCATCAATCAAATGTTTAAATTTCAAGTTTTTGTGGTCTAAAATTATATATAAAAAATACGTTTATGGATCGAATATTAAATAACATTTGATTGACACGAAATTTGACATGTGTGTGAAGAACATAAAGAATATGCAATCTAACGATTAGATTTTCAAAATATATAGTCCTATTAATTTGACATGTTTGCATTTTTTTTTTTTTTTGAGAATCTTTTCCTTTTCAATTTGATCCTTCCAAGTTCTAAAAGTAGAAATCAAATTCGCAAAGTTTGTAAGACTATCCAATTTGGTCTGCACGCTAATGTAAATAGTATTTTGTCATATTCTCTTATTAAACACTTTGAATAATAATATTCCTTACTAAAAATTAGTTTGATTTAATGTAATAAATTCAATTTGAATTCAAGTATATCCATACTAACAAAATATTTGTTAAGAAAAAAATGTAATAGATGTGGGATGAGGTGAGAAAAATTAACACGAAGTTGAATTTTACTGGGCGTAATGGGGCCTCACGAAGCCCTAAGGAACGGGGGTGAAGACCCCATCTTTTGGTCTCTCCTCACCTCATTATCATCCCTAACTACGGCAATCATCTATGTGAGCAAGAAAGAGAGAAAATATGTTTTCCATTTTGGAAAGCATTTTACCAGAACTTTTTGTTGTAAAATGTTTTACAAGTTTTTATATAGGTTTTTCAAGTTAGGTAAGTTATAATTTCAATCTATAACATCCATTTTATACTAATTACTCTTATTATCAAGCTCAGACAATAATCAATTTTTGATATAGGTAGAATTTGAATCTCAAATTTATTATTCAACAATAGAAAACTTTACAAATTAAGTTAATTGGAACCCATAAATTTAATCATATTTTAGGAGAGTATAGGCAAACAAATGAAATATTTTACAGTACTTGCCCTCTAGTCAATGAAGTGCATGGTGCTAAAAAAAAAAAAAAAAAAAGATGGTGCAGCACAGTGGGGATGAAACTGACCACAGAGGATCCGGATTCCATAAAAATCTTAGCAAACATTTTAATAAGTAGTAGCAACTAAACCCCTTCACCATTTGCTTCATCACTCGAAGAGGCCTTCTTCTCTCTACACCTCATTTCCTAAGTGTGTTGTATGCCCCCCAAAAACCCCAAACCCCAAACCCTATCCTAAAACCCTAAAACAGCCTCCATTCTCCAAACCCAAACCCACACACACACTCTTCTCTCTTTCTTCCTCTGCAAATCACAAAGATGATGACAAGTATTGCATCAAGGAGGTGTTGTTCAATACTCTCCAAACGCACCATCGCCGCCTTCGCTTCTTCTTCCTTCACAACTCACAACAACAACAACAAGCTTTCCTTTACTCTTCAAACCCAATACCTTCACCATTCATCAACCCCATCTTCCCACCCTGTCAAGAATGGAGACACTGCGTACCCATTCCTGTTTCCTAAAAACAGAGCCTTTCATTTCAAATCAGGGCCGTTGAATTTCAAGGCCTCCTCGCCTTCTCTCGCTGAGTACGCTGCTATAGCCGATTACGAATCCGGAGCCTCATCTTCGCCGAAAGCTGATGAAGGTTTGGAGGTCGCTAAGCTTGGAATCGCTCAGGAGATTATCTCTGCTTTGGCCAAGAGGGGTATCACCAAGCTCTTCCCTATCCAGGTCTCTTTGGCTCTTACCCTTTATTTATTTTCACTTTTTCTCTTATGGGTTTCTCTTATTTTTCAATAACAAGTAACAAAAATCACTTCTTTGTAATTTCAAAAAAAAAAAAAAAAATTATGTCCTTGTTTGTGCGGCTAGTAATAATGGTTACCCTTTTCATAACTATAAACAAAAATTTTGATCTTGTTTTAGAACCTGTGTGTCTTGCCTTTGATAATGGGGTCTTTAAATTAATGGGTTTTTGTATGGGTGAATTTTAGTGAAGTTTGGCCTTCAATGGCCTAGATTTTATGAGGGTTTTTGTTTTTGTTTTGTTTTGACTCTGAAGCTTAAGCCCTCTGATTTTGTTGTATAGTGTGTTTGTGCAATAAAATTTTTGGTTTACGTTTCAAAAATGTGATTTATTCTGTGTAGAGGGCGGTGCTGGAACCAGCAATGCAAGGGCGTGACATGATTGGTCGTGCTAGAACTGGAACTGGCAAAACTCTTGCTTTTGGAATTCCCATTTTGGATAAAATCATTAAGTTCAATGCCAAACATGGGTTTGTTTTATTCCTTCACTTGCTTCTCTCTGTGTGGTTTACCAGTGTGATCCAATTCCAATTGCTTCTTTCTTAACAATTTCATCATACAGGCGTGGAAAGTATCCTCTGGCCTTGGTTATGGCTCCAACTAGGGAACTTGCTCGCCAGGTCGAGAAGGAATTCGCCGAGTCTGCACCAGGCTTGGATACCATTTGTGTTTATGGTGGTACACCCATCTCAAGCCAAATGAGGCAGCTTGATTACGGTGTCGATATAGCTGTTGGCACGCCCGGTCGCATTATTGACCTTCTTAACAGAGGTTCTCTCAACTTATCAGAAGTTCAGTTTGTTGTTCTCGATGAAGCTGATCAGATGCTTCAAGTAGGCTTTCAGGAAGATGTTGAGAAAATCTTGGAGAGGTTGCCACAGCAACGTCAGACTCTGATGTTCTCTGCAACTATGCCAACTTGGATTAAACAGCTCACCCAAAATTATCTTAAAAAGCCACTAACCATTGATCTGGTGAGTACGCATCATCATTTTAGTCAGTCATTACTCATTGGTTATGAGTTTTACAGAATGACTACTCTGTCACCACCCTAGACTTCTGTGTTGAAGGATCCGATTCTTTGCTTCTTATGTTTTTTTAACTCTTCTGTGAATTTGATTTGGTTGCAGTGGTTATTGTCAATATCATTATAGGAGTAGGAGTAGTAGGGATGGAAAAAAAGTCTATTTTTTTGTTAATTTCATAATGGTTTTTGTACTTGTTGCTGCAACCTTGAGGTTTGTATTTATGATAATATTATTTTTGAATCCAGTGCACTTATTGCTCAAGTGTTCTGTAGGTTGGAGATTCCGATCAAAAGTTGGCTGATGGAATTTCTTTGTACTCAATTGCTTCGGATAGCTATGGAAAAGCTTCAATTATTGGCCCTCTGATAACAGTATGATTCCAAAAAATTTTCTTTTTCAATTTTTCTTTCTGTTTGATGTAATTATTTAATAACATTATTTATTTATCAAAATTTTATGAAGCTTCATTGTTTCTTGATGTAAGAGAAACTTTGTATGTATTCTTGTTCTATCACTCTTTCAATATTTCTTCCATTCTCACCATCATATTTGTTTGTCAGGAGCATGCAAAAGGAGGAAAGTCTATTGTTTTCACTCAAACAAAGCGTGATGCTGATCGATTGGCATATGCCATGGCAAAAAGCCTCAGATGTGAGGCTTTGCATGGTGATATCTCACAGGCTCAGAGGGAAAGAACACTTGCAGGTTTCCGAGAGGGGCATTTCAATGTTTTGGTTGCTACTGATGTTGCCTCTCGTGGGCTTGATATTCCTAATGTTGATCTGGTAGGACTATTCTCCACTTTTCTTTCTTATTTCCTATGCTATCTTTTGTTTTGTTTTGTTTTTCTTTTTTTTTTCTTTTTTTTTGGTGATTATGAATTCTCCTTTGTTTGCAATCAACTAGTGTGTTTCTTAATTGACAACTGAAAATAGATTTATCTCCTCCATGGTGTGTAATTGATGATGTTAAGCATGTGTTTCTATTCTTACATTTCTCAACGAAATTTGTTTTCCCTGTTATACACCAAATGAACTTGGTGCAAAAACCAGAATTTCTAGTTGCTATCCATTTTCTGCATGCATTTTTATTTCTCCTGTTGCAGATTAAATATACAGTGATTTCTACTATACAAGACCATTTTGCAAGCAGTTGTGAAAGAAACTTTGGCTGTTGGGTTGACTGACTTTATGTGCCGGAGCTGTTTTTAATTTTATTTTTTAGGTTCCCTTCTATCCAATCAGTTAGTGAGATGTATTATTGTGAGATCAATGAGTGATCATTCTCTCTCTCTCTCTCTCTATTATGTTATTAGTAATAAGGTCTATGGACTAAGTGACTAGACACAACTCAGGGCGTTGCAGCCCTGCATACATATATTCTTGGTGATTATACTCATTCTGCCCTACCTGTTTATGGGGAGAGGAGATGTTCATTTAACAACAATTCTCTTTTGTTTCTCTGGATTCTCCAACCTCTTTTCTAATTAGTGGATGTTTTGTTTGCATGTAATTGTTTTCTGGTGGTCCTATTCATTTTCTTGCTCAATATTTTTACTCAACTTTTGCTTAGGTAATACATTACGAGCTTCCCAACAATTCCGAGATATTTGTTCATCGGTCAGGGCGTACAGGTCGTGCTGGGAAGAAAGGAAGTGCTATCCTGATTTATACATCAGATCAGACAAGGGCTGTCAAAGTTATAGAGCGAGATGTAGGATGCAGATTTACAGAGGTCAAGATCCTTTGCCATTTGCATCTTCTTATTTGTTCTGAGTTTAAGATCTATTTGAAAGTTAGGCTGACGCAACATTTTATATGCATTGATAATGAGATAGAATATAGGCTTGCTTTTAAGAATGCAATGCAAATCTCTGGTCAAACCATTGGGGTTGATATGCCTTAACTCAGAATCATACACACACTTGACATATATATGTGTGTGTGTGCGTGTGTTGTATTGGTAGAGATAATGGGGAGGGGGAGGTGGGGTTTGATTTAATACAAGTTGAAGAGATTATACATGTTACAATGTCCGTAAAAAAATGCCTATCTGGTAGTGAAGCTGTGTTGTATGATTAGATTGACAAAAGTTAAAGTCATCGAAAATATAGCTTGGACAGTATCGTGATAGGATGTTATGAATTATGTAAATTTGTTCGTTTACTCTGAACTAAAAATGAGCAGCAAACTAACTTTTTCGTGATCATATATATGCATGTTCCTGTTCTAAAAAATGCACTCATAAAAACAGTTATGGTTAAGACTGCAATACTCAGCAGTAGAAAAATTTACTACACTAACAAGCACGTGCTTTTTCCGCATATGACTCTAATCCTACTGCTGGTCTGTCCTGCATCCTCTTAGATACAAAACAGAGATTTGTCATCTAAAATCTGTAGTGTGGTTTTGATACTGATTTCCACCTACCAGATGTTCTATGTTAGACTGACTTCTTGATTACTTGATGATCAGCTACCTAAAATTGCTGCTACGGGTGGAAGCATGGACATGTCAGGTTACATGGGTGGCGGCGGTGGTGGTCGATTTGGCACGAGAGATCGTCGGTCTGGTGATTCTGGTTTTGGCCGGTCAGGAGACTCTGGGCGTCCTGGATTTGGTCGTAGTGGTGGTTATGGTGATTCTAGCTCTGGACGCTTTGGTGGCTCTGGCTCACGACAATCTGGCGGTGGTTTTGGTGGCCATAGCACAAACCGGCCTGGGAACCGTTCTGGTGGTTTTGGGGACTTTAGTGGTTCAGGTCGTTCTGGTGGTTTTGGGGACTTTGGTGGTTCAGGTCGTTCTAGTGGATTCGGTGACAGTCAATCAAGTCGAAACAGTGGTGGCTTTGGTGGTGGCTTTACTAGTCGTTTTGGCAGCTTTGGGGATGACAAAAGGTTGGAAGTTAATGTAGATTGTTCTTTTGTTCACTTGTTTTGTTTATGTATTTTTATTTATTTATGGGGCAATTGCCAACAATAACACTCGAATGCTTGAAATTGCAGTTAAGGAAAGGAAAGGAGACAACTCCCAGAGGGAAGAAGATTACCAAGAGACAATGATTCAATTTGATTAATTGAGTTTCATGGAAGGGGCATGGCTTACAGGATTCTCCACCACAAGAAGTACTAATATTTCTAGTTACTCTTAAGACGTAGCGTCTAAGATATCTTGTTGTTTATATTAAAATTATATTCTTAAATGAAGAGAATAATCTTATGTTGGTAGTTGAGGCCCATGTAATTTATTCTGAAACAGTGTTTTTGTTCTTCTTTTTGTTCTTTTTTTTTTCCCTCTATTTATTTTCCTTTTCATCTTAGTACTCAAAAGCTGAGTGTACTTCTTTCCTAGTTAATATTTAGATAAAATTATGAAGCATAGCAATGGTTGGAACGTTGATTTCACTAAAACAAATAATCCTAGTTTGGACTGTAAAAATGGTGTTTGATTCATTATGAAATTGTTCTTTACAGAATAACTATAATTTCATTAATGTGGGATGCAACAGGAAAAAAGGGAGAAAAATCGACACGAAGACAAGTTGATATTGTGAAACTTATTGCACCCCAATGGGTTTTGTGGATCTTTTAACATTTAAAGAGTGGTTGGCTTTTTTTGCAGTCGTGCCTGTACTGGTTGTAATAAAAATAATGTCTCCCATTGTGATTAAATCTCTCATTCTATAGCTAACATTTATTTAACATTCTTAACAATCTGTATAGGGTGGGAACAGAATCGATTCCTGTAGTCTGGAAGTAAGTTGTGGAAGTCTATTTTTTTTTTTTTAACTCACGTCTGCTCTCTAGATTCCCTACTTCTGAACATTTTATTGGATGCCAATATGTCATTAGCAAAAGGTTCTATTCTCAAGGTTTTTATGGTTTTTACATTCCTTCCAAACTCCTACAAGTTACAATAGAGCAACTTAATTTTGGTCTACTTTCAATACCTAAGAAGGGAAAAATGAAAGCGGTGGTAACTTGTACTTCGGCTCCCAAAATCATTCTCAAAACTAAGGCATGAACTTTTTCTCTAAACTGATTAACTGATGCTATTTCATCTTTTACTCAAGCGGCTCCACTATTATATATTGAAGCGAAAGGCCAACTACAAGTACAACAGCTTGTTTGGCTTGGAATGGAATGGTTAGTAGAGAATCCTAATTCCACTATATGTTCTTGTATTTGTTTGGCTTGGAATGGATTGGTTAGTAGAGAATCCTAATTCCATTATATGTTCTTGTAAGCATTCCTCACAAAAATGAAAGGCTCTTATTCCTTTAATGAAATAAAGGTGAAATATCAATATTTTCATATCATGAAAATGACAAATAAAGTGGGAATGATATAGTAGTAAAATATATCTCTTTACTTTTTATTCAGTCTTTTATGAACTCTGAAGTACATTTGAGAAAATATACACCATTTATTTTTTATATAAAAAAATGATTTCATTCCAGTTTTCTATTAACTTTTATACTTCCAAACATGATGAAAATAACATTTGGGAAACTGCAAACCATCATTCTTTCTATTATTTTAGCCAGTCGCTTGGGCACTGAGCATGACTACGATATTTGACACCAAAACTTCAAATTTTTGCTTCAACTAACTTCCAACCATGATTGGTCAGCAAGACTGTTTCTTGAGATCCAATCTGAAACCTTGTGCAGAGAGAACCACTTTACTGCCAATAGATACCTCTTTCCTTTGATCTGATTGGTCCTAGGTTGAACATCTTGAGGTAAGGAATTTGAAGATAAATAAAGTGGAGTTCATGGTAGGTTCATGTGAAAGTAATAATACTCCAATCACAACTTAGAGCCTTCACAAATAGTCAAAAAAATAGTAAAAAATGCTGTCCCTAACATTGTTCTTAGAAGGGAGCAAACTCTGAAGCCAACACAAGATTGAAAAAAAAGATACCACTATTAATAACATGCACTATCAGAAGACGTGAGACAATTTACCAAAGAAAGTCCATAAATTCTTAAGAGTTGAACAGATCAGTCACAAAGGGAGAGTGGAATAGGCATGAGATTTAAAAACTCAAATTCCTCCATATATGAGAATAAGCATTTTCTTATTACATCATTGAGAAAGTAATACAAGACCTTTTTTTTTTTTTTGACAATATGTTTTTGTTATTGCTGGACATAAAGTGATAAAACAAAAAAATATTACCACCAAAAAAAAAAAAAAAATCAGTGACTGGTACCAAAACTGTCGTTAATGAGATTCTAATGCTGTCAAGCATTAAAGAGCTTTCTGAAGGGCCCATCTTTCCGATCTTTTGCAGCTTCAGTTAAAGCAAGGAACCTCTTGAACCCTGTTGTAGCTGCACCTCTTCCAAGTGCAGCAGCTCTGGCTAGCACATCCTCTCGGGAACCAATTAGTCCAACTGAAGCCGGATTGGGTATTGCAGGAGCTATAGGGGCAGGAGGGGCAGCTGGGACAACTGATTGTACCACGGAAGGTTGTGTGATCCCTGGCCCATGTTTGTTCAAGTCATCTAGTATACTTTGCTGATCAGCTTTTTTAAGGCCCTGCAAATGCCATGCAAAATTAATTCTGCATAAAAGCATAACTCATTTGAGGTATATATTTAACTCCAGCACCTAACACTCCTAGAGAAATTTAAAATATTTTTGGTAAACTGACCAGCATAATTAAAAGACAGTGGGGTACACAAATTCAATTGTTAAGAAAACGTCCACATGAAGATTGTTTTGAACATGTCCACATGAAGATTGTTCTATGTACAACTTAGACTCACGACTCAAGGATTCAGAAAACCCCAATAGTTTCACAAGTCCATCAGTAGTCTTATTGAGTCAGCTCTCATGGCTTTGACCTATCTCCATTCAAGCCCTTTTTTTTTTTTTTTGTTGTGGGGGTGGGGGGGGGTGGGGGGCGGCAAAGGTGGTGCTTGACACTGTACATGAGTTAACCAATCATTCAGCCAGCAGTGTATGACTAAACCATATATTGAAGAACAGAAAGAATTGACTATAACCTTTAGCTCCAGAATGCGCTGAAACTCCATTGGTGTTCCTTCTGGCAGCAATGCACGATATGTATCAGCCACAGAATCAACTGGGGACAGTATAACCTGAACAATGAATATACATAAATTTGTATCAGAAAATAAAACTAAAACTTTCCAGGAAGCAAAATATATAACCAACCTTCAGAAGTGCTTCAGCTTTGCTCATCTCACGGCTTACAAATTTTGAATAGCTAGCAGCACCTGATGTCTGTTAAAAAAGAATAACATGAAATATTTAACAGGTTTGCTTTTCATAATCGGAGACAATAAATACACTCCAGCAAACAATCATATTTAGTCAAAGAAAACATAGCAAATAAATGCAATACTTTGATGATTATCCAATAGTTGAAACCAACCGTCTAGAATAGTTTGCAGATGGTAAATGATACGTTTTCTTGTCTATACTTATAAAACATTCATGAATAGTCAGTGCTGTTACATCCAAAATCACATGACAAATATTAACCCAGTTGTTCCAAGTCAGCTGCACAAGTTTGCTTGCCACTTCACTCAATCAGAGGCCACGTTTTTAAATGAATGAGTACAAGTGGAGTGGGTGGATTGGTGTGGACAGCCGCTAAGGAGAAAATTTGAACTATAGATAATCTCTGTAAAAGGCAGTTGTGTGTGGTGGATTGCTGTAGTATGTGCAAGCTGAGTCGGGGGTTTGTTGATCATTTGCTGCTTCATTGTTCTTTTGTTCATGATGTGTAGTCTATGGTTTTTGGCATGTTTGGGAGCTTGGGTTATGCCTCAGAATGTATTGGCTTTGATGGAATGTTGGAAAGAGGGGTTTTGGTCGGCATTGTTATGTGGATATTTGGGATGTTTTTCTGTGTGATGTGGACTACATGGAGAGAACGGAACCAGTGTATTTTTTAAGGAGTTGAGCACTTGATTCCAGATGTGCAGCTGGAACCAGTGTATTTTTTAAGGAGTTTAGTGCTTGATTCCAGATGTGAAGCTGGAACCAGTGTATTTTTTAAGGAGTTTAGTGCTTGATTCCAGATGTGAAGCTGTTATTGCTACGGATCCTGTATGACTGGATGGCTGTACTGAGGGGCCATTATTTTTCTAATCTGCAGGAATTCTTAGATTTATGTACTCTGTCTTGATTTTTCAGACCCTCTGTTCACTTCCCGTGTACAGTGGATGTAATTTTCTCTCTCTATTGAATAAAGATTTTTACTTATCAAAAAAGAAAAGGAATAAGTACAATAACCAATCAAAAAAGAAAAGGAATAAGTACAATAACCAGTCGATCTATACTATCAATTTCCTGCCCTTACACTAGAGTACACAGAATTTTCAAATGAGAGCTACAATGCTTAGCAGCCAAATTAAAAAAATCTGCCAACCTCGCAAAGATAGAGTTGAGCTTCTAGAATTATCTGGATTAGAACGTTGCCCACAAAAGTGGATAGTTGTAATGGAATATAATGGAAGAAAATTTAAATCAGAATATCAATTAGATATTATAAATTCTGTAGTAGTCAAAATTTATTAAACATTTTTCACTCTAGAAAAGTGAACATATAACAATATGATATTTAATTGGGAAAATAATAAAAGAGAAGGGTTGAGTGCAACAAACATAAACTTTCTCACCAAACATGAATTTCCCTATCTATCATGTGGGAGAAATACATGAAAGTTATTTATTGAAAAACAGTAACTCACTTGTCGACCAAGTGCAGGAATCTCTAGAAGAATTGTCTTTACCGCTTGAGTGTCCAATAGCATCTGCAAAAACATAAAACCATTCATTTACATGGCAATTACATGAATCAACCACAAGATCACGTTCAAGAAAAAAATTGATTTTTTTGTTTGTTGATAATTTGATAGTTAGGGAAGGGGGGAATTTGAACTTTTCAAAAAGCTTTTTATCAAAGATACAAAGGACATTCTTCTCATGAATTTGTTCATACTATGGAACTAAGAATTTTAAAACAATGGAAAAGAATGCGAAGAATACTAAAGGTCTAGGCAAGCAGCTCCAAAATTAGGCAATTTACAAGTGAAATACATAGTCAACATTATTCTGGTAATTTGAATGATTTATTTATTTTTATTTTTTATATAAGTAATAAACTTCATTGAAAAAAGAGGTAAAAAAATAGAGAGGAATGAAGCACACAGGCAGTGTGCTAGAGGCAACAAAGAAAACAATGAAAGTACAAAAATCAAGCATATCAGGCAAAGAATTGAAAGTAAAAACACCCAAAACATTTTCCCTTTCAAACAAAGTCTAAAGAAGAGAAGCTTCAGCTCATGAATCGATCTTTCATTCCCTTCAAAGGTGTGTGTATTGCTTTCCCTCCAAATGACCCACATATGACAACAAGGGATCATTCCCCAAAGCGCCCTAGTTCTGATTCTATTAAACTTGCCAAACCAACTTGCTAGAAGTTCCACAACACTACACAGGATGGCCCAAAGAACCCCAAATAGTGAACACCATATTCCACAACTCTTGAGCTACTGGGCAGTGTAGGAGTAAGAGATAGCAACTAAAATATTTTAAGAAAAATAGACTGTTATGCATAGTGCATCACGCCCAATAGTAGAAATAATGCAAACTTCAAAGAGCAAATGTGACTCATGAGTAGCATATACCCTGAGCATGAGGAGAACCTCATTAGAATTAAAATTTAAGGGGCATCATTCATAGATAACCCACCAGCCAAAAGATATAACTTTACTTTCCTAGAAACATAAGGTCTTTAAAACAAGTCTTTCATGATGCCAACGCACTTTATCAAAAAAGGAACAGAAATAAATAATGAAAATAGCCCATACCTGTTGGGCTCCAGTTTCTGATATGTGCTTGCATTTAAAGATGTTTGCATAAAATCGAGGACCAAGAGAAGATGCAAGCTGTATGGAATAAGAAAGAAATTAGAATGTTGAGCCGACAAACTTGAAAGACAGATTCTTTGAAAAAGCATAAGCCATTCAACTGAATGGGCACAAAGTTTAGTAGTCAACTAAATATTGCACAATCAAGGTTGCATAAAGCCTATAGAGGCATGATCTTCGAACAAACCACACAAACCAGAATATCTGATTTAACTTGGTAAGATACAAGGTAGGACATATAAGTTGGTTGTACATATCCATATGGTACCATTTTTTTTTCTTGATCAATAGATCAATATGGTATCATCTTCATTTTTAGAAAGAAATAATTTATTATTATTATTAGTATAAATAAGTTATCAATAATAGAAAACATATAATAAAGCTACATGCATGATTCTTAAACTTCATAAGACCATGATCTATGCTGAGCATCAAAACCTAAGATGTTATCTTCTTCCTCATAATCACCTTGTCTAAGAAAAATTGGAAGTAAATGGGTGAAAGAAGGCTTCCAAGTACAGGAATGCTACTTGTGAGGATCATATTTATGCCATTAACATACCTGCAAAAAGGTGGATATGGTCAATTGTCGAAAGTTGTCAGGCACTGTAACCTAAGGCTCAAATTTTCATTAATGTACTTACTCTGATTGGTCGCCTACACTTTCAAGGGTACCCCACAGAACACGTGTCATTGCAGCCATTTCAGCATCAAATTTAGTTTCCAGGCCATGCACTAGGGTTACCAATGCTCTTGTTATAACCGCAGAAAACTCATCCTGCACAATAGAATTACTCATCTAGAAATGAAGAGAAGAACATCAATGGCATAATTTATTTATGGAATAGCCAGTACCTGCACTTCTGACATATCCACTCCATCCGCTAATTGGGAGTCGATTATTTTTGAAACACTTTCCGCTAATTCACCAGACTGTCAAAAATAAATCCCAAGTTTTAATGACTGCACATCAGCATTCATAATATCTAAAAGTTTATACAGTAGAAGTATATGGAAAAATTATACATTAGCCACTACTAAGCCCCAGGAATGTGGTGTCCTAATTTCCGTGGGATTATGTCATATCATATGCATTTCCTGGAAACATGCTTGCAGCTCATAAACTACAAATTCAATTCTTTGAATAAAGGTTCCAAAGAGGATCTTCGCATGGATTTAAAATTTTGAAAAAATAACCAATTTAAAGTGTGAGAACAAGCAGTATCATTAAACTCTGGGTTAGTCTAAATAGAAATCAAAGACAGATTAGTAGTGTAAGAAAGAAAATGGTTCTGAGGAAACATGATGAATCTTGAAGGTTGCTTTTTGTTTTTCAAAGAATCTTGATGGGTTAAATTAACAGTTACAAAATCAGTGATAGCATACATGCATAAATTAAGAAGACATTCAGCCATTAATTACAAGTACCATGAATTCAGGAACCAACTTACTGTTTTATGGCAATATTCAGCCGAATTTACAATATAACAAATCACCCTTTCATCCCTGTCAGAAGTCTGCTCGAAATAATCACATGGGTAACAAAAGATAAAATAAGTCTCTGTTATAGAAAATATACAAGTTTTGAAACAATCATGATGATAAATAAGGTCTGACAATACCTTTATCTGTCCATCCATACCCGTGGCTGCAGCAACAATCCCTGTACCACCCCTGGGTAGTCTTGCAAAAAGTTTTGTCGCATATGCTTTAAGAATTCTTTGAAATACCTAAAGTAGAAAAGGGCTCAAAGTTTTATTCCATATATATAAACCACATATATTACCATTCTAATAATAGAACCATACCATTCCAGTCTCAGTTGCACTAATCTGAGATCATTTCTATGAATTGCTTATTATTTTTGTATCTAGAGAAAAAATTATTTGAAATTTGGATATATTACTCATATATAAGCTATGTGTGTGTGCATGCACGCATAAAGTATTATGCTGCGTTTGTTTTGGCTTCAAACCACTTCCAGAAATGCTTTTCCGGAAAAGTGGGTGTTTGGTTGTTACTGAAAATTGGGTCAAACTAAAAATGTTTTCAGTGTTGACTGTAAAATAAGGGCAACGGGGTGTAAAATATTTTCCGTTGTTATTTTCACTTCAAATCATTTCCGGAGACGCACAAAGAGAGAAAGAGGAAGAGAAAGGACTCACAGACGTGCACAGAGAGAGAGAGAGAGATCGCGCCAATCAGATCGCCATCCTCGTCCCCTCCACGCGACGGTGAGTGCTCTGTTTATCCAAGCACCACCGAGATCGCACACTAGCACCGGCGAGATCGATCCACATCCAAGAGCTCCGATCCCTCCTCCATACGCTCCGATCCATCCACGAGCTCCGATCCCTCCTCCATGAGTTCCGATACACATGACCCACCCATGCCCGATCTCTCTCTTTCTCGATCTACCTCTCCCTTTCCCTCACTTTTCGATCACTGTCTCTTCCTCCTCCTCTCCGTTTGACCGAGTTTTTGGTGTTAACAAATATTTTGTTCTGATTTTTGTTTGGTTTTGTTCTGATTTTTGTTTGTTTTAAGTTTATATATTGACCTTTTCTATTATGAAATTTGTTTGGAAGCTGAGAAAATGGTTGAGAAAATGTGAGAAACTAGTAGAAAAATAGCATTTTCAGAACACAACCAAACACTAGAAAATATTTTCCAAAACATTTTTTGGAATGCAACCAAACACTTGAAAATATTTTCCTTTCCCAAAAATATTTTCACCTGAAAATATTTTACACCCGGAAAATATTTTACATCCAACCAAACGCAGCCTCAATGAATTTCTTTTTTCCATCACTGCGCCAATTTTGGTGAAGATTCAGTTTTACAACATACATATTTGAAATAGAATTATTTCTTCTGGTTAGTTTTAAACATCCATTAGCAAATATCCTTATTTACATGCTACCAACCCAAACCATTAACATGATCCATGAATCTGTATAAGTGTGAACCTCTTAACCCTAAGACACGCATGATTGTTGCAAACTGGTGAATTAAAGCACCATGCTTTTGCGCTTCAGGAAACAGCCATGATGCATGGGGTGAGTAAGCATATACATAAAAAGGCAAGAGAGTATACATGGCACAAACATGGAGATAAGCAGACATGTTTTAGTGCTTTTGGTATGAGAGTATAATCATTTTGGAACCAAGAATGGCAAATTAGAATCACTGATTATAAACTTTCCATGTCTACAATCCCACTAACACATCAAGCATCCAGAACTGTTTCTAGATATCTTATTGTCGTATAAGTTGCTAATGTATCTATTAACACTTTTTTATCAGTAGCATAAGAAATTCATTTAAAAATAAGATAAGTTGGATGAGGCCCAAGTACACAAGGAGTATACTACGGGACACTTACAGAAAAAGAAAGAAGAAACCAAGCAGGTCAGCCAAGATACAAACTATCAAAAAAAAGACAAAAGATTAGAATCAAAGGCAAGGGACTGAGAAGTAGGCTGTTCCTACTCAAATATATAGCCCAATGCCCACCATTTGTGACCTGAGCAGGATTACCAAGCATTCGGTCTTCAAAAATGCAAAAATTCCTCTCTCCAAATAATCTACATCAAACAAGACAGAATAGCTACCCAAATTTTTGAATGTTCCTTTTTAGCAATTAGACCGGTCCAGCTGATTAATAGATCCGTCACTCTGCTAGGCCTCATCCAACTCATACCTACAAGGCTCAATAGAAAATCGCAAAACTCTCTGGCCACTCTACAATGTAGGACTAGATGGTCCATAGTTTCCTAGTCAGACTTGCACATGCTACATCAATCCGGAATAATAATGCCCCTTTTCCACAAATTGTCAATTGTTAGAGAGTTGTTTTTCCCTTCACTATGACCCTTGTAAAAAACCCGACATGAGGAGAATTGGCTCACCATATTGTTCTCCTCCTTTTCTTATATATTTGATAAGTAATAAAACTTCATTGCAAATTAGAGGAAACAAAAATACATGGGACCAAAGCACACAGTTAGTCTGCTAAGGAACCAGCAAACCATCAAAACTAAAGAGTATTGAAAGTACAACTATCAAGCAAATCAGCCAAAGAATTTTTTTAAAAATTAGCCCACTAAAGCAAAGTTGGGAGGAAAAAAAGCTACAAATCATGGATTGATCTCTCACTTCTTTAAAAAGTGTGAGCATTCATCTCCCACCAAATACCCCACATAAGGCAATGAGGAATCATACTCCAAATCACCGCAGATTTACATTTGTTAAATTTTGCTGCCCAGAGTTTCACTATGCCTCTTGGCATAACCCAAGAAACCCCAATTAATGAAAATTCCATATTCCACAGCTCTCTAGCCAGAGGTCAATGTAACAGTACATGATCAATCGTCTCCCCATCTTTCTTAGACATGCAACACCAATCTATCACAACTACTTGACGCTTCCTCAAATTATTGGAGGTCAAGATTCTCCCCAAAGCCATTGTCCATAGGAATGAACGTATCTTAAAAGAATACAAATCCGTCAAGAAGAATCCCTGGATTCCAACTCTTAAGATTTCACTAAACTTTTTTGTCTTAAAAGTGGTTTTCATCAATATTTGATAATGAGATAATATATATATATATATATATATATATATATATAATTTTTTTTTTTACAAGGAAACCCCTCAAGGTATAGGCCAATGGGACCACTCCTGAGGGGATGCCTGCACACCCCCACTGGGTAGGCCATTAGGTAAATCGTGAAATGCCTCAATTAGGAGTCGAACCAGAGACTTCTGGGTTTACAGTTAGTCCAAGCACATAATCATAATCATCTAAATTCTTAGGATAACTTTGAAAGATTTTTTTTAATATGTAAGTTACACATGCATCAATGGGTGTTGAAACCATGACCACTCCCTCCACCTAGAACTTATAATGGAAGGAGGAGCTAGTTGAGCTAGAGGCCCTAGAGCCTATTGGTAACTTACAAAGATAACTAGGAAAAGATGGGTCAAACTCTTTATAAATTATGGGTTTGTTTGGATTGAACTTATTGTTGCTGAAACTGAAAACTGAAAACTGAAAACACTGTAGTAAAATAATTTTTAAATGTGTGAATAGTATTGTGGGACCCGTGAACAGTACATAAACTGTGCATGAACAGTGGGTGAACAGTATTTTGTTCCCTGTACAGTAAAATCATGTGATATTACTATTCATGCATAGGGAAAAAAAAAAAAAAAACCCTGAAAACGCAAAACGTGGATGCCACATTCAATGGAATCCAAACGGGTACTATAAGTTAAGCAAAGGGGGCATCTAGTACCCATGACCTCTACCCTCATCATATGCTCCACCCCATTCTGTGTCCTTATCCTAAGGGAGTCATAAAGAGCACCTATTTTGTTGATAATAGAATACTTAATTCATGCTTAGCAAAAATAGAGTACTTAATTCATGCTGACCATGACCACAATTAAAATATAAAAAATAATTCTATGTGATTATGATTAACATCATTGCAATAGAGTACATACCAGTCTCAACCCAAAAAAAAAAAAGAAGGAAAGGACGACAGACCACGAATGGTACCATAATAATAAATTCAAGAACTCACCTTGAACAAATTAAATAATGTCTGGTTCTTTGTTAGAGCACTGCATCTCTTTAAGCTCCTCTTGATTATAAGAAACAACTACAAAAGACAACAAAGGTATAGTAAGACAATGCACAACAAAAAAACTATTTAGCTTTCAAGTCTACTTGCCTATCAAGACAGGACATGCTTTTATGGACGCATCTAAAACAAAAGGCATGAATCGAATTGTCTACTGAGTCTACAGGTTATTTTGGCAAAATATGAGGATATAATCCATTAATGGTTAGTCCTTCTCTCTCTGATCTTTTATTTAACAACCTGAATATTCAATGTTGTTCTAATCCATTAATATATCCATCAAAATGAAGTTGTTATATTGCAGCAACTGCACTGGACTATATTTACTACCATTGAGAAACACCCAGCATTTTTTTTCTAAGTAACACAAATTTTATTTAAGGAGAACAGCAGGGGGTATATGCAGATTTCTCCTAGATGTTACAATCTAAGATTAAATAAAGAAAGGAGTCCAAGGAAGAGTTACAATGAAGGCTGTCTAGAACACTTGTCCTGTCAGATTTAGAAGGTGTGCTTTTTGCATTTTTATTATTATTTAATAATACAGTGTCAAAACATTTGCCCAATTATACAAGGTAACAAGGATCTTAAGATAGAGACTTAAGTGGTTCCGATTAAGCTCAATATTGTTAAAGTTTTGATTATTACAGTATCACCAAAATGTCTACATAATAGAAAATGGGACTGAACTCTAAACCTTGCAACTATCATCACAGCAAAACTTCCTTTCCTAGCGTGTAAGCACCTCCACAACTGTCTTAGGCATTATCCAATGTACCACAAATAGTGATGGCACAGACGCTACCATACAATTTAGTAGGATCACAGGATGTGATCTAAAGAGGATAACATTTTTTTTAAAAAATTTTATAATGCAATGAGTAAGTGATGCAGGACAAAACCAAAACGATGCAACAATAAAAATGAAGAACTAAAAAATAAAGGATAGAAAACCTAGAAGTCAGCATTGACTTGTTTGAGTCAACACCAAGCAATAGAGAACAAAACCTCTAGAAGTCAACACCTAGGGTTGGTTGGAGTTAGCTCAACTAGTAACATCTCTTATTGTTGAATAAGAGATTTGGAGTTCAAAACCTGCCTATACCAAAAACCAACTGGTTTCTTGGCCTGATGATAAACCCTAATTCTAGTTGACTAGGAAAACCCATATTCTAATTGGTTTAGGGTTTGGGAAATCCCACTTATTGGATTACAAAAATAACCTCTATTCCAGGTAATATAATACTAGAAGCTTAATTACCTAAAAAGACCTAAAATAAAATTTTAATTGACCAATAAAAATACAATTTACTTTAAAACTTAAATAAATCTAGATTAAATCTTACATAGATCTACATGGTCCTATCTTGTGTTTTGGAATTAAAATATATATTTAATTCCTTCATTGGGTCAATAGGAATCCATTTTAATCTATTCAATCCATGATTCTTTTCCCAATGTCTTTAATTCCCCCCCCCCCCCCCCACCCCTTCATCTTAGGCTCAGACTTCACCCCATTTCCTTCCATCTTCTAGGGCTGACTTCGGATTGAATCCAAAACCAAAGGAATTGGAGGAATTGAAGCAAACCGTGAAATCCCAAAAAGGGAGAAAGTCACTCGCATTAGGAGGTTATAAATGCAGTGAAATGAGCAGCAATCACTCATTGCGCAGGCAATCATCCTAGTTGACAATACCTGTCAGGGTGCAGCCATGTGGTTGGAAGGTTAGGATAAACTGTAGACCCAAACATCCTAGGTTCAATCCCCACTAGGAGTTCCCTTAGATTACTGATACATGAATCTAGTGGGTGGGGTCATGTATCTGTGGTTTACTCCCTAGGGGTGGGCCTAAAGGGCCCTGCCTCCATGAGGTTCCACATCATAAAATAGATATTAAACAAATTAATCTAGATTCAAATAAATAACTTTGTGATCCCCTTTTCAGTAGGTTTCACTAGAATGACACCCGAGTCCACAATTGAATATAGATCCAGCAACCAGAGATCTACCCGGAGTTTAAGGGAGACTACAAAAAAATATAAAATAGCTATAGAAATTGCTCTAAATTGAACAGTAATTATAGTCTGAAGTAGTGGGCCTTGGCTTTTAGGTCTCTCCAGGGTGTGGATGCGCTGGGCAATGCCTAGAACAGTAATTGAGGTACTCACTGGGATAGGAACTTCAGGAATCCTATAAGAGGCAAATTTGGAATGCTGCTCCTTCATGCATTATGTCAATTTCAATGACAGAAAAAAGTCCCATTGCTTACCTGCATGCTACTTGATAATACATTATTCTGACTTCCCTCCTCAATATCCCACGTCTCCTCCTATTTAAAAGGAAAAATTAAAAATTAAAAATCAACAAAATAAGCAAAAGAAAATCATAGAATGTAGTGAAAAAGTAGTACAATCAAAATACCTGAACAAGTTTCTCTAGATTCTCCATTAGTGTCTTCTCTTCCAGTTCTACATATATTATCAAGTGGGGTTCAAAGCAAGATGAAATAATTCCACGGAAGTTGAACTGCCAAATCAAACAGTGTAGATAACTCTCAGGACTTATGCTTCATCTGTACTAGCTAAAAGTGAGAAAGAAGACAAAATCTATAATCTCAATAAGAAGTGCTGAATTAAAAGACCAACAAGAATACCCTTGATAAGAACAGAGGAGCTATAATAGCAAAATTCAGAGAAGACCATCCTAGATTAATCCCACTTGCATGATCTATATTGTTAAAAAAATATATTGGCATGTATGCATATCCTTTCCACAATAATTACTAAGAACTACGAATTAGAACATGACACATCCAAGCACCTATTTTAGTACATCTAGAGCTTTACAGCTTCCATTGGAAAAGCAAATAGCAATTAATTACCAAAGCATTGCAACTCTAGTGACTATATCATAATGTGATAAGGTGTCTTCATTAACATCATAATAATGTAATATAAGGAATTTCTTTCTCAAAGTCAAGTTTCCTGTTACTTGTTTTAAAGAGATTGCATGGCTACTAACCATGCACTAGGAATGTAAGTAGCTAGGTTAGAAAATCCTATCCATGATTAAAATCACTTGGATGGATATATGCTAAAGAGGTGAATATGACTGAACAAACATTCAAGCCGAATGCAGCATGTAGATTTGGAGACCTTAGATATGTTTCAGCTATATAGCAATGCTTATACTATCAATAAATTACATGCAAGAGCAAAGATAAACAGATAATTATACCCCAGCTCCAGGCACTGACAGATCTTTATTCCGATCATGTTCCTGTCAAAGAAATATCAAAAGGAATAACGGGTGACAATATATTCTAATATTGTTCCAGATTTTTACTAAACAAACTTTACACAGCAATAGTAAGCAATTTATTATGCATACTTCAGTCCCACTGTCTTGATGTGCAGCCAGCTTTCTTTCATACTTCTTTCGAATATCTGAAATACTTTGACTAGAACTTTGGCCTGTACCAATTTCCTCAATCTCATTACCTATCTCCCTGCTACGAGTTCCTCCCCCAAATTTCTCAGCCAATTCATCCTCAAATTCTAGAGTACGTTGTAGTGCCTAAAACAAGACCCCAGCATGGAAAACATCAATGTAAGAAAAAAGACAAAATAAATTAAAAATGATCATGGGACAGGTTGCAGTATACAATTTATAATGAACGCTTCATGTGATATTTATCATTACAACTATCATTTTAAGCAAAACTGATGGGGAACAACTTGGTTTCCTAGTCACAGTGCCCTGTCTTGCAAGGAAAGTGAAGAGGAAACCTCTGTGTTCCTTGTGCATGGAGTAGTCTCTTTGCAATAAAATGCATCTTTATTATCAAATAAAGAAAGTGAAGAGAGGAGGGGGGGGGGGGGGGGGGTGTGGTTCCATGTGAATCTTAAAAAGGCAACTTTCAATTTATTTATAACACCACCAAAGAACAAGTTACAAGCATTTACAATAAATATCGTTTCTCAGGCAAATACTCAAGTTAATTAGGTTGCAGCAGTTCAATAGAAACTTTCTGCCCATCTAAGGTTTCCATTCCATATAACCTCAACAACAGAGATCACCTAAAGCACCTTATTAATCCAAACTTATTGTTTTCTTCCTTAGCAGTTCAAATTGGGCAATTGAACATTTGAGTTTGTTGATGGTAGGACTAGTAGAAATTTATGTTCGCTTTTGTAATTAGTTGGCCTTGTAGAAACTGTGTGGGCTTCTGAAAATTACTAGCCAAAGAGTCCATTTTTATCCTTCCTTGACTTTTCCTTCCAAAAGGGAATTTACTCTTTCTCCAACCAGTTTATGATTATTACACAAAAAACCTATAGACAAAGAGATGTCTCAAGCATGCATCTTCATAGGAAGCAAGTGCTTGGCAAGTAAAGAACTAGGTTCACTATAGTTCTCAACTACTGCAGAAAAATAAACTAACTTAATTTTGAACTGCTATTTAGATTAAAATTCAGTTTTTCTAGACAAAATAACAAATTGTTAAGTGCTTAATAACAGTTTCGCAAGATGTTAGTGATTTGGTTTAGTTCTGCATTTATGTCCTTCAATAATTAATGTTGACAAAAGATGTAACAGATACAACTTAAAACTAAAAAGTACAAGGAACCTCATATGGGATAGGATCAATAATCCTAAATCAAAATATTCATGGTTGGTACTGAAAAAATGATAGGTACTCTAATCAACTTTGCAATTTGCCAATGCTCTATCTCAAATGGCACCTTCTCCCCTTGTAAGAGCAAGGTGGAGGATGGAGTCGTAGGTTTGTAATTACCAATAAAGAAAAAACAAATAAGGCTGCAACTAGGCCGGTTAGTCCAGTTTGGAGGCCAACTCAAGGTTTTAACCAGGCACACTTTGCTTGGCCAAGCCAGCCTGTCCTTTAGCCCATTCCACACAACATGAGCCAGCTTGGATAAAAAGTTGGGACCGGGTTTGGAGTCGGGCTAGCTTCTAATACTAGGCTGGGTTAGGTTGATCTTCGGGTCCAGTTGGGATTGGTTTAGGCAAAGTTGGAACTTAAATCCAAGCCAAAATTATAAATTACAACATAAATTTTTATTCTGTTAATAAAAAGAATTATAAAATTAAGACTGATTTACTTTGAAATTGATTGGTTTAATCAAAATGAGAAAACACAAGTTTAATGACTATCAAAGAATTGCTACTATATAAGATTAAGTTTGATATACTTCAAACACAAACCTTAAACAGAAGCATCATAAACATGAGATTCATAGAAAAAAAACCCAAGTTAGAAAAAACCAAAGTTATACTGTTATAGAAATAGAAAAAATATCTAGATATGAAATATAAACAAACCAAACTCAGGTGGAGTATGGCCGCAGAATCCAGGCACAAATGGGCTTCCCTCTAAACAACAAATATTTGAAAGGCACCCCATTCATGCAAGGCAAGTTAACCACCAATTGCTCGTGGCAATGGAAAGGAATCCTTAATTCCAGATTCATCATCAAGAAAGGTATATGCACCAAAATTGGTAGTGGTAGACACACACCTATTCGGGATCACCCTTGTATTCCCTCACTTGACAGATTCATCCCAATTCCAAACCCGGCACAACCAAGCTATGACATCCATTGAGTGTCCGACCTCATTAACCCAATTCCTTCCAATGGGACAGAAACTTTCCAGTATTCAACTCACAAACAGCCAGAAAAATCCGTAATATCCACATTTCCCCAACACAATCACAAGATAAATTCATTTGGGTCCCAAACGGTTCAGGAAAATCCAAAACAAAATCTGCATTTCTCACTTTCCCAAACCCAACTCCTAATACTACCAGCCCCCTCATATCAAAAGATTGTAATTCTCTTTGGAATGCAAAAATATGTGTTAGATTCAAAGTGATTCTTCAGAAAAATAGCATGGGAAATTCTTCCCACAAAAGCCATTCGTCAACTCACATTACATCCAGGGACCAGTCCTGCATCTTCTGCAAAGGAGAAAGCAAGATAGCCTTCCACCTATTCACACAATGTCCATTTGTTCAGTCAGTGTGGCTCTCCTCTTCTTGGCCTCTCCACCTGGATCATGCTCTTGCTAAATCCATGTACCCTCCTCCCTCTCTTTTGAAGAGGCCCCAAAATTTTTACTCTTTGCAGCTGTTATCTGTGACCAAATTTGGTTCCAAAGGAGCGAGCTTATCAAGAGTCCAATCACTCCCACCCCATCACCCCCCCCCCCCCCCTCTGATGAGCATCACAAAGCATTCAAGGATCCATTGCATGTTCCAGTTCAGCCTATTACTAAAGCAAGATCCAAGAAGATCAAAGAAACACTTAATGGGCTGATTCTAATACAGGACGTTCCAAGCTTGGCCCAAAGGAAGATGAAGGTGTAATAAATTTAATCCAAGCTATTGAGGGCTGATCTGCTTTGATTGGACGTGATTTATGGCGTGGATTAATGGCTGATTGACTTTCCAACCCCATATTAGTTAATAGCCATTTTTCCTATTCTGAAACTTATTATTTTTGGTATTTTTATGCAAAAAACGTTATTTTAGGTTTAGGTGATTTATTTCCTTGTTTTTAGGTGCATTTAATGCTTTTTAGGTCAAATTTGATTCCTAATATGGTTAGGTATCAATTAGGAGTTATTTTAGAATATATTTTCTTGTATGTCAAGTTTTATGGAGCCCTTAAATAGGCCCCTAAGTCTGTAAACGTTTTGGAGAATTTATTGAATAAAAATCAGAAAAGGTGAAGCTTTGCTCTTCTTTTGGTTCTTCAAGAACTGTGAACTTATCAGGGATTCTTCCTTGTGGCGTTCAAATTTTATACCTTTGGTTCATGATTCCATTATAATCATTGGGTCAAGGTTTGTTACTTATACCTTTGGTTCGCGTTTCACTTATAAACGTTGGGTCAGGGTTCTATCAAAAATCTGAATTTTAGCTTTCTTGGGCAAGTATTCCAATATTGATTGTTGGGTTTCAAAGCGTGTCAATTGAGGTTCGCATCATATTCTAATATTGTTTGTTGGGTCTCAATGCGTGTCTATTGAGGTTCGCATCACCCCCTCTCCAGCCCCCTCCACCAGCTTGCTCAAGAGATAAACAAAAAATTTCTCTTCCACATCCAAGCTTGGGAATTCACAAACAACCAAAACACAAAACCACCTCATACCCCTTGGTCCCCACCCCCTCCTGGCTGGTTAAAAATCAATCAACTTTGATGCAGCAATTAGGCCACACAATCTATTCCTTGCTGCAGTGTGTTGTGATCATTTAAGGAAATGTATCTATGCATGGACAGGTATTGAAGTCAGTGGAGATCCATTAAGGGTTGAAGCTAAGGCTGCACTATTAGCAGTATCATCAGCACATAATTTGGGTTTGGACAAGATTATTTTTGAGGGTGACACTCCTTTCATTTTTTGCTCTTTTTCAGCTGTTGTTAGACAAGCCAATTTTGCTGCCCATGTCCTTGCTTCCTGGGCTCCTTTTTGTAATAGTTTCAAGGCCCTTCTCATCTCCATTCTTCCTATCAACATCTTGGAGGCAGGAAGGGCAGATGGACCAAGCCCTGAACTCTTCTGACATCACTAATACTCATCATTCAGCAAAAAAAAGTATTACATCAACTGATTTGGATAAAGGGCTATGCTTATGGGTTGAACTAAGTGCTGGATTCAGGTTCAAGGACCTCAACTCTAACCTAGATGGAACTTATTTCTGGCTGAGCCCAAGTCAAACCTAACCTTAAAAGGCCCCAAACCAAGCTGCTCAAGTTCGAATTAGGCAGGGATTGGTACAAGCTAGCTTGCCCAATATGCACCCCTGCAGCTTGTAAATCTGCAATGGTATTGTCAAAGAATAATTGTGGATGCAAAGAAAAAATATTTTAGTGAGGCAAATGCTGCATAAACATCTCAAATATATAGCCCAACTGGCCCCAAAAACATACCATAAAAATTAAATTTCAACCACAACATCAAAGAATTCTTAAAGTGCATTCAATGAAGATTTCTAGTAAACTAATCAAATTATATGCAAGGGACAACAAATATTTCAAATTCCATTTGAGAACCAATTTTAAGATGAAGTAGAGTTGCAAGTAGCAGTAACATAAGGTGAATCCAAAAAGGATGCGAACCAAAGTTGTGGAAGAAAACATGATAGAATATCAGTTAATTAAATTAAATCCTTAGATGCATTAAAGTATCTGTAACAATTAGTTAAAATAGCACTTTTACAAATTAGAACGCATTCATTGATTAAACTATCTAATACAATCTTATGCCATATTTCACTCCTCATGTAAATGTATAAATTAAGAAATAATTTGTCTGCCTGTTCAATAAGGATTTTTCAAGTGGTCAAACCTTAAAAATTGATTAAATCTATTATTTAAGCACAAGATAGCATTTGGTTAGTCTAATGATGTCATAAAATTCCTTATCAAAGAAAAATGGAAAAATATATGAAAAGATTAAATTTATCTAAAAAATTGAGATATCAATAAACTCACAATCAGGTTGAATAATTGATTAGTGAATAAATCAAAAATACCTTGAAAAATAAAAACAAACAGGCCATAGTAGTATTAATTATGCCCATCATTAAAAAGTGTTTAAAAATATGGCTTACCATCAATAATGTCCCAACATCTGGTTTTTCCTTCATATTATCAAGGATCTCCTCAAGTTGTTTCCTGAAAACACAACCATTTATCACAAACTAGGTTCTACATGATATTACCCTAGGGTAGAAATCATTATCTGGTAGTCCTCAAAAGCCTAGATGTGGTTAATATCTTGAAAGCATGAGTGTAAAGGATGGATTATTTTCATAAGTAAAAAGTTTTTTATAAAAAATGAGCAATTACCTAGCGTACACAGGGTGTGTACAGTATACATAAGGTATCCACGAAAGGCACAACTGGAATAAATTACAAATAAAATGATACCAGAATCAAGGAGATTTACAAAGGAATGGGTAGTACTATGACCCAAAATATGAGACCACTCATATATTGATCTAGTGAAGTATGTTTAACCACTGAATTTTTCACATCTTCAAAAATACGATGATTTCACTCCTCCATAAAGTCCACAACAAGCACAGAGGAGCTAAGTTCCAAACAAAAAAAATATATTCTTGCCCCAACCAAACAGGTCACCCACATTTCTTGGCATTGCCTGTTGGATTCCAAATACTGAGAAAACAAGTCCACAAAGCATATGCAAAATCACAATGCAACATCAAATAGTCCATGGACTCTCCACTGTACCTACGCATGCAGCACCAACTGACTAATGTAGTGGAATTCAACCAAGTATACGCCCCTCTCTTTATAGGTAGCTCAATTAAGTTATGTTCTAAGATAAATTACAAAGTACTGTCAAGTTCCAGCCCCAGCCTAGAGTCTCCGACCAGAAATTTAAACAGTTCTTGAACAACCAACCTATTGGCGTTTTGCCTAAAACACCATCTTTAAGGCACCCCCTATTGATGTTGATTGGTGCTATAAATAGCCCTCCCTCACTTAACAACCAGACTGAGTCGTGTTTTGAACCGTTGCTTCCGTAATAGGCTGGTTATGGGCTTTAGTAATTACAACTACGGTTCTGGGGACCCAAAATTTAGCAGTCACAAGCCTGTTCCCCTACCTCAGTACAAATAGTTTTTGCCTTTCAAATTTAAATTCCAGATCCTTCTATCGTACCTTCATTCTTTCCCAAAATCTCACAAGTCATACCACTAAATCTTCCTTTGATTATTCCCTCCCAAATTTCCATTCCTGCCTTGATATGGGTTCCCCAAAGTATTTTTTGCCATTGCTTGTGACGGGTCACCATTGTTTCCAACTTGCCTCCATTAAGTCTTTCTTCTGCCATACTCTCCTTGTTTGGAGTGTGGCTTTGTCGCATTTTAATTGTTTTTCCATTACTGATTTACTTGATCATTGTAATCTTTATTCTTGATTTTTGCCCCCACAGTACATCCCCAATGTAGTCAGGTTGGCTTCTTTTTTAATAAAATTTTTCGTTACCATCAATAAAAATTAATTTGTCATGCTTCCCTTCAGTGGTTGTGCCAAGACAACAAAACCACCCTAACCTATACCTGATCTCCCTGCAGTAATAAGCAAAACTTCTTTCCAAAAACCTACCTTTGTTGTATGTCCGAATCAGGATATCAGTTGCCCAGTATCAGTCCCGGAAATTGTCTAAAAAACCTCAAATGGTAGATCATTTACATTGTGAGTAAGAGGTGAAGGGTGAAATTTTATTTCAACCAGTGTTGGTAAAAACCCGTGTAAGAGAAGCTAATGTGAAGAATGTAAATGAAACTAAATCTGAAGAAAAAAAAAAAAAAAAAAGGAAACGACGTGCTATCCACTACATTACAATGAAAAAATCTTATCTCTAATTACATGTTTTACTACAAGCAAATGGGACAAAGCCTTTAGTTTTCTTCATGCAAATAGGTCAAAAGACTCAAAACTTTGAATAAATATGAGGTGACAACTGACAACACCCATGTTGATGTCCAAACATCACTTTTCCCAGGTTTTGATATTTTAAAGTGATCTCTTCCAAATATTATTCAAAACTGCTAACAAATTTAAAAAGGTTCTGGCTTCTATGGTAAAGTTTGGAAAATCGTGAAAGTTATTGAGCTATCCATGAAGCACTCAACTCATGTTAATTTTAAAAATTAAAAAAAAAAAGATTTGATGTCAAAGACGCATAGATACCATACCTTGTTTTCTTACAAAACTGGATACAGAGGCGGTAAGGAACATGCCATGAAGGAGGAAAGATCTTCCAAATTTCTTCATTTGTTCTTATTCGGCGCTTTATCCATGCATATCTCCTTTCGGTTTTATCCAACTTAGCTAGTTCTAATGATATAGAAAAATTGAAAAGTTCAAATAAAAAGAATATCTGCAGTGATTTCCTCATAAAGAAAGCATAACTATAACTAAGTAGGAAGTAAGACATACCAGCTCCTTCAAAAATTTGTTCATAAGAAGTAAGCTCCCGGCTGCAGAAATTGTTTACCAACTCTTCTCTTACCGATGGCTCCAAAGAATCAACAACCAAGCAAGCATCAGATAGATGCTGCAGTAAATTAGTTTCTTCTGTCTCTTTTCCAGTACCTAAGCTGAGATTAAAACAAGAACAGAGGAGGACCTTAAAAAGTACAGATAGCATATTTGTAGCAACAAAAACTAGATGGATTCCTGGGAAATTATGTTTATTTAAGATGCATAAAGGGGAGATGATTCCAAGAAGACACTTCAGAGAAAAACTTGTAGAACTAAAATTGCTTGTCAATATCAATATTCTTACTGTCACAACTTACATAAAAAAATCAACTGTGGATGTCCCTGAAGTTGACTATCCCTCAGAAATTCTTTCTTTCATCAGGAACTTAAATGAAATATGAATCTATTAATAAGAGTGGCTGTGTGCACATGAGTGCGTGTGTCTTTCCATTTTATGCTTCCCTCCTCTATTATCTTGTTCGAGTAACTTGGTCTAAATAAGTATATTCTGTAATAAGTAAAGATTTTGAAAAATGCAAATGACAAGAATGCAGCTTTTCTAGATAAAACTGGTTCTTAAATATGGGAAGAACCATAACAACAGATTACCTGGAGAAATCAGAAAACACATGTGACTTGAGAATTTGCTTGATATTCTTAAACTTCTCTCTGAGTTCGGTGATCTTTGGAATATCTCTATATGCCTCAAAGTGACTACATAATTGGTTCACAGCCTGACAAGCATCATGAACCAAAAATTTAAAAAAAAATTTAAGAAGGAAAAAAAAACTTCGTATGAATAAATACTGGTAACATCTTCATAAATGTGAAAATTTTATCTTTATGACAAACAAAAATTATAGTGTTTACTAGACCACTTTGCTGCCTACTGCAAACCAAGCCTGGAGCTTCTAGATTAAACCCCCTAAAAAACATTTAATTCCATGACTACAACTCCTATTATACTAAATGTGAGCCATTCCTGCAACCTTTACTACATCAAAACACAACCAATTACTCCAAATACAATGCTGAAATTCAAATTTCCTGAGCCAAATTAAGAAAAGCACAATCTGTCCTGCATCATATAGTCTATTACAGACTGACAATAAAACCAAAAGGTTGATAACTATATTTCCAATTCCGGCAGGAAAAAGAAAACCTAAGTTTTTAACATTGAAGTACCACAAAATAATATGCCCTTAGAGAGTGGAAAATTACCAAGCTAGAGTACACCACAAGAGAGAAGATTAAAGAAGTATCAAAAGAAATCTTTGGCCTACAGTAGAGATGACAACACATCCACTAACAAATAGAGTACCTCCAGTTGTGCAGCTGCCTCCTTATATTGTCGTTTTGAAGCCATAACTTGAAGCTGCTCTACAGCAGAGACTGTCATGCCATGTAAAACAGTATTGAAGTAAGAACTTACATATGCAAGAACCTTCTTTTTTTCTTTTTTTCTGGGGGGGGGGGGGGGGGGGGTGGGGAATCATTTTTGGATAAATTATAAAACTTCATTGAAAGGAAAAATTAGATACAAAGGGCCAAAGCACATAGGAAGTGTACTGAGGAAAACCAAAAACATAAAAACAACAAAACTAAGATGCATAGAAAGTACAGTTATCAAGCAAATCAGGCAAAGAAGTAAAGTTGGAAACACCCGATGCATTTGTCCACCCAAGTAAAGTTTGGAAGAAAAGTATCTTCAGCTCATGGATTCAATTCCCCTCCTGCCAAATGCTCCAGATTAGGCAATGAGGGATCACATTCCAAATCACCCCATTCCTATGCCTACTAAACTTACCTGGCCAGCTGGTTAGAAGCTCTAAGACCCCACTGGGCATAACCAAACAAACCCCAAACAGTGTAAACACCATGCTCCACATCTCTATGGCTACAGGCCAGTGTATAAGTAGGTGATTACAGGTCTCCCCAGCCCTCTTACAAATACAACAGCAATAAATAATAACAAGATGACGTTTCCGTAAATTATCATTAGTTGAAATATGACCCAATGCCGTCATCCATAGGAAAAAACTGAGGTTGGCACTTTAGGTTTCCAGCCCAACTTATCCACCACCTCCCCTTTCCACACACCAGAATAAAGTAGATCCATGAAAGAGAACTGATTCTAACTCCCACCAATCGGTTAAAACTGACATTCCAATGATAGCATTTCCCTAAGAAAGATATTAACTCTGGCGCTGTACCATATTTATTATGTATAATACCATACAAACTGGAAAGTTCTCCTTTAGATGTGGTCCACCACATCAATGATCATGCCAAAACTTAATAGAAAAACCATCCCTCTCCCCCTCCATTTTGAACTGGTTCACAAACATTCCTATCCAACCAAATGGTACTTAAATTCATCTCCCATCCCTCCCCACAAAAATACCTTTGTATTGCAACTGCCTTTACATTTTCTTCCTAACAACAGATTTTTTTTATTATTATTTTATTATTATTTGATTGATAGAGTTTTATTAATTTTTTTCCATTAAAAAGGATTTATGTATCTAACTCAAGCAAAACACACACCCACACAATCCATAATGTTTCAATCAGACAAGCTTAGTAAGAAGAAACCATAAAAACTCTCAGGAAAACTCCATGTACAAAACATAAAAGGATATCAGAGTCAAACCTAGCATGGTTAGACGATGAAGAGCTGTAATTGTAGTTGTTACATGCTTCTTTGCAAAGTCCAACTTTTTAATGTCACGGCATATTTCTTGGACCATTGTTTCACTTTGCTCAGCTTTGCTTTTTATTTCTCGGATCTTATACATGAGTTCCTGTTTGACAGAAGATAGAACAAATATCAAAAAAAGGAAACATAGACAACCCAAAGATAAGACAAGAAATGAAAAATGCAGCATTACTAAGGCTTAATCATGAGAGTAAAGCAAAATGCTTAAGGTAGATAAACTTCATTAGTGCAACCAATTTTGATAATAATCTGAATAAACATTTAAAACTTCAAAATCTAAAAAACAGACCTCCACCGCACACGTAGCAGCAGCAAGATCTTCCTTCGCTTTGGTTCCGGAATTACTCTGAAGTCACAGTAGCCAAGCCATCAAAAAACTAAATAAGGTATAATCATGTTTTTTAAAATTGCATGAACATTTTGCAGTTAGATGAAAGTAGTTGCAACTGAATTTATTGCCCAACTGATTAAAATATCCTAATTGAATGATTCTGCGAATTCCACATTTTATATCCTCTTTAGAAGTCTAGAATTCTACGGAAAAGTGAGTGGCATCCAAAGCCTCAGCTCTCCGTATTAGAAATGGCAAAGCCCAAATGAGTGTAATGCACTCTAAATACTTTTGATAATTGATAGATTAAGACATCAAAAGACAAACAGGAAAAGATCATGACCTGTTGACGAACAGCTGCCAATATTCCAGAATCCACATGATTAATCTCACTTTTTATCTTTTGCATGAGTGGCTCAACACCAGATAAAGATGCCTCTGAATATTCACCACATTTTAAAATGTCAACATGATAAGCGCCGGATAAGGATACATATATTAGCTAGAAAGGATGTAATTTTTATTATTATTATAAGTTAGCTAGAAATTATATAATAAAGATCTCAAGTATGCAATGAGTCCCAAAAATTAAAAATAATTCTTCATGTATACAAACTTAACTAGTAACAACATATACTCTGTAAACTCACTAACAATTTCGAACAATGAGCAACTCCCACCTGGTAGTTGCAAAATTCCATTCAACCAACCCAACCCATATCATGTTTTCAGGATGATAACTAGGATTACATTCAGAAAATAATCCCCAAATTATCTAATATTAGATATTTTCATATTCTTATAGAGGCCATCTATTCATATATATGTAACTGAATGCATTTTTTACTAGCCTATGCTACATTCTGTTACCCGCATACATCCTCTTTTCTGGTTTGTAATACATATGCATAACATAACAAGAGGAACAAAATTTAGCGCGCACACACACACCCAGCAAACCTGTAGGGAACATCTGGTTGATGTATTCCAAGGTGCTTGACTTGTCCATCTTTGCTGGTAATAAGAACTGAAAGATTCCGTGCAAAAGCTTGCCCCCTAAATAAAAATCAACACAAAAATCCAAAATTTTAAAGTCATTTCATTTTGGCATCATATGTCATAACACATCTACTTCTCTTTCCCAAATAATGCACCCACCTTTCAAGTGTAGTAGACTTGTAGTGTTAATCCCACACACTACCCGCCAAATCAAATTATTTATTTTTGTGATGCATGATCTCTTCTCTCCTTGAAAGAACAAAATGATTCTGTTCATATAGGGCCCTAATTATATGTTGCATCATTCCGTATTTTATTGAGAGAGATTCAAATGGGCAACAAGGATTCGACACAAAGCAAAGTTGCACCACTCTAATTTACACAAGGAAAACTAGCCAAATGCTCTAACATCACACTTTGTGTAATATATAACGTAGGGAACCTTTCTAAAGAAGAGTCCTTTAGACTCACCTCTAACCAGTAAAAACCTACAAAACAACTGACCCCATCAGCCGGAACTAGTTGACGTAATCAAGGGCATTCACCCCTGACAGGCTAAGCATTTTATGCTCATTCCCAAGAACAGTAACCAAATATATATATATATATATATATAAGTTAACTCCCAAGCATTGGAATTAAGGAAATAAAATTGATGCCATGAAACCGTGTCCAAATCATCTATCCATACAACTAAAACTTGTACCACTACTGATTTCTGGTTCAGCCAAATCAAATTGGTGCCCATAAAACCCAAAGTAAAAATCTATAAAAAGAAAAGCTTGTCATCAATTTAAAACAAACAGAAATGCCTACTTTCTCAACTTGACTACCTTAAACACAATTCAAGATCCTCACATCAGCCCAATTTCTACACTGCCCAAGCATTTACACTTAGATAGGGAAAAAAAAAAAAAGTTGCATAGTTCAACACCCTTTGCTATATTGAAATTGTCCCAGTAATGCAGCAGCTTAAAATTGATAAGACGGAAGTGGCATTTGTGAATTGTGATTCAGTTCTAGGAGCTAAGTTTAACTTCATCCAAACAAAAAAAAAGAAAAAAAGAACCCAGTTAAGGAAAAATGGTTTATGAATTAAAAAGAGCGAAAATTAGAAAATGGAAAGAGCGATAGTGAGTAGATCTACAACTGTAAACAACAGATCACAAATAATAAAATAGAGAGGTATGAGCAAGAGAGAGAAAAGAGTAGTACCTGCAACCACAGGACAGAGGGAGGAAGTTGACGTTGTCGTTGGGACTGAGCGAAGAGAAGAGAATGGAAACCAATATAAATGTGCTTCGTTTTTTTTTTTTTTTTTTTTTTTAATTAGAAAAAGTAATTTTGGATCACCAAAAATCGGTATTCCTAAACTACCCCTGATATGATATCTATATATATCTAAAAAAAAATAAACTCCCAAGTGCACTACGAAAATCCTTTAAAAAATTCTTCCCAATCAACCGTATCAACTGTACAGTAATCTCTCTTAAACAATAGAAAAGCTATAAAAGAGGAGTTTTGAGAGAGAGAGATACCAGCTGGTCCAGAAGCGTCGCCGGCGTGGAGTGGCTGGGCGGCGCAGCGGCGGTGCTAGATGGTTGGTGATTTTTGCGGTTGGTATGGGGATTTTTTTTCTTCTTCTTGAAACCAATGCATTTGGGTTTAGGATTTAGGATTTTGAGATTTCCTGTTTGGTGGGGAATCGGTGAAGCTGCAGAATTTTTTTTTTTTTTTTTTTTTCTTGGGCAAACAGCACGATTGCAAGTGTCACGTCATCACTTCATTACAGTTGAAACTGTGTCGTTTTAGGACTTATTTGGTTAAAAAAAAACACATCAACAAAATGACATGGCATTTAACAGTAAGAGCAAAAACTAACGGGGTGATGGAAATTGTAGATGGGCAGAAGGTGTTGGATAAAAATCCTGAAATTTGTTTACACTCTTCACTTTGCCCTATTGTGCGGATCACTATGCGTCTTACGATAAATTATAGCCTTCTGATAAACTATGTCATTTATTCACTATTTTATTAAAAAACTTTCACTTGTTTAAAATTACTGAGTTAGTAATTAATTTCTGTTTAAAAAAAAATTTTAACTAACAATTTTAAACAGTTTGAAGTTTTTTAATGGAATGGTGGACCACATCACTTATCTACTATGTAGATCTTATAATTTCTCGCCCGCCCTTACCGTGCGAAAGACCTTCCAAAAGCAAAATTACAGTAATTAAGACCTTCTGGTCTTTTAATTAACCATTTGGTCCCTTTTTTTTATTTTATTTTATAATGACCTTTTGGTCCTTTGAGTTATAATTTCATTAATTTGTTCCTTTCTCAACCCAAAATAATAATAATAATATTTATAATTCGTACAAGTATAATATTTTCTTGAAATTTACTTTACGGCATTTATTGTCTATTATTTTTTTTCTTTAAAATACTAAGTATTTTTAACACATGCATGAGAAAAAAGAAAAACATCTTAAAAAAACTGATTGTGATGTATAGCTAAAAAGACCTCATCTTTCAATTAAAATAAACATAATATTTACTTCAAAGCTGGACTCATGGCATTTACCTTCTTTCATAACAATTCAAGTTTATAATAAGTTCATTTTACTCATGGAATATAAATTCATAGTAGTGGGTCAAACTTAAAATAATTTTATTTTAAAATACTTCTTATATTAATATTATGCTAGTGCAATGCACGGGTCAATCAAGAATAATATGTAAACTAAAGAAATTTTTTATTAATTTAATTAAAATTAAATAATAAAAATAAAGTAATTTTTTTACATTGGCTTATATAATGAATATATATTATGTAAGACTAAGGTTTTTATATTTTTTTTAAAAAAAAATCAAATATAAGTCTAGTAATGGAAGATGATAAATAGCTATGTTACTCTTTTTCTTTTTCTTTTTCTTTTTTGGGAAAAAACTATGTAACTAATATAAAACGAGATGCCTAAAAAAGTATTAAGGGGGTTTGCAAAATATATATTAAGCTCAAGTAATCACCATTGCATATATAAATGCAAAAACCTTGAATTCAATAATTATAAACAATCCAAAAATAATAATTGAAAGTATATGTAAGTGGTAACTTTATTCAATAGTCAAGAACAATTTGTCTTACTAAACTTTAACAAATGAAAGTGGAGAAACTCACATGAGAATTTAATTTTTACAAGGTGAGTTTCACCCTACAAAAGGGAAAAAAAAAGGTATATATATATATACATAAAAACTTCAAGATTTTTTTTTTTAATTAAAAAAAAAACTAAGAGTTAAAACCTTGGCAATAAATTTGCATCAATAATTGAAAATAACTTTTAAATTATGATGAGAATTGAGAAGTAAATAACTTCATTAGTATTGAAATACGATGAAAATTGCGAAGTAAAACATGTTATAATAATTAAACAAAAATCTATTCAATTTTATTATAATATAAAAATAATAATATACAAATACATACTTTTGTAGGTGCTGTTGATAGACTTCCTGCGTTCCGTACTTTCCAATCATCCCACATGAGGCGACAGACAAATAGACTAGCTCATACTTTAGCTGCTTTTCATAGAATATTGACTCTTTTGTAACTCGGATGGAAGAGTGTCCATCTTTCCTTGCATCTTCGGTTTCACAAGATGCTATGTAGTGTTTCGCAACTTAATAAAATGAGAGTATTTCTTATCAAAAAAAAAAAACCAAAAAACTATATGGAGGTGTTTTGCCAACGAGGGCTTGGCTCAGCTGGTAAGGTTCGAACACTTCGTCTAACCCACCTAGGTTCGAGTCCCGCTGCCAGCAGGCTTTTGTTTGGTGGGCATCCTTAGTGGGGTTGACCCCCCACACAGGTTGGTAAAGGTAGTTTCGGGTACGAAAGGCTCCATATTCTATCGGCTGCCACCTGGCGCCCTGCCCAGGGGTTAAATATAACCATAAACACCTCCATTTTTACTTTCTCAAAAAAAAAAGGTAGAAAAAAAAAAGAAAAAAAAAGAAAAAACCTAATAATTATGTGTGTGTATATCCACTCCACCTAAAAGGAACCCAGGTCAAAATCAAATAGTCTAAAACTTCTTGAAATCTACGTTAAAATAGAGTTTTGAAGAAACAAAATTGCAAAATATTTTAGATAACAACAAAAAATTAAATATTATACTCGATATATATATCACCATATGCTACATACCATTATGCTCGGGAGCTATTCAAACTCATTAATTTATGTGGGATTCTACTTCTATAGTTTAAACATTTTTTTATGAGACGTTTAAACTTTTTATAAGAAAAAAAAACCTAATTAAAAAAAATTGATCTTTCTACAACCGATCAAGATAATTTACAATGATTAGGTCTCCCTTAAGTATAGTGGTTGAATGACACCAACCAACTATATTAATTTAACATTCTAAAAAAAAAAAACTATATTAATTAAAAAAAAATTAATGAATTTTCTACAATTTAGTGTAGCTACATGATACAACCGCAGCTTCTAATCTCAACTTTTATTATATAGTATATGATATGATGTCTTATTTTCTTTTGCCACTAAATTCCTAATGCCTCAATCTTTCCAATTATCTTTTTCCCCTTTAATACTTACTCTTTCAGAGTTTTAAACTTAAAATTTTTGCTATAAACTCAAAAAATTAAATCATTAGAAGATTGGAGAAAGAAATTCAAATTATACATAATTTTTTAATAATTTAAATCATTAGAATATTAGAGAAACAAATTGGAATTCTACTTATTGTTTTAAAAGTTGTTAAAGCTATGAGGCTATATATAACTTTCTAAGTATATTGCTATACTTTTACATTAATTTTTTTTTCAATTTATTATGAATAATCAAATTACATGTTTAAGCATTATATAATTCAATTAATGTCTTGAATTGATTTGTATTAGCTATTAATTAATTATATGTTTCTTTATTTTTGTTATCAAATATAAATTAATTATTTTTGTTATTAGCTTAAATTGATTGAGTTGTGGATGCTTGTAGTTAATTGAGATTCTAGAGAAATTTGAACATAATTTTGCATTTTAATCTTGTCTTTCAATCTTGCCTTGGAATTAAAAATCTTGACTCCGCAAATGCATAGTTCGAAATTGTGGAAAGGAAAGGGAGGATGTTATTGACCTAAAAGGTAATTGGTGATGTATGGATCCATTACTTTGGCTTACTCTTTTCTCCTTTTCGTATTCATAGTTGGACTCGATTGGTCTACAAGGTACAGATTTTGTATCTCTTGTGGTAGTTTGTTTAGATCAAACCTGCAACTCAAGGAGATAAGATCAATACTTGAGTCTTGTGTTGACTCTTTTGAATTTTCCCTACTGATTTTTAGACTATTTTTTTCTATGATAATTTTAGAGATAAAACAGGTTTTAAGTTTAGAGCATTCATATTGGTGTAACCATTTTAATATAACAACAAATATATAGCTAAAGACTAAAAACAACTCACACATCAGTCTCACTAAATTAGTGCCAAAAACTTAGTGAGGACTAGTGCCACGCCAGATGTGGCGAGACACTTTCCTCGCTAGAGCCAAAAATTTATATTTTTATAGTTGCGTTTGGCATTGGTTGAAAAATGCAGCTTTTTTTACTATTTAGCTTATTTCCCCTAATTCATGAGTCTCATTGCACTTTTTGATATTATTCATAAGTCTCATTATACTATTTCAATTAGCTTTTAATTTTATCTACATACTTTAAACAACAAGTTTTCAATTTCGTCTAAATAAACTGTGTCATTTCATCTCTCTCTCTCTCTCCTTTGTCTTCTTTAATTTTCCTTTCTTTCTCGCAGTGATGGGAAAGAGAGATAGTGATCTGAGGGAGAGAAAATGAAAGAAATTTCACAAAATGAAGTTAATAGACTCACCTATCTCTACTCTCTAGAAGTGTTGTTGCATAAGATTGTAAACTAAAGGAAAGAAAAAGGAAAAAAAGAAGTGAACAGGGATGAAAGAAGAAAGAAAAGGGGGAGAAAGAGTATATTATGGAGTGGAGATATTTTTAAAATTTTGTGGTGCATATTAAACTTTGGAAAGTGAAACATTGGGTAAATAAATTTTTTTTTTTTTTTTTTAAATTTGGTTGAGATGAATGTTGTATATATAGATATATACATACATAAGTTGTAATAATAATGTTTGAGTTTGGAGAGTGTTATTTCATAAAGCAAAAATTCAAGTCCTGGAATTTGAATTTTGTATTATAAAGGAGATTAGTGCAATTTCCCCTTTAGAATGTTATGGGGAAAAAATTGAATATGAGAAAAGAAAGAATAGAGAATAGATAGTGATTGGCAAATATACCAAAACTCAAATAGTTACGTTTTCTATCCAATTCATTGATAACACATTACGAATTTACAATGAAATGCATAATGAGATTTGTAAATTTTGAAAATAGATCCAACTATCATATTAAGCTAGGTATATTTTGAATTTAAATTTCATATCAATATAATTGATGACTCCAATCACATTAATTCCTTGATTCAATCTTTAAGCTGTGTAAAAGTGAATCATACTTTCTAACCATGACAACTTAAATGTGTCCGTTTGATTTGTGTTTAAAAAACAAAAATAGTTTATTGAATTTTTGTTATTTTTGTCAATAATAACTCCCTTAGGGAACAAAATTTTAATAAAAACTTCTTAAACTCTAGGGTTTAATACGAAACCACCCCAAAACCATAGGGGAAAATTATTCAAACACTATCCATTCTCTATTCACTGACAGATTTCCAAGATTTCAAAAGCCTGACTGCTTGGGTGATACTGATAACAAACAATAAATCTCTAGAATTTTTCACCATGACCGTATGGTCGATTTAGACCCAAAGAAATCAACTACGTATGCAGCAACAATTTGTGTCCACAGACCAGCTAGCCCAAGCGCCAAGAGATAGATTTGAGGAATGCAAATTACAAAGCTGTCTTGCCATCCTCGAAACCCAAATAGCAACAGCGCCACTATGCTAGTACTAATAAAATAATAATTTTAATCCCTAACTTTGGAAAAAAGAGGCAACTATCGCTAATTACAATTACAAAAATGAATTACTTTTTCCAAAATTCAATGAGTCCTACAAGTTTTTGTTTATTATGTTTATAGATAACAATATTATGTTTGTTTTCACCAAATTCAGCTAGATGAAGGTTTTCAACAGATCAATTATAATAAACATATAGAATTATATTTATTGTAATTGTTGTAGTCATTTTTTTTTTCGTCTTCTAATTATTGTTATTGGTATTGTTATTTTTAATGTTATTGATATAACAAAAACAAAATTTTCCGTACAAAAAAATAGCTCCATCCTAATTTATTTTTGAATAAATCCGGAGGAGGAAGACTGGAGGAGACCAGTAAAAGTAATCATTTCTATCACTTTTTGTGCTATGAATATTTTTGGCACCATTCTTGGTTTTTTAGCAGTGAATACAATAAATAATGGTCAATGACACAATGGATATATACAGCCTTTGGTGTGCCTTTTCAGATGATAAATTTCTCCCAAGTGTTGAATTTATATATCTTTTTCTTTGGATGGGGTTACTAATGTTTATTCGTAAAATAAAGAACTATGCAATTTTAAAAATCCTGTTATTTATTAGTTTTATTGTTTGGACATAAATTATCATTCACGAAAGCTGCTATAAATATGAATTCAAAACAATTGGATATGCATGATTGACAACTAAAAATAAATCTCTCTCTCTCTCTCTCTCTCTCTCTCTCATCCTATGGAAAAAGAATCAAAATATAAAAAAGAAGAAAGGATGAAAGAAAATAGCAATTTGGGGGGGGGGGGGGGGGGTGTTTGTTGTAATAGGAATTTTGTTTCAATTTTTTTCACAAAAGAATCTAGCAAAAAACCAAGGAACTGTAATATTCCAAATTGAATGACATCAACAGTCCATCTGTCCAAAACTTTTTTTTAACCACCAAATAAGCTTGCCATGTGTGTTTGTTTTATTAGTTAAATTAGTTTTATTGTTTGGCTCAATTAGGTTTGAGCAAGTGTGGACGTAGAATAGCAATTTGGTAATACTCTTACCATTTTGTGTTATGTACTTTATAATGGTACCATCTTAGTGCCATCTTAGAGCCCGTTTGGTCATCCATTTTAAACATTAGTGTTTAGTGTTTAAATGCTGAACACTAGTGTCCAAAAACAAAAAAAAATATGTTTAGTCATCCATTTGTGTTCAGGGTAGTTTAGAAAATATTCTTCAAAAACCCATTTTCAAAATAATGGTTTTGAAATCACCTCCAGCCTATTTTAAAACAACAAACACTAGTGTTCAGTGGCAATTGGGTAATTATTTTGAACACTGTATGGGCCCACCTGGTTCGATATCTCTGTGTATTGTCTCCTCTCTTCCTCTCATAGACATCCTCTGCCCTCTTCACGCCGAATCCATCTGCACCTACCAATATCTCATCTCACCCACATAGTTAGAGCTTAACCCAGCGGCATTAATCTCACCCACCGCCACAACTCCCCTCACCGACCCATTTGACCGTAGTCAAAGGTCTCTCCCTCACAACGGATCACCACGCCATTGATTACTCAACCTAGCGCCATTAATAATCCTCACCGACCCATCCAAAAGCTCGTTTCGTTGCTGGGTCTTGGAGTGTTGAAGGTGGAAAGGAGATCCGAGGAACGTGAAGCCCAGCCGTGGATCAAGGGTCTACATCGATGGAGATGAGGAGCGTGGGTTTCGTTTTCTGCTTTCAGAGAAGAGAAGGGAAAAAGAAGGAACAAACACAGAGGAGCAACAGGAATATAAAATGTATTCTTTCTCCTGAATTAAAAAAATTAATATTTCGTACATGTGTTAGCTTTTTTTAAAATCAAACACACATATACCAAACACATTTTTATGTTTTTTGAACACTGAAATATGTTATTTAAACTATGATACTAAACACGTTTTTCAACAACACTTTTTAAACTACAGTTTTCACATCATTTTAAACAATAAATTTTGAACTTCATGACCAAATGGGCTCTTAATGGTTCAAGCATGATACTCACTACTCATTAAGTTGATTTTTTTTTTTTTTGGCACAGGTAATTTTCAACAATCCGAAGATGATTCGATAACGATGTTTGTTCCAACATATAAAGAACACCTTGTTTCTTCAAGTATTATGAGAAATGATAACAGAGTTTTGAAGAAGTATTCTACACCATGTGCTTGTACTAATAAAAGATTATCTTGTTCCATTGCTTTGCACAAAAGGCAGCAAAATATGGTACAACACTCTATACAATGTTGCCACAAATCACAATATGATGAGTTCAAAAAATATGAAAATATACATAATAATTATTATGTTTGATCTTCATTGTTTTAGAAATCATTCTGATTTTTTCACAATCTACAAAATTCAACACATTTCTACTTATCATGTTTATATATAATAACTATTATGTTTATCCGAACCTCTATGCTCTCTTTTAAAAGTCGGAATTCCCCTACTTATAAATGCAATTATATTCTAGGAAGTCTACAATCTACATATCTAAGAAATACTAACAAAGTTCATTTTGAATTTTCAATTATTTTAGACTTAGAATGCCAGAGAAAAGAATGTTTTCAAAATTCTTTTCTAATATCTTTTGATTGGGAGGTCGGTGTTAATCTATAAGAATGATAAATTGAATTGAAATAATTTCAGGGCAAGAATTTAATTAGGAGGTTATATATACCACAGATATTACAAATTTAACTACTCTTTTTTTTTTGGTTTCTCAAAAAAAAAAAAAAAACCCTCTCTTTTTTGGTTCTACATATGCTTATGATATCAAAGATTTAAAATATAGCAAAGTCTGAATAATAAATTTTTTTTTTTTATTTCATGTTTTTCATTTGAATCTAGGAGCTTTAGTTATAATGTTGATGTGTTGAAGTACTGCTTTTTAAGTACTTGGCATTTTGAAATCAGATATTCTTACCTTTTTTTTTTTTTTTAATTTTATTTTTTAAACTAAAGGGCCTATCTTTTAGTGCGTTTACTAATTACTAGAGGATGGTGGGGGGACTCTTGACAAATTAGGGAGAGAAATATTAATAATAATAAACAATTTTGTTATGTTATATCAATGACAATGACGGTGACGATAACTATAAAAACTATAATGATAACAAAAAAAAAAAAAATATATATATATATATATATATATATATAAAAAAAGAAACATATATTTTTTTTGTGTTTATTATAATTTTTTGTTTGTTAAAGTGCAAAACACAATCATGAGGTTTGAGAGTATTTGAATTTTACACTTTGAAGTTTTAAAAGTTGGATTTTATTTCCTAATGTTATATATCATTATTTTGTTAGCTCATTTATTAGAAAAATGTTGATGTCTTTGTTAAATGACACATCACCATGTCATGTGTATTATTTGATCCAATCAAATCATAACACACATTATTGACTATTCCATGTCAAATTAAATAGCCCAAAAAACTTTAAATAATTAAAATAAATTCTTTAAATTTTAAAATTGCATAAAATTGAAACAAAATATAATAAAATATAAAAATTCAAAGCAACTAATAAAAATTATTTTTAAAAAATAAAGAGAAGAACACCTTAAAAAATCTAATCTTTAGCCAGCAATCATTAATAAATAAATAAATAAAATTCCCCAACGAAGAACTTTCATAGCCCAAACAAAAATCTTCCTCCGTTCTCACTTTCCAAGGTACCCGCACATACATACATCCGCTATCTCCAAGACTTGAGGGGCCAACTTTGGTCAATGAAGTTTTTGCAATAGTTGACATATATAGATCCCTCTTCTTCAACCCCACTGTCAAGAAAATTAAATTCCTACACTTCTAACAAAATTAATTTCAACTACATCTGATCTCTTTTAAGGCTAAATTTATGAAAAATTATTAAGTATTTTCAGAATATAGTAAAATTGTGATCTTTTTCATAATTTTGAAACCCGGAACATTTAATAAACCGAAAAAAAGAGAGGTTGAAGGATTTAAATATCAAACCGAGATTTGACCGAGGTTGAACCGTGATAATGTCATAAATAATTTAATGATTAAAATAAAATGCAAAAATATAACAAATTTATAAAAATAAACAATCTTGATCTAAAAATATAAAATATTAAATCTCTTTCAAATATATTTTCACAAATTTTATATTTTAATACTTTTAACCAAAAAAGAATGAGAAAAACCAAATGCTTTTAGCCTAACGAATGCAATTTAACCTTTCAAATGAAAAAACAAAAACCTACTGCCACAAGGCCCACAACAGATGTCCTTTGTGATTTTTTTTTTTTTTTTTTTTAATAACAAAAAAACACTATCCCCCTAAATCAGTGAACTCACTGTCACTTTTTAACCCCTTGAAATTTAAACTTTAAATTTCAAGCGATAAAGAGAAAAAACCAAAAAAGTCTACAGTAAGTCTCTTATCATACCTCCTTTTATTTAACTTAAACAAATTTCTATTTCCAAAGCAACCCTCTTGGGGATATTTGCCATATAGCAAAATTTCAAAGACTATTTTGTTAGTAAGTATGTTTTTGAAACTATTTAGGAAACTAGTATTTTAAGTCTTTAAGGCTCGAGTTTGATGACAGACTCGAGCCTTTAAAACTCGAGTTTTAGTGCTGATGTGTGTTAGGCTAAAAATAAAAAAATAATTGTTCAATTGTGTGAGCATATGACTTGAGGGGCTGGGATCAATGTAAACCATGGCCTAAATCTTGATCAATGTAAGCCTTGGCCCAAATAAGCAAAACCTGCCAGACCTGTTATAAAGAGAATATCACAGTCAGTTATCCACTAAGTTAGAGTGGAATAGAAGTTACCAAAAAATAAGGAGAAGTGCAGTAACTGTTTTGTCTACTATAAATAAAGATTAAAGGTATTATCAGAGATAACAACAAAAAATCTGATAAACTTGATTCACATACCCAGTCAATGGAAGGATAACTTCATGTTTGTAAGTGCGTTTGCCTCACATGAATTATCAAAGTATAGTTTTGTAATTTAACTTAGGTGTTTGTGTGACTTGAATTTTTCTTATTTGTATGAACTTGAATTCTGAATTAAGATATCTATATATTGTGATTACATTGCTTGTTCCCTTATTTTTCTTAGTTGAAAATTTTGTACTTTTGAAGTCCTATTAGTTTAGGCAGTGGCAGAGCCCATCAATTTGGTGTGAAGTTTTGTCTAATAAGTAGTTTTTTCCAAGAAAGTTTGTATTCTCACAAACAAATTGGCGACCACAGTGGGAGTACATGCCAGTCCTTACAAGAAAAATGAGGAATAATAGCAATAGCAATGAGAATAATTCTGGTTCTTCTAATTCTGCAGAACCAAGTCTAGTTTCACGGCTTATTACAGAGCATGGTGAATCTGGACATAATGGATTACACTCAGATTTAAATCCAAAATTTTTAGAGGTAATCCTAAGACAATTTAATCAAATGAAAGATGATGTAGTTGCACGTTTTGACTGCATGAGTGATGAGATGAAACAACTTAAAGAAAACCAACATATGGTTCATCAAGTCATTGCTGCAAATGGCAAAGATAGACACTTAAATCAGCCAAACATGGGAGCAAATAATGACTTTGTTGGTGGAATGGGTTCAGGAGTGAATAGTAATCCTCTATTTGAGAATTTCCAAAATATGGAAGTTCCTTTAGGATTAGTAAACGTCCCTTTTACTGAGAATTCCCCAAGAATGGAAAATATCATTCATTTGATTAACCCACCAAGAACAGAAAATGTTCTTCATATGGAAAATTCTCATAGAAACGAGAATAATGATCATGTGACTATGAACGTTCCAATAAGAACAGAAAATGTTCTTCGAGGAAATAACCATCGCATGAGAAACAATCATCACAATGGAGTTCCTCAAAGGAATAATAATAACTCAGGAGTAGAAATCCCTTTAGATGACATTGATTTCCCTAGGAATGATGGAAACCCAGAATTATTTATGAATAATGGGTTTGACAATGGTCAAGAGAATGAACTTGGGCATGAAATGGCTCAATTTCAGCAATATCCAAGAAGGGATAATGCTAATAGAAATAGAGCAAATCCTAGATTTGTACAGCGAAGGCAGAGGGCTGAAAACAATAGAATGGCCTTGGAAAGAAATAATCATCATAATGGTCGATTTGAAATCGAACAAAATAATTTAGAACGAAATCAAGTAGAGGCACATAATTATAATGGTCATAATGATGAAGTCCACAATAGAATGGACCAAATCTTAGAAATCTTGGAACACACACATGGTCCAGCATTTCGAAGACATAGGCCAATTTATAGGAAGCCATATCCAGAATGGATTGATAGAGAACCATATCCAAGAGGGTTTAGAATCCCAGAATTTTCAAGACTGTACTGGAACATATGTCCAGATTCACAATACAGTGCGGAGAGGTCTCAAACAATGAAAATTGTAAGATGAAGTTATTCCCAAGCTCTTTGACTGGAGAAGCATTTGCTTGGTATTCATCTTTACCTCCTAATTCTCTAAATTCATGGGCTGAATTAGAGGACAAATTCCAAACACATTTCTCTCGCACAGATTTGAGAGTGTCAATTGCTGATTTGGCAAGATTAAGACAAAGGCCAGATGAAACTGTAGAACAGTTCATTATGCGGTTTAAAACAGCCCGCATGCGTTGTCAAATTATTCTCCCAGAGAGAGAATATGTTAAGTTCGCTGTAGATGGTTTAGGTTTCGAATTTAGGAAAACATTCGAAGGGGTGACATTCTTTGATCTGTATGAATTGTCTGATAGGGCTTCTAGGTATGAGAGTCTCATTAAAGAAGAAAGAAACATGAATAATTCTACATATGGGACTTATTTTCATGACCCTAACTATGAAGTAGACATTGCAGAATTTATAGGTCATAATCCCCAAGTATGTGATGTACTAGATAAGAAAAACATTAAGGCTAAGTCAGCATATAAACTTTCAGCACCTATAAGAGATTATTCATTTGACATAGAGAAGTCTGATGAAATTTTTGATTGGTTGTTAGAAGCCAAGTTAATAAAGTTGGTAGGTAGACACAAAATGCCAGCCAAGGAAAAAACACGTGGTAGGGATTACTGTAAATGGCATAATGCATTTACACATCAAACAAAAGATTGTGTAACCTTTAGGAATGTTATTCAAGATAAAATTGAAAGAGGAATCTTGAAATTCCCTGAAAAACCTAAAGAGCAAATGAAAGCAGATATTGATCCCTTTCCACCTTTGCATGATTTAAATATGATTTCAGCTGATTTTGAATCTTTAATTAGTAGCTTCAAAAATGATGAGAACTCAAAATGTAATGTATATCAATGTGTTAATGTGCAGGGTAAACAATCATTGCACCTCAACCAAGGAATGAAGAAACTGAAAATCAATGAAGGATCTTCTATGCGAGTAAATAAATATGGCTCGCATGGTAAACAAAACTTTTTTCAGGGCAAGAATGTCCAAACAAATAAGGGAAAGGCTAAAATGGTAGAACAACCAAGGCCTACAACTTATAAAGAAGCATTACAAAAGCATAATTCTTTCTCAGATGATCAGGTTTTTAATTCTGATGAAGATGATTGCTTGTGTGAGCGGTGTAGTCACATAATGGCGCGAGTTTTTGGAAAAGTGGCTGTTAAGATAGAATCTCCTCTAAGTGATATTGATTTTGGGCCAATTGTTGAGCCTAAAAAAGTTGAATCAGTGTTTTCAAGAGTAGAGAAGCCAAAACAACTTTGCACTTTCAAACCTCCAATAGGGGAGCCAAATAAATGGTACTCCATGGAATCTGTTAGTGTTAAACCACCACAAAAGCGTCATTTTAAATATGGATATAACCCATATTTCCCACAAATGACAAGAACACAAAGGAGACGTTGGCTTAGACAGCAAATGTATAAGTCTCAAGAGCCAAGACAAACTCTTGAAAGTTCTAATGATGCACCACTTAACAAGGCAAAAGCAATTAAAGTTGAAATACAGCAAAAAGGAGGCACATTAACTTCTAAATATGTGAAGACGTCACCAAGTTCTATTCAGTTGATAGGAAGTGAAATCAGTATGCAAAGAGCCAAAAGTGGCAATAATATGCAGCAAAGAATGTTTGAATCAGTGCAACTCGCACAAAGTGAAATGGTTCAGAATTTACCTAAAAAAGAGAACCAAGAATTAGTGCGACAAGATCACAAGAAGTTAGAGAGATGTACAAGTGATTTGGGATCTAATCGAATGGAGGATAACACAGTCACTGTGTACATTGCAAGAAAGCCAAAAAACGAAATAAAAGGAAAAGAAATATCAAAAGAAAAAGAGATGCAAGAGGAGAGATTGGCTGAAACAGAAACTGAAGAAAAAAACGAAGGTATAATCAATTCAATCATTCCATTTGAGGAGATTAAAGGAAATGAGTTTTTGGAGGAACTTGGAGATGTAGATATGATGGAAGGCCTTGAAGATATTGAAGGCTGGGATGATTTGGAAGCATTCAATGAGTTTGGAGAGGAACTCCAATTGGAACAAAAAAAAGAAAATTCCAGTAATATGGAATGTAATGTGATCACATTGCCAATAGAGTTTATGGCAAAACAGAACATTATTGAAGATGAAGAGCATAGTTCTAAAGGCTCAAATGCTCAGGGGGCATGTCATATCCTATTAACAGATGAAGAGATGGAGAATTTAGAACCTAAAGCAGAGGCGGAGCTGGAATTCCCACCAGGTAAAATTATCTTTGAGAAACCATCTAAAAGAATGTCACAGCATTTAAAACCTTTATTCATTAAAGTTCACATGGATGGAATACCTATTAATAGAGTTTTAGTAGATAATGGTGCTGCAGTCAATATTTTGCCTTGGGGAATGTTGAAAAAAATCAATAAAATAGAGGCAGATTTAATTCAGTCAGATGTTTTAGTCAGTGGTTTTGCTGGCGAATCTACCAAAACTAGAGGTATTATACCTGTAGAATTAAAGGTAGTGAATAAAATTACAAATGTTGCCTTCTTTGTTGTTCATACTAAGGCAGCTTATAATGCTTTGCTAGGAAGGGAATGGATACATTCAAATTGGGTGATACCTTCCTCCCTACATCAATCTCTAATGTTTTGGAATGATGATAATTCTGTTGAGATAGTGAAGGCTGATAATAGGCCATTTGAAGCATGTAATAATACAATTAATGCTCAATTATATAACAAAAATGTTGGAATTTTGAAACTGACAGGATTTGATTACAATGGCAAGCCAACAAGAGTGGAAATGGCTGGAGAACAACCATGTTCTGCTGGAGAAGATATTATTGACTAAGAAATTGGCAAGGAATGGTTTGACGACAATATCGTAAAGCCACAAATGCCAAATATAGCTGAGGAACCTGTTAGTGATGAGTAGTTCACTTACTCCAAGGAAATTAAGGGCCATTAAACTGGCTGAAGATAAAGTAATAAGTTACATTCTCGAAAATAAAATAGAACAAAGTATGTTCTTGGCAGAACGTGTATTGGAAGAAGAAAGAGACATTGGAAACCAGGTTTAAATTGGTTTAAATTCTCTAAGTAAAGCTCCTATCCAAATGGATGACTTGAAAGCAGAAGTTCAAGATCCTTTGATAGAAGTGAATCTTGGAACTGAAGAAGAAAATAGAGTGACATATATTAGTAGTCACCTTACACAGGAACAATTCAATGAAGTGCTGGCTGTGTTGAAGAGGTTTAAGGATTGTTTTGCATGGGATTACACTGAATTGCCAGGTTTGGACAGAACACTAGTAGAGCATAGACTTCCAATCAAGAAAGAGCACATTCCACACCAACAACCTCCTCGTAGGATGGCGAATGAGGTTATTCTGAAAGTGAAGGAAGAAATCGAAAGACTATTGCAAGCAGGATTCATAAGGCCAGCCAGGTATGTAGAATGGCTTTCAAATATAGTTCCAGTTCTTAAGAAAAATGGCAAATTACGTGTATGTATAGATTTTAGGAACTTAAATACAGCAACACCCAAAGATGAGTATCCTATGCCAATTGCAGATGTATTGGTAGATGGAGTGGTAGGACACAAACTGTTATCTTTTATGGATGGGCATTCAAGTTATAACCAAATCTTCATTGCAGAAGAGGATGTCCACAAAACTGCCTTAAGATGTCCAGGTTCTATTGGAACATTTGAATGGGTAGTAATGCCATTTGGCTTAAAAAACGCTGGTGCGACTTATCAGCGAGCCATGAATTTAATTTTCCATGATATGATTGGAAAGTTTATGGAAGTTTATATAGATGATGTGGTGGTTAAATCTCAAGACTTTAATACCCATCTAAAAAACTTAGAGAAAACCTTTTTGAGGATGAGGAAACATCAATTAAAAATGAATCCTTCTAAATGTGCCTTTGGGGTGCAAGCAGGAAATTTTCTAGGTTTTCTAGTGCATAATAGAGGAATTGAGATAGACCAAAACAAGGCCAAGGCAATCATGCGGGCTAAACCTCCTTCTAATAAAAAAGAATTACAAAGGTTCTTGGGCCAAGTTAACTTTTTAAGAAGGTTTATTTCTAATGTTGCAGGTAAAACCAAAGTGTTTTCCCCTTTATTAAGGTTGAAAGACCATGAAGATTTTACTTGGAATGAAGAGCATCAATTGGCCTTTGATACAATTAAGAGATATTTGTCCACACCACCAGTGTTGATTCCTCCAAGAAGTGGGAAACCTTTAAAATTATATATATCTGCAACCCAAGATTCTATTGGAAGTTTGCTAGCTCAAGACAATGATAAGGGCCTTGAACAGGCTGTTTTTTATTTAAGTAGATTATTAAATAAAGCAGAATTAAATTATTCAATGATAGAAAAACTATGTTTGGTTTTGTATTTTACTGCTACTAAGCTAAGACATTATATGCTTTCTCATGTAGCTTATATTATCGCACAGACTGATGTAGTGAAATATATGCTATCTAGACCTATTTTGCGTGGTAGAATGGGTAAATGGAGTTTAGCTTTAGTGGAATTTCATTTAGTTTATGTACCACAGAAAGCAATAAAAGGTCAAGCCTTAGCTGATTTTTTGGCAGATCATCCATGCGATGAAGTTACAGATATAAATGAAACCATGTTTGTAGCTTTAGCCCCTTGGAAATTAAATTTTGATGGTTCACGTACCACATATGGGGCAGGTGTTGGTGTGATTTTAGAATCTCCAATGGGGATTAAAACCCAAATGGCCTTTAAGTTAGAAGGAAATTATTCTAACAATCAAATTGAGTATGAGGCTTTGATCATTGGGTTAGAGATATTATTGGAAATGGGAATAAAAAGTGTAGAGGTTTATGGGGATTCACAATTAGTAATTAGACAACTCACTGGTGATTATAAATGTTGCAGCCCATCCATTGCACCATACTTTGTGGCTGCAAGACAGCTGCTAGAATAGTTTAGCAATACTAAGTTAAACCATGTCCCTAGAAGTAAGAATGAGGAAGCCAATCGCATGGCACAGAGTGCTTCTGGACATAAAGAAGCCAATCAGGTTGCACAAAGTCCCCCATGTTTAAGTAAAAGGATACTCCCATCAGTTATTGATAGGGAATTAGGGACCCAAGTTTTTCATCTTGATACCCAAGTTAATGATTGGAGAAACCCAATCATTGATTACTTAAAAAACCCAAGTGGTTGTACAAATAATGCTTTAAAACTTAAAGCTAGAAAATTTGTTTTAATGGGAGACCAAGATGAAACTTTATTCAAAAGAGGTGTTGATGGCATCTTATTGAAATGCATTAGTGATGATGAATCAAAGCAAGTCTTAGCAGAAGTCCATGAAGGCATATGTGGTCCACACCAATCAGGAATAAAAATGAAAAGGTTGATACACAGATATGGTTACTATTGGCCAAGTGTATTGAAAGATTGCATTAAATATGCACAAGGTTGTGTAGAATGCCAAAAACATGGTCTAATTCCTAAGATTCCTGCTTCAGATTTTCATGCAATAATAAAACCATGGCCCTTTAGAGGATGGGCAATGGATTTAATTGGAAAAATCAGACCAATCTCAAGAAAGAAAAACTACTTCATAATTGTTGCAACAGACTACTTTACAAAGTGGGCTGAAGCAAAACCTTATAAGGAAGTGAGTGAGTTTGATGTTATTCAATTTATAAAAGAAATGATAGTCCATAGGTTTGGAATTCCTCAATCTATAACAGTGGACAATGGAACCATCTTTAATGGAACCAGGGTAAAGGCCTTCACACAAGAATATGGTATTCGAATTCTGAATTCTACACCATATTACGCACAGGCAAATGGTCAGGCAGAGGCCATTAATAGGATTATCAAGAATAATTTGAGGAAAATAGTGGCTAGAAATCCTACAAGTTGGGACGATTTGTTGTCTGAAGTATTGTGGGCATATAGAACTTCAAAAAGAATGAGCATAAATACTACCCCTTATTCTTTAGTTTTTGGCCATGATGCAGTTTTACCCATGGAGATTACAGTGAGATCGATGAGGATTACAAGGCAAAATGAATTGACTCATTTGGATTATCAAGATGTGATGTTTGCAGAACTTGATGAAATAGATGAGGCTCGTATGGCAGCTTTAAATTCTATTGTTGTACAAAAACAAAAAGTATCTGAGACATATAACAAGAGAATTAAGGCAAAGTCATTTGCCATTGGGGATTTAGTTTGGAAAGTTATTTTGCCTATAGGAATTAAAGATCCATATTTGGGTAAATGGTCTCCTAATTGGGATGGACCTTTCTTAGTCAGCAAGGTCTTTGATGGAAACGCTTACAAGTTGATGGATATTAGTGGCAATGAACATGCAAGATCCATTAACGACAAGTTTCTAAAATTATATAAGCCAAGTATGAACGAATTCGCTTATTCACATAAAAATTTTTAGATATGCATGTATGCACGTTTCCAAGGGCTAAATGAATGGCTAAAGTGGGCATTAGTGATTAAAATAATAGATCACAATGCAATAAATATATATAGAAGAAAATTCAAAATAAAGAAGGGTTGCATGTGACGGAAGTATAGATATGATTTCACAATTGAAATTAATCTACTACATTGGTGTTCGGGATAGTGTACCTGGTTCGAAGCTGTTCCCAAACTAAATGCTCTGGAGCATGGTAGTGATCTTGTGGCTACCCGACGAACCCGAACTACTCGAATGAAACCCAGAGATCCTTATTCAGGATGGAGTTTCCTAGCTTCATTTCTCAACTAGCCAATTGGTCTTCTAAGGATCAACGATGAACTTGAAGGTGTCTTCATTTTGTACGCACCAGCTCCCGACATTATGCGGAAGTACAGTCATGACGCTGTTCAAGCTTCGATTGAGATGAATAATTTCAGAATCATGGACAATCTTCGCCGGCATCCACCTGAGTTTTGAAGGACTTTTTAGATCAAGGGGTTTGTAAATCGATCTTGATAAAACAGATTGAGTGGAGAGCTAGAAATTGAAATTTGCAAAAAAAAAAAAAAAAAAAAAAGATGTTCGGATGAGTCTAAGTGGTGGAGGCGCACTAAGATGAATGAATGAGATAAGAAGGATAACCTAATTCTACAAACTGATTTGACTTAAAAGCCCCCACTTTATTTTTCCTTTCACCTTTTCATTTTAACTTATGCGCAATTGATTCAAAAAAAAAAAAAAAAAGACTTATGCGCAATAGGCCTAAATTTAGGCCCATCACGCACAGGGGGGCATGTGTTAGGCTAAAAATAAAAAAAATAATTGTTCAATTGTGTGAGCATATGACTTGAGGGGCTGGGATCAATGTAAACCATGGCCCAAATCTTGATCAATGTAAGCCTTGGCCCAAATAAGCAAAACCTGCCAGACCTGTTATAAAGAGAATATCACAGTCAGTTATCCACTAAGTTAGAGTGGAATAGAAGTTACCAAAAAATAAGGAGAAGTGCAATAACTGTTTTGTCTACTATAAATAAAGATTAAAGGTATTATCAGAGGTAACAACAAAAAATCTGATAAACTTGATTCACATACCCAGTCAATGGAAGGATAACTTCATGTTTGTAAGTGCGTTTGCCTCACATGAATTATCAAAGTATAGTTTTGTAATTTAACTTAGGTGTTTGTGTGACTTGAATTTTTCTTATTTGTATGAACTTGAATTCTGAATTAAGATATCTATATATTGTGATTACATTGCTTGTTCCCTTATTTTTCTTAGTTGAAAATTTTGTACTTTTGAAGTCCTATTAGTTTAGGCAGTGGCAGAGCCCATCAATTTGGTGTGAAGTTTTGTCTAATAAGTAGTTTTTTCCAAGAAAGTTTGTATTCTCACAAACAATGTGGAACAATTTATTCATGTGGAACTCGAGTTTCTTAGACTCGAGTTTTGTAGAAACAGATTTGAAGAAAAAGAAGAATAAGAAGAAGAAGAACAAGACAAAAGAAGAAAAACCAGATTCAAAAGAAGAAGAAGAACAAAGCACTATCTAGAGAAGAGGAATAACAGAGGAGGAAGAAGAAGAACCAAACACAATCTAGAGAAGAGGAAGAATGGAGGAAGAAGAAGAAGAACAGAGCACAATCTAGAGAAGAAAAAGAGTAGAGGAAGAAGAACAAGAACAAACGTAGATCTGGAAAATGGTGGAACTCGAGTTCCGCATGGATTTTTTTCCATGTTAGATTGCCACCACTTGTAACTCGAGTTTTAGGAATTTGATTTTCATCTTTGAACTTGAGTTTTAGACATTCGAGATACTATTTTGCTAAATAGTTTTGCAAACTTGACAACTAACTAAAATGTTACAAAAATAATGCTAAATGTAAAAAAAATTCCAACCCTCCCACATGTCATATCACCCTTTCTTCAATAAAACATCAGCACCAACCTATGCCCACTGACCACTCTTTCTTCTTCCCTCTTCATCTTTCTTTTTTCTTTTTTCATAGTTTCACTTCCATTACCCTTTCTATCCCCATAATCTCTCAACGCAGATCTAATGCTCCTTCCAAAAGAAACTAAACAGCAAGATCCAATGATGGTGGAGCATATTGGCTAAATGTGATATGGCTTCCGGTGAAGAAATATGAGATGGATCAAAGTGGAAATATGGCCAATTCCACAATTCCTAATAAAAGTAATGTTGAAGTGGGCTGTGTGTGGCTTGAATTACCAAGCCCAATTATTCTTCTAAACCAAATACAAGCAGTATTAGGAAATCGAATTCAACTAGGATTATAATTCCTAGTACAAGCCGACCTATATATATATATATATATATATATATATATATATATATATATATATATATATTAGGTTTGTGATATAGAAAAAGGTGTGAGAGATAATTAGAGATAATTCCTAATAACCTAGCAGCCGCATAAGAAGAAAGAATAGTGTTTTCTTGTCTTGTGGGTGAGAGAGAGTTAGGGTGTATTGGGAATTGGGTTTCTTGAGAGTGTTCTTGTGCACTATTGTATCTCCTTATTTTATAGTGAAATCCTTGCAACTCCGTGGACGTAGGCAAATTGCCGAACCACGTAAATATTGTCTTGTGCGTGTGATTGTTTTCTTTGACGTGTGTTTTCTCTATTTGTTTTGTTTCTCATAGGTTGGAATTTTGGTTAAATTCCCTACAACTGGTATCAGAGCCTAGGTTTAGGTTTGAGTGGAAGCAATGGCAGAGGAAGCAGGAAAAGCGTCTGGAATAGAAAAGTTCGATGGCACAGACTTTGGATTTTGGAGGATGCAAATCGAGGATTACCTTTATGGGAGGACGTTGCATCTACCACTTCTAGGGGAAAAACCTGAGGCTATGAAGGCTGAGGAATGGGCTCTTCTTGACAGACAGGTATTGGGAGTTATTAGGTTAACTCTGTCTAGGTCTGTTGCACACAATGTTGTAAAGGAGAAGACCACAGCAGATTTAATAAAGGCTTTGTCCGGTATGTATGAAAAGCCGTCCGCAAACAACAAGGTGCATCTGATGAAGAAATTGTTCAATTTGAAGATGGTAGAGAATGCATCAGTAGCACAACATCTGAATGAATTTAATACTATTACAAATCAATTGTCATCTGTAGAAATTGATTTTGATGATGAGATTCGTGCTCTGATCGTCTTGGCTTCTTTGCCAGACAGTTAGGAGGCAATGAGGATGACAGTAAGTAATTCTACAGGAAAGGAAAAGCTCAAATACAATAATATACGAGATTTAATTCTTGCTGAGGAGATTTGCAGAAGAGATGCAGGTGAAACCTCAGGCTCTAGTTTTGCCCTAAACCTTGAGACAAGAGGCAGAGGTAATGACAGAAATTCAAATCGGGGTAGATCAAAATCCAAAAATTCTAATCGGAACAGAAGCAAATCTAGATCAGGCCAACAAGTACAATGCTGGAATTGTGGGAAAACAGGTCACTTTAGGAATCAATGCAAAAGTCCTAAGAAGAAGAATGGAGATGATTCCGCTAATGCTGTAACAGAAGAGATTCAGGATGCATTACTTCTTGTAGTAGACAGTCCACTTGATGATTGGGTTTTGGATTCAGGAGCTTCGTTTCATACCACTCTACACCGAGAAATCATACAGAATTATGTTGCAGGTAATTTTGGTAAGGTGTATTTAGCTAATGGTTCAGCCTTGGATGTTGTAGGTATGGGAGACGTCCGGATATTGTTGCCCAATGGATCTGTTTAGTTACTGGAGAAGGTTCAACATATTCCTGAACTGAGGAGGAATTTGATTTCTGTTGGACAACTTGATGATGAAGGGCATGCAATACTATTTGTTGGTGGTACTTGGAAGGTTACAAAGGGAGCTAGGGTATTGGCTCGTGGGAAGAAAACTGGTACTCTGTATATGACCTCAAGTCCAAGAGACACAATTGCAGTTGCTGATGCAAATACTGATACAAGCCTATGGCACCGTAGACTTGGTCACATGAGTGAGAAAGGGATGAAGATGTTGCTGTCAAAAGGAAAACTACCAGAATTGAAGTTCATTGATTTTGACATGTGTGAAAGTTGCATCTTAGGAAAACAGAAAAAAGTGAGCTTTTTGAAAACTGGTAGGACACCGAAGGCTGAAAAATTGGAGTTAGTACACACTGATTTGTGGGGGCCTTCTCCGGTTGCATCCCTTGGAGGTTCAAGGTACTACATCACTTTCATTGATGACTCAAGCAGAAAGGTATGGGTTTATTTTCTGAAAAATAAATCTGATGTATTTGAAACTTTTAAGAAGTGGAAGGCTATAGTTGAGAAAGAAACAGGTTTGAAAGTAAAATGTTTGAGATCAGATAATGGAGGAGAGTACATAGATGGAGGGTTCAGTGAGTATTGTGCTACACAGGGAATTAGGATGGAGAAGACCATTCCTAGGACACCACAGCAGAATGGTGTGGCTGAGCACATGAACAGAACTCTCAATGAACGTGCTAGGAGTATGAGGTTGCATGCTAGACTACCAAAAACTTTTTGGGCTGATGCTGTTAGCACTACAGCTTACCTGATAAACTGAGGACCATCAGTTCCTATGGAGTTCAGACTTCCTGAGGAGATTTGGAATGGTAAAGAGGTAAAGTTTTCACATTTAAAAGTTTTTTGTTGTGTTTCTTATGTTCATATTGATTCTAATGCTCGTAGTAAACTTGATGTAAAGTCAAAAATATATTTTTTCATTGGCTATGGTGATGAGAAATTTGGCTATAGGTTTTGGGATGAACAAAACAGGAAAATCATCAGAAGTAGAAATGTAATATTTAATGAACATGTTATGTACAAGGACAGGTCAACTGTAGTATCAGATGTTGCAGAGATAGATCAAAAGAAATCTGAGTTTGTCAACTTAGATGAATTGACTGAAAGTACTGTCCAGAAAAGGGGTGAAGAAGATAAGGAGAATGTAAATTCACAGGTAGATCAGAGTACACCTGTAGCTGAAGTTTGGAGATCTTCCAGGAACATTAGACCTCCACATCGTTATTCACCCACTCTAAATTATCTCCTGTTGATTGATGGTGGTGAGCCAGAGTGTTATGATGAAGCCTTGAGAGATGAGAATTCAAGCAAGTGGGAGTTAGCCATGAAGGATGAGATGAATTCCTTGTTGGAGAATCAGACATGGGAACTGACTGAATTGCCAGTAGGAAAGAAGGCTTTGCACAACAAGTGGATATACAGAATAAAGAATGAGCATGATGGTAGCAAACGTTACAAGGCTAGATTAGTTGTTAAAGGGTTCCAGCAGAAGGAGGGCATTGACTTCACAGAGATATTTTCTCCAGTTGTGAAGATGTCAACAATTAGACTGGTACTAGGAATGGTGGCTGCAGAAAACTTACATCTTGAGCAGTTAGATGTGAAGACAGCATTCCTTCATGGTGACTTGGAGGAAGACCTTTACATGATTCAGCCAGAAGGGTTCATTGTTCAGGGACAAGAGAATCTAGTCTGCAAACTGAGAAAGAGCTTGTATGGCCTAAAACAAGCTCCAAGACAGTGGTACAAGAAATTTGACAGTTTTATGCATAGAATTGGGTTCAAGAGATGTGAAGCTGATCATTGTTGCTATGTTAAGTCTTTTGACAATTCTTACATTATATTACTGTTGTATGTGGATGATATGCTTATTGCAGGGTTTAGCATTGAGGAGATTAATAATCTGAAGAAGCAATTGTCCAAACAGTTTGCAATGAAGGATTTGGGATCTGCAAAGCAAATCCTTGGCATGAGAATCATTAGAGACAAGGCTAATGTTACGTTGAAGCTTTCACAGTCAGAGTATGTGAAGAAAGTCCTTAGCAGATTCAACATGAATGAAGCTAAACCAGTGAGCACACCCTTGGGTAGTCATTTCAAACTAAGCAAAGAACAGTCACCGAAGACAGAGGAAGAAAGGGACCATATGAGCAAGGTGCCCTATGCCTCAGCTATTGGCAGCTTAATGTACGCTATGGTGTGTACAAGGCCAGACATTGCACATGCAGTGAGAGTTGTGAGCAGATTCATGAGTAGGCCTGGAAAGCAGCATTGGGAGGCAGTCAAGTGGATTCTAAGATATCTGAAGGGTTCATCAGATACATGTCTTTGCTTCACAGGTGCAAGTTTGAAACTGTAGGGTTATGTAGATGCTGATTTTGTTGGTGATATTGATAGTAGAAAGAGTACTACTGGGTTTGTTTTTACTCTGGGTGGTACAGCTATATCATGGGCTTCAAATCTACAGAAGATTGTTACTTTGTCTACTATAGAAGCTGAGTATGTTGCTACCACTGAAGCTGGAAAGGAGATGATTTGGCTACATGGTTTCTTAGATGAATTGGGTAAGAAGCAGAAGATGGGCATTCTACACAGTGACAGTCAGAGTGCAATCTTTCTTGTCAAAAATTCGGCTATTCATTCAAAGTCGAAGCATATACAAACAAAATACCACTTTATCCGTTACCTTGTTGAAGATAAACTGGTAATACTTGAGAAGATTTGTGGATCTAAGAACCCAGCAGATATGTTGACTAAGGGTGTCACTTTGTCACTATTGGTCTTCTAGCTTGAGGACAGGAGGATGAGTTGCAGGGATGAAGGATTGTATTATGGAGGTTTATGGTTGATGTTTGCAGCTTGTGAGCCCTTAAGGCCTAAGGTGGAGGCGATGGAGGAGTTTGCTTATGTAGCTTGATCAATTCAAGCCAAGGTGGAGATTTGTTGAAGTGGGCCGTGTGTGGCTTGAATTACCAAGCCCAATTATTCTTCTAAACCAAATACAAGCAGTATTAGGAAACCGAATTCAACTAGGATTATAATTCCTAGTACAAGCTGACCTATATATATATATATATATTAGGTTTGTGATATAGAAAAAGGTGTGAGAGATAATTAGAGATAATTCCTAATAACCTAGCAGCCGCATAAGAAGAAAGAATAGTGTTTTCTTGTCTTGTGGGTGAGAGAGAGTTAGGGTGTATTGGGAATTGGGTTTCTTGAGAGTGTTCTTGTGCATTATTGTATCTCCTTATTTTATAGTGAAATCCCTGCAACTCCGTGGACGTAGGAAAATTGCCGAACCACGTAAATATTGTCTTGTGCGTGTGATTGTTTTCTTTGACATGTGTTTTCTCTTTTTGTTTTGTTTCTCACAGGTTGAAATTTTGGTTAAATTCCCTACAAGTAATAGCTCATAAAAGAGAAAGAGATCAAAACCAGAGAAAGCACAATTCAAAGAGGTTCATATCCTTTCACAAAATTAAAAATTACAAGGGTGATTGCAATTTTAAAGAGGAAAAATAGTAACACCAACGAACCAATAATTGTGGCAAAACAACCACTCATTGGAGCTGAAACAGTGAGCAGCACACTAGAGTAGAGGAGACCACTACAAAAATGTAGACAAAGACCAACAATACCAGAGCTAAGATTCATATAAAAATTATATAATTGGAAAAGCATTATATTGTGGGAAAAGCGTACTTATGGATTTGAATTAGCGTCATTGAGAGTAGAACTTGATAGTTTACCTTCAACAAATGGACACTTTTTTATTACCACTAAAAATCTCAAAATTGAAATCCCAAATTAAATTCTTCAACTAAACTTTTTTTAATACCTTGTCTAAATAGAATGAATTGGGGTAAAAGAAAGCACCTTTCTAAAATCCTCATAGCAATGTTTTGACAATGTTCACTTCTCTCTGTCACTTGTTTTGTTTTGATACAATGTTTTAATCATTGTGAATTATTTTCTTTTATATTATATTTAGGTCAAACCCTTGATTTCATCGTAGGAAAAAAAAAAAAAAATTGCCTGCAAATTTCATATGATGACTTTATGTGATTAAGATTTTAGAGTCGAATAAATTATATAATTTTCAAAGCATGTTGAATAACCATTTTATCCATGAGAACTAATTTGACTAAAAAATGTGATTATTGGGCACCAAATTGCCCATGATTGCATAGAAAACAGATCACAAATCAAGATAGAGAATATTAATCCATGATTAATTGACATATATCCCTGTTTTTTATTATTATTTTATATATAAGTAAATGAGGATGACTATTTAACTCTTTATTCATGACCTTCTCAAAACAACTTAATCTCCATTGGTGTCATGTTTGAATTCATGCATGACTAGATTACAAGCATGGAATCGGGATGAGTTTGGACATATGGGAAAGGAAATAGCTCTACTTCAGAAGCTCTTGGAATGTTTGGAGATGTAGCCAACTAGCCTGGATGTAATAAAAGATATGAGGGAGACCAGAGTGGAGCTGAACTGCTGGCTTGAGAAAGAGGCTGCCATGTGGAAACAAAGATCTCAGGTAGACTGGTTTAAAGAAGGAGACCGCAATACAAGCTTTTTCCATGCAAAGGCATCTTCTCGCTTTTAGAAAAATCTAATTGAAGGGATTGTGGATTCAAATGATGTCTAGCAGGAAGAGGAAGCCGAAATTGAGAAGGTTTTTGTGGAATATTATTCAGAACTTTTCTCTTCAAGCAACCCCACAGAATTCAATGAGATTTTGGAAGCAGTTCAACTGAAAGTATCCAGGCATATGAATGAGCAATTGATAAAGGAGTTTCAACCGAATGAGGTTGTAGAGAGGGAAAATTCCTGACCTATTACAAGTTGACACTTCATACTACTAAGTCCACAAAATACAGCCAATTACAAAGCACCACGTATTGCTGCTAGGTTTTGCTATCACTACTCAAAAACCAACAAAAATTTGCCAAGTGTCATGCAAAAACCAAATCACAGATCAGCGCGTGTAAGAGATGACATAAGCAGTCCAGCACGTGTAAGCGATGTCATAAGCAATCCAGCGCGTGTAAGCGATGACACAAGCAGACCAATCAGGCTATGACATGTGTCACCAATCAGACTCCACCATGTGTTGCTCACCCACCCCCAAACTCCTATAAATAAAAGCTTTCCTAAGGCATTTCAGGAGAGCTGAAGGAGACCAAGATTCAAAAGTCCAGAAACTCTGTTGGAACCAAGCCTTGAAGCCACCAAGAACTTCAAGAACTTCAACTTCGAGTACGAAGAACATTCGAAGAGAAATCATCCAAATCATCTTCCTAGATCTCAAAGGTCATTGGAATCAAGCTCAAAAGCCTCCAGAAACTTCAACAAACCACAAATTGGTGAAGCTTTACAGATTCAAGCCTCCAAAGCCCCGAAGAACTTCCACCACAAACCTTTAAATACGAAGAACATTCGAAGTGGAATCATCCAAACTACCTGCCTAGATCTCAAAGTTCACTGGAATCAAGCTTAAAAGCCTCTAGAAGCCTCAAGAAATCACAAATCAGTGAAGTTCAACGGATTCAAGACTCTAAAGCCCCGAAGAACTTCCACCACAAATCTTCGAAGACAAAGAACACACGAAGAACACGAAGAACGTGAAGAACAAATGATTTCCAACAAGCTCATAGCCAAAGATTCATTGTAATTCTGTTCCAAAGATCTTCGATCCATTCTTCAACCAAATTGAAGTATATTAAGTGTTCGAATCAAAATCACATTACTACAAATCCAATCAACAAGTCTTTTAAGGAGATCGAATCAGAGGATAAATCTTTTGTAATGACAGAGAATTGTACCACACAATCATCAATACAAATTCACATTTGTGAAACTATTTTACTTGTTTGACTTATTTCGAATCGAGAAATTTAGTCGTCCACAGAGGTATCCCAAGCACTGAAGCAGATGTACCCTCTAAAGGCCCCTGGACTTGATGGCATGCTGCTCTTGTTCTACCAGCATTTTTGGCCAACTATGGGTAATGTAGTAACTAAAACTGTCCTTGATTTCCTTAATTTTGGTGTTATTCCTCCTAATTTCAATGAAACTCAAATTGTTTTAATCCCTAAAGTAAATAAGCCTTAGAGAGTTACTGAATTTAGACCTATCAGTTTATGTAATGTGGTGTATAAAATGGCTGTCAAGATTCTTGCTAACAGGTTGAAGAAAATTCTCCTAGCTATTATCAGTGATACACAGAGTGCTTTTGTCAATGGCAGACTCATCACTAACAATATTTTGGTTGCCTTTGAGACAATGCATCATATCAACCAAAGGAAGAAGGGGAAGAAGGGGGAGATGACTCTAAAGCTGGATATGAGCAAAGCCTACGATAGGGTGGAATTGGTGTGTCTGGATAAAATTATGGAGAAGTTGGGTTTTCATCCTAGATGGCCGAATCTTATGATGCAATGTGTTTCCACTGTGACCTATTCTATCAGAATCAACGTCAAGCCTAAAGGCCATATTTCCCCAACGAGAGGTCTTAGACAAGGTGATCCGCTCTCTCCCTATCTTTTCCTTCTTTGTGTTGAGGGTTTATCTGCCTTGATCAAGAAAGCTGTTGCTGAAGGGTCCATGGAAGGCATCTTTGTATGCAAAAATGGTCCTTGTCTTTCATACCTATTTTTTGCAGACGATAGTCTTATCTTTTGCAAAGCTACCACTGGTGAATGTGACGTACTCTAGAGAATTCTAAAGGTTTATGAAGAAGCATTAGGGCAACAATTAAATAGGGCGAAGACTTCGCTTTATTTTAGTAGTAATACAGCTAAAGAAGTCCAAGAAGAGATCAAGGCCAGATTTGAGGCACAAGTTATAAAGTAACATGAAAAATATCTGGGTTTACCTTCATTGGTGGGGAGGAATAATAAGAATTCTTTTAAAGAGATCAAGGAGAAATTAGCCAAAAAACTGGCTAGGTGGAAGGAAAAACTACTCTCAAAAGCAGGTAAGGAAATTCTTATTAAAGCGGTGGCTCAGGTAATTCCAACGTATGCTATGAGTTGTTTCAAGATTCCAGATGCACTTTGTGAGGAGATGACCATTCTTATGAGGAATTTTTTGTGGGGGCAACAGAAGGAGGAAAGGAAGATGGCTTGGCTTAGCTGGGACAAACTTTGTACCCCAAAATCTCATAGTGGTATGGGGTTTAAACATCTAAAACAGTTCAATTTTGCTTTGCTAGCAAGACATGGGTGGAGGTTACAACAGGGATTAGATTCATTGCTATATCGAGTTTTCAAGGCCAAGTATTTTCCTAGATGCAATTTTCTTCAAGCCAGTTTGGGTGCAAACCCTTCTTTGCTTGGAGGAGCATTATGGCGGGGCAGAGTATAGTGAGAAAGGGCATACAGTGGCAAGTAGGAAACGGTGATAATATCAGAATTTGGATGGACAAGTGGATTCCCACTCCCTCCACATACAAAGTAATTTCGCCCCCTGTTGGTCTACCTTTGGAGGCTTGGGTCTGTGAGTTAATTGATCCAAACTCTGGGACGTGGAGAACAGAGCTAGTTCAACGCATTTTCCTTCCTCACGAAGCTGATGAGATTTGCAACATTGCCCTGAGCTCTAAGCTACCCGAGGATAAGCAGGTATGGGCCCAAACAAATAATGGCAGGTTCACTATGCGAAGTGCTTACAAAATTGCAATGGAATTGGCCTCTGAAAGTTGTGTTGGTGCTGCTTCAGACGACAGTAAACAGAGGAGGTTTTGGAAGCTATTATGGAAGATTAACACTCCTCACAAGGTTCGTCACTTTGCTTGGAGGGCATGCAAAGACATTCTTCCCACCAAAGAAAATTTAGTAAGGAGAAAAGTGCTTGCTGAAGGTACCTGTGAGATGTGTCAATCTGGTTTGGTGACGTCTGGCCATCTGTTTTGGGAGTGTGAACGTGTGCGTGAAGCTTGGGCCACGTTGAAGATCTTCCCTGCTCAATCTAATGTTCAGTTCCACTCTTTCATGGATATGCTATGGTATGGAGTCTTTGATGCAGAATGGGATGCCTTGCAGATAGAAAGAATGATCATTGTGGCGTGGGCATTATGGACATCACGAAATGAAGTACGGATTGGTGGTGTGAAAAAGAGCGCACTCAAGACTGTTAACGATGCGTTGGAGTAAATAGCCGGGTACCAGGCATGCATTAAAGACCCTGAGAAGCCACGTAGTGTCCAGCCTGCATTTTGGAAGCCGCCACCTTTGAATAAATTCAAAATCAATATTGACGGGGCTGTGTTTGCTTCTCAAAAAGCTGCTGGGTGGGTGTTTTGGTTCGTGATGCAGATGGCAAGACCATTGGCGCTCTGAGCAAGAAGATATGGGCCCCTCTTAAAGCTGTAGAAGTAGAAGCAAAGGCTATGGAGGCTTGACTGAAATTTGCGAAGAACCTCCTCATTCACGACTTTATTCTTGAAAGTGATTCTCTGCTTGTGATCACTGCTCTGAAGGAACTCTCTTCTCCTCCCTCGTCTGTGGCTGCCATTGTATACTGTTCTTTATCAGTTTCTAGGGAGTTTAGACAAGTTGAGTTTTCCCATGTTCGCAGGCAAGGAATTAAGTCAGCTCACTTACTAGCAAAATATGCCCATGGCATAGATGACTTTTCAGTTTGGTTAGAAGAGGATCCCTGTTTCATTAGACAAGCTCTTCTACAAGATGTAAAAAGTATTTCTATGGTTTAATAAAAGTTTTCAGTATTTCCCATTAAAAAATAAAAATAAAAACTTAATCTTAGTACAAGTAATCCCATTTTGTATTAGTTTGTTTCCCATCACAAAAAGAGATAAGTTATTTTTTTTATTAAAAAAAAAAAAGGATAAACATTGGTTTCTGCATAGAGCTTATGGAGGTAATGTGCCCGTTTGAATTGGGCTGAAAGTGACTGAAAGTGGCATTGTATTTTCAAGTTTTTTTTTTTTTTCATGTGCGTGAACAGTAAAATCACATGATTTACTGTGCAGGGGACAAAAACACTGTTCACATACTGTTTATATACTGTTTACGCACTGTTCACGAGTCCTACAATACTATTCACACATTTAAAAATTATTTTGGTACAGTCTTTTCAGTTTTCAGTTTCAGTAACAATAAGTTTAATTCAAATGGACCCAATATTTTGGTGGAAATTGTAGATGGGCAGAAGAAGGTACGTTTGATAAAAATCGTGAAACTTGTTTGCACTTTCACTTTGCACTTGGCACAATTGTGCGGATCGCTATGCGCCTCACCGTGCGAAAGAGCTTCCAAAATTACAGTATTTTAATTTTTAAGGCCTTTTGCTCTTTTAATTTAACCATTTGGTCTTCTATCTTTTATAATGATCTTTTGCTCCTTTGGGTTATAATTTGTTCGTTTCTCCAAAAAAAAAAAAAAAAAGTTTCTAATTTGTACAAGTATTACTAATAGAAACAGTGGGTTCCAGTTAGCTCAACTGGTAAAGTCTCTGATAGTTGTATAAGAGATCTGGGGTTCAATTCCCGTCTACACCAAAAATCAATTGGTGTTTTGGTCTGATGATAAAGAGCTATCATCAGGAGCGGACGCCATAAGTTGAAACTCTCTCTCAAAAAAAAAAAAAAAAAACTAATGGAAACAGATAAATATAATATTTTCTTGAAATTTATTTTACGGCATTTATTGTCTTTCAATTAAAATAAAACATAATAATATTTACTTTGAAATTTAACTCATGGCATTTACGGTCTTTCAAAACAATTGAAGTTTAAATTAAGTTCATCTCCCTCATGGCATATAAATTCAAAGTAGTGGGTCAAACTTAAAATATTTTTTAAGAAATACTATTGTAGGGGCGGGTTTTGGATCCTGAGCCCAAAAGGTTGGCTCAAAGAGCTCAATACAATAAATTTTTAGAGAATGAGCTAAAAAACTAGGCTTTAATGGATTGGACTATGCTCACAATTGACAAGATGACAAAAAGACAAAGACAAGCAAGTGTTATGTAAAGAAATTCTTCCTCGGTCCAAGTTCAAGGAGGGTAGTTCTTAATTATATTCCTTCTAAACTTGAATACAATTTCAATTCTTAATGCTACAGTGTTCCTTTGAAAATTCTCCGATCCATTATCTCTGAAGGATTTCTTACATTATATTGCCCCCTTTAACTGATCTTGGCCTTCTATTTGTTGATCATGCAGGCCACTATTCGAGTGCTTGTCCCATCAGACGTCCTCCCAAGTCTTCTGTGAGTTACGGCGACCAAGACAGTATTGTTCAAGGGTCTTCTCCAAATAAATGCGGTTAGGAGATTTGGTGGGAAGCATTAGATGTGGTGGCAGTTACCATCCCTTCAGTCACATCAGGGCTAACCTCCTCTCTGAAGCTTTTTCTCTATGGTGCTTTGATAACATGCCATTGATGTGGCCATGTCTCGCCCCTCCGGCCTTACTGTCTGAGGGTATGGTCTCCTCAGAACTGTATTGGCCTCCTTGGCCTCAGGTATGACACGTGGCAATACTACCTTACCCAATTTATGTACCCCACAACTATTTATGTCTTATTTTCTCTTGCCACTAAATTCCTAATGCCTCAATCTTTCCAATTATCTCCCCCCCCCCCCCAATACTTACTCTTTCAAAGTTAAAATTTTTTTTGCTATAAACTCAAAAATTAAATCATTAGAAGATTGGAGAAAGAAAGTGAAATTATACATAATTTTTAATATTTAAATCATTACAATATTAGAGAAACAAAGTGGAATTCTACTCATTGTTTTAAAAGTAGCCATGAGGCTATATATAACTTTGTAAGTATATTGCTATATTTTTAATGGTTAATTTTTTTCCTTAATTTATTTTGAATAATTAAATTACATGTTTAAGCAGAGATGACAATTTTGCTTCACCCGGCTTGACCCACTCCTCCCTGTTTCGTCCCACGAGAGTTTTCCCCACCCTACCACATTTGCGGGGTGGGGATGAGGTGAGATTTTAGCCCTACATCACGAGGCAAAGCGGGAATGAATTTAAATTTTTTAGACCCATCCCGCCCCATGTTGATAAAAGTTATAATTGTAAATTTTTCATACCTTAAAATTCTACTATTTAAACAAGCATATCAATATTGGCTTATTTTATTCTACCAAATGTGGCTCTTTGCTTCCATTTTGTTATGTGTTATACTAAGAGATTTTTTTTGTTTTTTTGTTATGATATTGTCTTGTTAAATACTTAGATAATATTATTCAGTTTTTGCTAAAAATTAGTTTGAGTTGATAGGATAAATTTAGTTGCATTTGCATCTATATTTTTATTGATGGAGAATGTTTTATTAAAAAAATTGTAATAATTGTGGAGAAAATTAACAAGAAGTAGAGTTTTACAGGGGGGTTGCGGGTGGGGAAGGGGAAAAAATTTTCCCCATCATGCGGGATGAGGCGGAGATGGAGCAAGCGAAAACCATGCGGGGCGGGGTCTTTGCCCCCGCCCTACCCTGTCCTATTGTCATCCCTATACTTAAGCATTATATAATTCATTTAATGTCTTGAATTGATTTGTATTAGCTATGAATTAATTATTTGTTTCTTTATTTTTGTTATCAGCTATAAATTAATTATTTTTGTTATTAGCTTGAATTGATTGATTTGCGTATGCTTGTAGTTAATCGAAATTCTGGAGAAAATCTTGTCTTGGAATTAAAAATCTTGACTCTGCTAGTGCATAGTTGGATATTGTGGAGAGTAAAGGGAGGATGTTATTGACCTGGAAGGTCATTTGTGATGCATGGAACCATTACTTTGGCATACTCTCTTCTCCTTTTCATATTCAAAGTTGGACTCGATTGGTCTACAAGGTATTGGTTGTATCTCTTATGGTAGTTTTGGTAGATCAAACCCGCAACTCAGGGAGACAAGATCAATACTTGTCTTGTGTTGACTCTTTTGAATTTTCCTAACTGATTTTCAGATTATTTTTTTCTATAATATTTTTAGAGATAAAACAGGTTTTACGCTTACCATAAACTCTCTTATAATTAGGTTACTCTAAAATAAAAATAATTCTGAAAACCATCCTCAGTTATCTTATGAAAGATAAATAATTATTTAAATAATTTAAGAAATTATATATTATTTATCTTAATTGGCTGCATGTCTATAATTATTCCATTTGGATCAATAAGAATTAAGCTTTTACTTAAACTTTAATTAATAAGGATTTACCAAAATTAAGTTGCTTAATTAAACTTATACATGCATGTCAATAATAAGACCATTCTTTCTTTTTCTTTTTTCTAGATTTATGTAACATTCTAGATGAATGAGCTCACCACTTACAAACTCCCGTGACGACAAGTAAGACCATTCTTTAACCACTGTGATTTTTTTTTTTTTTTTCATTTATATTATACTTTGGTCAAACCCTTGATTTCATCTTAGGAAAAAAAATTTATGCCTGCAAATTCCATATGATGACTTTATGTGTTAAGATTTTAGAGTCGAGTAAATTATATAATTTTCAAAGCATTGGAATTACCATTTTACCCATGAGTACTTATTTGACTCAAAAATGTGATTATTGGGCACCAAATTGGCCATGATTGCATAGAAAACAGATCACAAATCAAGATAGAGAATATTAATCTATGATTAATTAACATTCAATATGTTGCATAACTTTTGATACAAATAGATAAAAGATTTAGAGTTCTGATTCATGCTGGAGCATACTTGTAGAGGGTTTTTGAAAAATGACATTAAGTAATTGCCGATCCTTTCAAAATAATAATAATAAATAAAACTTTAGGAAAAGAACTGATAAAAAAATTTAGAGGTCATTGTCATTTCTTTATATCATGAAGGAGATTAGTGTAATTTCCCCTTTAAAATGTTCGGAAATAAAGTGAATATGAGAAAAGAAGGAATAGAGAATAGATAAGTGATTTGGAAATAGTCCATGATACCAAAAGCCAAATAGTGACATTTTCTATTCAATTCATTAATAACACATTACAAATTTACAATGACATGCTTAATGAGATTTCTAAATCTTGAATATAGATCCAACTATCATTTTAAGCTTGGTATATTTTGAATTTAAATTTCATATATCAATATAATTGATTGCTCCAGTCACATTAATTCCTTCATTCTTCAATCTTCCAGTTGTGCAAAAGTGAATCATATTTTTTAACCATGACAACTTAGACGGCCCGTTTGGTTTGTGTTTCGAAAAACAAAAATATTTTATTGAATTTTGTTAGTTTTGTTAAGAATAATTCCCTTAGGGATCAATTTGTAATGAATACTTCTTAAAATCTAGGGTTAATGCGAAACCACCCCAAAATCATATGGGGAAATTATTCAAACACTATCCATTCTCTATTCATTGACAGATTTCAAAGATTCAAAAGCCTGACTGCTTGGGTGATAACAAACAATAAATCCCCAGAATTTTTCACCATGACTGTGTGGTCTGTTGGACCCAAAGAAATTAGCTACGTATGCAACAATAATGTGTGTCCACTGACCAGCTAGCCCAAGCTTCAAGAGATAGATTTGAGGAATCAAAGCTGTCTTGCCATCCTCAAAACCTAGATAGCAACAGTGCCACACTTACCGGTCTCCTCCCCCTCCGGATTTATTTAAAATAAATTATGATGGAGTTGTTTTTGAGCAGGGGTGGAGCCAGGAATTTTTGTCTGAAGGGGCCAAGTGCGATGCTAATATATTTATCAAAACAACTTCTACGCCCATATATATATACACATATGCGCGCTTTTTTATTATATATACACACTTTTTATTTGATAAGTTATATATATACACACAACCAAAAAAAGAAAAGAGTTTAGTATTTTCAATCAAAATTATTTTTGACGGCGATCTTTCATAAAATAAAATTCATTTTTTCCACTTTCATAGTCAAATTTTTAAAAAGTTTCATTTTAAATACAAATTATCAAATTTTATGCTAAAGTAAGTAAAAAATCTTTCCATTGAATTAATGAAATTTTCAAAAACATGAATGATCCAAAACTTGGAGGAATAAGTTAGGTTCCAAACATATTTAAAGCTACATTGCTTTAACCCATATTATATGACAACTAAAGACACATTTCATGTGTAGTTTTAATAACAATTTTTTTTTAATAAGTCAATAACTTGTTAATCGTCATATAACGGGTTGAAAAAGATAGATTCAAACAGTTTGATACCAAACTTTATCAAATATTTAACAGATATAAGAACACATTTTACAATAAAAAATAAAATTGTAAAAAATAAAGTTATATCTCTATAACTATTAGACCAATTATTTTTTTAAAGAGCATTATTGGACTAGTTCAAATATTTGGGGGGGGGGGGGCCAACTCTTATTTTTGTAGACTAAATTTTGAAAATATTAAAATAATTGTATATATATTTAAAAAAATTTCAAAATTTTGGGGGGGCCATGGCCCCCCCACCCTTATACATGCCTCCGCCCCTGTTTTTGAGGAAGCAAATAGATCAGGTATTGGCGTCGTTATTAGAAATAATCAGGGGCTAGTAATAGCTTCCTTAACATAGAAACTACCTCAAGCATACCAAGCTATTGAGATCGAACCCATGGCAGCAATTCAGGCTTTAGAATCTGGTTTGGAGGTTGGAATTGATCAAGCTATTGTGGAAGGAGATTCGGAGATTGTAGTAAAAAACTTGGTATCAAATAACTTGAGTTTAGCTTCTTTTGGGCTGTTGATAGAGGATGCATGCACCTATGCTGCCTCTTTTTCTAAATTGTCTTACTCTAATACAAAAAGAGAATGCAACAAAGTTGCTCATAATTTGGCTAAGTTAGTAGCTTTTGTGTGGATAGGGAATGTTCCACCCTATGTTTATCCTGTATTCAACTCGATATGGCTGTTGTGTAAAGTTTGAAGTCTTTTATCTCCAAAAAAAAAAAAAAAAAAATTACTAGTAAAAAACCATTTAATATTAAAAAAAAGTTTCCTTTCCTTCCCTCTCAAAGAAAAATGTGTTCACAAATCACAATTTTGTTCATTATCTCAAACCCATTTCTCTCGATGAAAATAGCCAAATACCACGTTTTGGAAAAATTTGTGGCAAACTAGCACTGTTTCGAAAATATTTAGCAATCTATAATTTTTTTAGTACTCGAGTTTCAAAAAATCGAGTTCTAAATAGTACTCGAGTTCAGTGAACTCAAGTTCCTAGTGAGTCGCTAGTGTGACACTGCTGACCAGAAATTTGTGTAAATAAAAAAAATAATGTGGTACTTGATATTACTGAAATCGAGTATCTCTTTATATTACTCAAGCTTAGTGCACTTGAGTACCTTGTTTTTTTTTTTTTTTTTTTTTTTTTTTTTTTTTTTTTTTTTCTACTTTTTGTTTTTGTTAGAATGGCTTGAATAGTCAAACTTAGTGGCTTGACATTAGCCAACAAACCATTAAATGGCTTGCATGCCCATGTCAGGAAGATGCATGATATTCAAGAAGTTTCATGCGTGAAGAAATGCAAGAGCTTGCATTAAATGTTCTTCATGAATGATCAAAGAAGATGGCCAGTAACAACACCTGAAATGCAAACCAAATTCATGCTTCTTTTCTTTTGGCCGAAATGGATGACACTTTGGCCATAAATGCTTTGCCATTTTCTTTGACTTGACAAGTTTCATGAAAGTGCTGAAGCGTTGGAGAAATAAGCAACCTTAGTTTGGTGGACACAATGACCACAAGAGGAAGAAGCAAACAAAGAAAGCCATTGAGTTAGATATGTGTCAAGGATGAAATGGCATATAGCATATATACCTATATATATATAGATAGAGTCAGCACAGTAGTTGTGCGGAAAACAAGTAAGCATTTCCTAAGTAAAAGTTTTGTACAAAACAAAAAGTAGAAAAAGGAAAAAAAAGAAAAGAAAAACAAGGTACTCGATTATATGAAGCTCAAGTACTATAAATAAACTCGTTTTCAGTAATATCGAGTAGAATATTATTTTTTTAATTACACAAATTCCAGGTCAGCAATGACACGCTGGCGACTCACTAGGAACTCGAGTTCACTGAACTCGAGTACTATTTAGAACTCGATTTTGTGAAACACGAGTATTAAAAAAATGGTAGATTGCTAAATATTTCCGAAACAGTGCTAATTTGCCACAAATTTTGCCAAAACGTGGTATTTAGCTATTTTCACCGGCACACACATATATATATATATATATATATATATATATATTTATAAAAGAAGATAATCATCAATAAGACTCATACAAACTTTTAGTTTTCAATACAAATGTACATCATGATGTGACCTTCTTTTCTTTGTTCTCCAAACAGGTGTTTGGTTCCATAACAAAGCCGCTTATCGAAGCTGTCCTGTTAAGGAATGCAAAACCAGCACATTCAAATAGCTGAAAAGAGCTGTCACCCACCACCAAAGAGCCAAAAGGAGGACATTTCCTCAAACACGTTGTGTCCAATAGCTCACACATGGTTCAAAATAAAAACCCAAAGACCATATTGGGTATCATGCCTAGAGAATAAATAGCCCACATAATAGTGAACATACTCTTTTACAAAAAGGAGGAAATGAGGGTCCCAATATAAATAAGTGTAGCATCTTATAACATTTGTGCTTGATTAGTACACATCTAAATACCAAGTCAATACAAAATAAGCTAACATGAGAAGCTTTTCAACTCGCCTCAACTACAGACTTTAAGTAACAGGAAAAAAATGATTGCAGTTTAGAAATTCAAGTAAATATGATCTTTGTTTTAATTTTAAATGAATGTCTAAAGTTGGGTATGAAAAACAGTTGTACAACAAAGTGTGAAAATAGCATTCTTGTGCTAACATAAGCCAATAGCATAAAATTTCAAGTATTATACAACCATATTATCAATTTTGGAAAGTGCTTACTAACAGCCTAAATATATACCCACTTCGTTCAGTTTGTAATTTTTACGAGATACCAAGTCAATCAATACTATTAAGCTCAGTAACTTCATTTTTGATGTCTAACAAACCATTTAAACCAAAAAAGGAACATACCTCTAGTCAAGCTCACCATCTTCATCTTTAAAATGATTTTCCATATTCAGCCCTTCTTTGTTACTATTATAAACTTGAGTTGAGTCTTCATTCTTAAGTTCTCTCCATAATTTCATGATCTGAAGCTAAGTCTTCATTGGGCTGTGATTATTACTTACAAATCCCTTGCTTTCTACTGGCATCAGATGACCATTCCAATCATTTTATTCACCGTCATTGAGAAATTCTGCCCCTACAAAATTGATTTTGACATTGTGGATAATCCACAAGGCAATGAACATCATGGGAAAAGATAAAGTAAATGATTAAAAATTCTGAGGCAAACCACCTTTCTCTTTTTGGTGGTTTAGTTGTGTGTGTATATGTGTATATATATATATATATATATATATATATATATATATATATATATTTTTTTTTTTTTTTTTTTTTTTCTGGATTCTTATCTTTTCTAAGACTGCATTGTTGCCACTTCGGCTATTTGTTGGCCGCAACTTTCCCTCCATTTAAGATAATTCCTCCATTATTTGAATGCAACAAAGTCGATATTTAAGCAAAACAGTAGGCATTAAAGATATTTCATATTCCTTCACAAAGAAAATTATGTTTGCAACAAATAAAAAGCAAATTTACCGAAAAAAATAATAAAAAAGGTTGAATTTGATGTAATTGTTGTAACTTGAGAATTGAGGTTACTAAGAAGCTTTATAAAAGGGTAGATACACCCCAAACACCACCCATAGCCCCAGAAAGGTCCATCATTGGCAACCAACACCCAAACACATGCAGGGCCTCACTCAAATTTTGTTCAGAACCCTTTAATGCACCCACCAAAAGCAGAGTAGCTGCAAACCATCACAAATCCATTGAAAAGAAACAAAGGAGAAAAACAATAATCACCTCGAGGTTATTGCTAGCACCACAATTTGTAGGTACAATGATGAATATAATAAGCTCGTTGTAGAATTAAACCAACTTTAATTAATGTGACAACACATTAAATGTTATGAGAGGTACAAAACAACAATCCTAATAAGCTTCATCTCAAAAGGGAGGAAAGAAAGGAAGAAAGTTCCCATAAATTTCACAACCAGACAGCCATAATAACACATAAGATACAACAACAAAAAACTAAGGCTCAGCCTTAACGGAAAATATACAAATAAAAATTAAAATAACATTGATCTTTCTATAAACAATTATTGTGGATTTTAAAATTACACTGGACAGATTGGAGAGATCAATTGTGCCATTGAGATTGTCTTTACAGTCAAATTAATGTATAAATGTCCAAACAAGTGGCCATCATATTTGTTCCTTGTAATTTGGTACTTCCCCAATAATACAATTGGAATGAGCAAGATAACTGCAATCTTCACAGTAGTAGAACCATTACTTGGATCTCATTCTTCTTCACAAATATCACAGTAATATTCATTGGAGTCATCTTCAAGAGTATAACAGAGAGTGAAGGGATGCTCATGTTGGTTGTACCATGCGGTTTGTGGTAGTGTAGCACATTTGAAGTCTAGGACGAATTTACAAGTGGTACAACGGAATACTTGGTATTGTTCAAAACCACATATACTACACTTTTGTCCATTGTTTGTGATGGAGAGGTAAAGAGGATGCTCATGACAAGCATGACTAAGGGTGTTTAAGATCAAACTACATTGAACATTAAGATCAAAGTTGCATCTCTTAAAACTGTAGAGAAAGCCACTGCACGACTGCCAACAGGCATTACACAAAGTTCGATTTTCCTTGTAAGTGAGGGTGAGTGGGTGTTGTTTTATTTTGGGTAATTTAGTTCAAGATTTATGAAGAAAGAAGTTACATTTGACACAATTGTAAAAAGATGGAGAGAAAATAGCTCGTACGCACCCGTTGCAAATTTTGTTATTTGGAACCTCATCAGTAAGCTTTAACTCATGCTTATGGCTGAAGTGTTTGATTTTTGTGGCAATTTCAGTTCTGTCCTCCCCCATGGTTTTCATGACTTTGCAAATTTTTGAGTCAACAGATTGATCAAGCTTTGAATCTACATTTTCCAGCATAGCTTTTGACTTGGCGGACTCCTCCTCTTTAAGTTCCAGCAAATTTATGTCCTCCATGTGTCCCTCGCCAATAGCACAATCGAGGTGGGCAGCGAAATTGCATCTAGAGCAATAGTAAAGGCCATAGTTTGTGTCCACTTTCAGAAAACAGAGTTGACATAATTGGGAGTTAGATTGATGGAGTTCAAGAGAATGGATGAGGTTGAGGGGGTGATTGTGCCGTATGACTTTGAGTCTTCTTGGGATAGAATAAGCACATCTTCTATGAATGAAGAAACCACATGCGTTACACACATAGGGCATTCCTTTATCTTCTTTGCCACAAAGGTCGCAAGTGAATGTCATCCTCTTCCAAATGGCAGTCAATGGGTGGTCATGGACTTCTGCTTCTGCTTCCATGGTGAATGGTAAAGAACCACATTTAATGTGAAGCTTAAAGTTGCATCGGTAACAAAAATAACAGTATTCCTCATGCATTTCTTTGTAGATTTCGCAATTGCTCTTTTTTCCCTTAGGATGATATGCCCATTCATTAAAGAGAATAAGAGGATGTAATGGGTGCAAGGGATGGTACAACAACCCAAGGGGTAGTTCCGCACATGATTTATGAAGCATGTACCAATTGCATTCTTTACAACTGTAGCTAGGACCCAATATTGGTTCGTTGCACCCATAACAATCTTCGCCATAAATTCTATCTTCATTTTAGACCAACGGATGCTCCGGATGGGTAAAATGTTGAAGCTGCTTCATCTCCTAATGACAGACAAAGACATAGTGAAACAAACAAACAGAGAGAGAGAGAGAGAGAGAGAGGTGCACATTAGATATTTGATTGATTTGAGTCTAGTCTAGGAGCATTTGTTTTGCTCTTTCGTGTTTTTGTAAATAGCAACAAATGTAAACATAAATGGTGAGGTGATGATGTTAGTGTTTTGAGCTTATTGTTGAACCTTCCAATCTAGATAACCCATAACACATGATGGTTGGTGGGCTTGGTTTTGCTCAAGTTTATTTTTGGGAATACTATGTGCATGTGTTGTTTTGTGGGCTTGTTAGTAAATGGTTCACAACGGATTGTGGGCTTGTTATTTTGGGCTTTCATGAATTAAATGAATTGCAGTGTCAAAACATTTTTTTTTAATTTAATTCTAGTTGTAGGCTAGCATTTTGCTATTATACATTAAATTTTTACTATATATTATCTTCCTCCCTAAAACATAATTCACATCTTCTCTTACTATTATCCCCTAAATTATATTAATATTTATTTATTTCTAATTGTCATAAAAAGATAATATTGTTGCTTCTTCTTTTTTTTGCAATGTAAAAAATGTAAGGCAATGTTAGAGAGTTAAAAATATTTAGATATATGTAAGTTTTTTTAAAAAAAAATTGTATTTTCAAGTGAGGATATGGTTATGTTTGAACAAAGTGTAGGTTTTTTAGCAAAATATTATTTTGAAAAAAAGTTATCAAGTAATATAATTTTGTAAAAGTTACCTAATTTAGAAGAATTAGCCATCGAATGAAGAAGACGACCATGTTTTAGAAGATGATGGCAAAAATGCAAAAAAAAAAAAAGTTAAAAAAGTTACAACATTTTTAAGAAGCATTTGAGTTTGTGTGATATATATATATATATATATATATATATATATATATATATATATATATATAGAACTCTTTTGAGGTGTTTGTTACCTTGGGAATGCTTTTGATACACTTAGTAGCAGTCTTGTCTTCATTATCATCTTCTTCTTCTTCATGATTGTCTTCCAGATCATCTTCTTCTTCTTCTTCTTCTTCTTCTTCACGATCGTCTTCTTGATCATCATCATCATCATCATCATCATCATCATCATCTTCTTCTTCTTCTTCTTCTTCTTCTTCATGATCATCTTCTTTAGTAGCCTCTACCTTAGCTTGTTGTTCTTTTTGTTGGTCTCCAACCTCTTTCCCTTTTTGGGTCTGCTTCTTTTCACCTAAATTTGCTTCCATTGAGTCACCACTTTCGCCTTTTGACTTGAGCAGTTGATCCATTGTACAGCTAGCTCAGCAGTTAATCAAATTAGTTTTTTTTTTTTGGGGTTTTTTTTTCTTTAAATATTTTAAATTAATATTATTTTTAGTTTTTTAGTTTTTAGTTTTAAAAAATATATATTTTCTTTATTAATTTTTTAATTTTTTAATCAAGCTGATCTATTTTATCATGCTTTTCAAATTTAATTTGATTAGGCATATAAACTCAGTAATAAACAAAAGAGCTTAAAAATATAGGGTTTGTGTGTGTGTGTGTGTGTGTGTGTGTGTGTTGGTATTCCTAGATATGCTAAACAAATATCTTGATAGTGAATTTCATTCGATTGTTGTGAGTGATATACCTTTGTCAAATCTACATTAGACGTAACATGAACTAAACCCATTTGACAATAAATATTGTTAATTCAAGTGCAACTTAACAAGTAAGTAGGCCCAATTGCATTTGTAACATTTGTAAGAAAAATTAAGCAAGTAAAGCAACCCTATGAACATTAGTAGAAAAAAAAAACATACATACAAACAAACTTGAAGAATTAGCCATCAATACTTAGAAGGAAAAGCTTCTAAGTTAACCTTAATTTCAATTTTGTTAATATGAAGTTCATATGGAACTCATCTATAACTTTTACTATATATAGACTAGATGGTGTTACTTTCAAAAGATAAAACATATTAGAGTTATTCCATTGTGCCAAAAATAAAAAGGATCTGAACACAAAAGACAACAAATTAGAGAAAGAAAAAGAAAAACTTATACATAAAGACTCATACTTGTACTCTCCCAACAAAGTTTCATGGTCACACCATCCTAACTAAATAACTCTCTCCCCCTTGGCCCACAAAAAAGACAAAAAAAAAAAAAAAAGATTTTGTAGGGTGCTCCACTTAAAAGTCTCATACTTGATACTTGCTATTGAAGGCTAAAAAAAAAGAAAGGAAATTTTATTAGCCCGACATAAAGTTTCATTAGCTCCGCATATAGGCTCATACTTGCACTTGAAACTATTAAGAGTGGTTCTAGGACCACAAAATATTCCTTAACTTTCTGTCACAACTTTAATATGGTAGACTATAAGTAATTGTCTATCAATTACATATAGACCTACCATTTTTTCTTCACTACTCACACTTTTTTACATCACAGTTGTGACAAAAAAAATTGTTTAATAATTTGTAATACTAGATTTTTTTTTTCAATATTAAAGATGTCTCGAGGCAAATAATGTACAATAGCAAAAGTATATGCCAACATCTTTATATGAAAATTTACAGTTAGGAGGGAATCTAACTTAAGTAAACTAGATGTTAATTTTTCATATTTAAGTTGAAAATCACCCACATCATTCAATTAAAAAATATATAAATATATAATGTTGTTACAGTAACTATGTAAAAGGAAATTATTGCCCTCAACTAAACCAAAAAAATTGTACTTTTTTTTTATAACACAGAAGCTGCACTTAGGTGTATGGGAACTATAAATAGGGATAATAACATGGGAATAGTGAAACATTGATTAGACATTTCCCATAAGCTTGTCCCCCTCACTATGTTTGCCCAACTGTAATTTGTTTCTAGTTATTTAACTACAATAAGAAATTAAGAACATTTCCTAAGACCATAAGCTACACCTTTGAATTCAAATGCTTTCTCAAGAATCAAGTAATCCTAAGTCCTTTTCAATGCCTTCCTTATATCCCAAGCAAGAATATATCCTAACAATTTTTTAACACAAGGCAAGATGAACATTTTAATAGGCATTGCCTTCAAGTTATACTTAAGGTAACTTTTACAAAATTATACTACTTTGTAACTTTTTGTCCATAATAATATTTTGCTAAACATATTATTTGTTCAAATGTCATTTTTGTATCTATCATGCTTCACAAATATCAAGGTGATTGGATACTACAAATTCACTAATCTCTATATATCAAGAACTCAAATTATAATATATATATATATATATATATATATATTTTTTTTTTTTTAATTTGAACAAATGATACGTGTTTTATCAAAATATTATTAAGGAAAAAAGTTATCATATAATAAGATTTTGTAAAAGTTATCGTAAGTGTAACTTGAACATAATGCCTATCAAATTTTTAACCTAAAATATAAATTAAAATAGTTATTCTATTACAACATTTAATATTTCTAATAATATGAATTTCTATTCCTAACATAATTTCCATCCAGCGTACCAAACATGGCCTCAATTTTTTTTTTTTTTTGGGACAAGTTTTAATCAATCATAGTAACAATATGAATTTTTTCCTCATATCTTGGACCCTTCTTATCAAGGGGAAGTCTAAACACATGTGAGAGGGTGTTAAAATATTGGTTAAATAATTAAATCTACAATTTTATTTTTCTCGTAACACTTCCAAACTAACATTTTATTTTTTGTCATTCACTTACAAGATTTTTTTGCCCATCTCTCTTCAAGTTATTAATATATGAGATTCAATCTCTTAGGATTGTCATATATTTTTTAGTCCTCTTTTTTAGGATTTGTTTTAACATGTTGCTTCGAAATAATTTCTTATATTAAAAATAAAGCAAGATTCTAGTGGATGTAGATGACCCCCCACCCCCACCCCCCCCCCCCCCCCCCACAAAAAAAAAAAAAAAACTCCTAGCCCAACACACACAAAGAAAAAGGGAAAGAAAAAGAAGAAGAAGAAGATTCTATTGTTAGCATCAAGCATGGCCTTATAAGAAGAATATGACACCACCATGATTTGAAAATTCTAAAACAAATGCAAAAGGTAAAATAAAGGCAATAGGCTTGCTAAACAATATACAAGTCAAATGCTTCTCTCTCTCTATTAGTTATTCCTTTCCTATATTGTTAGTATCTAAACATTTCCTTTCATTGCCAAGGAATAAATAATAAAAAAAAAAATTTAAAAGAAGAAGAAAATGATAAAGATCTTGAAAGAAAGGTAATGGGCCTTGCTAATTAATCTTAATTAAGATGCTACTCTCCCTTTGCCACCATTTCTTTTTCTATATTCTTATTACTTTTCATATTTTTATTTGTTAGACAATATTTTTAGTATCTTTTGTAATCTTTTTCAAGATGAATGACAATTAGAAACCAATATACTTGAGGGAACTACATAACTTTTATGATTGCCCAAAATATATTCAATTAATTTTTAAAATGAATCGTTCCAAATATAAAAGTTATATTGCATGTATCTAATTTAGTTAGAGCATTGTTCACCTTGTTTACCTTAAAAAAAATGGTAAATCATGATATTTTCAAACTTTATTAGTAAACTCTAATTCCTTTTATATGTTTACAAATTTTCAGATAGTAAATAAATAAATAAATATATATACATATGTGTGTGTTTGTCTCTAGAGAGAGAGAGAGAGGTAGGTTGGGAGTTATATACCCTAAATTAAAAATGTTCTAGCTTGTTTAGAAAATGAATTTATAGAATAAGGTTGGGAGTTATATATCCTAAATCAAAATTAGGGCATAGACAAAAAAAATTATTGGAGACCAATAGATACCTTTATAATTCTATGTTTATTTGATATGGTAGGGGAACTCAAACTATGCTCACAAAGTTTTCACTACCTCTAGTGCTACAGTGTCTCCAATCTCATGTGCTACTCAATTTGATGTGTAAAAGTAAGGATCAAATACTGTGAGAAAGAAAGTGAAAAATAGAGTTTGAGAAGGGGAATAAAGGTGTTGACATAAAATTGAAATTTGAATTGGTGGTGGGGATTAGTGTGGTTTTGTCTCCCCTTATGCTTACCAAATATTAAGCTAATTTATCATGCTTTTCAAATATCAATGTCATTAGCCATAAAAACTAAAAAGACTCACTAATTTATGACGAGCTTAATTTTTTTTTTTTTTTTGGTATTCCTAAATATACTAAAAAAAATAAACTTATAGACTTAATAGTATATGGCATCCAATTGTTGTGAAATTTTGCATGTGATTAACCTATAATAGACATTTAAGAAAATTATGGATTCCACATAATAGTGATTTATAAAAAGTAGACATAATGTACTTTTTATCAAGGTTACATTAGATGTTTCATGAACCAAACCCATTAGCAATAAATATCATTAATTCAAGTGAAAATTAAGACGTAAATAAACCCAAAATTCATTGCATTTTTAACATTTATAAGAAAAATTAAGAAGTAAAGCAACCTACCTTTTATGAATAGTTATAAAAAAACCATAGACATACAACAAAATTTAGAGAAACAACCATCAATATTTACAGGAACAAGAATAAAAATTTGGGTTTAAAACGCCCTTAGGGAAGCTTCCAAGTTAGCTCTAATTTCAATTTTGTTAATTTGAAGTTCATATGGAGCTCATCTACTTTATATAGACTCAATGGTGTTGCTTTCTAAGGATAAATTTATGATATGCTTTCGTGCCAAAACAAACAAAAAAAGCATCTCCAACACCAAAGACAAAGAATTAGAGAAAGAAAAAGAAAAGTATATGCTTGCTTTCTATATGCAAGAAGGAAAGTAACTTATGCTTGTCAACCTAGATTTATATACTTATTTTCCTATTTTCTCTAATCTTTTTTTTTAAACTTTTAAATGTCATAATAATATTTATTTTTTTTCTCTCTCACCCCCCCCCCCAACAAAAAAAAAAAAAAAAAAAAAACATCTCCAACACCAAAGACAAAAAATTAGAGAAAGAAAAAGAAAAGCATATGCTTGCCTTCTATATGCAAGAAGGAAAGTAACTTATGCTTGTCAACCTAGATGCATATACTTATTTTCCTCTTTTCTCTAATTTTTTTTTTTTTTTTTACTTTTAAATGTCATAATAAAAATTATTACCACCCCCAACATATCTACACTAACTTTTTTTTTTTAATTCATTTTGTGAAATTTCTTTGCCCTTATTTATCTATATTATACACCATCAGTATCAATGTTATTGCCAGTATCACCACCACCCCATTTTTCTCACCTCAATGTTGTCACCATCATTCACTGGTGTTTGCCATTATCACCACCACCACCAATAACATCATGTTTTAAAAAAACCATGATACTCTAATTCCAAAAAAAAAAAATCTTAATACTAAATTATAAATTTTTAGATACACTCATTTAATCAATAAATATTAATTGACGTGTCTAAGATTTCCCTTATTTAATAAAATTTAAAATTTTTTGGAATTTGGAAGAGAAAAAATGCTCAGTGAAAAAGTGCTATGGAACTCAATGTAGATATAAAGTCATTCATTCTTATAATTAAATCAATAGGAAGTCAATCTACATTTCATCAAAAACTTGTTTATAAATCAATTTGGCATCCATTAAATAGAGGTAAAATTATAGAATACTCTAGGAGTACCATAGATGTGTACTCTCTCTTCTTATATGAATTGTAGATTCTACTATAAATTTAATTAGTGAGACCCATAATTATATGATAGGGGGAGTATGCATTTATGGTACTCCAGAGTATTCTATAATTACCCTAAACAGAGGAGGTAGAGAGAGAAAAAACATTGTTTAGATAAGAAAAACCTGAATGAAACATATCAACAATTTTACATTTATTTTCTAGAATAATGGAAATGAATAGCAAAAATAGACTAATATTTCAAATTAAAACAAGTGAATAGTTCATCTTTTTCTTTTATTTTCTCCTCTTAAACTAGTGAAAACAATATTTTAGCTTAGTAATATTCTCGACATTTACTTGTATTTCATGTCATATTGAACAATATCATGCCCAAAAGCTTTAGAGATACATAAAAGAATCCATGTATGGCTGTATGTATGAGAAAAGTGTAAAAGAGAGGTTGAGAGGGGGAACAAGGTGCACACATAAGAATTAAAATTTGAAATGGAGGTGGGGGAATTGGTGTGGTCTAGTCTCCCCTTATACTTACCAAATATTAAGCTAATCTATCATGCTTTTCGAATATTAATATGATTAATGAGCATTAAAATCTCACTACCCTATAAATTGCTTAATATTTAGTTTCTATGTGTGTGTGTGTGTTTTTTTTATTCCTAAATATACTAAACAAATAAGTGTATGGACTTCTCATCAAAAAGAAAAAGAAAAAAGTGTATGGACTTAATAGCAAGTGGCATTCAATTATTGTGAAATTTTGCATGTGATTAATCTATAATAGATTTTTAATAAATATGTCGACTCCTCAAAATAGTGATTTATAAAAAGTAGAGTGATATATCTTTTATCAAAATTGCATAAAAAAATAACATGAACCAAACCCATTTCGCAATAAAAATCATTTATTCAAGTGCAAATTAATAAGTAAATAGGCTCAAAGTTTATTGCATTTTTAATAGTTTTGAGAAAAATGAAGCAGGTAAAGCAACCTAATGTTTATAGATAGCAATAGGAAAACACAAACATACAAAAAAAGTTGGAGAAGCGACCAATAATACTTACGTGGACAAGAATATGATTTTGGCTTCAATATACCCCTAGGGAAGCTTCCAAGTTAGTTTTGATTTCAAATTTGTTAATACAAAGTTCATGTAAGGATCCCCTATAACTTATACTATATATAGAATAGATGGTGTTACTTTCTAAGGATAAAACACTTTCCTTGTTAATTCAACAAGCCATGATTATTCCATTGTGCCATAAAAGAAAAGCATCTCCAACACCAAAGACAAAGAATTGGAGAAAGAAAAAGAAAAGCATACGCTTGCCTTCTACATGCAAAAAGGCAATGAACTTATGATTGCCAACCTACATGTATATACTAGTATGTAGCTTAAACTTCTTTCAGTGTGCCCATGGCTAAAAATGGAGTGAGATTTTTCTTTTGCATGTTGTTCAAATTCCTCATTGTAACCCCCAATATTTTAACCAATTTGACCATAACGCTTCCGAGAAGTTAGAAATTGATGAGTGTGATAAAAATGAATGAACAAGGGGTATGAGTGGCCTAAAAATTAATATTTTGAAATTATAATTTCTATATTTTACAATACTTCTATTTAAATAAATAAAAACATATGTTTGTGCGTTCAAATGAAAAAAAAAATGACTTATTTTTATGTTTATGTTTATTTGTTGATAATTGGGAAAAAAAGTATAAGGAACTCGAGCTTGCCAAACTCGAGTTCAATATTACAAGGAACTCGAGCTTGGTAAGCTCAAGTACCATAGAAGAGAAAAAAAAAGAACATTACGCTCGAGTTTTGTATTTACAAACAACTCAAGCTTGGTAAGCTCGAGTATTGTGTTGCATGGAACTCGAGTTTACCAAGCTCGAGTTTCATGTGGCATTTTTTCAATAAAAAAATCCACGTCAACACAAGTTTTTATGAAACTCAAGTGTTTGAAACTCGATTTACATAGCAAACTCGAATTCTAGGAACTCGAGTTTCAAAAAGTGATACTTTGCTACTTATTTTGCAAACAGTGGTATGTTACTAATAATTTTCGTGAAAAGTGATAAATGGTCGATTTGGCCCATTTCTCCCAACACAAATAGTAAAAAGAAAATGTCAATAGAAGTGGCCAATGGATTTACCATTCTCAATGGACACATGGACTCCTCCTTCAAAGAGAAAGATCCATCATTTCTTGATTCATCATGCACACAAAGCCCACTCCTATTGGATTTCGGAATTTCCTTCTACTTCTCTTTCCCTATCCTTAAGTCTATCTCTGTTTTCTTTTTTCTTTTTTTCAGAGACACCTTTTTTTTTTTTTAATATATATAGGTTTTGTCCAGCTTGGTTATTCTTTTTTTTTTTTTTGGGTGGGAATTGAGGTTGTGGATGATGCAAATGGGGCCACTGTCACGGCTTTCGATGCCAATCACTACCCTGGTACTTAATCACGGTTCTGTGTTGTAATTTGTTATTTAATCGGTTTACTCATTTGGGTTTTGTAGGAATTGTAAAATTTTGTTATTGATGTGGCAGAAAATAGGAGATACTCACAGTAAGAAACAAGCCGATGGACTGTGGCGACGACATGGGCTAACGGCCTCTTTTGCATCCGTTAGCTTTCATGGTACTCATCGGTGAAGAGGAAGTTAGGAAATACCTTACAAGGCACTCAAAGGCTGACACCTTCATTAAGCTGACGGCGTTAAAGCTGAAGGGGCAGTGTAAGCTGACCATCTTGATAAATGGTTGCTTGCCACCCACGTATCGTGTATATAAGGAAATAACTTGCTCTCCACATTTAGTAAAACCCAAAAGGATTCCTATAAGGAAAGGATCCCGTAAAATACGCCCCAAAAAGACTCCTAAAAGGAAAAGACTTCTAATCCAACAAGGAGATGTCAACACTCTACTACTATAAAAACCCCAATACCCTCACTAACTAAGGTGAGCATAATTTATCCCTCTCTAGCACTCTAGAGTTGTGAGAAGTTCAAACTTGACCTTCAGAGGGTATTTGGCCGGCACCACACCGGTGCTCTCTGTTAGGTCCATTCTTTTTGTGTTGTACAAGTGTCATTGCGAGCACGTGCTAACCGTGTAGCTCACTGTTGATTTTCCCGCATCATCAGTTGGCGCTGTCTATAGGAAAAACACAAGTAGTGTCGTAAGTCATAGCTAATGCTTCCCTGACAAAAAAGTTGCATGGTACTTACTCGATCAATGGCGACCACCAACAACATTCAAGAAAATGAGCCGCGACCAACTGCTCTCAAGAAACAAGTGCAGATTCTGACAGCGGTCGTTGAACGCCTCACGAAGTAAAACCAGGTTTTGGAAGAGCAACTATGTCAGAAGACAGGACACGATATTCCAGAAGAAGACCTGGAAGATACCAGTGCTGAGCAACGGGACCGAGAAGGACTGAAGGGCAGTAACGCCCGAAGCAGACTGGAGTGGCAAAACATAAGCCTACCATCCCTCATGGATGCAACTCCACCTCCTGTTGTCGCGGAGATACAGGCGATGAAGGAACAAATGGAGGTAATGATGAACGCTTTCAAGGGACGAGTGTCTAGCAATCTTGATGGTCTTGTTAACCGTACTGATTCCCCATTCATTACCTCCATCAACTCCTTCCCCCTGCCGCACAAGTTTCGCATGCCGCAAATAGATAGCTACGACAGGGTCAAGGACCCTCTAGATCACCTGGAGACCTTCAAGACCTTAATGCACCTTTAAGGAGTAGCAGATGAAATTATGTGTAGGGCCTTCCCTATGACGCTGAAGGGTGCAGCAAGAATCTGGTTGAGCCGATTAATGCCTAACTCCGTCAGCACTTTCAAGGAGTTAAGTGCTCAATTTACCACGCACTTCATTGGGGGACATAGATACAAGAAGTCTTCGGCTTGCTTGATGAGCATTAGACAGCGAGAGGACGAGACGCTAAGATCCTACATATCTCGCCTCAATAAGGAAGCGCTCTCGATCGATGAAGCCGACGACAAGATACTTGTAGCGGCCTTTACAAACGGGCTGCGGAAGGGTAAGTTTTTGTTCTCCTTATATAAGAATGACCCGAAGACCATGTCAGAAGTGCTTTACAGGGTCATCAAGTACATGAATGCTGAAGACGCGTTGTTGGCCCGAGAGGAAAAACCCAAAAAAAGGGAAAGGCAGGAAGACACGCGACAAGACTAAGGGTGCAAGAAGGCACGAACCAGAGACCGAAGGGACAAAAGGTGCCCCAGGCCCCAGGGAGGAAGGTTCATGAGCTTCACCCCGTTAACTACCCCGATTGATCAAGTTCTGATGCAGATCAAAGATGAAGAAGCCCTAACTTACCCCGGAAAGCTGAAAGGAGATCCCAACAGGCGCTCGAGGGACAAGTATTGTCGCTTTCATCGAGACCACAGTCGTGACACAACTGATTGTTACGACTTGAAACAGCAGATTGAAACCCTTATTAACAAGGGAAGTTGCAGAAATTCGTCAAGAATGAGAGAATGGATCAAACCCCTCAAGAGCAGAACCCCCGGCGGGATAATAAACGACCAAGACCCCTTATAGGGGACATAAGAATGATCGTAGGATGAACGGCAGCCACTGGGTCGTCCAAAAAGGCTCGTAAAACTTACCTTAGGATGGTCCAGAATGTTCAGCTGATAGGCTCTGTACTGAAGATAGCACGGAGAGAAAGCCCCATAATCGGATTCTCGGAGGAAGATGCACGACGTCTTTACCACCTGCACGACGACTCGCTGGTCGTCAGCATACGAGTAGAGGATTACAACATGCACAGGGTGTTGGTCGACAATGGTAGCTCGGCAGATATCCTATATTATCCGGCACTCCAGCAAATAGGAATCGACAGAGAATGATTGATCCCGACAAACGCTCCTCTCGTCAGTTTTGGAGGCACAAGGGTGCTCCCCTTAGGTGCAGTCACATTATCCGTAGTGGTAGGCGACTACCTACAGCAGATTACCAAGGATGTGACATTCTTAGTGGTCAACTGCTAGTCCGCCTACAATGCTATCCTCAGATGACCCACCCTCAATTTGTGGAAGGCTATAACCTCAACCTACCATCTGATGATTAAGTTTCCTACCAATTACGGAGTGGGAGAGTTACGGGGAAATCAAGTGGCCGCACACGAATGCAACGTGGCCATGATGGAAATGGATGACCACCTTCAAGCCATGAGCATAGAACAACACCGAATGACAACGGAGTCCGTAGAAAAACTTGAAGAGGTGTTTCTTGACGACTTGAACCATGAACGGACAACCAAGATTGGAACCCTCGCCAGTCCCATGGTTCACCAAGCATTCACGACTTTCCTCAAAAGCAATCAAGACGTATTTGCCTGGAGCCACGAGGACATGCCCGGGATAGATCCTTCAGTCATGGTACATAGGCTAAATGTGTTACCTTCCTTTCCTCCCATCCGACAGAAGAAGCGAATGTTCGCCCTGGAGCGAGACCGAGCCATAGCAGAAGAGGTCCGCAAACTACAGAAAGCGAGCTTCATCGGGGAGGTTTACTACCCCGACTGGCTGGCGAACGTAGTAATGGTCAAGAAAGCTAGCGGGAAGTAGAGGATGTGCGTAGACTTCACCAACCTTAACAAAGCATGCCCCAAGGACAGCTACCCCCTCCCACGGGTCGATGTACTAGTAGACTCTGCAGCTAGGCATCAGTTGCTAAGTTTTATGGACGCCTTCTCGAGTTATAACCAAATCCAAATGCATGAAGCCGATCAGGAGAAAACTTCATTCGTGACTAGTCAATGCCTCTTCTATTATAAAGTGATCCCCTTCGGCCTGAAAAATGCAGGCGCGACATACCAGAGGCTCATGAATAAAATGTTCGCACAGCAAATTGGGAAAAATGTCCAAGTTTACGTGGACGACATGTTAGTGAAAAGCCGAAGGGAAGAAGATCACTTGGAAGACCTCAGAGAGACATTCGTCACCCTTCGTTCTTACAATATGAAGCTCAACCCAGGAAAATGCGCCTTCGGAGTGACGGCGGGAAAATTCCTAGGATTCATGGTGTCTCAAAGGGGCATAGAAGCTAACCCGGATAAGATTCGGGCCATAATGGAGATGACACCCCCAAGAAATGTGAAGGAAGTGCAAAGCCTCAATGGAAAAATAGCGGCACTAAATAGGTTCATGTCGAGGGCAACAGACAAGTGTTTACCCTTCTTTTGCACGCTGAAGAAGTCTTTCGAGTGGGTGCCGAATGTCAGTAGGCATTCGAGGAGTTGAAAGCCTATCTCTCCGCCTCGCCACTGCTAAGCCCATCACAACTGGGTGAAGAACTTTTCCTCTATCTAGCTGTCTCCCCTGCCGCCATCAGCGCAGCCTTGATTAGGGAAGAAGAAAGAGTACAGAAGCTCGTATACTATGCCAACCGTGCGCTTCGCGGAGCTGAAGAAAGATACCCGCCCATGGAGAAACTCGCCTTTGCGTTAGTTACGGCAACTCACAAACTCAAGCCATACGTCCAAGCCCATACGGTAGTCGTCCTGACCGACAAGCCCTTACTGCGAGCAATGAGCAACCCTGACGCTGCTGGACAATTAGCACTTTGGGCTATAGAATTGAGCGAGTTCGACATCCAATACCGCCCATGAACCGCCATCAAAGGGCAGGTCGTCACAGACTTCATAGCAGAATTCACTCATAACGAAGACAAGGGGGCAGAAGAATCTCCTCGGTGGAGTGTACATACAGATGGATCATCTAATAGGCAGGCTGGGGGGGCCGGCGTCATACTACTGTCACCTGAAGGAGATACGATTGAATGCATGATCCATCTCAACTTCCTTACCACTAACAATGAAGCGGAATACGAAGCACTAATAGCGGGCTTCGACCTCGCCAAAGCCGCAGGAGCCATGAGCGTAGTCATTTACTGCGACTCCCAGGTCGTTACTAACCAAGTAAACAGGGACTACGAGTGCAAGGGCGAAAGGATGAAAAGATACCTGGATCAAGTCAAAAGAAGAGTAGACGACCTAAAGGCCAAAATCATCCAAATCCCCAGAGGAGAAAATGAGCAAGCCGACCGCCTAGCCAACGCCACTTCAGCAGAACACATGATCACCCATGGTAATGTACTCTCTTTTGTTCAACTTTCTCCACTGATAGATTCTGATGATGTACAGGAGATAGGTTCTGGAAGCAACTGGACCACACCGATAACTTCATACTTGAAGGATGGCGTTTTGCCAAATGAGAAGGAGGCCTTAAGAAAGCTAAAGGTCCAGGCAGCAAGGTTCGTCTTGATAAAAGATGTCCTGTACAAAAGAGGCTTCTCCCGTCCATATCTAAGGTGTTTAGGTAATGAAGAGGCGGACTACGTCATGAGAGAGGTACATGAAGGAATTTGTGGAAACCATTCAGGGGCAAGATCGCTAGTACACAAGCTTGTGTGAGCGGGATACCATTGGCCTACCACGCAGAAGGATGCCGAGGCTTATGTCAAGACCTACGACAAATGCCAAAGGTTCAGCAATATTATTAGGCAACCAACCGAAGAACTGACTCCGATGACGGCCCCATGGCCGTTTGCTCAATTCGGATTAGACATTAGAGCATCCACAGCAGTGGAGCTAAAAATTTAGCTTTTTAGCTCCACCAAAAGTTACTTTATCTATTTTACCTACATACATGCTGCAGCAGTGGAGCTATTTTAGCTTTTAACACAATAAAATAATATAAACATCACAATAAAATAATATATTCACTACAATAAAATAATATATCCACTACAATAAACAACAATCACAACCACTTGCAACCGCCACTGCTACCGCCGGCGCCACCGCTACTGCCACTGCCGGCGCCGCCGCCACCGCCACTGGCGCCGCCGTCTTTTTTACCGCTGCCGCCGCCGCCGCCTCTTTTACCGCCACCACCTTTTTTTTTAACCCAAATTATACTTATACATTTTTTTTTTTTTACTAAAATAAATGATAAGCCGATGAGGAAGATCGGAGCTTGATGAGCTTGAGAGATGATAGAGCTTGATGAGCTTGAGAGATGAGAGAGCTTGATGAGCTTGAGAGATGAGATGGGTTCAGAGGCTTTGAGAGGAGCACAACGAAAAAAAAAAGAAATGGGTTCAGAAGCTTGGAGAGGAGCACAACGAAAAAAAAAAATAAATGGGTTCAGAAGCTTGGACAGGAGCACGGCAGGTTGGAGTAAAAAAGAATGAATAAAATATTAGGTAAGTATTATTTTAATAGAAGGGTGGAATAAAATATTATTTTTTGTTTTTAGATGAGTGCTACAGTGCACATCTATAGATAGATGTGCACTGTAGCAAATCAGCAAAAAATTTTTGCTTTACCACCACTGCTGCAAGGTGTTTTTGGTATATCAGTGGAGCTAAAATAGCATTATAACTTTTTAGCTCCACTGCTGTGAATGCTCTTATGGGACCATTCCCTACAGCGGTATGACAGCTGAAGTTCCTGGTAGTAGGCATTGACTATTGTACAAAGTGGGTAAAAGCTGAAGCTTTGGCCACCATTACAGAGAAGAACATACGGAGTTTCATTTGGAGATGCATCATATGCAGATTTGGCATTCCGAGGGTCTTAGTCTTGGATAACAGGAAACAATTCGACAACGACTCCTTCCGGGACTTTTGCTCGCAGTTAGGGATAAAGAACCACTACTCCTCTCTCGCCCACCCACAAGCTAACGGACAGGTCGAAGTTACAAACCGATCCTTGCTCAAGATTATCATGACTCGGCTTGAGGGGGCAAAGGGCATATGGCCTGAAGAATTACCGAGCATACTTTGGGCATACAAAACGACAGCGAGAACACCCATAAGAAAAACACCATTCCGGCTAACGTACGGAAATGAGGCAGTCATCCCAGCCAAGGTCGGGCTTACAAGCTACATGGTACACAACCATGATGAAAGCAGGAACGACAAGGCCATACGTCTATAGCTCGATCTAGTAAACGAAGTCAGGGCGACAGCAGAATAAAGGCTCATACGGTACCAAAACCGCATGGCGAAGCACTACAATTCCCAGGTCCGACACAGAGACTTCAAGGTTGGAGATCTCGTCCTAAGGAAAGTCATGGGCGCTGCTAGAGACCCCACTCAAGGAAAAACTTGGTCCCAACTGGGAAGAACCTTACCAAATCACGTCATGGCAGACGAAGGGCACTTACCACTTGGAGATGATAGACGGACAGAAGCTTCCACATCCGTGGAACACAGAGCACTTGCGAAAGTACTACCAGTGAAAAGGATGACATGAAGAGCTACACCCCTTTATTTCTAGTTTAATTTTAGCTATACTCCTCAGTTTCTCTATTTACTTTAGTTTTTGATACAATAACTTTTTCAAAGCCCAAAGGGCAGGTTTTTGTTTTCTTTTTAAAAAGAACTACTTTGCTACGAATGCATGGCAATAAAAGGAGTTTATTCAAAGAATAGCTGAAGTTTCTATTCATAAATTCATAGTACACAAAAAGTGACAAGTTCACTAAGTCTATAACAGGGATGGGGCTATAATGCCGACGGTCTTACAAAAAGTGACAAGTTCACTAAGTCTATAACAGGGACGAGGCAATAAAGCCGACGGTCCCACAAAAAAGTGACAAGATCACTAAGTCTGTAATAGGGACGAGGCTATAAAGCCGACGGTCCTACAAAAAGTGACAAGTTCACTAAACCCATAAATGGGCAAGGCAATAAAGCCGACGGACCAACAAAAAGTGACGGGTCCGTAAAGCCCATAAATGGGCAAGGCAATAAAGCCGACAGACCAACACAAAGTGACGGGTCCGTAAAGCCCATAAATGGGCAAGACAATAAAGCTGACGGCCCAACAAAAAATGACGGGTTCGTGAAGTCCATAAACGGATAGGGCTATAAAGCCGACGGCTTTACAAAAAATAACAGGATAACTCCATAAATGGACGAGGCTATAAAGCCGATGGAGAGAACAAACCCGTTAGGTCCGTGAGACAGCCAAAGCAATAAAGCTGACGGCTCCACAAATAAACAAAAACAAAAACGGGTCATCAAGCCTATAGAGCTCAGGAAACCGACAAGTTTTTCATACATAAGATACAACTAATAAGCAATAAAGTTGACGGATACTATAGGCCGACGTAATTATTCTTGGCCCCTAACATACAACATACCAACAAGTCAAAAGCAGGAAGAAACAGAAATAACATACCATACACAAAATAAGTTGTTTACAAACAAAAGCCCAAAAGTAAAGGGGCACTTAAACATTGTTCTTAAAGTAAATAGAATATACATAAAAAGAAATCATATGTTAAGGGCGTCAGCAAGGGTTCCACCGTCTCTCTGGGCCTAAAGGTCGTCGGCATCTACAGTTACCACTGGAATCTTGGAAACGGGAGCAGGAGGAGGATTGACAATAGGCCGAGCTAGAACGACGCCGCCGTCAGCCTTGGGAGGAAGCTACGACTTGGGGGTACCATCATCATCGTCAGTGACAACGTTCCTAGCAGGCGTCACTGGCTCAGGCGCATCCATTGAAATCTCCGACAAGTCCAGCTCCAGGAAAGCTGACGCAACCTGTTTAAGACAATCGTCAAACCCAGTGCCGTAGTAGTCGGCACAAGAGTCAATGAATAATTGCAACGTCTTAAACTTCTAGAAGGTGTTAGTCCCAACCGTCTCCACCTTTTCACGCAAGGCCGTCACCTCTTCTTGAAGCTTCTATTTCTGACGGTCTGCCTCCTCCAACTTCTCCTTCAACTCTTTTACCTCCTGATTGAACGTGCGCATAACCTCATTGTATTGCCCTTGTTCATTCATCAAAGTGGCATTGTGCTTCCTAACATGGCCGACGACCCCCTCCTTTGCAACACAATGATCTTGAAGAGTCTTGACGCGAACCAAGGCCTGAAAAAAGCACAGGCGTCAATCAAATAAGTAAGAAAGAAATAAAACCAACTTAACCTGAGAGAGCGAACATACCTTAGTAAGGTCAAAAAGAGCTGACGCCCCGAAGTCCTCCGTCCCTACCAGGTCACAGGGCCCTATATCCGTCAGCTTTACAAAGGACCCCACCTCCCCGACGGCATAGTCTTTGTGAGTCAGGAGGCAACATGGGCCCTCGATGACGGGACCAGAGGAAGTCATCACCCCTTTGCCCACGCCATGGCTTGGCTTAAGGGGTGACTTCCTCTTCGGAGAGGCATCACCGGGAGTGATGGCGGTCCTTTTTGACAGATAGTCATCATCCCCGTTAGGTTTTCTTTTTAAGACCTTACTGACGGCCTTGGGGGCTAATGAGGTTCCCTCCTCCATCCCCTTCGCCAGTTTCTTCTCCTCTTTCTTACGGGCTGCCGCCGCCCTTATCCTTTGCTTAGCAGCATCCATTTCTACAAAAATGATAGACCAGCGTCAGGAAAAGCAGACGGTAAAATTAGGCTGACGAGTTAGGTGGAAGGTTTACTTACAGTGACGGGAGTATTCGCCTAATTTCCAGGCTTCTAGCATCGGCTCAGGACCCCTGCAATACAAATGGATAGTGTCAAGGGTGATTAAGTCACTGCACTTTCTCTGTTCCAGGGGAATTTCGAGAACCCGTTGGATGAACTCCTCTTGCTCGTCAGAAATGTGGGGACGCGCACTAGCTAAAAACAAGAAAAATAGACGATATTAGAAGCGCTACAATAAAACAAGGAAAAGAACAGTTGACAAGTTCAACCTGACTCTTTGACAAAAGCCCACGTATTGTCAAAGTAGCCACGGGGCATCGTCGCCCATTCTTCCTGACGACACACCCAGTCCGTCCTTTCAACAAAAAAATACCTACTTTTCCAGTTTCTATTGGAATCTGGCATGTCGGACACTAATTTTAAGTCCTTTTCCCTGACGGTAAAGTGATACGTCCCTTTGGAAGAAGCAATGTGATGGGGTCTGTAGCAGTAAAAGAAATCTTCCAAAGTAAGCTGACGGTTTCCCCCACTCAAACTCCCCCATAATATTTCAGCACCTATAAAAGTCCTCCAAGCATTTGGAGCAATCTAGGTGACGGACAGACCCAGAAAATCAGCCAGCTGACGGTGCAATGCCGTCAGTGGAAGTCTAAGCCCGGCGACAAACATAGCGTCATACATACCGACATCAGCTGTCCTCCCCCTGTACAATCTTTTGTTCTCCCTAGGGAGATGGATTGGAATGTGTTTTGGGATTTGGTACCTAGTACGCAACTCCTTAAAAACTTTGTCACTCATCAAAGGTAAAAACCTATTGACGACCCACTCCTTGGGGAGAATGAAGGGACGATTATCTCCAGGACCTACTGAGGTCCCTTCACAAGATTCCTCGTCATCATCCTCCTCGTCATTGTCACTATCCTCCTCGTCACCATCATTATCACCGTCACTCCCACTTCCCTCTTTTCCTACTTTGTCAACTCCTACCTCCTCACTTCCCTCAGCATAACTCTCATCCTCGCACTCGGGAGATTAGGCCAATGTCTCTCTCTCTGGCAAAGGAGAGAAGTCCTCGGACTCATCACCCGAACCAAAGGTCTCATCGTAGCCCGCTCCTTCGCGAACTGACGACTCCTCACTCAACACGTCACTTGACATTTGACAACCTACAAGTGATGAATCCAATCTAAGTACCTAAGTTGACGTCCCCACTAAGGAATTATTCAGCTATAAGTAAATAATGTGAAAAATAAGGAAATGGAAACTTACTGGTAAGATAACCTTCTGAAGAAAGGCCTTAAGACTGACGACGGATAAAGTGACGGAAGTAAAAGATGAATTGACGGAATCAAAGGCGACGAGCTTTCTCTCTCAAAAATCAGCAAAGATGAAATGGAGAAAATGAGGAAGATGCGTCATATATATAGAGAGAAAAAACGCGCGGAAGACGAAGCGATGCCTTCGTTAGAAACTGGGCCAACGGAAGCGCGACACGTGTATGGGGCATTAAATGTATTGTGGCTTAAGGAATCCTCCAAATAATCTTCCCGCTTCTCTAAGACCCAAAAAAGTAATTAGACAAAACTCCACAACCCGTCAGTCTAAAACAACGAGATTATGGAGTAGGGGGCAATTGATGTGGCAGAAAATAGGAGATACTCATGGTAAGAAACAAGCCGACGGACTGTGGCGACGACATGGGCTGACGGCCTCTTTTGCATTCGTCAGCTTTCATAGTACTCATCAGCGAAGAGAAAGTTAAGAAATACCTTACAAGGCACTCAAAGGCTGACGCCTTCATTAAGCTGACAACATTAAAGCTGAAGGGGCAGTGTAAACTGACGATCCTGATAAATGGTTGCTTGCCACCCACATATCGTGTATATAAGGAAATAACTTGCTTTCCACGTTTAGTAAAACCCAAAGGGATTCCTATAAGGAAAGGATCCCATAAAATACGCCCCAAAGAGACTCCTGAAAGGAAAAGACTTCTAATCCAACAAGGAGATGTCAACACTCTACTATTATAAAAACCCCAATACCTTTACCAACCAAGGTACGCATAATTTACCCCTCTCTAACACTCTAGAGTTGTGAGAAGTTCTAACTTGACCTTCGAAGGGTATTTGGCCGGCACTACACTGGTGCTCTCTGTTAGGTCCATTCTTTTTGTGTTGTGCAAGTGTCATTGCGAGCACGTGCTGACCATGTAGCTCACTGTTGATTTTCCCGCATCATTAGTTATTATTGGAGGAAAAATACTTATTAGCAAGAAGGCAAGTTAATAAAAAGCTTATAACTTAAACAAAAAGAAAACGTGTGAAAATCACATGCAAAATAAAGTCAATTTAGCTAGGATTAAGTTAGACTATATTTTTGTTGAAGAAAACACACACAAGATCCTTCATTAATCTTTCTATCTCTATCAATTCTTGAACCAAGCCTTTCTCAGTGACCCAAAAAAAAAAAAAAAAAGGTCACAGTAATGCCAATTTTCATCAATAAAGCTTTTTTCAGGAGGACTACCTTAAATGTTATCTGACAAAGCCTGGGCTACTGAATCCCTTAACTGATGTTCTTCATGAGTGATAGCTTGCAGACTAAAGCATTGGAAAGAGTTGATTGAATCACATTAGTGACATTTCTATTATTTGACAGCCATGTGAAATAATCTTGTCCAGATGGGATTCCTGTTAAAAGAGACTTACATATATAGTCCAACCAGCAACCTACACAAAAACCATACTTCATAGAGAGAGAGAGAGACAGAGAGGGTGAATTTACTAATTAAAATTTTCTTGCAAGCTATTTCAACATTCTTTATATTTAATTAATGTTTTCGTTTTTTTTTTAATTAAAAAAAGTATACGTTATTAATTGATAACAATATCAACAGAAAACATCACAAATCCAAACCTTTGGGGAAATACAATAAATATGCAAATACAACAAAAACATGTCACAAAACAAGCCAAACCAGTATTATAACAATTTAAAAATTAATAAGCCAAACCAAATGCTTGTGACCAAATTGATTAAGTAATTACTATCTTGGACTTAGAATTATGCGACTCACGTTGTCTCAAATTTGGATCAAAGTCCCACAACACAGTAAAAGCATAATCATCCTCTGAGACCCGACCACTAGTACTTGCAAGTTGCAACACCATCACGACCATGTCGACATAACAACCCAAAACTTTCCAGTATTGAACCCAAGTTTAGAGGCTAGTTTGGAGTTAAGGATGCTTGTATCCAATTCTTTTCTAGGAAGTAAAAATAAAATAAAATAAAAGTCCATACTCCATTGTCCAGTGGTTAAATAAGCGAGTCAAGAAAATGTAGATTGAAATTTTTCCCTATGGTTTAAAATCATGACACAATACTCGAAATTGTTGTGGGAATATCAATTAAAAAAAATTGTTATGCGAATATCTATTTAAAAAAAAATTTCCCAATGGCCTCCCCATTTTAATTTTAAAAAGGTTAAAATATTATATGCAATATATATTTTCCCATTGTAAGTTTGGTTTTATTTTTATTTTGTTTTGTTTCATTTTTTTTCCAGAACATGAAAATTTTATGAAATTTCACAGCAGTCCTTATATGAAAACTAAACCCAAAAAAAAAAAAAATAATAATAATAATAATAATATAACCTTGGTTGACACAAAAGCAAAGATGTAGCCACCATAAAGCATTTTCAAATCCATTCCTATGGATATGACTTTAAGCATTTAATATTGTAAACACAAAATTTCTCAATTGTAAGAAATCAAACAAATTGAAAATTGTGTTCCACAAATATAATTTTGTATTAATCAAGTAATTAGTACAATCTCTATTTTGGCTCTTTTACAAAAAGAATACCCGTTGATTATATCTTCTTTGAATTTGACTTGAACAAGAAATCTTCTTGACTTTAGTTGAAAGATGGAAGAAATCTTCTTGACTTTAGTTGAAAAATGGATTGAATGGTCTTCACAATAAATCTCTAGCTTTAGAGATTTATTGTTTTTCAAGTCTTCAAATGTGTTCTTGGGGTAGAATTTCTCCAAAACTTTGACATCTTAGAAAAATTGTGTTGAATGAGAGGAGGTATGCCCTCTATTTATAGTGGTTTCAAAGGATAAGTCCCACTTGAGATTGACCTCCTTGTAATTATCTCTATTTTATTTATTTATTTTAATAGAGATAATGATTAACTATTATCATTCTAATTTAATTGAGATATTTATCTCTATTTAATTAGAATAATTATCATCAAGATATTTATCTCTATTTAATTAAGATAATTATCATCTTAAATGATACATGTCAACACTTGATTTGTCTAATTTAATGACATATTAATTTAGAATTTGTCACTAAATTTTAATGTGGCTTAAATTTTTGCCTCCTACAAATGCCCCTTCGAAACTTGGTCATGTCCACAATTTTGAGTGTAGAAAGTGATCAAGTCTCGACAAATTTCATGCTTTGATGCAATTAATTTCAGCATCGATCTTTCATTTATTTGGAAATTTGCGAGTAAGCAAACTTACAGGATTCCTTCAAGAACTTTAATATGTGCAGGAGTCCACCACTATGAGAAAAGATTTGCTCCTAATCAAAGTGTCCTGCGAAGATAACTTTAAGAAGGAAAATTGTTTCCTAGTCAAAGTAGTCTAGGTTAGACTTCTAGTAGGAATTAAACAAATAACCTGAGACTGCTTGATAACAATGTCCCAACCATATAAGGACTGAAACTCCATCTTTTAGATAAGCCCCAATTTGCTTGTTTAATTGCAATGATGATTCTTTGCACTGTAACAAACAGGAGTTAGTGTCCGTTGCAACTTAAATTTTTTTTAAGAATTTAATTCCCAGCAGAACAGAGGAACTCGCACTGCTTTATCCACTCCATCAGGTACAAGAACTCTTCTTTATTTTGACTCCTTTTCCTGGCCAATCCAGTCTTGACTAGATGAGTTTTAATTGCAATTAAACTCTCTCTGACCAGCACTATAAAAGGGCAGCTCCAGCCGCACATAATTCACAATTTTCCTCGCAAAGTGCATAAGTTTGGAGATCTCAAAAAAAATAATAAAAAATCTTGAAGAAGGCAAGAGATTTTTTTGGAATAAAGTCACTTTTAGTCCCTACATTTTCATGCTATTTCCATTTTAGTCCCTAAGTTTTATTTTTACCGCTTTTAGTCCCTATTCTGGAAAACGCCTCCATTTTAGTCCCTGCCGTTACATCAGAAACAGAGAAAGCTGACGTGGCAAACGGCAAGAATAAATAATATTAAATTAATGCCCACGTGGCTTAAATTAATAATAAAAAATATTTTTTGACATTAAAAAAAGCCACATCAGCATTTAAATTAAAAAAATTAATTTATTAATTTTAACTAAATAAAAAAAAATTAAAAACAGAATTGAAAACAAAAAATCACATGCCCAGATCCATAAACACAAACCCAGAACACAAAACACAAACCCAAAACACAGAAGACAAGAACACATGCCTAGAAAATTTACCCACTTGCCCAGATTACTTGCCCACTTGCCCAGAAAATTTGCCCACTTGCGCAGATCACCCACTTGCCCAGAAAATTTATTCCAAACACATGCCCAGAAAATTTAAAAAAAAAAACCCAGATCCGGAACGATGCAGTATTTGTTTGTGAGGATCTTGAAGGCGCGCTCGCCGGAGACGATCTCTCGCCAGAGTCGATGCAGTATTCGTTGTGTTTAGCGCACAACGAAAGCCCTTACGTTGTGTTGTTCCTGCTTCCAGACCCTGCGCTCGCCGGAGACGATCTCGCACCAGACCTCATCGACGGTTTTAGAAATAGGAATGGGATTAGGGGTTTCGATGAGGGTGATTTGGGCGTCCTGCTTGCAGACCCTGCGCTCGCCGGAGACGATCTCGCGCCAGACCTCATTGACGGTTTTAGAAATAGGAATGGGATTAGGGGTTTCGATGAGGGTGATTTGGGCATCGAGGAGGAGGGAAGAGTCTGTGGTGGTGGTGGTGGTGGTGGTGGTTTGATCGAGCGATTTGGCAGGGGACGATGAGGATAAAGAAGAAGAAGAAGAAGAAGAAGAGCGTGGTGTAGGTAGAAGAAGAAGAAGAGCGTGGTGGGAAGGAGGGGTTTGTGTTTTTGTGTTTGGCTGACAAGAGAGATCCACTGCTGGGTTTGTGTTTGTGTTCTTGTTGGAGATCAGTTTGTGTTTTGTGTTCTTGGATCTGTGTTCTTGTGATTGTGTTCTTGTCTTCTGTGTTTTGGGTTTGTGTTTTGTGTTCAGGGTTTGTGTTTATGGATCTAGGCATGTGATTTTTTGTTTTCAATTCTGTTTTTAATTTTTTTTATTTAGTTAAAATTAATAAATTAATTTTTTTAATTTAAATGCTGATGTGGCTTTTTTTAATGTCAAAAAATATTTTTTATTATTAATTTAAGCCACGTGGGCATTAATTTAATATTATTTATTCCTGCCGTTTGTCACGTCAGCTTTCTCTGTTTCTGATGTAACGGCAGGGACTAAAATGGAGGCGTTTTCCAGAATAGGGACTAAAAGCGGTAAAAATAAAACTTAGGGACTAAAATGGAAATAGCATGAAAATGTAGGGACTAAAAGTGACTTTATTCCGATTTTTTTTTCTTCTTCTTTCTCAGTCAGGTAGCAAGGCATGATCTCTTCTTCTTCTTTTTTCTTCTTTTTTTTAATTCTAACCTCGTGTGTGTATATATATATATATATATATTTGTAAACCGTGCTCATGACTCTTTTTCTTCTTATAGTTTCCGGCCTCACAATTTTCATTCTTTCTAAAGACCATCGTAACTGTGTAAAATTTTGCACAAGATCGATTATGGAACCCCCTCTTCGAGAGGTACATTCTTGTACTCAGTTTTTATATATATATATGCTATATTTTCCTCTACATGTTGGTGACTTTCTCTTGACATACATACTTGAGATGTGGGATTTGGTTTATCCATCTCTCTCAAGTGTTAAGGTTTGAAAGTACTCACTTGGGATGCGGGACTTGGTTTATCCATCTCTTTAAAGTGTGTGATTTTTTGAAAGTACTTACTTGAGATGCGGGACTTGGTTTATCCATCTCTCTCAAGTATTAAGATTTGAAAGTACTCACTTGAGATGCGGGACCTAGTGTATCCATCTATCTCAAGTGAGTTTAATTTTTTTTTTTTAAATTACTTACTTGAGATGTGGGACTTGGTTTATCCATCTCTCTCAAGTATTAAGATTTGAATCTACTCACTTGGGATGCGGGATTTGGTTTATCCATCTCTGTCAAGTGTTTTTTTTTTTTTTTTAGTGTGTCCAAACCTTTTTCTTCAAAGATTCGTATGTTGGCGAAGAACCAGCCCTATTTTATTTGAAGAAAGATAACAAAGAAGTGAAACCTACGACTCTAATCACCCATCCTCTCATTATTGGGGAGTTTTCACCAAAATGGGATTGGGATATATGTCCACCTAACTTGTCGCAATGGTCATAAGCTGCTACCCAAAATATTGATGCAATTGCAACACTTCTACTCGCTTCCCACCACACAAACATTGCGAGTACGAGACCATACCCATCTCTGGGACGAGAAATAATTACAGGTTGAACCAATTGGGAGTACTCCTTCAACTTGAATGGAGGAATTTTCTTTATTCCATTATATTGGGAATGGTTGGAAGACGTACTCAGTCGATGCAAGGGACTTCTTAATGATGCCAACCTTAGTGGATCTGTTTTCACTTCCTTGTTCACGTATGATTACAATGAACATCTTGTGAAAGCATTTTGTGAATGTTGGAGTCCAATGACAAATACTTTGCATACTTTGGTTGGAGAAATTTCTATTACAACATGGGATTTGCATAAGCTTGGTGGGCTTCCAATTAGAGGACTTTTTTATGATGAAGTGGTCCCCACTACAAATGAGCTTGAAGGAGTTGATGATCAAGGGAAAAATTACTTGCCTTGAAGTTGTCGCTATTTGTTTATAGTCTACAGATAGGGATCTGGTGCAATTGCTAAATGCAATTGCACCGTGCAATTCACCCAATCCCCTCACAACTTTTTTTAATACTTTTTTTACATTTTTACCTTAACTTTTTTACTTTTACTCATTTTTTATATTTAATGGTTGAGATTTTAAGTTATTTTTTGCAACTTTAAATCTCAATCCATAGTGTACCATCATCTCCAACATCAAATGAAGAAGCAAAGTAAAGCTAGTGTCAATAATTGGATTGCTTTTTGTTTTAGAGGACACTACTCTAAAGAAACAAGTAAAGAAAGGACTCCATCCAAAACGCAGCCAAAATACATCAAGCCTTATCCTTGACCGTGGGCCTTGGACAAACAAAGAACACATGGCTCTTTTCGATCTTCAGGTTCCTAATGACCTTAAGGAAGAAACTTATTTGGCAGCTTTACTCGCTTGTTGGCTTTACGTGTTTGTTTTTCCTATTAAGGATTTGGGTAGCATTCGTCCTGGTACTTTTAAGATTGCTAGCCTCATGGCTAGTGGTAAAGTTTTTGGTCTTGCCGTTCCTGTCTTAGCAAGCATTTATCGAGGGCTCAATGCAATCTTTAACAATCCTGTACCAAACAAGTCTAGCAATGGCTTTACTGTCCATTATGTTTATGCATGGATAGCACACTTCTTCAAAAGCCATCGTGTTGTAAACAATGAATTAGGAAAGCCTATGATGACAAGATATTCTAGAGTAAGCTATGAGGCGCCATTCGACAAAGTATCTGCACGTGACCGCATACGATTTGGTAGGGATTTCTTTTGGCATGGGACTTCATTTAGGTCAGACCTTGACCTAACTTTTGAGGACAATGGGAGACTATCTGTTCCAAGACTGGGTTATTTTATGTCTCCTTGCTCTTGATATTTATCTCTTCGATGTGAAGATCATTGTGTTGTAGGGTCATATAGCCCGCACCAATTTAGTAGATGCTTTGGGTTCTACCAAAACATTCCAAGTGACCTAAAAAAAAGAATTCAAACTGGTACTTTAAAGGAGTTGTACCAATATTATCAGTCATTCACCCGTTCCAACACATCTTCCATAGTGCTCATACCATCTTCATCCACAGTCTTTAAAAAGAGAGTTACTCGTAACTACACGGATTGGTGTAAAGGTACTGATACATTAGCCAAGATTGCAATTCTTCTTGTTAAGCCATCAGCTGTAAATCTCGCAAATGAAGGAAGGAACAAGCAACTATGAGTTTTAGCCATCAACTTCAAACTATTAAGAATCCCTCTAGGAATGCTATTGCTGTTCAAAATAGAGGTACTAAACGTTCAAGTGATATGCAGTATGAGGATGCACTTGAAGTTTCTGATGATGATGCAAGCATGGATTCCGATTCTAATTGGAAACATAAAAGAAATCCATCATAAGGTAGTCAGTGGCAACTCCAGAAATTTTTTCCAAGGTGTTCCTATAAGTTCCCAAGAATTTTTCCTAGGGTAGCAAAAAAATAAACAATAAACTATAAGATCATTTGAAATATTAATAAAATTATTAATTATTTTTGTTTAGTTGTTTCATTAATTGTTTGTCTTTTATAAACTATAATCTGTTATATTGTTGTTTCATTAATTATAAAATTATTAATTATTGTTTAGCCTAACATAATTTAATTTGTTTGTCTTTTATAATGCATTGATTAATTAAATTATTAATTATTGTTTATTAGTTGATTTTCCTAATTAATTATTGGTTAATTAAATTATTGTTTATTAGTTGCACAATCACATATTAATGAGCACTAAAGAATCCCTTTCCAACAAAACCACGTTATACTTATACCCCAGTGAATCCATAGTTGAAGAACATCAAAGAGTGCAATGGAAGATTGAAGAAAATAGCATCAATGATAAGTCGTTTTCATCTTCTACTGCTTTCGTCTGCGACAGGTTATGGTTCGCACCCTACACGTCGTTTTACTATTTTAATTAAAACACAATGGAAGCCAGAGCTTTACATAAGACAGTGCTTTCTTAGTTGATAGTTGCTTAATAGAATTTGACTGTTCTCAGTTTTCCGAGCATATAATAAGACTATAATTAAATACATCCCGACTATTACTCTACTGAGCTAGAAATTTTCCATTTAGCTTATCATTGGGAAAATTCATTCCTAAACTCTATGCCAATGTACATTGTACATATTTGCCTGAACGATACATTATTCATGCAAATATATACAATTGTGTATGCTTTAAATGAATCGTAAACGTAAACATATATTTGTCATTTTTTTCAATAAAAAATTCCATAATCAAAAATTTAGTTTGGGTTATTAATGGTTAAAATTATCTGTAAATGTCATTCCTACACAAAAAATATATATAAGGAATTAGGAATGTTTATACTTAATTTATAAATAAAATTAGATTCAAAGTACACATATTAAACAAATTCTTTACTCAATAAATATAGCTTTGTTTCTATTTTTTAGAGGACACTCTGAAACCAACAAGCAATAAAACTTAACATGTAATCTTAAACCGTTGAGCAGTATGACTCGATTGTACTATTTCTTTTTCATGGAAATTTACTCATTTAAGATGAATTAATAACGTCCAAATTTAAGAACCAAACATTCATCTCTTTTCCCTCCTTCACTCAAGATTTTAATTAGCCACCACCTCCAAATAGTAAAATTAAATCAGGAAATATTTAGTTTTAAAGTGCAAGAAAATATATCATTAAAAAAACATAATTCAAAGCAACCATAGAAATTTAAAGAATATAAATTATTTTACATATTATAATGAAACTCATTAAACAATGAAGCATAAACACCTAATGATTGTTAAACTGATTACTACAGTAAAATATGTAAGTCAATCTGTTACAATACGAATTGGGCTAAGCACAAATTAAAATATACCATATATATTCACCGATTATTATTAGATGGCTAATATTTGTAGTTGGAAGTATGAGGGAAAAGCATAAGCTTCACCCAAGGACAATAGATTCATTTTGAAAGAGTCTTTTGCATCTTTTTGATCCCTATGTACAAAAAGATGAGCAGCGCCTATACAACGCTCTTTATAATATTGTTGCAAATCACAACATGGCATGTTCAGGAAATGTCAAAATATACATAATAATTATTATATATGATTATTCTTTCTTATTATAGCATCATTTTGAATATTTCAAAATACAACAAGTTTTTTATTTTATATGTTTGTTCTTAATAATTATTCTATATATTAATTCTCACCAAGGTCAGTTAGAATAGGTTTAACAGTGATAATAGACATTAAAATTTTATTTTTATTATAATTTTTTAGGTTGTTGTTGTTGTTATTATTATTATTATTATTGTTATTGTTATTATATCACTTTCATCACATTTGTCGGCATTTTGTTGCAATGATGATCAGCACTGAATCAACATCAATGGCTTGCAACAGCTTTGGCCAAATAAGTGAGTGTGGATCCTCAAATTCAAACTCTTTAAAGTTTCTTGTGTCACTCATTAGTGTGTTCAATTTTAATGTCTTGAGTAGGACGCCCAAAGTGGAGTTTGACATGTGACTCATACGCGCGTTTTGGGGGTATGACTTGGCGATTGAAATGGAGCCTCCACAATATAACATAAAAATGAGTAGTCTTATATAAAAATAAATAAATGCAAGATGAATTTAAATAGAAGGGTAAGAACTCACTATTCACAAAAGATAAACATATGCCTGTAATTATCGCTGTAATCGTAAGCAATAGCTCCAAGGAGGAAGGGAAAGGGATGAGTAAAGGAGAAGGTGTTCTTTTTTTGGTTGATGAATTAGGAGAGAGGGAAGGGGAATGGTGAGCTTCTATGCTTTTGTGTTTTTTAGAAGTTAGAACAACTAATCCTAGCTCTTATTTAAAGAATCCACTACCTTTCATTCAAATCCGTTAATTTTTAGTGTCTCCTCTAGGTTTGTTGGTTGATTTTTCCTGTGAAGGCATGTTTTTTGTGTGAATGGGGTGTTAGAAAGAGCGAAGGTCTATTGCATGTTAGTTTGTGTTATGGTATTTTGGGGTTTTTAGGTACACCTCTTTCTTTTCGATTCACTTGTTTCGAGTTGGCAAGGATCCCTTGGCGAGCATTGGAGCATTTTGTCTTGTGGATGTTATGTTTTTAGTGCTTCAAAAAAAAATCTCCCCTCAAATCCACTTATAGAACACTAGTTCACCCCCAAAGTGTTCTTTTTCATGCCCTAAAACTTTTCTTGCAATATGTTTCTTGCATTCATGTTTGTTTACTATGACAGTTATTGCGGTGATACCTTGCTTTTTAATGATGTTTGTGTCTTCGACATCAAAATTGTATGCAAATGGATACATAATAACTATTATATATGTTTATTTTTTCTTATTATAGTATCATTTTGAATCTTTCAAAATACAGCAAGTTTGTATTTTATATGTTTGTTCTTAATAATTATTCTATATATTAATTCTCACCAAGGTCAGTTAGAATAGGTTTAACAGTGATAAGAGACATTAAAATTTTATATTTATTATAATTTTTTAGGTTGTTGTTCTAATTATTTATTGTTATTGTAAGGTCACAAATTGCAGCCCAAATCCAATAGGAAATGGAAATGGGCCCAATAAGCCCAATACAATAAATTTGTAAGAGAGTGGGCGAAAGAATTGGGCTTATAATGGATTTTTTAACAGTTAATCAGAGTTCTAAGCCGGTCCGAGGAGGAATACGCATGTAATTTGAGGTTGAATTATAGTCTGAGGAATAAGTTTTCGACGGGACATGCAATTTCAGGTGTTATGTTCTTTCCAGTGCTACAGTGAATCTTCTCCTAATTTTCTCCCTAATATTTCTTCCTAATATTTCTTCCGATCCCCCACTCATGGAGGTCTTTCCCCATTATATAGTCCCATCTGATCTATTTCCATCGTCCACTTGTCCTTCATCCAACCTCAGACTTCCGTATCTATCCTGTTAAACAGATTTTTATAGTTTTCTATAGGCGGTGGTAGTTGAAAGTACTGTTCAGAGGTCTTCTCCACATTAATGCAGCCAGGAAAGCTGCTGTAGTGCATTTAATGCGGTGGTGGCAGCTTTTCTCTTAGATATTTCTGTATTCTTATCCCTTCCATGTACATTTGAAGTTTATCTTTACTGCTGGAGTTTCCTGGAAGGTCATCCAGGGTAAGACGATGGTCACTTTACAGATATTTGTCAGATCCGAGGAGGATGGCCCTCTCGGACCAACACCCTTGGATACTTATTTGCTCTACTATCTATTACGGGGCCTTTCCTCGTGCTTTCTTCTCCTCGGACATATTATTATTAAAGAATGGAACTTTAAGCCCAACGCAAAGGCTCAAGTTTTGGCCCCCACAGTTATCATCATCATCATCATCATCATCATCATCATCATCATCATCATCATCATTCCTATTATTGTTTTTATTATATCACTTTCACCACATTTGTCGGCATTTTGTTGCAATGATGATCAGCATCGAATCAACATTAATGGCTTGCGACAGCTTTGGCCAAATAAGTGAGTGTGGATCCTTAAATTCAAACTCTTTAAAGTTTCTTGTGTCACTCGTTAGTGTGTTCAAATTTTTTTTTTTTTCTCTTCACCAAGGGGAAAGACCAAAAATGCAAAGGTGTTACTCAATTTTGTAAAAACAGAAACAGCAGCGCCTCCAAGACTAAGAAACTTCTCATATAATTTTGTATCTAGTATAAGAGGGATTGGACCAATGCCGGCTTGATGTGTTATGAGGTAAACCTGAATAAGGATAATTTCTATGATAATGCACTCCCTAGATGGTTCCATTGTATAAATGAAAATCAATTTTGATAGGTCAAGGCAAATGATTAGAAGCAAAAAAGACATTAAATGCTTTTTACTTATCTTCTTGAGAAGAAATGCATCGAGCAGCAAAAAAAAATAATAATAATAATAAAATAAAAAATAAATAAAAAACCTCGAGCAGCAAGTTAGTAATTAATGATATCATTGATATTACGGTTTCCATTTCTTTTGAAATATTTGCCTCGTCAATCACTTTCTTTTAACTATAAGCTATTGTATGTGTTAAAGATCTATTAGACATATTAACCCAATATAATAGGAACACCAAGAACACGAGGGTTACATGGTTCAGTCTTGTCGGCCTACATCCATGAAGGAATCCCTTAAGGGTTACATCTTTATTATATAAGAGTGTAGTACAAAACCTGTATTACAATGAACACTAACATGAGTATATATAGGCAACTAAACCCTACACTACTAATACAAGTAGGGCTGGGCTTGAGCCTATTACATTAGGCTAATATGTCTAATATATCTCTAACAATCTGTATACCCACAAGCTGCGAAATTACGACCAGAAAGATTCCTCCTAGAATCCTTCATCTAAATAGTTTGCTACAAGGTGCCCTTTTCAAGACATGATAAAAAGATATCGATCTCTTAGACCTTAACTGTTCGTTAAGATCAACAAGCTCCACTTTTGCTTCTTCTTCAACCAGAAATAACTTCTTTAATGCTATATTTGGATGTTGGGGAAAGGAAGGAGAGTAGAGTAGAGGGAGGGAGAGTAATTTAATTACCTTGTTTGGATATTTTTTAAGGAATGAGTGGGGGGGATTTGGAGGGGTTTGAACTACTTCTAACCCCTCATTTTTAATTGTCCCAAATTTGAGAGATTTGGAGGGAGAGTAGAGCATAAAAATGCTTAACCAAATGAATTATCAAATTTACCCTTACCATATTAACAAAATTACAAATGAAAAAACTAATTATTTCTTTCCCCCTTACTTAATTTTAAAAACATCCAAACAAGGTGGAGATTAATCATTCCCCTCTACTCTCCTCTCCACTACTCTCCTTCCCTCTACTCCCCTCTACTTTCCTCTCTCTCAAAACTTCCAAACATAGCATTACCGATGTTGTGCCCCCACATGTTTCCCTGAGCGAGAAGCTGAATGGGGCTATCTTTTAGAAACAAAAGGAACCCGAGATGAATGAGACAGGGAATGACAGTAAAAGCAGTTGCTAACCACGTCGATCTCATTTTCATATAAACGTGTATGTACGAGGGAAGCTTCATCGAAAATTCAACAATCAAGAACATTCCTCTCAATGGAGGGGCTGACCGCTCTTTGATAAAACGAGGGACTGTCACTAGTGACTTTCTCAAGCCCATTGAGAGGAACATTTGATCAACAAGCTGAATTCTGGGCATTGATTCGCTTATACAGAAGAAAAACCCAAAAATGTAGAAGAAATCATTGACGAAAAGCATGTATTTTGGACTTCTCTTGTTGTTTAATATACCACTGATGGCTGCACCGCAGAGGGCAGAAGAAACAACACAAACTGTGATTAAAGTTTCGTTTATTTCAATAATTGGCTAGGCGATGATCACTTATTACTGGTTTTTGCTTCTTTAGGCCCCAAGCCACCATTGTTAGTGTGTTCAATAATGGTTAAGGCATTAGGTTGAAAAAAATTCCCCAACCCTTGATCAACCACATAATAGTTTTTCCCTTATTATTAACCTTATTATTTTTCTTATTTTTTCTTACTACATTATAACAATTTTCAAATAAAATCTACTTGTTTAATCTTTTGGTCCTCTATCATTATAGGCTTTCATCAAGGGGGAACCAACTTTAATTAGCCTTCATTATTATCAAATTAGTGATCTTTTTTTTTTCTAATCTCTATACTCTTTTAAAACTAAGAATTCTCATATGGTCATTCATTTTTAAAGTTCTTATTATGGTTGCAATCTACAAGAAAGAATTGATCAAAAATTGTTCAAGCTGTAGTATAGGAACATATTGCTATATAAGTTCTTGCATTGGAAATATTGCTTTAGACAATCCTTTCTGTAGTTTCCATAATCTCCATATTTCTTGTTTGTATATGGGCAATTCTATATAGGAACAAGAGGTATGATATTATTTTTTTTTTTTAAAACACCAAACTTAGGAGGGAATACTTACAAAAGAAACACAAAAGAGAAACCTATTAACATGATATACATACAGAGATGTTACAATTTTTTTTTCTCTTTCCGGGTTACCATTGGTATGATTGTTGTATTAAAGATTTAAAATATTGCAAGTTTGAATGCTAATCTCTCTTTATGTCAAGATTTGCATTAAACCTAAGGGCTTTAGCTAAAATGCTAATGTTCCAAGTATTGTTTAATTACTTGTTATTTTGATAGTAAATTTTCTTATTTTGAGAGAGAGAGATAATAATAATAATAATAATAACAACAACAAATTGTTGTTGTTGTTGTTGTTGTTGTTATAACAATAATAATAAGAGTACGAAATTTTTTTGGTTATGTTTTTGAAGAAAAAAATAATAATAATAACTACAACAAACATAATGTTTTTGGTTATTATTATTGATCTGTTGAAAACCTCCGATTAACTGAATTTGGTGAATATAAACATAATAATTGTTTTTTATAAACATATTAAACATAAACTTGTAAGACTCATTGGATTTTAAATAAAATAATGTTTTTTTGGTAATTGTAATTTGCAACAGTATTGTATAGGATACTAATAGAATTATGGAAAATGATTAGGTACTCCCGAAGTACCATAAATGCGTAATCTCTCCTCTCACATGAATGGTGAGTCCTATCATGAATTTAATTAGCGGGACCCACCATTCATGTGAGATGAGAGAGTACGCATTTATGATACTCCGGAAGTACACAATAATTTCCCTAAAATTACACCCATAGAGCATGATCCTAGCTATAATTCTAGCAATGAGCAGACCAGCAAATCGTGCACTGTGATTGTAATTGTAGTTGAAAAGGCTCCTCCATTACTCTAGCATTATTAAATAGAGGCACATATCACTCTATCTATTCTAGGAAAGCTAAGATGCATAATTCCATATTTGTTGTATATTTACTTGATTGTAGCCATCCTGTACAAGTCCATAAGATGGATCACAAACATTCTGTAATTGAGTTTATATAAGATATAGAAATCTTGTCTCTATCTTATCCTATGAGATAGAATTTCTCAAACTTATTTAGATACTTGCTGCTTTCAAAAGTTAGGAATTAAGATTTTTTTTTTTTTTTTGGTTAGTACTAGCATATGGTGCAACACTCAGTAATCATTTCTATCACTTTTGGTACTGTGAATATTTCGTCACCATTCTTGGTTTTTTTTATGTATAGACAAATATTATTTGATATAATCTACTAGAATATTTCTATCCTCATTTCAATATTCATTTGTGCATTAGTTTTCATGTCTCATTTTGCTACACCATGAATAGGCAATCAAGATGATAAGAAATTCGATTCTCAACCCAAAAAATAAAATAAAATAAAATAGAGAGAGAGAGAGAGAGAGAAGATTTTTTTTTTTTTTTTTTTTTTTGAGAAACAGAGAGAGAAGATGTTAGGAATCTTATTTTTGTTGTAATAATATGTTAATAAATCATTTTTACATTAATGAAAATTTATTTATGTTGATATTTATTTGTGTGTGTAGGTATAAATATATTGTTAGGGACCCCAAATTATGCTAGAGACATAGATATTATTCTTGTAATCTTCTAACAATTGTTCCATCTTTTGAGTCAGTTAGTTAATTAGAAATTAAGCACATTTAACACGTGATTAATTCTTAGAGCACATGATAAAATAGTTATCCAATCATCATGAGCCATGTGGACCAATTAGATTAGATTAGAGCTAGTTCCCTATAAATACCTGATTGTCACTCTTAGTTTTTTTTTTTTTTTTTTTTTTGGGGTGAGAAAAAAGACTGAAATTCTTATTAAAGCAAAGACAAATCTGCCTGATAAACATCAAAGGTGTGTAATGAGACATCTTCCATCCACACAGAAAAACCAATAATATATCGTGCATGCCTATCTAGGTTGTGAGCTACAAAATTACCCTCTTTACCAACATGTGAAAAACTAATACATTGAAACTATTCCACATAATTTTTTACATCCCGGATTAGAAAGCCCAAAGAGGCCAAATCATCCTTCAAAGCATTCATAACTATCTCCAAATCTCCCTCTAAAATCGCATAAACAAAACCCAGGTCTATGGAAAAATCAAGAACCTTAGCTATTGCCAATGTTTCGAGTTCCACTACTGATATGGGAAGATGAACATTATGAGACATCAAAGCCATAACCATATCTTGACTATTTCGTATAACAACCCCAATCCCTGCTCTGTCTTCATCAGTGAACACTACCCCATCAAAATTTATTTTGTACATCTCACCTGGCGTTGTCCACCTTGTTCTCGATCTAGCTATTGTGGACTACTTCTTTGGTTGTGCAGCCCAAAACTCCATAAAAGAAGTCAATGCTCATTGTGACACTTGATCAAGAGGAAAACCTGGTGGAGAAAATCTGACCTTGTTGCACCTAAACCAGATGGTCCATGTGAGCATTGAAAAAAATTCTGTGATGCAATTTGATTCCAGAACAAAGGACAGAAACTGTCGAAAGTCCGAAAAACTCATATTTCTCTTAAAACTCCATTGAGGGTCTTTGTCCCAAATTGAAAATAATCTTGGGCAGTTCCAAAGCGCATGCAGCACATGTAATAAGCACATTTTTTTAATTATTTAGGAAATTAGTATCTCGAGTCTTTAAGGTTCGAGTTTGATAACAAACTCGAGCCTTTGAAACTAGAGTTCTAGTGATGAGATGGAACAATTTATTCACTTGGAACTCAAGTTTCTTAGACTTGAGTTCTGTAGAAGTAGATCTTAAGAAGAAGAAGAAGAAGAAGAAAAAGAAGAAGAACTTGAAAAAAGAAGAAAAACCAAATTTGAAAGAGGAAGAAGAAGAAGAAGAACATAGCACTATTTAGAGAAGAGGAATAACAGAGGAAGAAGAAGAAGAACAAAGCACAATTTGGAGAAGAGGAAGAAGAAGAACATACGCAAATTTGGAAAGTGGTGAAACTCGAATCTTAAAAAATTGAGTTCCATTTGAATTTTTATTCCATGTTAGATTGCCACCACTTGCAACTCGAGTTTTAGAAACTCGAGTTCCATCTTTGAACTCGAGTCTTAAAAACTCGATAGTTTACTAAATAGTTTTGCAAACGTGACAACCGACTAAAATGTTACAAAAACTATGCTAAATGCAAAAAATAAATTCCAACCCTCCCATATGTCATATCACCCTCTCTTCAATAAAACATTAGAACCAACCTATCCCCACTGACCACTCTTTCCTCTTCCCTCTTCATCTTTCTCTTTTCTTCTTTCACAGTTTCACTTTCCATGACTCTCTCTATCCCCAAAATCTCTCAACACAGATCTATCCTCCCTCCGACAGAAACTAAACAGCAAGATCCAGTGACGGTGGAGTGTATTGGCTATATGAGATATCAAGCTCTGGCTTCCGGTGAAGAAAAACAAGATGGATCAAAGTGGAAATATGGCCAATTCCAAAATTCCCAACGAAAGTAATAGCTCATAAAAAAGAGAGATCAAAACCAGAGAATGCACAATTCAAAGAGGTTCATATCCTTTCACAAAATAAAAAATTACAAGGGTGATTGCAATTTTAAGAGGAAAAATAGGAACACCAACGATCCAATGATTGTGGCAAACCAACCACTCATTGGAGCTTAAATAGTGAGCAGCACACTAGAGTAGAGGAGACCACTACAAACATGTTGACAAGGACCAACAATACTAGAGCTAAGATGCACATAAATATTATATAATAGGAAAAGCATTATATTGTGGGGGAAAAGCGTACTTATGGATTTGAATTAGCGTCATTGCGTAGAACTTGATAGTTTACCTTCAACAAATGGACAATTTTTTGTTACCACTAAAAAACCTCAAAATTGAAATCCCAAATTAAATTCTTCAACTAAACTTTTTTTTTTTAATACCCTATCTAAATAGATTGAATTAGGGTAAAAAAAAAAAAGGAACTTTGTAAAATCCTCTTAGCAATGTTTTGACAATGTTCACTTCTCTCTTTCACTTGTTTTGCTTTGATACAATGTTTTAACCATTGTGATTTTTTTTTCTTCTTTTATATTATTTTTTGGTCAAACCCTTGATTTCATCTTTGGGGGGGGAAAAATATGTACCTGCAAATTCCATATGATGACTTTATGTGATTAAGATTTTAGAGTCAAGTAAATTATATGATTTTCAAAGCATGTGGAATAATCATTTTACCCATGAGTACTCGTTTGACTAAAAAATGTGATTATTGGGCACCAAATTGCCCACGATTTCCTTGAAAACAGATCACAAATCAAGATAGATCCATGGTTAATTAACATTCAATATGTTGCATAATTTTTTATACAAATAGATGAAAGATTTAGAGTTCTAATAGACATTGGAGCATACTTGTAAAGGGATTTTGAAAAATGACATTAAGTAATTGCTAATCCTTCCCACACCCCCCCCACCCCCCCCCCCCCCCCCCCACACACACACACACACACTCACTCACACACACACAAACCGTAGGCAAAAGGACTTATAAAAATATTTAGAGGTCACTGTCATTTTTTTTAAGAGTAATGCTACAGACACAAATAATTTTACAAAAATTTTACAAACTGCTGATGTGGCCAAACTTTTATTGGTTTTCATCTAGGCCCATAATTAATATCACTTTTTCATTTACCAATAATCACTGGCCACATCAGCAGTTTGTAAATTTTGTTGTAAAATAGTTTGTATCTCTAGCATTATTCTTTTTTTAATATCATAAAGGAGATTAGTGTAATTTTCCTCTTGAAATATTATGGGAAAAAAGGAATAGAGAATAGATAAAGTGATTTACAATGAAATGCTTAATGAGATTTGCAAATTTTGAAAATAAACCCAACTGTAAGTTTAAGCTAAGTATATTTTGAATTTAAATTTCATATCAATATAATTTTTTTTTAGAAGGAGACTATAATTTTATTTAATGAAAATCAGTCAAATCGGCTAAGATTACAGCTAAAAGGTGTGGAGGAACATCCTCCATCTACACCATAAACTCACTAACATGTCTAGCATGTTTAGCAATGTTATGAGCAGCAAAGTTACCTTGTCACTTAACATGATAGAACTGAACTACATTGAAACCATTAGGTAAAGTGATATGACAAAACTGAACTCCATTCACATTACTTCATGGCTCCAATCACATTTAGGGATGGCCATACCCATTGGGTAATGGATATCCAACCCTACCCGATCCAAATGTTTTGGGTAATACCCGATTCTTCATGTGTAGAAATTAACCAGGTAGGGTATGGATATTACCCGAATTGTTCGGATAGGGTATGGATATTATCCAAACCCGACCCGTTAAAAAAATAAAATAAAATAAAAAAAAGCAAGAAGAATGGTTACATATTGTAGTATTGGTTTTGGTTTTTCAATCTGGAAATTATGTACCAATTACTCTTGTACAGGAATGAATATTCTTTGGCTCATTGTAGTGCTTTATTTCCCACTCTTTTTTTTTTTTAATTTATTTGTTCTTTGGGATGCTTTTATGATATGTAATTATATTCCAGCAAAACTCTTGAATTTCTTTTTCAATCATTTGAAAGTTTGGCTGCCATATTGTTTGAGAAAGTTCTTATGGACTTCTCTATCTGCAGCTCCTGACTTTGAAAAAAAAAAAAAAAAAAAGGAAACAGAGAGCTTTGAAAAGCTAAGCTTCTTTATCTTATGTTCTGGACATGGGGATGACATGTTTCTTTCTCACTATGCCTGTATGTTTGCATAAAATGTTAGACCATTTGCCTGTCTGTTATCATGCTGCTTGTCTGGTTTTTATAAGAACATGGAAGCTCTACATTTGTTTACTGGTTGACATGAGTGGAGTTCAAATCTTGGCTATTGAGATCTTTTTTATGGACTATAGAAGTTGTGCTTATCTCTTCCTCTCATTGTGAATATAATTTGATTCTGGTGAATTATAACATTAGTTGATTTGTTATGTAAGCGAAGCAATAAAAGAAATCTATCTTGTGCTCCTTTCTATGAACATTTTTTTGGATTTTATTGGACTATGGCTCGATTTCCTCAGTATTTGAATGGCATTGGGAGTTCTATTTTAAGAATGCTATTGATGTTCTGTTTGGACTTTTGAAGCAAGTGTTGACAAATAGACCTGATCTGAAGCTAGTTATAATTAGTGCTACTCTTATTACACCGAAAAGCCTGAAAGTGACTTTTATTACTGTTACATTGACCTTAATTTTGTAAAATTTATTTTAGGAGTTGCCATTTGCTTGAAAAACAACTGAAGAGGCAGAGGAAAATGTTGCTTCTTTATTTTATTTTATTTTTTATCTAATAAAATTTCTATCCCTATTAAAGAAGAAAAAAAAAAAAGAAAGAAAGAAAGAAGCAGATACAAACTAATCAATAATTTTTTTTAAAATTTTTTTTATTGATTAGTTTTTTCTTTTTTAAGATTGGTTAGTTTTTATGTTAAAATGTTTTGAATTATAAAAAATTAAAAAAATTAAAAAATTAAATAAATAAATTAAAAAAAAAAAAAAGGTTTCGGGTAGGGTATTGATATCCATGGATAATATATTCGGGTAAGATTCGGGTATGGATATTAACGGGTATTGATAATCAGGTATCCATGGGTAAACTTTTCGGGTCGGTATGGGTATACCCCATCCATACCCTACCCATGGCCATCCATTCACTTTTTTTGATAAGGCCATGGCCATCCATTCACATTAATCCCTTGATAACTTAGTGAATCATACTTTCTAACCATGACAACTTAGATGGGCCCGTTTGGTTTGTGTTTTAAAAAACAAAAAATAGTTTACAGAATTTTTGTTAATAATAAGTCACTTAGGGATCAAGATTTTAATGAAAACTTCTTAAAATCTAGGCTTTAATATGAAACCACCCCAAAACCATACGGGAAATTATTCAAACACTACCTATTCTCTATTCACTGTTCAAGACAATTTCAGCTTAGTCCCATAAAAATGGCTATAAAGGATTGCATTAGTTTCTTCTATTTTTTCACCTAGCATTCTTCATGCAACATTCTCATTCCTAAATACTGTCAAAGATCCAGCAAATAGCTGCAAGAGCTGAGATACTCGCATGCAGATCTTACCAAATCAGGAAGTCCATATATATATCACAATCACCAAAATTTTAGGGTCCCAAAAAAATCATGAGTACCTATGACACTGTCAACCTAAAAATAATTAGAGATACAGAAAAGATGACAATGTCATTTCACATATTGTTCACTACAAGAGGGGAGAAGCCAAGGAAAATAAATAAATACAAGAAGCAATGTCGAGTTTGACTCTTGCCTCTGCATTATATATCCAAGGTCAAATGCTGGAAGTCAGGAACCTTATCATCTAGCTTGCATCAAGAATTTCCTTGGAGATGCCATCTGAAGTTGATGGTTATCGTAAACCCCAACTCTAACGGTATGCACTTCTAGCATTAGGTTTGGTCAGAGCCTCAACAAGCCTGAACATCCAACGGTCCAGCATTCCTGTTGGCGCAAACAATAAAAGAAACTTGTACAGACCAAAATGATAAAAATGACACATTACAGACCAAAAGGAGGAAATTAAATGAATGCGAGAAGGGCCCTTCCATGAGCAAGGAAATGCTGTGAGAATTGCAGGAGGACATTTCAACATCAAACAACCTAGACTCCAAAAGATCAACTTATTGGAATTTCAATGAGTGGTAAACATCATTTTTCAAACTTGCAAAATAGGGAACGAGTCTCCTTGATCTCGCTTAAAGTTCCATATATTGACCACCACAATATCCTAATTATTTGGCCCAACTTCGGACTTCCCAATTGCTTGAAGGAAAAAAAAAAAAAAAAAAAAAAAAAAGAAGAAGAAGATTGTAAATAACTGTATTGATAAAAAAAATATTTAAAAAAAAAAAATTAGAAGGCCAGGTTGCTTCTTCTTTTTTTTTAATAGGTAAGAAAAAAAAATTCAAAACAGGTCTATTTCATGTAAAAAGGACATGAAGAAGCATAAGAATTACAAGAAGTATACTTTAGCACACTTTTAACAAATTTTTGTTTCCTATCAAAAAATAAAAAAAAACAAATTTTTGTTATATGCTTATACTTTAGCAAACTTTGCTAGTTTTCAGCTTTTAAGTTTTATATACAGCTTTTAAAAACATCACATTTTTCTCACTTTTTTAAAGTACAAGCATACTTTAACACACTTTCAATTCAACAAAAAGCAATCAGAAAAAAGCTAAATAAGCTAATCCCAAAAGCTAAATAAGCTAAAAAAGCATACTTTAACACACTAACCCCACGCGTGAGACCACTCATGTAAGGAACCAGTGACGGTTGCTAACAACTTAACCCCCATACTTTTCACATCTATGAAAGTGCGCCAACTGCGTTCCCCCCACACAATCCACATCAAACATAATCGAACAAGGTTACAAATATCTGAAAAATGCTTACTAGGTTACATTGAAATCCTCTGAAATTTCCCTAACTTTCTATCCTTTGGCATTTCTAAAAATAGTCTCTACCCAAACTTCTCATTTTGAATGAAAGTGGCTTCCATTTTCCAATAATGAGTTGTGCAAATCAAACAAAATACAGATAAGGAAGCAAACCTGTTAGCGCAAAGGTACCACCTAATACTGCACACAGCCGGGTGATGAAGTGCAGAAAACTGCGACGTTCTTCTCTGATTGTCACAGTAATCGGTGACAGGTCATACAAGAAGTAGACGGCTGCATATAACAAAAGAAATGTGCTGATATTCAGTATCAAAAATCATCCCCCCAACCCCCGTCCCCCTTTCTAAAAAAAGGAGAAAGTCAAATAAATTACATAAACCAACCTGGCCATGTCCTATCAGAATCTTTCATGGGGGAATAGTATTCCGTGACAGAGAATTGATTAGTTGGTAAAACTTCTTTTGAGATATATCTATATTCGGTTGGAACAATCTGCATCACAAGGAAAAACATTGGCCATATAGACTCAAAAGGAGAAGGCAAAATCATTAGAGGAACTCAAAATAAGAATTTATTTGGGGTTCTTTCAAATCTATCATGCAAAAGGCTAAAAGGAGGCCAGTGCAGATGATAAAAGGAGGAAAAAGTGGTTAGGATCACATCTATGGATGTGAGAGAAACTGAGAAAGTGGAGCCCCTTCTTCAATTTTTTTGATAAGTAATGCAAATTTTATTGAAATTGAATAATACTATATGTTCATGATGATGAACACAAGTAAAAAAAATATTTACAGAAATTTCAAATGGAAAATCTAAGAGAATCTTGGATCTTCAAAATGGATGATCAGTAAATTAAACCCCAAACTAAGGACCAATAAAAAAAAAAGAGCGAAGGAGCAAGTATTTCAATTGATCCAGGTAACTCCCAATATCCTCAAACATACGACTATCCCACTCCTTCAATACAATCCACATCACACAAGCCAGCACCAAGTTCAGAACATCTGAGCCATGCAACCAATTTCTCCAACCAAATAATAAACTTGCAAGCAACAATCCCTGGCATTACCTAATAAATCCCAAACATCCAAAACACATCTCGGCATCTCCCCACAAAGTTTTGAATACCATTCCGGATTGATTACTGGAACGGAATATTTCGGTACCAGAATGTATTGGTGTACTGTTTTGGGATTAGTAAACCAGTTTTTTTTTTCTTTTACTTTTTTTTTTTTTAATTTAATTTTTACATCCCAAACCATGTCAATGTTGAAACTTAATAGAGCAACCTAAATCCAAAGTAACCTAAACAAATATCAAATGAAAACAAACTAAACCCGAGTGTACTTGGTGAAGGCTGAGATTGAATTCTAGACCACAGATGTACAGGTCAATCAAAAAAGAAAGCCAGTGGATTCATACCTTTATGTAATATTTGAATGTCCCACTTGTGCCATGCAATATACGTTCTGTCCCATCAAGTGGATTGTGAATTCCGGGATATTTTGGGCCAAATGACAAATCGTGGATGATGTGACTGATGTTCACATGAATAGATCCTTCAAAAATCTGTCAAGAATAAAAAGAAAAGAATGGGTACCTGGTGTGTAAAAGACAAAGACCAATTAAGGTAGGAACAATCCAACGTGACCTTGAGCAGAAAATTAAAATAAGTTACTTTAGAAAAAGCAACGTAACATAAAACTAACCCCCAAGATGTCATGTCTAGACCTATTAGAGAAAAATAGGAGGAAGGGCACCGGTGGGGTTCAAACCCCAGTGCCCACACACCACAAGAGGTGCTGAAATCACTGTGTATCCCTTGAACCCCAGATATCTATTGTTACTATCACTAATGATTTTCTTTTTGATAGGTAGTACTATTACTAACGATTATAACTATCGAAAGTCTCAATAAATATATAACCAAAGGGGTTTTCTTTTTGGATAAGTTAAAACCAAAGATTTGTCTAAACAAAAATTTTGACAGATATGTTGCAATGTTGATGACAATATATATCCAATACTTCAATAATTTTTTAAAAAAGAAAAAGAAAAAGTTTGAGGATGTATTTAACATGTTGATAACTTGTTGCCAGCAAAAATTTCTCATCACCATCTGGCACCTTTCTTTGGCTGTGCTTCCCAAATCTCCAAATGTTAGTGAAACGAATAACATAAACCCATCCCTCTTCTCTTTTAATTTTGGCTAACTTTACTATCCAACCAATGTTTTACCCCCAACAAAAGAATCCTATAGTTTCAAGCAGTAGCACTTTGCTCCCATCTATAATAAGGAAATCAAATAGAAAATAATTAGATGCACTTTCAAGTTTTAGATTGTTCATGATTATTGCACCATTAATAGGGATGATATAACAATTAAGCTTTTACAAAAACTTAAACTTTTTTTTTTTCAAGTACAAAAACCTGAGCTCTGTTACAATATGCAAAATCAACTTTGTACAAAAGGTTTTTCAAAGCAAACATGACCCAATACAACAATGTGGACAAATCAGCCACAACAATTACCTAAATAGTCACATGAAGCACATCACTTCTCATTATTTTCTATATAGGAGACACCGACAGCAGAGGACAAAAACTTACAATATATTACTTTCAGTGTCTTCATAGGTAAAACATAGAAAGAATTGTGGACATAAAACTACTTTCTTAACAAAAAAATTTATTGAAACCAAAGAAGATATTGTTAGGGATCTGTAATTACTCCCACAAAAAGAAGATATTTTCAGTGAGAATTAAACTACACCTATCATCTAGTAAAGTGAGATACCCAAAGAAATATAAGTATAGCTGTTAAATAAATAAATGAGATGTAACCATCTTATGCAAACTTGTTCTACTACTATGATATTTTGTGCAAATCAATCTTTTTGAGGTAGTTTTAGATGCCACATATTTGTTACCTGTACAGAGTTATAACCTAAAAAAAATTTGTAACCATTTTAACACGTTCTATGACTAAGTCACACCAAAGCCAATATTCCCTCACTCTGAACCTCAAAGCTAATTGTTACCTTCAATATTCATACCCTTTTTATTCTGTAGCAGACATCATTGTAAGCAAATGTCAGAAAATAAGTCTTTATCCTTCATTATAATCGAACAATAAAAACCCTAAATTTTAAACAAAGCAATATAATTTCAAAACCCTGCTGATTAACAGGAAATAAAAATTTTGAAGATGGAAACAAAATTTAGTGCTGTAAAATGTTAGATGCTCCACTTTGCAGATTCTGAGACATTATATGGAATCACATTCCCACAGAGAATAGAGTTCAATGTGCACTCACCATTTGGGCAACATAAATGTTTAGCCCATGAACTGAAATGTGAAAGTTTCCAGCAACTCTTTGGACATCTAAGACCCCATAAACCTGAAAAAGAAAGTAAAACAAAATATTAAGGGCTTCTTTGGTAAGCATGATATCCAAGCTAAATGGACAAGCTGAAATCATAAACATTGAGAATTCCAAAGGACAACTACCCGGCATCCTTCTCCATGTGCTAATGCTTGCTTCACTTTCTTGATCATATTTTCTGCAGCTTGATCAAAGAATTGAAATTTCTGGTCCGAATCCTCATGCTCATCTTTATTACCATCTGATCAAAGTTGTTTATTAAATATTGAACATTGCAACGACTAAGCACCATATATCTCTAAGTAGAAATATAAACTTGTTATGATCTATGTTACATGATAAACATATTTTAGACCAAAAAAATCTATGGGCACCAAGGCAGTTACCATGCTTATGCTCTGCATGTTCCTTTTCTACTAGATCAGACAAATATTCAGTGCCGATGATATGACCATCATTGTTCAAGCGCAACTGCATACAATCTAAATTTGTTAGCAGTGGGGGGGGAGAAAGAAAGATATGCAGGACAACCAAAATTGACACAGCAACAAAATTGAAGAACATAAAATTTAAAAACAAAAAAGTAATAATAACCTAGGAGCCAACACCTAGGCTTGCTTGGAGTCAACACCAAGCAAGAGAGCAAACCTAGGAGTCATCACTTAGGGTTGGTCGGTGTCCGCACCAGACAATTGGAAAACTTCCAAGAGAAACTTTAATAATCAATCAAACTGTAAAACAAAACTGAAACTTGGGTTCCTTAAATAGAGTTCTAAACTTATTATCCTAGTAGGAATAGGAAGTAACTTTACTACCCAGTTAAGAAAAGGAATTAAACTCCTAAACAAGTTGGGCCATATTCTATTTTGCATCTACATGCATAAGTTTGCATTATTGGAGGCCTATATCTTGTGTCTGCATCGAGAGAGAGAGAGACAGAGAGAGAGAGGCTAAAACAAGAAACACACACAGTTATCCACTTATTGAGGTTAAAATTCTCTGAAATTAGAGACAAAAGTCTGTACTTCCATTTGTGTTTATAGTTTTTGTAGAAGCCAGTAGAATTTCATTGATCACTTCATTTTTCAATACCTTAACCTACAAATATTTTTTTGTAAGTTCTACTTTTGATAAGTTAAACAAATTCACAGGCATGTTTGCTGTGCACTTGGTGTTTACATAATTCCCATTTCTTTTATATGGTGGAAGTTGATTTTGCCATGCTTGAATTAGAAAGGACCATGTTATGAAATCATGTTGCTCACGATTCTTACCAACTTCGATTAAACCCATGACTTGACCCTCCACCCCTATTTATTTATCTTTTATTGGTGCCTTCACCCTTATTTGTGGAGAGAAAATTTCCCTTGATCTAAAGCAATGTAGTCAAAGGTGAGCCAGGCACTTGACTAGGTGCTCAGGTGAGGTGAGCCGCCTTTAGTGAGGCACTTGTTTAGGCTCCAAGGGCGAGTGCCTCAAAAAAAGTGTGGAGGCTTGAGGCAAGAGCCTCAATGAAATTCAGCCAAAAAAAAAAAAAATTTTTTGAGGGAAT